>CM070920.1:15724409-16324409 GCA_036417435.1 Inia geoffrensis
ATGCATACGCCCTTTTTGGCCAACTGCACCATTTTAGAAATCCTGCCACCTTGGGCCTTGGGATGTAGGCAGAGTGCGAACTTTAGATGATTGATGTCGTCAGGGTCAGAAGCACTCACCAACGGCTTCCCTTAGGCTACATTTTAACTGTCATTGACAGGTGATGTCAATAAAAATATCTATTCTTTTTCAGATTTTTTCCCCTTATACGTTATTGCAAAATATTGAGTGTAGTTCCCTATGCTATACAGTAGTTCCTTGTTGATGATCTACTTTATACATAGCAATGTGTATGTGTTAATCCCAAACTGTTAATTTATCCCTCCTCCCACTTTCCCCTTAATAATAAATAATAAATTATAAGATTAATAAATTATAAATTATTTATTAATAATAAAGTATAAGATTTTATACTTCTCAGAAATCGGGGAGCTGAAACAGAGGTATAATTTTCAATGGAAAAGCATTTAAAACAAGATTGAAGCTTTAACCAAGATTATTAGATGTACATCCTTGGAAAGAAATCACTTGATTTCTCTAATATTGACCTGACAAATAACACAACTCTTTTCACTGAACTTGCTTAGAATAGAATGATGGAAATATAAAATGGAAGTGTTAGAAACATTTTATTTTACCCGAGCCTTATATACTGTTCTATGTTAATTTCAGTTTGGCTCACACATCTGTTCATTGAAGTTACAATGTTATCAGTTTCTGTTACTGATCCTCCAGAGTGGACCCCAACAAATATCCCCCTGCCCAGTGTCATTGGAGCCAACAGATCGAGACTGAGTTTGGTTCAGAAGCAAAGGAAACTATATTTTGATCAGAGAATGGAGAAGTGAGAGAATGCGCTACCCCGCAGGCTGTGTTGGTCTGCTGTGTACAGGTCCTGTCAGAGTCAGTGGGAGGGAGGGGGCGGAGCTCTCGGGGGCCGGCATGGATGCACCTCAGGCTCTATATCGCGGAGCCTGCACAGGGCCCCAAGAGCTGAAGTGTCGACCCAGCCATTCTGCGGTAGGAAAACTGGTCTGAAGTGCCGGGTGTGGCAGCTATGCATGCGGGAACCTAGGAGCACGTGAAATTAGACAAAGCACAAAGGATAACAAAGGTTAGACTTTATTTTATTGCCCAGATTCTATTTTTATCTCCTAGGGATTTTTAATGGGCTTTGCTGGTGACAAAACCCTCCTCTGCCTTTTGTCCCATTCCTCATTCTTGGAGTACTGAGTGTGCAGACCCCTCTTCTGTAACTGCTGAGTGCTGAGTTGGGAGCACTCATACCCGGGGGCGAGGGTCAGAACTTCTCCCCAGCAGCCTCCAGGTGAGATTGATAGTCCCCAGGGCTGCTGTGCCCCTGCTCATCCACCAGAGTACAAGCATTGGAAGTGTTATAGATTCTAATGACCTTTAAGGGTACAGGAAAGGGATGTGCAGAGACACTGTGGGAGCAGGTTTTACCCCACCCCACATTTGTTAGGCCACCTTAGACTGACCATTTCTGCCAGCCTAGATGCTCTGACCAGTAGTCTTTGTTTTCTTCAATTAGGCCCCTGAATTAATGTAAAAACAATACCAGGTGTCAGAGCCTTGCCTGTTCAACTTCCAATCAGTCCAGGGTCAGTGGTGATCCAGGACCATGATGGACACTGAGTCAACAGCCTTTTGAGGTAGCCAGGAGTCCAGCCGGTCTTATTGGCCACCATCATCATGGTGGCTCTAGGCTTTTCTATGGTGACAGTGTGATATACTGTTCCCCTGCCAAGCTTATTAGCTCCCCTCTGGGTGCAGTAAGTCCTGAAAGCTGTAGTCTACTCTTTTTTGACACACTCGTTGTTTTCTGAGAGAAACTCCAGGTAAAGTGATGGTTACACGAGTCGCCATGGGGCCCTGTTGCCCCCGGTTGTCTCTCTGGAGGTTGGAGTTGGAGGGCCTCCTCACTCGAGGTCAGTGTGCTCATGGAGCGAACCTTGCAACCTCAGGGCATGTTTGGTGCTTAGGATCAACACGTGGGGTCCTTTTCCTTTATGAGCGAGGTGGCCTTTCAGGCTGCTGATTTCCAGGTTTTTAGATACTGCCAGTATGTTGGCCAGATGTGGTGGTGGGCCAAGCCCCTTGGTGACCGTAGTTTATCCTACCTGGAATGCATTCTTGCGTTGTTCCTTTTCAAGTGGTCCCAGTTTTTGCCCTAATACTCCAATGGCGATTCACCTTTCACCAGGAATGTAAAGGTCAAAGGGTTTAGCTAAATTAGGGAGTTCCAGGTCAAGTGTCTGAATTGGCTGCTCTTTCAATTCTTGAAAGACCACTTCTGGATTCTATTCAAAAGGATCATCATCTTTTCCTTTCAGTGTTTCATATAGAGGCCCAGCGATTAGACTGTAGTTCGGGATCCAGATGCAGCAAACCCCAGCCTCCCCAGGAACTCCTAAGCTGTCTTCTACTTTTAGAAGGGCTAAGGCTGCAAATGGTTTCTTCCCTTTCTTGGGATGGGCTTCTCAGACCTTCTGTGAGAATGAAGCCCAGGCAGGTCACCTTAGTGTGTGATATTTGAGCTTTTTCTTGGACAACTTCTATCCTATATTGGCTTGGTAGTTCAGAGGTCTCCTTAGTAGGGCTGGCGATCAGAATGGCGTCTGAATATTGAAGGAGGGTTTCCTTTTCCAGAGGTAGAACTTTTAGGTCTTTAGCTAAGCTTTCCCAAAGATGGTGTGGGAATTTTTGTACCCTTGGGGCTAGACGGCTCAGCAGTATTGTTTTTGTTGTATGCTGAGTCCTGCCACTCACAAGGCAAAATTTCTTGTGACTCTGGGACTAATGGAATACAAAAGAAGGCATCATTGAAGTCTAATACAGAACACCATGTCCTGGTGGTTGGTAGAATGACTAGCAGTGTGTAGGAATTAAGAACTACTGGAGGTATACCCTTGGTGGCATAACTGACTGTCCTGACATCCTTTACCAGGACCCCAGCAGCCCATTTGTCTCTCGTGGTCAGGCCAATACCAGGATATGGAGCTCACCTGGGCAGGTACCCCACCCCAACCCCAGCCCATTGGGCTCTCATGGTCAGGCCCCTCCCAGGATAAAGGTCTCACCTGGGCAGGTCACCAGCAGCCCACAAGGCTCTCCTGGTCAGGCCCCTCCCAGGATACAGAGGTACCGTGGCAGGGCTGGGCAAGCAGGAACCGTGCACATAACCCTCATTGCAGAGCAACCCCAGCTCACCTGTCTCTCAGAGCTGACACAGAGCACCTCAGAGCAGGACTTGAACTAACAAACAGCAGCTCCGACATGTCTGTGACCTTGGGCATCACTCTGTAGGGCCTCCTTCTGCCTGGTCTTCCAGAGACTTCCACTGCCCCCAGGGCAACAGGCTTCTGCCTCCAGCCGCCACCCACCCCTCCTCTCCCTGACTTCTGTGTTCCTTTCATTAGGAGAGGATTTTCTTGAAGTTGTCTCCCACTCATGGGCCAGATAAAATGATTAGAAAACAAACCAGAGCTGCAGCTCCTTGTGTATCCAGACTTTCAAGAGCCTACACCTCTTCCTTGGAGCTGGCCGGTTCAGCAAGGTCAATTTTCTGCAACTGTGAACCCCTGAGTAGTAAGGATTGGCTGACCTGTGCAGCCTGACCAATCGGGCCAGCCCTCCCCAGGTGTGCCTGTTTTGAGGTCAATATAAACACCGCACCAGGCAGCAAGAGCCCCTGCAGCTCTGCCTGACACCATATTCTCTGCCCTGTCAGTAGTCTCGGGGCTGGGCTGCTGGGAGGGATTGAGAGGCCACGGCTTTGTGAGTGGCCTAGTGTGAGTTGGGCTCTGCTGGACTTTCTGCAGCAGTTTCCAGGCTGCCATCTGCTAAAGAAGAGGATGTGTCACCTATAACTGCTGCTGGAATTTTTCCCTGGGCAGAGGTGAGGAAGGAAAAAAGCAGTGGGGGTGGGACAGGAGGGGTTTCTCAGGCAGGGAAGTGGAAAGCTTCCAGAAGAGCACCCAGAGCGAGGACCATCCTGGCTGGCCTTCAGGCACCAAGTCAGCCGGCATGCTGTCACTTGTGTGGCTCCAAGGCCCTTCCTCTAGGCTTTCAAGTCCTTGAACATATTCAGGTGTTTTATCTGGGAAGGGTGGGAACAGTTCAGCAGCAGCTGGCCTGGAGCTCAGCTCACGTTTCCTCACGGAGGCCTCGGCACAGTCCCCCAGCTTTACAATGAGGACACTTGTTGCATGGGGACTGCTGGCTGAATGGGAGATGATTCCCCACCACTGAGCAACTTCAGAATTGTTTACAACTGGAGCAAGTGCCCTGATACGGTTTTCCTCTGTGTAACTGGTGGGTTCTCTTTAGTTTTTTTTTTTTTTTTTTCATTTTGGGTTCTAGGTAGATTTTATTCCTCTTTTCTGTATTTACAGATATAAGCATGGAAATAATGTATTCATAAAAATACACGTATGTGAAGGGAAGAACCTTTTTTTCTGTTTTAATTTTTTTTTAAATTTTCAAATATATTTTAGTTTTTTATACAGTAGGTTTTTATTGGTTATCTATTTTATACTTGGTTATCTATTTATCTATTGGTTATCTCTTTTATACATATAAATGCAAATCTGACTCTCTCAACTCCTCCCACCACCTACCCCCCACAGCTTTCCCCACTTGATGTCCATATGTTTTTTTCTCTACATCTGTTGCTCTATTTCTGCCTTGCAAACTGGTTCATCTGCACAATTTTTCTAGGTTCCACATATATGCATTCATATACAATATTTGTTTTTCTCTTTCTGACATACTTCACTCTCTATGACAGTCTCTAGATCCATTGACATCTCTACAAATGATCCAACTTCATTCATTCTTATGGCTGAGTAATATTCCATTTTATATATGTATCATCTCTTTATGCATTCATGTGTCTGTGGATATTTAAGTTGCTTCCATTACCTGGCTATTATAGTGATGCAATGAACTTTGTGGTGAAAGCCTCCTCTTTATTTTTGTTTTTTTTTTCTGGATATATGCCCAGGAGTGAGATGGCTGGATCATATGGTAATTTATGGTTAGTTTTTAAGGAACCTCCATGCTGTTCTCTATTGTAACTGTATCAATTTACATTCCCAACAATAGTGGAAGAGGTTTCCTTTTCTCCACACCATTCGAGCATTTGTTGTTTGCAGAATTTCTGATAATGCCCATTCTAACAGGTGTGAGGTGATACTTCATTGTTGAGTTTATTTCTTTGAGCAAGGAGTAGGTCCTGTCTATTACATACTTGGCTTATGGAATGGTTTTTGGGCTAATTTCAATCTCTGGTTTTATGACGCACCACAACTCAACTTTCCCCTTAAACAAAGCATAAGATTGTTTCCTAAAAGTGAGACTCTGTTCTGTTTTGTAATTCAGTTCATGTGTAGCCAAGTTTACATTCCCTTTATTAGTGATACCTTATAATAATTTTCTTTTTCTGTGTGACTTATTTCACATAGAATCATCGTACTGGAATCCATTCATTTTGCTTCTACAGGCCTGATTGCATTAATATCACTGTTGAGTGATATTTCATTATACAAAAGAAGCACAAGGTCTTTATCCATTTTTTTCTGTCCAGGATATATAAGTTGTACTGTAGTGGACATTGCTGAAAACACAGCAGTCTTAAATATTGGGGTGGCTGTGTCTTCCTCCTTTAAATTTTCCTAAGCTATAGGGCCATAAGTGGAAGTGCCCTAGGCCCTGTGGCTTTGATTTTTAGATGTTTCAGGAAATACCATACACATCTCCACAGTACTCGTTGGCAATTTACATCCCGCCAATCAGCATAACCAAGCTCCCTGTACTCCATGGCCAGTCCTGTCTCTCGGGATTTTACACTTTTTTCAGACGACACTTTTAAGCGGTGGGAAGTGAGACTTCATTGTAGTGCAAATTTTCATTACAGTCTTGTTTGTTGGCCAAAAAGAGTGTATGCGTTTTTTTTGTAATATATTCAGGAAAAAACACATACGCCCTTTTTGGCCAAGTGTATCATTGCCGAAGTGCTTGCCTCTTTTCCTTTACTTTCAGAGCAATTTTAATCTACCACCGGATATCTGTTTTCTGCAATTCTGCCTCGTGTTCAAGTCCTCTTCACAGTCTTCCTTCAATATATTTTTGGATGATAGGGGTCATGTGTAATTGTGCAGGATTGTGAATTACAGTGTTCAAAAACCTCCTTTTTTCAACTAGCTTCCTTGTGAGCTGACTGCAAAACGGAAGAATTGCTCCAGGCCCTAATCTGGTTCTGGCAAGGAACACTGAGACTTTGGTGAATTCTTCTCCCTGGTGGGAAATCACAGTTCAATGTGCCCGTCCAAACACATAGAGTTAGTCCCTCATTGGATCTCCTTATTCCTGGTCATCTTCTACAGAAATTACTAACTGTGAAACAGTTCATGTGGAGCCGAGTTTATACTCCCGGTATTAGTGATATGTTGTGATGTTTCTTTTTCTGTGTGACTTATTTCACTTAGAAGCATCGTACCTACATCCACTCATTATGCTGCTACTGGTCTGTTGCCATTGATTTCATTGTTGAGTGATATTCCATTGTAGGTATGTACCACAACTGCTATATCCATTTTTCTCTTACTGGGCTATTGAAGTTGTACCATAGTCAAGGTTCCTGTAAACAGAGCAGCCGAAAACATTGGTGTGGCTGTTTCTTTTTCATTTAAATTTTCCGAATCCATAGCACCATAAGTGGAAGTGCCCTAGGCTCTCTAGCTTGTTTTTTTCTTTGTTCCAGGAAACACCATCCACTTCTCCAGAGTGGCTGTTGACACATTACATCCCGCCCATCAGCATAACAAGGCTGCCAGTTCTCCATGGCCTGTCCTGCCTCTCTGGATTTTCCACTTTTTTCGGACGGCCCTTTAGAGCGGTGGGAAGTCAGACTTCTTTTTAGTGCAGATTTCCATTGCAGGCTTGCTTCGTTGGGCCAAAAGGGCATATGCTTTTTTTCTTGAATATATTCAGGAAAAAACGCATATGCTCTCTTTGGCCAAGTGCATCATTTTCGAAGTGCTGCCTCTTTTCCTATGCTTTCAGAGCAATTCTTATCTACCACCTTATATCTGTTTTCTGCAATTCTGTGTCGTGTTCAAGTCCTCTTCACAGCCTTCTTTCAATAAATTTTTGGATGATGGCGTCATTTGTAACTCTGCAGGATTGTGAATTACAGTGCCAAAAATCTCCTTTACTCAACTCGCTTTCTTGTGAGCTGACCGCAAACCCGAAGAATCGCTTCAGGCCCTAATCTTGTTCCGGCACGGCACGCTGAGCCTTTGGTGAATTCTTCTTCCTGGAGGGAAATCAGAGTTCAGTGTGCCCGTCCAAACACACAGAGTTAATCGCTCTTTGGTTCTCCTTATTCCTGTTCATCTTTTGCAGAAATTGCAAACTGTGCCAAACAAGAGGTTAAAGGAACTGACTCTCCAAGTGGGGAGAGTGTTACTAACGCATCTGGAACGGCAAACTCGAGTACCAGGGTGCGAAAATGGCGATGAGTTTAGAAATTTTGCCTGGTCACTTGGTGGACGATATTCTGGGTTTTCCATTCATATTTTAGCTGAAGGATAAATCCCTTAAACCTGGAGATTTGGGACCCGTGGAAAGGGAACCATGCACCATTACATCAAAGGGTCTGCATTCCTTCACCAAACCTCACCAATCCTATCAGCCCCAAGTGTCCAGCCTTATCTCTTCCCCAGCTTTGGATGTAGAGGTGGTAAATCCAAGGTTCCTCAAAAGCCCTGAAGGACTTATTTAAGAATTTCTCTCTATTTCACAATTTTTGTGTTTTGTTTTTAAAATTTTTTATAAGTGGTTTTAGCTTATTTTCACTGCTGTGTTTATGCTGTGGTACACACATGATTTTCTAATGGAGACCTTTAAATATATGGCTTTTAAGTTTCTTCATAGTCAGGTATATTCCTAGGTTTTGAATACAGGGTGTTGAGTCCATTTGGTTGAGCAAGGAGTAGGTCTTGTCTAATATATATTTGGCTTATGGAATGGTTTCTGGACTAACGTCAACCTCTGGTTTTATGCAGCCTCCCCACTCTCCTTTCCCCTTAAACAAGCATAAGTTTATTTTGTAAATGTGAGACTCTGTTGTGTTTTGTAATACAGTTCATGCTTAGCCGTGTTTACATTCCTGCAATTAGTGATATCTTATGATGGTTCTTTTTCTGTGTGACTTATTTCACTTAGAATCATCGTACGTAAATCCACTCATTATGCTGCTACTGGCCTGATGCCATTGATTTCATTGTTCAGTGATATTCCATTGTAGGTATGTGCCACAACTTCTATATCCATTTTTCTCTTTCTGGGCTATTGAAGTTGTACCATAGTCAAGGTTCCCGTAAACAGAGCAGCCCCAAGTTTTGGTGTGGCTGTGTCTTTTTCATTTAAATTTTCCGAATCTATAGCACGATAAGTGGAAGTGCCCTATGCTTTCTAGCTTGGTTTTTTCTTTGTTTCAGGAAACACCATCCACTTCTCCAGAGTGTCTGTTGGCAATTTACATCCCACCCATCAGCATAACAAGGCTGCCGTTTCTCCCTGGTCTGTCCTGCTCGTCTGAATTTTACACTTTTTTCGGACGGCCCTTTTGAGTGGTGGGAAGTGACACTTCATTGTAGTGTGGATTTCAGTTGCAGCCTTCCTTGGTTGGCCAAAAAGTGCGTATGCCTTTTTTCCTGAATATATTCAGGAAAAAACGCACACGCTTTTTTTGGCCAAGTGTATCATTGTCGAAGTTCTGCCTCTTTTCCTATTTTTTCAGAGCAATTCCTATTTACCGCCTGAAAACATTTTCCTGCAATTCTGTCGCGTGTTCAGTTCCTCTTCACAGCCTTACTTCAGTATATTTTTGGATGATAGGGTTCATTTGTTACTCTGCAGGTTTGTGAAGTACAGTGTTTTTAAGTTTTTTTTTTTTTCTCAACTAGCTTTCTCGTGATCTTACCACAATATAGCAGAATTGCTTCAGGCCCTAATCTGGTTTCGGCATGGCATGCTGTGCCTTTGGTGAATTCTTCTTCCTGCTTGGAAATCAGAGTTCAGTGTGCCCGTTCAAACACAGAGTTAGTTGCTCATTGGTTCTCCCTATTCCTGTTCACCTTCAGAAGAAATTGCGAACTTTGCCAAACAGGAGGTTAAACATTGTCTCTCAAAATGTGGAGAGAGATAGTAAAGCTTATGGAAAGGGGATCCCGAGTAACAGGGGGCAAAAACTGAGATGAGTGTTAGAAAATTTGCTCGATCACTTGGTTGACCACAATTTGGGTTTCTCACGCATATTTTAACTGAAGGATGAATCCCTTAAACCTGGAGATTTGAAAGCCATGGAATGGGGACCATGCACTATTCCATCAAAGGGTCTTTATTCGCTCATGAAACCTCACCAATCCTATCAGCCCCAAGTGTCCAGCCTTGTATCTCCCCCAGCTGTGTATGTAGAGAGAAATCCAGGTTTCATCACAAGCCCTGAATGAAAGATTTAAGAACTTCTCTCTATTTCACTGTTTTTGTGTTTTGTTTTTGCAATTTATTTTTATAATAGGATATAGCTAATTTTCACTGCTGTGTTTGTGCCGCTGTACACACACATGATTCTATTACAGCGACCTACAAATACATGGGTTTTAAGTTTCTTCGTGGTCAGGTATATTCCTAGGCAGTGAATACAGGGTGTCAAGTCTATTTCGTTGAGCAAGGTGTCGGTCTTGTCTAGTATATATTTGTCTTATGGAATGGTATCTGTACTAATCTCAACCTCTGCTCTTATGCAGCCTCCCAACTCACCTTTTCCATTAAGCAACCTTAAGTTTCTTTGGTAAATGTGAGACTCTATTGTGTTTTGTCATACAGTTCATGTGTAGCCATGTTTACATTCTGGTATTAGAGATAACTTATGATGTTTCTTTTTCTGTGTGACTTATTTCACTTAGAATCATCGTACCTAAATCCAGTCATTATGCTGCTACTGGCCTGATGCCATTGATTTCATTGTTGAGTGATATTCCATTGTAGGTAAGTACCACAACTTCTATATCCATTTTTCTCTTTCTGGGCTATTGAAGTTGTGCCGTAGTCAAGGTTCTTGTAAACAGAGCAGCCCCGAACTTTGGTGTGGCTGTGTCTTTTTCAGTTGAATTTTCCTAATCTATAGGACCATGAGTGGAAGTGCTCTCGGTTCTGTAGCTTGGTTTTTTTATATGTTTCAGAAAACACTGTATACTTCTCCAGAGTGGCTGTTGGCAATTTACATCCCGCCCAACAGCATAAAAAGGCTGCCTGTTCTCCACTTTCTGTCCTGCCTCTCTGGATTTTACAATTTTTTTCAGACAGCTCTTTTGAGCATTGGGACGTGAGACTTCATTGTAGTGCGGATTTCCACTGCAGGCTTTCTTGGTTGGGCAAAAAGTGTGTATACATCTTGTCCTGAATATAATCAGGAAAAAACGCATACGCCCTTATTGGCCATGTGCATCATTGTTGAAGTTGTGTCTCTTTTCCTATGCTTTAAATGTAATTCCAATCTACCACCTGAAATTGCTTTCCTGCAATTCTCCCTCGCTTTCAAGTCTTCTTCGCATCCTTACTTCAATGTATTTCTGGATGTTAGCAGTCATTTGTAACTCTGCTGTTTTGTGAATTACAGTTCCTCTGAGCTCCTTTTTTCAGCTCCCTTTCTTGTGAGCTGACTGAAAAACTGCAAGATTTCTTCAATCCATATTCTTGTTTTCAGGCGACTTGCTGAGCCTTTGGTTAATACTTCTTCCTGATGTGAAATGAGAGTGAAATGTGCCCATCAAAGCCCTTACAGCTAATTTCTCATTGTTTCTCGCTCTTCCCATTCATCCTCTGCACTAATTGCAGACTGTGCAAAACAGGAAATTAAAGGCATTGGCTATCCAAGTGGTGTGATTGCTAGTAAAGCGGCTGGAAAGTCAATCCTGTGACCCAGTAGAGGAAAAATGACGTGCGCTTTAGAAACCTTTCCCAATCACATGGTATACCATCTGTTGGGTTTCTCATGCATGGTTTCACTGTAAAAAGATTCCCTTAAACCTGGAGTGTTGTGACCCATGGAATGAGTACCTTTAAGTATTGTAGTAGAGGTTCGGCATTTGCTCACCAAAGCTCACCAATCCTCACATCCCCATGTGTCCAGCATTATGTCTTATCCAGCTATGGGTTTATATGTGGTCAATCCACTTTGCATCACAGCCCCTGAAACAATTTTGTACAAATGTTTCTCTCTTTCTTTGTCTCTGTGTTTTGTTTTTTAAATTTATTTTTATAATGGTGTTTAGCTGATTTTCACTGCTGTGTTTGTGCCACTCTGCACACACTTGATTCCCTTATGGAGATGTATCAATACATAGGTTTTAAGATTCCTAGTACTCACATATATTCCTCTGTGGTGAATAGGGTTTGTTGAGGCCAGTTCATTGAGCAAGGTGTAGATCTTGTCTATTACGTATTTGGTTTATTGAATGGTACCTGTGTTAATTTCAAACTCTGATTTTATGCATCACCCCACCTCACCTTTCCCCTTAAGCTCACATAAGTGTGTTTTCTAAATGTGAGGCACTCTTGTTTTGTAATTCAGTTGTTGTGCAGTCATATTTACATTCCCTCTATGAGTGATATCTTATGATATGTTTCTTTTTCTGTGTGACTTAACTCAAGCAGTATCATCGAAACTCGATCCACTCTTTATGCTTCTACTAGCCTTATTACATTGATTTCACAGTGAAGAGATATTCCATTGTGCGTAAGTACCACACCTTTATCCATTGTTCTCTTTCCTGGGGTATTTAAGGTGTACTGAAGTCGAGGTTCTTGTAAACAGAGCAGCCCTGAACTTTGTTGTGCCTGTGCCTTTTTGATTTTTAGACTTCCCTAGATATGCTCCTGTGACTTCAAGTGCCCTATGCTCTGTAGCTCTGCTTTTTAGATGATTTACAAACCAGGATACACTTCTCCAGAGTGCCTCTTCTCTGTTTACACAGAGCCCATCAGTGTATAAAGGCTGCCTGTTCTCCATGGCCTGTCCTGCATTTCTGCATTTTACAATTTTTTTCGGATGGCCCTTTTGACTGGTAGGAAATGAGACTTCTTTGGTGTGCAGATTTGCATTGCTTGCTTGCTTGGTTGCCCATAAAGTGCATATGCGTGTTTTCCTGAATATATTCAGGAGAAAATGCATACGCCCTTTTTGGCCAACTGCACCATTTTAGAAATCCTGCCACCTTGGGCCTTGGGATGTAGGCAGAGTGCGAACTTTAGATGATTGATGTCGTCAGGGTCAGAAGCACTCACCAACGGCTTCCCTTAGGCTACATTTTAACTGTCATTGACAGGTGATGTCAATAAAAATATCTATTCTTTTTCAGATTTTTTCCCCTTATACGTTATTGCAAAATATTGAGTGTAGTTCCCTATGCTATACAGTAGTTCCTTGTTGATGATCTACTTTATACATAGCAATGTGTATGTGTTAATCCCAAACTGTTAATTTATCCCTCCTCCCACTTTCCCCTTAATAATAAATAATAAATTATAAGATTAATAAATTATAAATTATTTATTAATAATAAAGTATAAGATTTTATACTTCTCAGAAATCGGGGAGCTGAAACAGAGGTATAATTTTCAATGGAAAAGCATTTAAAACAAGGTTGAAGCTTTAACCAAGATTATTAGATGTACATCCTTGGAAAGAAATCACTTGATTTCTCTAATATTGACCTGACAAATAACACAACTCTTTTCACTGAACTTGCTTAGAATAGAATGATGGAAATATAAAATGGAAGTGTTAGAAACATTTTATTTTACCCGAGCCTTATATACTGTTCTATGTTAATTTCAGTTTGGCTCACACATCTGTTCATTGAAGTTACAATGTTATCAGTTTCTGTTACTGATCCTCCAGAGTGGACCCCAACAAATATCCCCCTGCCCAGTGTCATTGGAGCCAACAGATCGAGACTGAGTTTGGTTCAGAAGCAAAGGAAACTATATTTTGATCAGAGAATGGAGAAGTGAGAGAATGCGCTACCCCGCAGGCTGTGTTGGTCTGCTGTGTACAGGTCCTGTCAGAGTCAGTGGGAGGGAGGGGGCGGAGCTCTCGGGGGCCGGCATGGATGCACCTCAGGCTCTATATCGCGGAGCCTGCACAGGGCCCCAAGAGCTGAAGTGTCGACCCAGCCATTCTGCGGTAGGAAAACTGGTCTGAAGTGCCGGGTGTGGCAGCTATGCATGCGGGAACCTAGGAGCACGTGAAATTAGACAAAGCACAAAGGATAACAAAGGTTAGACTTTATTTTATTGCCCAGATTCTATTTTTATCTCCTAGGGATTTTTAATGGGCTTTGCTGGTGACAAAACCCTCCTCTGCCTTTTGTCCCATTCCTCATTCTTGGAGTACTGAGTGTGCAGACCCCTCTTCTGTAACTGCTGAGTGCTGAGTTGGGAGCACTCATACCCGGGGGCGAGGGTCAGAACTTCTCCCCAGCAGCCTCCAGGTGAGATTGATAGTCCCCAGGGCTGCTGTGCCCCTGCTCATCCACCAGAGTACAAGCATTGGAAGTGTTATAGATTCTAATGACCTTTAAGGGTACAGGAAAGGGATGTGCAGAGACACTGTGGGAGCAGGTTTTACCCCACCCCACATTTGTTAGGCCACCTTAGACTGACCATTTCTGCCAGCCTAGATGCTCTGACCAGTAGTCTTTGTTTTCTTCAATTAGGCCCCTGAATTAATGTAAAAACAATACCAGGTGTCAGAGCCTTGCCTGTTCAACTTCCAATCAGTCCAGGGTCAGTGGTGATCCAGGACCATGATGGACACTGAGTCAACAGCCTTTTGAGGTAGCCAGGAGTCCAGCCGGTCTTATTGGCCACCATCATCATGGTGGCTCTAGGCTTTTCTATGGTGACAGTGTGATATACTGTTCCCCTGCCAAGCTTATTAGCTCCCCTCTGGGTGCAGTAAGTCCTGAAAGCTGTAGTCTACTCTTTTTTGACACACTCGTTGTTTTCTGAGAGAAACTCCAGGTAAAGTGATGGTTACACGAGTCGCCATGGGGCCCTGTTGCCCCCGGTTGTCTCTCTGGAGGTTGGAGTTGGAGGGCCTCCTCACTCGAGGTCAGTGTGCTCATGGAGCGAACCTTGCAACCTCAGGGCATGTTTGGTGCTTAGGATCAACACGTGGGGTCCTTTTCCTTTATGAGCGAGGTGGCCTTTCAGGCTGCTGATTTCCAGGTTTTTAGATACTGCCAGTATGTTGGCCAGATGTGGTGGTGGGCCAAGCCCCTTGGTGACCGTAGTTTATCCTACCTGGAATGCATTCTTGCGTTGTTCCTTTTCAAGTGGTCCCAGTTTTTGCCCTAATACTCCAATGGCGATTCACCTTTCACCAGGAATGTAAAGGTCAAAGGGTTTAGCTAAATTAGGGAGTTCCAGGTCAAGTGTCTGAATTGGCTGCTCTTTCAATTCTTGAAAGACCACTTCTGGATTCTATTCAAAAGGATCATCATCTTTTCCTTTCAGTGTTTCATATAGAGGCCCAGCGATTAGACTGTAGTTCGGGATCCAGATGCAGCAAACCCCAGCCTCCCCAGGAACTCCTAAGCTGTCTTCTACTTTTAGAAGGGCTAAGGCTGCAAATGGTTTCTTCCCTTTCTTGGGATGGGCTTCTCAGACCTTCTGTGAGAATGAAGCCCAGGCAGGTCACCTTAGTGTGTGATATTTGAGCTTTTTCTTGGACAACTTCTATCCTATATTGGCTTGGTAGTTCAGAGGTCTCCTTAGTAGGGCTGGCGATCAGAATGGCGTCTGAATATTGAAGGAGGGTTTCCTTTTCCAGAGGTAGAACTTTTAGGTCTTTAGCTAAGCTTTCCCAAAGATGGTGTGGGAATTTTTGTACCCTTGGGGCTAGACGGCTCAGCAGTATTGTTTTTGTTGTATGCTGAGTCCTGCCACTCACAAGGCAAAATTTCTTGTGACTCTGGGACTAATGGAATACAAAAGAAGGCATCATTGAAGTCTAATACAGAACACCATGTCCTGGTGGTTGGTAGAATGACTAGCAGTGTGTAGGAATTAAGAACTACTGGAGGTATACCCTTGGTGGCATAACTGACTGTCCTGACATCCTTTACCAGGACCCCAGCAGCCCATTTGTCTCTCGTGGTCAGGCCAATACCAGGATATGGAGCTCACCTGGGCAGGTACCCCACCCCAACCCCAGCCCATTGGGCTCTCATGGTCAGGCCCCTCCCAGGATAAAGGTCTCACCTGGGCAGGTCACCAGCAGCCCACAAGGCTCTCCTGGTCAGGCCCCTCCCAGGATACAGAGGTACCGTGGCAGGGCTGGGCAAGCAGGAACCGTGCACATAACCCTCATTGCAGAGCAACCCCAGCTCACCTGTCTCTCAGAGCTGACACAGAGCACCTCAGAGCAGGACTTGAACTAACAAACAGCAGCTCCGACATGTCTGTGACCTTGGGCATCACTCTGTAGGGCCTCCTTCTGCCTGGTCTTCCAGAGACTTCCACTGCCCCCAGGGCAACAGGCTTCTGCCTCCAGCCGCCACCCACCCCTCCTCTCCCTGACTTCTGTGTTCCTTTCATTAGGAGAGGATTTTCTTGAAGTTGTCTCCCACTCATGGGCCAGATAAAATGATTAGAAAACAAACCAGAGCTGCAGCTCCTTGTGTATCCAGACTTTCAAGAGCCTACACCTCTTCCTTGGAGCTGGCCGGTTCAGCAAGGTCAATTTTCTGCAACTGTGAACCCCTGAGTAGTAAGGATTGGCTGACCTGTGCAGCCTGACCAATCGGGCCAGCCCTCCCCAGGTGTGCCTGTTTTGAGGTCAATATAAACACCGCACCAGGCAGCAAGAGCCCCTGCAGCTCTGCCTGACACCATATTCTCTGCCCTGTCAGTAGTCTCGGGGCTGGGCTGCTGGGAGGGATTGAGAGGCCACGGCTTTGTGAGTGGCCTAGTGTGAGTTGGGCTCTGCTGGACTTTCTGCAGCAGTTTCCAGGCTGCCATCTGCTAAAGAAGAGGATGTGTCACCTATAACTGCTGCTGGAATTTTTCCCTGGGCAGAGGTGAGGAAGGAAAAAAGCAGTGGGGGTGGGACAGGAGGGGTTTCTCAGGCAGGGAAGTGGAAAGCTTCCAGAAGAGCACCCAGAGCGAGGACCATCCTGGCTGGCCTTCAGGCACCAAGTCAGCCGGCATGCTGTCACTTGTGTGGCTCCAAGGCCCTTCCTCTAGGCTTTCAAGTCCTTGAACATATTCAGGTGTTTTATCTGGGAAGGGTGGGAACAGTTCAGCAGCAGCTGGCCTGGAGCTCAGCTCACGTTTCCTCACGGAGGCCTCGGCACAGTCCCCCAGCTTTACAATGAGGACACTTGTTGCATGGGGACTGCTGGCTGAATGGGAGATGATTCCCCACCACTGAGCAACTTCAGAATTGTTTACAACTGGAGCAAGTGCCCTGATACGGTTTTCCTCTGTGTAACTGGTGGGTTCTCTTTAGTTTTTTTTTTTTTTTTTCATTTTGGGTTCTAGGTAGATTTTATTCCTCTTTTCTGTATTTACAGATATAAGCATGGAAATAATGTATTCATAAAAATACACGTATGTGAAGGGAAGAACCTTTTTTTCTGTTTTAATTTTTTTTTAAATTTTCAAATATATTTTAGTTTTTTATACAGTAGGTTTTTATTGGTTATCTATTTTATACTTGGTTATCTATTTATCTATTGGTTATCTCTTTTATACATATAAATGCAAATCTGACTCTCTCAACTCCTCCCACCACCTACCCCCCACAGCTTTCCCCACTTGATGTCCATATGTTTTTTTCTCTACATCTGTTGCTCTATTTCTGCCTTGCAAACTGGTTCATCTGCACAATTTTTCTAGGTTCCACATATATGCATTCATATACAATATTTGTTTTTCTCTTTCTGACATACTTCACTCTCTATGACAGTCTCTAGATCCATTGACATCTCTACAAATGATCCAACTTCATTCATTCTTATGGCTGAGTAATATTCCATTTTATATATGTATCATCTCTTTATGCATTCATGTGTCTGTGGATATTTAAGTTGCTTCCATTACCTGGCTATTATAGTGATGCAATGAACTTTGTGGTGAAAGCCTCCTCTTTATTTTTGTTTTTTTTTTCTGGATATATGCCCAGGAGTGAGATGGCTGGATCATATGGTAATTTATGGTTAGTTTTTAAGGAACCTCCATGCTGTTCTCTATTGTAACTGTATCAATTTACATTCCCAACAATAGTGGAAGAGGTTTCCTTTTCTCCACACCATTCGAGCATTTGTTGTTTGCAGAATTTCTGATAATGCCCATTCTAACAGGTGTGAGGTGATACTTCATTGTTGAGTTTATTTCTTTGAGCAAGGAGTAGGTCCTGTCTATTACATACTTGGCTTATGGAATGGTTTTTGGGCTAATTTCAATCTCTGGTTTTATGACGCACCACAACTCAACTTTCCCCTTAAACAAAGCATAAGATTGTTTCCTAAAAGTGAGACTCTGTTCTGTTTTGTAATTCAGTTCATGTGTAGCCAAGTTTACATTCCCTTTATTAGTGATACCTTATAATAATTTTCTTTTTCTGTGTGACTTATTTCACATAGAATCATCGTACTGGAATCCATTCATTTTGCTTCTACAGGCCTGATTGCATTAATATCACTGTTGAGTGATATTTCATTATACAAAAGAAGCACAAGGTCTTTATCCATTTTTTTCTGTCCAGGATATATAAGTTGTACTGTAGTGGACATTGCTGAAAACACAGCAGTCTTAAATATTGGGGTGGCTGTGTCTTCCTCCTTTAAATTTTCCTAAGCTATAGGGCCATAAGTGGAAGTGCCCTAGGCCCTGTGGCTTTGATTTTTAGATGTTTCAGGAAATACCATACACATCTCCACAGTACTCGTTGGCAATTTACATCCCGCCAATCAGCATAACCAAGCTCCCTGTACTCCATGGCCAGTCCTGTCTCTCGGGATTTTACACTTTTTTCAGACGACACTTTTAAGCGGTGGGAAGTGAGACTTCATTGTAGTGCAAATTTTCATTACAGTCTTGTTTGTTGGCCAAAAAGAGTGTATGCGTTTTTTTTGTAATATATTCAGGAAAAAACACATACGCCCTTTTTGGCCAAGTGTATCATTGCCGAAGTGCTTGCCTCTTTTCCTTTACTTTCAGAGCAATTTTAATCTACCACCGGATATCTGTTTTCTGCAATTCTGCCTCGTGTTCAAGTCCTCTTCACAGTCTTCCTTCAATATATTTTTGGATGATAGGGGTCATGTGTAATTGTGCAGGATTGTGAATTACAGTGTTCAAAAACCTCCTTTTTTCAACTAGCTTCCTTGTGAGCTGACTGCAAAACGGAAGAATTGCTCCAGGCCCTAATCTGGTTCTGGCAAGGAACACTGAGACTTTGGTGAATTCTTCTCCCTGGTGGGAAATCACAGTTCAATGTGCCCGTCCAAACACATAGAGTTAGTCCCTCATTGGATCTCCTTATTCCTGGTCATCTTCTACAGAAATTACTAACTGTGAAACAGTTCATGTGGAGCCGAGTTTATACTCCCGGTATTAGTGATATGTTGTGATGTTTCTTTTTCTGTGTGACTTATTTCACTTAGAAGCATCGTACCTACATCCACTCATTATGCTGCTACTGGTCTGTTGCCATTGATTTCATTGTTGAGTGATATTCCATTGTAGGTATGTACCACAACTGCTATATCCATTTTTCTCTTACTGGGCTATTGAAGTTGTACCATAGTCAAGGTTCCTGTAAACAGAGCAGCCGAAAACATTGGTGTGGCTGTTTCTTTTTCATTTAAATTTTCCGAATCCATAGCACCATAAGTGGAAGTGCCCTAGGCTCTCTAGCTTGTTTTTTTCTTTGTTCCAGGAAACACCATCCACTTCTCCAGAGTGGCTGTTGACACATTACATCCCGCCCATCAGCATAACAAGGCTGCCAGTTCTCCATGGCCTGTCCTGCCTCTCTGGATTTTCCACTTTTTTCGGACGGCCCTTTAGAGCGGTGGGAAGTCAGACTTCTTTTTAGTGCAGATTTCCATTGCAGGCTTGCTTCGTTGGGCCAAAAGGGCATATGCTTTTTTTCTTGAATATATTCAGGAAAAAACGCATATGCTCTCTTTGGCCAAGTGCATCATTTTCGAAGTGCTGCCTCTTTTCCTATGCTTTCAGAGCAATTCTTATCTACCACCTTATATCTGTTTTCTGCAATTCTGTGTCGCGTTCAAGTCCTCTTCACAGCCTTCTTTCAATAAATTTTTGGATGATGGCGTCATTTGTAACTCTGCAGGATTGTGAATTACAGTGCCAAAAATCTCCTTTACTCAACTCGCTTTCTTGTGAGCTGACCGCAAACCCGAAGAATCGCTTCAGGCCCTAATCTTGTTCCGGCACGGCACGCTGAGCCTTTGGTGAATTCTTCTTCCTGGAGGGAAATCAGAGTTCAGTGTGCCCGTCCAAACACACAGAGTTAATCGCTCTTTGGTTCTCCTTATTCCTGTTCATCTTTTGCAGAAATTGCAAACTGTGCCAAACAAGAGGTTAAAGTAACTGACTCTCCAAGTGGGGAGAGTGTTACTAACGCATCTGGAACGGCAAACTCGAGTACCAGGGTGCGAAAATGGCGATGAGTTTAGAAATTTTGCCTGGTCACTTGGTGGACGATATTCTGGGTTTTCCATTCATATTTTAGCTGAAGGATAAATCCCTTAAACCTGGAGATTTGGGACCCGTGGAAAGGGAACCATGCACCATTACATCAAAGGGTCTGCATTCCTTCACCAAACCTCACCAATCCTATCAGCCCCAAGTGTCCAGCCTTATCTCTTCCCCAGCTTTGGATGTAGAGGTGGTAAATCCAAGGTTCCTCAAAAGCCCTGAAGGACTTATTTAAGAATTTCTCTCTATTTCACAATTTTTGTGTTTTGTTTTTAAAATTTTTTATAAGTGGTTTTAGCTTATTTTCACTGCTGTGTTTATGCTGTGGTACACACATGATTTTCTAATGGAGACCTTTAAATATATGGCTTTTAAGTTTCTTCATAGTCAGGTATATTCCTAGGTTTTGAATACAGGGTGTTGAGTCCATTTGGTTGAGCAAGGAGTAGGTCTTGTCTAATATATATTTGGCTTATGGAATGGTTTCTGGACTAACGTCAACCTCTGGTTTTATGCAGCCTCCCCACTCTCCTTTCCCCTTAAACAAGCATAAGTTTATTTTGTAAATGTGAGACTCTGTTGTGTTTTGTAATACAGTTCATGCTTAGCCGTGTTTACATTCCTGCAATTAGTGATATCTTATGATGGTTCTTTTTCTGTGTGACTTATTTCACTTAGAATCATCGTACGTAAATCCACTCATTATGCTGCTACTGGCCTGATGCCATTGATTTCATTGTTCAGTGATATTCCATTGTAGGTATGTGCCACAACTTCTATATCCATTTTTCTCTTTCTGGGCTATTGAAGTTGTACCATAGTCAAGGTTCCCGTAAACAGAGCAGCCCCAAGTTTTGGTGTGGCTGTGTCTTTTTCATTTAAATTTTCCGAATCTATAGCACCATAAGTGGAAGTGCCCTATGCTTTCTAGCTTGGTTTTTTCTTTGTTTCAGGAAACACCATCCACTTCTCCAGAGTGTCTGTTGGCAATTTACATCCCACCCATCAGCATAACAAGGCTGCCGTTTCTCCCTGGTCTGTCCTGCTCGTCTGAATTTTACACTTTTTTCGGACGGCCCTTTTGAGTGGTGGGAAGTGACACTTCATTGTAGTGTGGATTTCAGTTGCAGCCTTCCTTGGTTGGTCAAAAAGTGCGTATGACTTTTTTCCTGAATATATTCAGGAAAAAACGCACACGCTTTTTTTGGCCAAGTGTATCATTGTCGAAGTTCTGCCTCTTTTCCTATTTTTTCAGAGCAATTCCTATTTACCGCCTGAAAACATTTTCCTGCAATTCTGTCGCGTGTTCAGTTCCTCTTCACAGCCTTACTTCAGTATATTTTTGGATGATAGGGTTCATTTGTTACTCTGCAGGTTTGTGAAGTACAGTGTTTTTAATTTTTTTTTTTTCTCAACTAGCTTTCTCGTGATCTTACCACAATATAGCAGAATTGCTTCAGGCCCTAATCTGGTTTCGGCATGGCATGCTGTGCCTTTGGTGAATTCTTCTTCCTGCTTGGAAATCAGAGTTCAGTGTGCCCGTTCAAACACAGAGTTAGTTGCTCATTGGTTCTCCCTATTCCTGTTCACCTTCAGAAGAAATTGCGAACTTTGCCAAACAGGAGGTTAAACATTGTCTCTCAAAATGTGGAGAGAGATAGTAAAGCTTATGGAAAGGGGATCCCGAGTAACAGGGGGCAAAAACTGAGATGAGTGTTAGAAAATTTGCTCGATCACTTGGTTGACCACAATTTGGGTTTCTCACGCATATTTTAACTGAAGGGTGAATCCCTTAAACCTGGAGATTTGAAAGCCATGGAATGGGGACCATGCACTATTCCATCAAAGGGTCTTTATTCGCTCATGAAACCTCACCAATCCTATCAGCCCCAAGTGTCCAGCCTTGTATCTCCCCCAGCTGTGTATGTAGAGAGAAATCCAGGTTTCATCACAAGCCCTGAATGAAAGATTTAAGAACTTCTCTCTATTTCACTGTTTTTGTGTTTTGTTTTTGCAATTTATTTTTATAATAGGATATAGCTAATTTTCACTGCTGTGTTTGTGCCGCTGTACACACACATGATTCTATTACAGCGACCTACAAATACATGGGTTTTAAGTTTCTTCGTGGTCAGGTATATTCCTAGGCAGTGAATACAGGGTGTCAAGTCTATTTCGTTGAGCAAGGTGTCGGTCTTGTCTAGTATATATTTGTCTTATGGAATGGTATCTGTACTAATCTCAACCTCTGCTCTTATGCAGCCTCCCAACTCACCTTTTCCATTAAGCAACCTTAAGTTTCTTTGGTAAATGTGAGACTCTATTGTGTTTTGTCATACAGTTCATGTGTAGCCATGTTTACATTCTGGTATTAGAGATAACTTATGATGTTTCTTTTTCTGTGTGACTTATTTCACTTAGAATCATCGTACCTAAATCCAGTCATTATGCTGCTACTGGCCTGATGCCATTGATTTCATTGTTGAGTGATATTCCATTGTAGGTAAGTACCACAACTTCTATATCCATTTTTCTCTTTCTGGGCTATTGAAGTTGTGCCGTAGTCAAGGTTCTTGTAAACAGAGCAGCCCCGAACTTTGGTGTGGCTGTGTCTTTTTCAGTTGAATTTTCCTAATCTATAGGACCATGAGTGGAAGTGCTCTCGGTTCTGTAGCTTGGTTTTTTTATATGTTTCAGAAAACACTGTATACTTCTCCAGAGTGGCTGTTGGCAATTTACATCCCGCCCAACAGCATAAAAAGGCTGCCTGTTCTCCACTTTCTGTCCTGCCTCTCTGGATTTTACAATTTTTTTCAGACAGCTCTTTTGAGCATTGGGACGTGAGACTTCATTGTAGTGCGGATTTCCACTGCAGGCTTTCTTGGTTGGGCAAAAAGTGTGTATACATCTTGTCCTGAATATAATCAGGAAAAAACGCATACGCCCTTATTGGCCATGTGCATCATTGTTGAAGTTGTGTCTCTTTTCCTATGCTTTAAATGTAATTCCAATCTACCACCTGAAATTGCTTTCCTGCAATTCTCCCTCGCTTTCAAGTCTTCTTCGCATCCTTACTTCAATGTATTTCTGGATGTTAGCAGTCATTTGTAACTCTGCTGTTTTGTGAATTACAGTTCCTCTGAGCTCCTTTTTTCAGCTCCCTTTCTTGTGAGCTGACTGAAAAACTGCAAGATTTCTTCAATCCATATTCTTGTTTTCAGGCGACTTGCTGAGCCTTTGGTTAATACTTCTTCCTGATGTGAAATGAGAGTGAAATGTGCCCATCAAAGCCCTTACAGCTAATTTCTCATTGTTTCTCGCTCTTCCCATTCATCCTCTGCACTAATTGCAGACTGTGCAAAACAGGAAATTAAAGGCATTGGCTATCCAAGTGGTGTGATTGCTAGTAAAGCGGCTGGAAAGTCAATCCTGTGACCCAGTAGAGGAAAAATGACGTGCGCTTTAGAAACCTTTCCCAATCACATGGTATACCATCTGTTGGGTTTCTCATGCATGGTTTCACTGTAAAAAGATTCCCTTAAACCTGGAGTGTTGTGACCCATGGAATGAGTACCTTTAAGTATTGTAGTAGAGGTTCGGCATTTGCTCACCAAAGCTCACCAATCCTCACATCCCCATGTGTCCAGCATTATGTCTTATCCAGCTATGGGTTTATATGTGGTCAATCCACTTTGCATCACAGCCCCTGAAACAATTTTGTACAAATGTTTCTCTCTTTCTTTGTCTCTGTGTTTTGTTTTTTAAATTTATTTTTATAATGGTGTTTAGCTGATTTTCACTGCTGTGTTTGTGCCACTCTGCACACACTTGATTCCCTTATGGAGATGTATCAATACATAGGTTTTAAGATTCCTAGTACTCACATATATTCCTCTGTGGTGAATAGGGTTTGTTGAGGCCAGTTCATTGAGCAAGGTGTAGATCTTGTCTATTACGTATTTGGTTTATTGAATGGTACCTGTGTTAATTTCAAACTCTGATTTTATGCATCACCCCACCTCACCTTTCCCCTTAAGCTCACATAAGTGTGTTTTCTAAATGTGAGGCACTCTTGTTTTGTAATTCAGTTGTTGTGCAGTCATATTTACATTCCCTCTATGAGTGATATCTTATGATATGTTTCTTTTTCTGTGTGACTTAACTCAAGCAGTATCATCGAAACTCGATCCACTCTTTATGCTTCTACTAGCCTTATTACATTGATTTCACAGTGAAGAGATATTCCATTGTGCGTAAGTACCACACCTTTATCCATTGTTCTCTTTCCTGGGGTATTTAAGGTGTACTGAAGTCGAGGTTCTTGTAAACAGAGCAGCCCTGAACTTTGTTGTGCCTGTGCCTTTTTGATTTTTAGACTTCCCTAGATATGCTCCTGTGACTTCAAGTGCCCTATGCTCTGTAGCTCTGCTTTTTAGATGATTTACAAACCAGGATACACTTCTCCAGAGTGCCTCTTCTCTGTTTACACAGAGCCCATCAGTGTATAAAGGCTGCCTGTTCTCCATGGCCTGTCCTGCATTTCTGCATTTTACAATTTTTTTCGGATGGCCCTTTTGACTGGTAGGAAATGAGACTTCTTTGGTGTGCAGATTTGCATTGCTTGCTTGCTTGGTTGCCCATAAAGTGCATATGCGTGTTTTCCTGAATATATTCAGGAGAAAATGCATACGCCCTTTTTGGCCAACTGCACCATTTTAGAAATCCTGCCACCTTGGGCCTTGGGATGTAGGCAGAGTGCGAACTTTAGATGATTGATGTCGTCAGGGTCAGAAGCACTCACCAACGGCTTCCCTTAGGCTACATTTTAACTGTCATTGACAGGTGATGTCAATAAAAATATCTATTCTTTTTCAGATTTTTTCCCCTTATACGTTATTGCAAAATATTGAGTGTAGTTCCCTATGCTATACAGTAGTTCCTTGTTGATGATCTACTTTATACATAGCAATGTGTATGTGTTAATCCCAAACTGTTAATTTATCCCTCCTCCCACTTTCCCCTTAATAATAAATAATAAATTATAAGATTAATAAATTATAAATTATTTATTAATAATAAAGTATAAGATTTTATACTTCTCAGAAATCGGGGAGCTGAAACAGAGGTATAATTTTCAATGGAAAAGCATTTAAAACAAGATTGAAGCTTTAACCAAGATTATTAGATGTACATCCTTGGAAAGAAATCACTTGATTTCTCTAATATTGACCTGACAAATAACACAACTCTTTTCACTGAACTTGCTTAGAATAGAATGATGGAAATATAAAATGGAAGTGTTAGAAACATTTTATTTTACCCGAGCCTTATATACTGTTCTATGTTAATTTCAGTTTGGCTCACACATCTGTTCATTGAAGTTACAATGTTATCAGTTTCTGTTACTGATCCTCCAGAGTGGACCCCAACAAATATCCCCCTGCCCAGTGTCATTGGAGCCAACAGATCGAGACTGAGTTTGGTTCAGAAGCAAAGGAAACTATATTTTGATCAGAGAATGGAGAAGTGAGAGAATGCGCTACCCCGCAGGCTGTGTTGGTCTGCTGTGTACAGGTCCTGTCAGAGTCAGTGGGAGGGAGGGGGCGGAGCTCTCGGGGGCCGGCATGGATGCACCTCAGGCTCTATATCGCGGAGCCTGCACAGGGCCCCAAGAGCTGAAGTGTCGACCCAGCCATTCTGCGGTAGGAAAACTGGTCTGAAGTGCCGGGTGTGGCAGCTATGCATGCGGGAACCTAGGAGCACGTGAAATTAGACAAAGCACAAAGGATAACAAAGGTTAGACTTTATTTTATTGCCCAGATTCTATTTTTATCTCCTAGGGATTTTTAATGGGCTTTGCTGGTGACAAAACCCTCCTCTGCCTTTTGTCCCATTCCTCATTCTTGGAGTACTGAGTGTGCAGACCCCTCTTCTGTAACTGCTGAGTGCTGAGTTGGGAGCACTCATACCCGGGGGCGAGGGTCAGAACTTCTCCCCAGCAGCCTCCAGGTGAGATTGATAGTCCCCAGGGCTGCTGTGCCCCTGCTCATCCACCAGAGTACAAGCATTGGAAGTGTTATAGATTCTAATGACCTTTAAGGGTACAGGAAAGGGATGTGCAGAGACACTGTGGGAGCAGGTTTTACCCCACCCCACATTTGTTAGGCCACCTTAGACTGACCATTTCTGCCAGCCTAGATGCTCTGACCAGTAGTCTTTGTTTTCTTCAATTAGGCCCCTGAATTAATGTAAAAACAATACCAGGTGTCAGAGCCTTGCCTGTTCAACTTCCAATCAGTCCAGGGTCAGTGGTGATCCAGGACCATGATGGACACTGAGTCAACAGCCTTTTGAGGTAGCCAGGAGTCCAGCCGGTCTTATTGGCCACCATCATCATGGTGGCTCTAGGCTTTTCTATGGTGACAGTGTGATATACTGTTCCCCTGCCAAGCTTATTAGCTCCCCTCTGGGTGCAGTAAGTCCTGAAAGCTGTAGTCTACTCTTTTTTGACACACTCGTTGTTTTCTGAGAGAAACTCCAGGTAAAGTGATGGTTACACGAGTCGCCATGGGGCCCTGTTGCCCCCGGTTGTCTCTCTGGAGGTTGGAGTTGGAGGGCCTCCTCACTCGAGGTCAGTGTGCTCATGGAGCGAACCTTGCAACCTCAGGGCATGTTTGGTGCTTAGGATCAACACGTGGGGTCCTTTTCCTTTATGAGCGAGGTGGCCTTTCAGGCTGCTGATTTCCAGGTTTTTAGATACTGCCAGTATGTTGGCCAGATGTGGTGGTGGGCCAAGCCCCTTGGTGACCGTAGTTTATCCTACCTGGAATGCATTCTTGCGTTGTTCCTTTTCAAGTGGTCCCAGTTTTTGCCCTAATACTCCAATGGCGATTCACCTTTCACCAGGAATGTAAAGGTCAAAGGGTTTAGCTAAATTAGGGAGTTCCAGGTCAAGTGTCTGAATTGGCTGCTCTTTCAATTCTTGAAAGACCACTTCTGGATTCTATTCAAAAGGATCATCATCTTTTCCTTTCAGTGTTTCATATAGAGGCCCAGCGATTAGACTGTAGTTCGGGATCCAGATGCAGCAAACCCCAGCCTCCCCAGGAACTCCTAAGCTGTCTTCTACTTTTAGAAGGGCTAAGGCTGCAAATGGTTTCTTCCCTTTCTTGGGATGGGCTTCTCAGACCTTCTGTGAGAATGAAGCCCAGGCAGGTCACCTTAGTGTGTGATATTTGAGCTTTTTCTTGGACAACTTCTATCCTATATTGGCTTGGTAGTTCAGAGGTCTCCTTAGTAGGGCTGGCGATCAGAATGGCGTCTGAATATTGAAGGAGGGTTTCCTTTTCCAGAGGTAGAACTTTTAGGTCTTTAGCTAAGCTTTCCCAAAGATGGTGTGGGAATTTTTGTACCCTTGGGGCTAGACGGCTCAGCAGTATTGTTTTTGTTGTATGCTGAGTCCTGCCACTCACAAGGCAAAATTTCTTGTGACTCTGGGACTAATGGAATACAAAAGAAGGCATCATTGAAGTCTAATACAGAACACCATGTCCTGGTGGTTGGTAGAATGACTAGCAGTGTGTAGGAATTAAGAACTACTGGAGGTATACCCTTGGTGGCATAACTGACTGTCCTGACATCCTTTACCAGGACCCCAGCAGCCCATTTGTCTCTCGTGGTCAGGCCAATACCAGGATATGGAGCTCACCTGGGCAGGTACCCCACCCCAACCCCAGCCCATTGGGCTCTCATGGTCAGGCCCCTCCCAGGATAAAGGTCTCACCTGGGCAGGTCACCAGCAGCCCACAAGGCTCTCCTGGTCAGGCCCCTCCCAGGATACAGAGGTACCGTGGCAGGGCTGGGCAAGCAGGAACCGTGCACATAACCCTCATTGCAGAGCAACCCCAGCTCACCTGTCTCTCAGAGCTGACACAGAGCACCTCAGAGCAGGACTTGAACTAACAAACAGCAGCTCCGACATGTCTGTGACCTTGGGCATCACTCTGTAGGGCCTCCTTCTGCCTGGTCTTCCAGAGACTTCCACTGCCCCCAGGGCAACAGGCTTCTGCCTCCAGCCGCCACCCACCCCTCCTCTCCCTGACTTCTGTGTTCCTTTCATTAGGAGAGGATTTTCTTGAAGTTGTCTCCCACTCATGGGCCAGATAAAATGATTAGAAAACAAACCAGAGCTGCAGCTCCTTGTGTATCCAGACTTTCAAGAGCCTACACCTCTTCCTTGGAGCTGGCCGGTTCAGCAAGGTCAATTTTCTGCAACTGTGAACCCCTGAGTAGTAAGGATTGGCTGACCTGTGCAGCCTGACCAATCGGGCCAGCCCTCCCCAGGTGTGCCTGTTTTGAGGTCAATATAAACACCGCACCAGGCAGCAAGAGCCCCTGCAGCTCTGCCTGACACCATATTCTCTGCCCTGTCAGTAGTCTCGGGGCTGGGCTGCTGGGAGGGATTGAGAGGCCACGGCTTTGTGAGTGGCCTAGTGTGAGTTGGGCTCTGCTGGACTTTCTGCAGCAGTTTCCAGGCTGCCATCTGCTAAAGAAGAGGATGTGTCACCTATAACTGCTGCTGGAATTTTTCCCTGGGCAGAGGTGAGGAAGGAAAAAAGCAGTGGGGGTGGGACAGGAGGGGTTTCTCAGGCAGGGAAGTGGAAAGCTTCCAGAAGAGCACCCAGAGCGAGGACCATCCTGGCTGGCCTTCAGGCACCAAGTCAGCCGGCATGCTGTCACTTGTGTGGCTCCAAGGCCCTTCCTCTAGGCTTTCAAGTCCTTGAACATATTCAGGTGTTTTATCTGGGAAGGGTGGGAACAGTTCAGCAGCAGCTGGCCTGGAGCTCAGCTCACGTTTCCTCACGGAGGCCTCGGCACAGTCCCCCAGCTTTACAATGAGGACACTTGTTGCATGGGGACTGCTGGCTGAATGGGAGATGATTCCCCACCACTGAGCAACTTCAGAATTGTTTACAACTGGAGCAAGTGCCCTGATACGGTTTTCCTCTGTGTAACTGGTGGGTTCTCTTTAGTTTTTTTTTTTTTTTTTTCATTTTGGGTTCTAGGTAGATTTTATTCCTCTTTTCTGTATTTACAGATATAAGCATGGAAATAATGTATTCATAAAAATACACGTATGTGAAGGGAAGAACCTTTTTTTCTGTTTTAATTTTTTTTTAAATTTTCAAATATATTTTAGTTTTTTATACAGTAGGTTTTTATTGGTTATCTATTTTATACTTGGTTATCTATTTATCTATTGGTTATCTCTTTTATACATATAAATGCAAATCTGACTCTCTCAACTCCTCCCACCACCTACCCCCCACAGCTTTCCCCACTTGATGTCCATATGTTTTTTTCTCTACATCTGTTGCTCTATTTCTGCCTTGCAAACTGGTTCATCTGCACAATTTTTCTAGGTTCCACATATATGCATTCATATACAATATTTGTTTTTCTCTTTCTGACATACTTCACTCTCTATGACAGTCTCTAGATCCATTGACATCTCTACAAATGATCCAACTTCATTCATTCTTATGGCTGAGTAATATTCCATTTTATATATGTATCATCTCTTTATGCATTCATGTGTCTGTGGATATTTAAGTTGCTTCCATTACCTGGTTATTATAGTGATGCAATGAACTTTGTGGTGAAAGCCTCCTCTTTATTTTTGTTTTTTTTTTCTGGATATATGCCCAGGAGTGAGATGGCTGGATCATATGGTAATTTATGGTTAGTTTTTAAGGAACCTCCATGCTGTTCTCTATTGTAACTGTATCAATTTACATTCCCAACAATAGTGGAAGAGGTTTCCTTTTCTCCACACCATTCGAGCATTTGTTGTTTGCAGAATTTCTGATAATGCCCATTCTAACAGGTGTGAGGTGATACTTCATTGTTGAGTTTATTTCTTTGAGCAAGGAGTAGGTCCTGTCTATTACATACTTGGCTTATGGAATGGTTTTTGGGCTAATTTCAATCTCTGGTTTTATGACGCACCACAACTCAACTTTCCCCTTAAACAAAGCATAAGATTGTTTCCTAAAAGTGAGACTCTGTTCTGTTTTGTAATTCAGTTCATGTGTAGCCAAGTTTACATTCCCTTTATTAGTGATACCTTATAATAATTTTCTTTTTCTGTGTGACTTATTTCACATAGAATCATCGTACTGGAATCCATTCATTTTGCTTCTACAGGCCTGATTGCATTAATATCACTGTTGAGTGATATTTCATTATACAAAAGAAGCACAAGGTCTTTATCCATTTTTTTCTGTCCAGGATATATAAGTTGTACTGTAGTGGACATTGCTGAAAACACAGCAGTCTTAAATATTGGGGTGGCTGTGTCTTCCTCCTTTAAATTTTCCTAAGCTATAGGGCCATAAGTGGAAGTGCCCTAGGCCCTGTGGCTTTGATTTTTAGATGTTTCAGGAAATACCATACACATCTCCACAGTACTCGTTGGCAATTTACATCCCGCCAATCAGCATAACCAAGCTCCCTGTACTCCATGGCCAGTCCTGTCTCTCGGGATTTTACACTTTTTTCAGACGACACTTTTAAGCGGTGGGAAGTGAGACTTCATTGTAGTGCAAATTTTCATTACAGTCTTGTTTGTTGGCCAAAAAGAGTGTATGCGTTTTTTTTGTAATATATTCAGGAAAAAACACATACGCCCTTTTTGGCCAAGTGTATCATTGCCGAAGTGCTTGCCTCTTTTCCTTTACTTTCAGAGCAATTTTAATCTACCACCGGATATCTGTTTTCTGCAATTCTGCCTCGTGTTCAAGTCCTCTTCACAGTCTTCCTTCAATATATTTTTGGATGATAGGGGTCATGTGTAATTGTGCAGGATTGTGAATTACAGTGTTCAAAAACCTCCTTTTTTCAACTAGCTTCCTTGTGAGCTGACTGCAAAACGGAAGAATTGCTCCAGGCCCTAATCTGGTTCTGGCAAGGAACACTGAGACTTTGGTGAATTCTTCTCCCTGGTGGGAAATCACAGTTCAATGTGCCCGTCCAAACACATAGAGTTAGTCCCTCATTGGATCTCCTTATTCCTGGTCATCTTCTACAGAAATTACTAACTGTGAAACAGTTCATGTGGAGCCGAGTTTATACTCCCGGTATTAGTGATATGTTGTGATGTTTCTTTTTCTGTGTGACTTATTTCACTTAGAAGCATCGTACCTACATCCACTCATTATGCTGCTACTGGTCTGTTGCCATTGATTTCATTGTTGAGTGATATTCCATTGTAGGTATGTACCACAACTGCTATATCCATTTTTCTCTTACTGGGCTATTGAAGTTGTACCATAGTCAAGGTTCCTGTAAACAGAGCAGCCGAAAACATTGGTGTGGCTGTTTCTTTTTCATTTAAATTTTCCGAATCCATAGCACCATAAGTGGAAGTGCCCTAGGCTCTCTAGCTTGTTTTTTTCTTTGTTCCAGGAAACACCATCCACTTCTCCAGAGTGGCTGTTGACACATTACATCCCGCCCATCAGCATAACAAGGCTGCCAGTTCTCCATGGCCTGTCCTGCCTCTCTGGATTTTCCACTTTTTTCGGACGGCCCTTTAGAGCGGTGGGAAGTCAGACTTCTTTTTAGTGCAGATTTCCATTGCAGGCTTGCTTCGTTGGGCCAAAAGGGCATATGCTTTTTTTCTTGAATATATTCAGGAAAAAACGCATATGCTCTCTTTGGCCAAGTGCATCATTTTCGAAGTGCTGCCTCTTTTCCTATGCTTTCAGAGCAATTCTTATCTACCACCTTATATCTGTTTTCTGCAATTCTGTGTCGCGTTCAAGTCCTCTTCACAGCCTTCTTTCAATAAATTTTTGGATGATGGCGTCATTTGTAACTCTGCAGGATTGTGAATTACAGTGCCAAAAATCTCCTTTACTCAACTCGCTTTCTTGTGAGCTGACCGCAAACCCGAAGAATCGCTTCAGGCCCTAATCTTGTTCCGGCACGGCACGCTGAGCCTTTGGTGAATTCTTCTTCCTGGAGGGAAATCAGAGTTCAGTGTGCCCGTCCAAACACACAGAGTTAATCGCTCATTGGTTCTCCTTATTCCTGTTCATCTTTTGCAGAAATTGCAAACTGTGCCAAACAAGAGGTTAAAGGAACTGACTCTCCAAGTGGGGAGAGTGTTACTAACGCATCTGGAACGGCAAACTCGAGTACCAGGGTGCGAAAATGGCGATGAGTTTAGAAATTTTGCCTGGTCACTTGGTGGACGATATTCTGGGTTTTCCATTCATATTTTAGCTGAAGGATAAATCCCTTAAACCTGGAGATTTGGGACCCGTGGAAAGGGAACCATGCACCATTACATCAAAGGGTCTGCATTCCTTCACCAAACCTCACCAATCCTATCAGCCCCAAGTGTCCAGCCTTATCTCTTCCCCAGCTTTGGATGTAGAGGTGGTAAATCCAAGGTTCCTCAAAAGCCCTGAAGGACTTATTTAAGAATTTCTCTCTATTTCACAATTTTTGTGTTTTGTTTTTAAAATTTTTTATAAGTGGTTTTAGCTTATTTTCACTGCTGTGTTTATGCTGTGGTACACACATGATTTTCTAATGGAGACCTTTAAATATATGGCTTTTAAGTTTCTTCATAGTCAGGTATATTCCTAGGTTTTGAATACAGGGTGTTGAGTCCATTTGGTTGAGCAAGGAGTAGGTCTTGTCTAATATATATTTGGCTTATGGAATGGTTTCTGGACTAACGTCAACCTCTGGTTTTATGCAGCCTCCCCACTCTCCTTTCCCCTTAAACAAGCATAAGTTTATTTTGTAAATGTGAGACTCTGTTGTGTTTTGTAATACAGTTCATGCTTAGCCGTGTTTACATTCCTGCAATTAGTGATATCTTATGATGGTTCTTTTTCTGTGTGACTTATTTCACTTAGAATCATCGTACGTAAATCCACTCATTATGCTGCTACTGGCCTGATGCCATTGATTTCATTGTTCAGTGATATTCCATTGTAGGTATGTGCCACAACTTCTATATCCATTTTTCTCTTTCTGGGCTATTGAAGTTGTACCATAGTCAAGGTTCCCGTAAACAGAGCAGCCCCAAGTTTTGGTGTGGCTGTGTCTTTTTCATTTAAATTTTCCGAATCTATAGCACCATAAGTGGAAGTGCCCTATGCTTTCTAGCTTGGTTTTTTCTTTGTTTCAGGAAACACCATCCACTTCTCCAGAGTGTCTGTTGGCAATTTACATCCCACCCATCAGCATAACAAGGCTGCCGTTTCTCCCTGGTCTGTCCTGCTCGTCTGAATTTTACACTTTTTTCGGACGGCCCTTTTGAGTGGTGGGAAGTGACACTTCATTGTAGTGTGGATTTCAGTTGCAGCCTTCCTTGGTTGGCCAAAAAGTGCGTATGCCTTTTTTCCTGAATATATTCAGGAAAAAACGCACACGCTTTTTTTGGCCAAGTGTATCATTGTCGAAGTTCTGCCTCTTTTCCTATTTTTTCAGAGCAATTCCTATTTACCGCCTGAAAACATTTTCCTGCAATTCTGTCGCGTGTTCAGTTCCTCTTCACAGCCTTACTTCAGTATATTTTTGGATGATAGGGTTCATTTGTTACTCTGCAGGTTTGTGAAGTACAGTGTTTTTAAGTTTTTTTTTTTCTCAACTAGCTTTCTCGTGATCTTACCACAATATAGCAGAATTGCTTCAGGCCCTAATCTGGTTTCGGCATGGCATGCTGTGCCTTTGGTGAATTCTTCTTCCTGCTTGGAAATCAGAGTTCAGTGTGCCCGTTCAAACACAGAGTTAGTTGCTCATTGGTTCTCCCTATTCCTGTTCACCTTCAGAAGAAATTGCGAACTTTGCCAAACAGGAGGTTAAACATTGTCTCTCAAAATGTGGAGAGAGATAGTAAAGCTTATGGAAAGGGGATCCCGAGTAACAGGGGGCAAAAACTGAGATGAGTGTTAGAAAATTTGCTCGATCACTTGGTTGACCACAATTTGGGTTTCTCACGCATATTTTAACTGAAGGGTGAATCCCTTAAACCTGGAGATTTGAAAGCCATGGAATGGGGACCATGCACTATTCCATCAAAGGGTCTTTATTCGCTCATGAAACCTCACCAATCCTATCAGCCCCAAGTGTCCAGCCTTGTATCTCCCCCAGCTGTGTATGTAGAGAGAAATCCAGGTTTCATCACAAGCCCTGAATGAAAGATTTAAGAACTTCTCTCTATTTCACTGTTTTTGTGTTTTGTTTTTGCAATTTATTTTTATAATAGGATATAGCTAATTTTCACTGCTGTGTTTGTGCCGCTGTACACACACATGATTCTATTACAGCGACCTACAAATACATGGGTTTTAAGTTTCTTCGTGGTCAGGTATATTCCTAGGCAGTGAATACAGGGTGTCAAGTCTATTTCGTTGAGCAAGGTGTCGGTCTTGTCTAGTATATATTTGTCTTATGGAATGGTATCTGTACTAATCTCAACCTCTGCTCTTATGCAGCCTCCCAACTCACCTTTTCCATTAAGCAACCTTAAGTTTCTTTGGTAAATGTGAGACTCTATTGTGTTTTGTCATACAGTTCATGTGTAGCCATGTTTACATTCTGGTATTAGAGATAACTTATGATGTTTCTTTTTCTGTGTGACTTATTTCACTTAGAATCATCGTACCTAAATCCAGTCATTATGCTGCTACTGGCCTGATGCCATTGATTTCATTGTTGAGTGATATTCCATTGTAGGTAAGTACCACAACTTCTATATCCATTTTTCTCTTTCTGGGCTATTGAAGTTGTGCCGTAGTCAAGGTTCTTGTAAACAGAGCAGCCCCGAACTTTGGTGTGGCTGTGTCTTTTTCAGTTGAATTTTCCTAATCTATAGGACCATGAGTGGAAGTGCTCTCGGTTCTGTAGCTTGGTTTTTTTATATGTTTCAGAAAACACTGTATACTTCTCCAGAGTGGCTGTTGGCAATTTACATCCCGCCCAACAGCATAAAAAGGCTGCCTGTTCTCCACTTTCTGTCCTGCCTCTCTGGATTTTACAATTTTTTTCAGACAGCTCTTTTGAGCATTGGGACGTGAGACTTCATTGTAGTGCGGATTTCCACTGCAGGCTTTCTTGGTTGGGCAAAAAGTGTGTATACATCTTGTCCTGAATATAATCAGGAAAAAACGCATACGCCCTTATTGGCCATGTGCATCATTGTTGAAGTTGTGTCTCTTTTCCTATGCTTTAAATGTAATTCCAATCTACCACCTGAAATTGCTTTCCTGCAATTCTCCCTCGCTTTCAAGTCTTCTTCGCATCCTTACTTCAATGTATTTCTGGATGTTAGCAGTCATTTGTAACTCTGCTGTTTTGTGAATTACAGTTCCTCTGAGCTCCTTTTTTCAGCTCCCTTTCTTGTGAGCTGACTGAAAAACTGCAAGATTTCTTCAATCCATATTCTTGTTTTCAGGCGACTTGCTGAGCCTTTGGTTAATACTTCTTCCTGATGTGAAATGAGAGTGAAATGTGCCCATCAAAGCCCTTACAGCTAATTTCTCATTGTTTCTCGCTCTTCCCATTCATCCTCTGCACTAATTGCAGACTGTGCAAAACAGGAAATTAAAGGCATTGGCTATCCAAGTGGTGTGATTGCTAGTAAAGCGGCTGGAAAGTCAATCCTGTGACCCAGTAGAGGAAAAATGACGTGCGCTTTAGAAACCTTTCCCAATCACATGGTATACCATCTGTTGGGTTTCTCATGCATGGTTTCACTGTAAAAAGATTCCCTTAAACCTGGAGTGTTGTGACCCATGGAATGAGTACCTTTAAGTATTGTAGTAGAGGTTCGGCATTTGCTCACCAAAGCTCACCAATCCTCACATCCCCATGTGTCCAGCATTATGTCTTATCCAGCTATGGGTTTATATGTGGTCAATCCACTTTGCATCACAGCCCCTGAAACAATTTTGTACAAATGTTTCTCTCTTTCTTTGTCTCTGTGTTTTGTTTTTTAAATTTATTTTTATAATGGTGTTTAGCTGATTTTCACTGCTGTGTTTGTGCCACTCTGCACACACTTGATTCCCTTATGGAGATGTATCAATACATAGGTTTTAAGATTCCTAGTACTCACATATATTCCTCTGTGGTGAATAGGGTTTGTTGAGGCCAGTTCATTGAGCAAGGTGTAGATCTTGTCTATTACGTATTTGGTTTATTGAATGGTACCTGTGTTAATTTCAAACTCTGATTTTATGCATCACCCCACCTCACCTTTCCCCTTAAGCTCACATAAGTGTGTTTTCTAAATGTGAGGCACTCTTGTTTTGTAATTCAGTTGTTGTGCAGTCATATTTACATTCCCTCTATGAGTGATATCTTATGATATGTTTCTTTTTCTGTGTGACTTAACTCAAGCAGTATCATCGAAACTCGATCCACTCTTTATGCTTCTACTAGCCTTATTACATTGATTTCACAGTGAAGAGATATTCCATTGTGCGTAAGTACCACACCTTTATCCATTGTTCTCTTTCCTGGGGTATTTAAGGTGTACTGAAGTCGAGGTTCTTGTAAACAGAGCAGCCCTGAACTTTGTTGTGCCTGTGCCTTTTTGATTTTTAGACTTCCCTAGATATGCTCCTGTGACTTCAAGTGCCCTATGCTCTGTAGCTCTGCTTTTTAGATGATTTACAAACCAGGATACACTTCTCCAGAGTGCCTCTTCTCTGTTTACACAGAGCCCATCAGTGTATAAAGGCTGCCTGTTCTCCATGGCCTGTCCTGCATTTCTGCATTTTACAATTTTTTTCGGATGGCCCTTTTGACTGGTAGGAAATGAGACTTCTTTGGTGTGCAGATTTGCATTGCTTGCTTGCTTGGTTGCCCATAAAGTGCATATGCGTGTTTTCCTGAATATATTCAGGAGAAAATGCATACGCCCTTTTTGGCCAACTGCACCATTTTAGAAATCCTGCCACCTTGGGCCTTGGGATGTAGGCAGAGTGCGAACTTTAGATGATTGATGTCGTCAGGGTCAGAAGCACTCACCAACGGCTTCCCTTAGGCTACATTTTAACTGTCATTGACAGGTGATGTCAATAAAAATATCTATTCTTTTTCAGATTTTTTCCCCTTATACGTTATTGCAAAATATTGAGTGTAGTTCCCTATGCTATACAGTAGTTCCTTGTTGATGATCTACTTTATACATAGCAATGTGTATGTGTTAATCCCAAACTGTTAATTTATCCCTCCTCCCACTTTCCCCTTAATAATAAATAATAAATTATAAGATTAATAAATTATAAATTATTTATTAATAATAAAGTATAAGATTTTATACTTCTCAGAAATCGGGGAGCTGAAACAGAGGTATAATTTTCAATGGAAAAGCATTTAAAACAAGATTGAAGCTTTAACCAAGATTATTAGATGTACATCCTTGGAAAGAAATCACTTGATTTCTCTAATATTGACCTGACAAATAACACAACTCTTTTCACTGAACTTGCTTAGAATAGAATGATGGAAATATAAAATGGAAGTGTTAGAAACATTTTATTTTACCCGAGCCTTATATACTGTTCTATGTTAATTTCAGTTTGGCTCACACATCTGTTCATTGAAGTTACAATGTTATCAGTTTCTGTTACTGATCCTCCAGAGTGGACCCCAACAAATATCCCCCTGCCCAGTGTCATTGGAGCCAACAGATCGAGACTGAGTTTGGTTCAGAAGCAAAGGAAACTATATTTTGATCAGAGAATGGAGAAGTGAGAGAATGCGCTACCCCGCAGGCTGTGTTGGTCTGCTGTGTACAGGTCCTGTCAGAGTCAGTGGGAGGGAGGGGGCGGAGCTCTCGGGGGCCGGCATGGATGCACCTCAGGCTCTATATCGCGGAGCCTGCACAGGGCCCCAAGAGCTGAAGTGTCGACCCAGCCATTCTGCGGTAGGAAAACTGGTCTGAAGTGCCGGGTGTGGCAGCTATGCATGCGGGAACCTAGGAGCACGTGAAATTAGACAAAGCACAAAGGATAACAAAGGTTAGACTTTATTTTATTGCCCAGATTCTATTTTTATCTCCTAGGGATTTTTAATGGGCTTTGCTGGTGACAAAACCCTCCTCTGCCTTTTGTCCCATTCCTCATTCTTGGAGTACTGAGTGTGCAGACCCCTCTTCTGTAACTGCTGAGTGCTGAGTTGGGAGCACTCATACCCGGGGGCGAGGGTCAGAACTTCTCCCCAGCAGCCTCCAGGTGAGATTGATAGTCCCCAGGGCTGCTGTGCCCCTGCTCATCCACCAGAGTACAAGCATTGGAAGTGTTATAGATTCTAATGACCTTTAAGGGTACAGGAAAGGGATGTGCAGAGACACTGTGGGAGCAGGTTTTACCCCACCCCACATTTGTTAGGCCACCTTAGACTGACCATTTCTGCCAGCCTAGATGCTCTGACCAGTAGTCTTTGTTTTCTTCAATTAGGCCCCTGAATTAATGTAAAAACAATACCAGGTGTCAGAGCCTTGCCTGTTCAACTTCCAATCAGTCCAGGGTCAGTGGTGATCCAGGACCATGATGGACACTGAGTCAACAGCCTTTTGAGGTAGCCAGGAGTCCAGCCGGTCTTATTGGCCACCATCATCATGGTGGCTCTAGGCTTTTCTATGGTGACAGTGTGATATACTGTTCCCCTGCCAAGCTTATTAGCTCCCCTCTGGGTGCAGTAAGTCCTGAAAGCTGTAGTCTACTCTTTTTTGACACACTCGTTGTTTTCTGAGAGAAACTCCAGGTAAAGTGATGGTTACACGAGTCGCCATGGGGCCCTGTTGCCCCCGGTTGTCTCTCTGGAGGTTGGAGTTGGAGGGCCTCCTCACTCGAGGTCAGTGTGCTCATGGAGCGAACCTTGCAACCTCAGGGCATGTTTGGTGCTTAGGATCAACACGTGGGGTCCTTTTCCTTTATGAGCGAGGTGGCCTTTCAGGCTGCTGATTTCCAGGTTTTTAGATACTGCCAGTATGTTGGCCAGATGTGGTGGTGGGCCAAGCCCCTTGGTGACCGTAGTTTATCCTACCTGGAATGCATTCTTGCGTTGTTCCTTTTCAAGTGGTCCCAGTTTTTGCCCTAATACTCCAATGGCGATTCACCTTTCACCAGGAATGTAAAGGTCAAAGGGTTTAGCTAAATTAGGGAGTTCCAGGTCAAGTGTCTGAATTGGCTGCTCTTTCAATTCTTGAAAGACCACTTCTGGATTCTATTCAAAAGGATCATCATCTTTTCCTTTCAGTGTTTCATATAGAGGCCCAGCGATTAGACTGTAGTTCGGGATCCAGATGCAGCAAACCCCAGCCTCCCCAGGAACTCCTAAGCTGTCTTCTACTTTTAGAAGGGCTAAGGCTGCAAATGGTTTCTTCCCTTTCTTGGGATGGGCTTCTCAGACCTTCTGTGAGAATGAAGCCCAGGCAGGTCACCTTAGTGTGTGATATTTGAGCTTTTTCTTGGACAACTTCTATCCTATATTGGCTTGGTAGTTCAGAGGTCTCCTTAGTAGGGCTGGCGATCAGAATGGCGTCTGAATATTGAAGGAGGGTTTCCTTTTCCAGAGGTAGAACTTTTAGGTCTTTAGCTAAGCTTTCCCAAAGATGGTGTGGGAATTTTTGTACCCTTGGGGCTAGACGGCTCAGCAGTATTGTTTTTGTTGTATGCTGAGTCCTGCCACTCACAAGGCAAAATTTCTTGTGACTCTGGGACTAATGGAATACAAAAGAAGGCATCATTGAAGTCTAATACAGAACACCATGTCCTGGTGGTTGGTAGAATGACTAGCAGTGTGTAGGAATTAAGAACTACTGGAGGTATACCCTTGGTGGCATAACTGACTGTCCTGACATCCTTTACCAGGACCCCAGCAGCCCATTTGTCTCTCGTGGTCAGGCCAATACCAGGATATGGAGCTCACCTGGGCAGGTACCCCACCCCAACCCCAGCCCATTGGGCTCTCATGGTCAGGCCCCTCCCAGGATAAAGGTCTCACCTGGGCAGGTCACCAGCAGCCCACAAGGCTCTCCTGGTCAGGCCCCTCCCAGGATACAGAGGTACCGTGGCAGGGCTGGGCAAGCAGGAACCGTGCACATAACCCTCATTGCAGAGCAACCCCAGCTCACCTGTCTCTCAGAGCTGACACAGAGCACCTCAGAGCAGGACTTGAACTAACAAACAGCAGCTCCGACATGTCTGTGACCTTGGGCATCACTCTGTAGGGCCTCCTTCTGCCTGGTCTTCCAGAGACTTCCACTGCCCCCAGGGCAACAGGCTTCTGCCTCCAGCCGCCACCCACCCCTCCTCTCCCTGACTTCTGTGTTCCTTTCATTAGGAGAGGATTTTCTTGAAGTTGTCTCCCACTCATGGGCCAGATAAAATGATTAGAAAACAAACCAGAGCTGCAGCTCCTTGTGTATCCAGACTTTCAAGAGCCTACACCTCTTCCTTGGAGCTGGCCGGTTCAGCAAGGTCAATTTTCTGCAACTGTGAACCCCTGAGTAGTAAGGATTGGCTGACCTGTGCAGCCTGACCAATCGGGCCAGCCCTCCCCAGGTGTGCCTGTTTTGAGGTCAATATAAACACCGCACCAGGCAGCAAGAGCCCCTGCAGCTCTGCCTGACACCATATTCTCTGCCCTGTCAGTAGTCTCGGGGCTGGGCTGCTGGGAGGGATTGAGAGGCCACGGCTTTGTGAGTGGCCTAGTGTGAGTTGGGCTCTGCTGGACTTTCTGCAGCAGTTTCCAGGCTGCCATCTGCTAAAGAAGAGGATGTGTCACCTATAACTGCTGCTGGAATTTTTCCCTGGGCAGAGGTGAGGAAGGAAAAAAGCAGTGGGGGTGGGACAGGAGGGGTTTCTCAGGCAGGGAAGTGGAAAGCTTCCAGAAGAGCACCCAGAGCGAGGACCATCCTGGCTGGCCTTCAGGCACCAAGTCAGCCGGCATGCTGTCACTTGTGTGGCTCCAAGGCCCTTCCTCTAGGCTTTCAAGTCCTTGAACATATTCAGGTGTTTTATCTGGGAAGGGTGGGAACAGTTCAGCAGCAGCTGGCCTGGAGCTCAGCTCACGTTTCCTCACGGAGGCCTCGGCACAGTCCCCCAGCTTTACAATGAGGACACTTGTTGCATGGGGACTGCTGGCTGAATGGGAGATGATTCCCCACCACTGAGCAACTTCAGAATTGTTTACAACTGGAGCAAGTGCCCTGATACGGTTTTCCTCTGTGTAACTGGTGGGTTCTCTTTAGTTTTTTTTTTTTTTTTTCATTTTGGGTTCTAGGTAGATTTTATTCCTCTTTTCTGTATTTACAGATATAAGCATGGAAATAATGTATTCATAAAAATACACGTATGTGAAGGGAAGAACCTTTTTTTCTGTTTTAATTTTTTTTTAAATTTTCAAATATATTTTAGTTTTTTATACAGTAGGTTTTTATTGGTTATCTATTTTATACTTGGTTATCTATTTATCTATTGGTTATCTCTTTTATACATATAAATGCAAATCTGACTCTCTCAACTCCTCCCACCACCTACCCCCCACAGCTTTCCCCACTTGATGTCCATATGTTTTTTTCTCTACATCTGTTGCTCTATTTCTGCCTTGCAAACTGGTTCATCTGCACAATTTTTCTAGGTTCCACATATATGCATTCATATACAATATTTGTTTTTCTCTTTCTGACATACTTCACTCTCTATGACAGTCTCTATATCTATCGACACCTCTACAAATGATCCAATTTCATTCCTTTTTATGGCTGAGTTATATTACATTTTATATATGTACCATCTCTTTATGCATTCGAGTGTCTGTGGACATTTAGGTTGCTTCCATTACCTGGCTGTTATAGTGATGCAATGAACTTTGTGGTGAAAGCCTCCTCTTTATTTATTTTTTTTTTTTCTGGATATATGCCCAGGAGTGAGATGGCTGGATCATATGGTAATTTATGGTTAGTTTTTAAGAAACCTCCATGCTGTTCTCTATTGTAACTGTATCAATTTACATTCCCAACAATAGTGGAAGAGGTTTCCTTTTCTCCACACCATTCGAGCATTTGTTGTTTGCAGAATTTCTGATAATGCCCATTCTAACAGGTGTGAGGTGATACTTCATTGTTGAGTTTATTTCTTTGAGCAAGGAGTAGGTCCTGTCTATTACATACTTGGCTTATGGAATGGTTTTTGGGCTAATTTCAATCTCTGGTTTTATGACGCACCACAACTCAACTTTCCCCTTAAAGAAAGCATAAGATTGTTTCCTAAAAGTGAGACTCTGTTCTGTTTTGTAATTCAGTTCATGTGTAGCCAAGTTTACATTCCCTTTATTAGTGATACCTTATAATAATTTTCTTTTTCTGTGTGACTTATTTCACATAGAATCATCGTACTGGAATCCATTCATTTTGCTTCTACAGGCCTGATTGCATTAATATCACTGTTGAGTGATATTTCATTATACAAAAGAAGCACAAAGTCTTTACCCATTTTTTTCTATCCAGGATATATAAGTTGTACTGTAGTGGACATTGCTGAAAACACAGCAGTCCTAAATATTGGGGTGGCTGTGTCTTCCTCCTTTAAATTTTCCTAAGCTATAGGGCCATAAGTGGAAGTGCCCTAGGCTCTGTGGCTTTGATTTTTAGATGTTTCAGGAAACACCATACACATCTCCACAGTACTCGTTGGCAATTTACATCCCGCCCATCAGCATAACAAGGCTGCCGGTTCTCCATGGCCTGTCCTGCCTCTCTGGATTTTACACATTTTTCGGACGGCCTTTTTGATCTGTGGGACGTGAGACTTCCTTGTAATGCGGATTTCCATTGCAGGCTTGCTTGGTTGGCAAAAAAGGGCGTATGCGTTTTTTCCTGAATATATTCAGGAAAAAACGCATATGCCCTTTTTGGCCAAGTGCATCACTGTCGAACTGCTGCCTCTTTTCCTATGCTTTCAGAGCAATTCTTATCTACCACCTGATATCTGTTTTCTGCAATTCTGCGTTGCATTCAAGTCCTCTTCACAGCCTACCTTCAATAAATTTTTGGATGCTATGGGTCATTTGCAATTCTGTAGGATTGTGAGTTACAATGCCAAAAATCTCCTTTTCTCTACTAGCTTTCTTGTGAGCTGACCGCAAACCCGAAGAATTGCTTCAGGCCCTAATCTCGTTCCGGCATGGCACGCTGAGCCTTTGGTGAACTCTTCTTCCTGTAGGGAAATCAGAGCTCAATGTGCCCGTCCAAACACATCGAGTTAGCCGCTCATTCGTTCTCCTTATTCCTGTTCATCTTCCACAGAAATTGCAAACTGTTCCAAACTAGAGGTCAAAGGCACTGACTCTAGAAGTAGGGAGAATGTTAATATCGCATCTGGAACGGCGACCTCGAGTACCAGGGGGCGAAAATGGCGATGAGTTTTAGAAATATTGCCTGATAACTTCGTGGAACATATTCTGGGTTTTCCATGCATATTTTAGCTGAAGGATAAATCCCTTACACGTGGAGATTTGGGACCCGTGGAATGGGAACCATACACCATTACCTCAAAGGGTCTGCATTCCCTCAAAATAGTATCAACCCCAAGTGTCCAGCCTTAACTCTCCCACAGCTGTGGATGTAGAGGTGTTAAATCCAAGATTCCTCACAAGCCCTGAAGGACTTATTTAAGAATTTCTCTCTATTTCACAGTCCTTGTGTTTTCTTTTTCAAATTTATTTTTATAAGGGGATTTAGCTTATTTACACTGCTGTGTGTATGCTGCTGTACACAAATGATTTTCTTACGGAGACCTGTAAATGTATGGGTTTTAATTTTCTCCAAAGTCAGGTATATTCCTAGGTTTTGAATACGGGGTGTTGAGTCCATTTGGTTGAGCAAGGTGTAGGTCTTGTCTAATATATATTTGGCTTATGGAATGGTATCTGTCCTAATGTCAACCTCTGGTTTTATGCAGCCTCCCCACTCTCCTTTCCCCTTAAGCAAGCCTAAGTTTCTTTTGTAAATGTGAGACTCTGTTGTGTTTTGAAATGCAGTTCATGCGTAGTTGTGTTTACATTCCCGGTGTTAGTGATATCTAATGATATTTCTTTTTCTGTGTGACTTATTTCACTTAGAATCATCATAACTATATCCACTCATTATGCTGCTACTGGTCTGTTGCCATTGATTTCATTGTTGAGTGAGATTTCATTGTTAAGCGATATTCCATTGTAAGGATGTACCACAACTTCTATATCCATTTTTCTCTTTCTGGGCTAATGAAGTTGTACCATAGTCAAGGTTCCCGTACACAGAGCAGCCCCAAACTTTTGTGTGGCTGTGTCATTTTCATTTAAATTTTCCAAAACTATAGCACCATAAGTGGAAGTGCCCTAGGCTCTCTAGCTTGGTTTTTTCTTTGTTCCAGGAAACACCATCCACTTCTCCAGAGTGGGTGTTGGCAATTTACATCCCGCCCATCAACATAACAAGGCTGCCGGTTCTCCATGGCCTGTCCTGCCTCTCTGGATTTTACACTTTTTTCGGAAGGCCCTTTGGATCGGTGGGAAGTGAGACTTCCTTGTAGTGCGGATTTCCATTGCAGGCTTGCTTGGTTGGCCAAAAAGGGCGTATGCGTTTTTTCCTGAATATATTCAGGAAAAAACGCATACGCCCTTTTTGGCCAAGTGCATCACTGTCGAACTGCTGCCTCTTTTCCTACGATTTCCGAGCAATTCTTATCTACCACCTGATATCTGCTTTCTGCAATTCTGAGTCACGTTCAAGTCCTCTTCACAGCCTTCCTTCAATAAATTTTGGGATGATAGGGGTCATTTGGAACTCTGCAGGATTGTGAGTTACAGTGCCAAAAATCTCCTTTTCTCAACTCGCTTTCTTGTGAGCAGACCGTAAACCCGAAAAATTGCTTCAGGCCCTAATCTCGTTCAGGCATGGCACGCTGAGCCTTTGGTGAATTCTTCTTCCTGTAGGGAAATCAGAGTTCAATGTGCCCGTCCAAACACATCGAGTTAGCTGCTCATTCGTTCTCCTTATTCCTGTTCATCTTCCACAGAATTTGAAAACTGTGCCAAACAAGAGGTCAAAGACACTGACTCTCCAAGTGGAGAGAATGTTAATATCGCATCTGGAAAGGCGAACTCGAGTACCAGGGTGCGAAAATGGTGATGAGTTTTAGAAATTTTGCCTGATCACTTCGTGGACCATATTCTTTGTTTTCTATGCATATTTTAGCTGACGGATAAATCCCTTAAACGTGGAGATTTGGGACCCGTGGAATGGGAATCATGCACCATTACCTCAAAGGGTCTGCATTCCCTCACCAATAGTATCAGCCCCAAGTGTCCAGCCTTATCTCTCCCCCAGCTGTGGATGTAGAGGTGGTAAATCCAAGATTCCTCACAAGCCCTGAAGGACTTATTTAAGAATTTCTCTCTATTTCGCAGTCCTTGTGTTTTCTTTTTCAAATTTATTTTTATAAGGGCAGCTAGCTTATTTACACTGTTGTGCGTATGCTGCTGTACACAAATGATTTTCTTATGGAGGCCTATAAATGTATGGGTTTTAAGTTTATTCACAGTCAGGTATATTCCTAGGTTTTGAATACGGGGTGTTGAGTCCATTTGGGTGAGCAAGGAGTAGGTCTTGTCTAATATATATTTGGCTTATGGAATGGTATCTGTCCTAATGTCAACCTCTGGTTTTATGCAGCCTCCCCACTCTCCTTTCCCCTTAAGCAAGCATAAGTTTCCTTTGTAAATTTGAGGCTCTTTTGTGTTTTGTAATGCAGTTCACGCACAGCCGTGTTTACATTCCCGGTATTAGTGATATCTTATGATGTTTCTTTTTCTGTGTGACTTATTTCACTTAGAATCATCGTAACTAAATCCACTCATTATGCTGCTACTGGTCTGTTGCCATTGATTTCATTGTTGAGTGATATTCCATTGTAGGGATGTACCACAACTTCTATATCCATTTTTCTCTTTCTGGGCTATTGAAGTTGTACCATAGTCCAGGTTCCCGTACACAGAGCAGCCCCAAACTTTGGTGTGGCTGTGTCTTTTTCATTTAAATTTTCCGAATCTATAACACCATAAGTGGAAGTGCCCTAGGTTCTCTAGCTTGTTTTTATCTTTTTTCTAGGAAACACCATCCACTTCTCCAGAGTGGCTGTTGGCTATTTACATCCCGCCCATCAGCATAACAAGGCTGCCGGTTCTGCATGGCCTGTCCTGCCTCTCTGGATTTTACACTTTTTTCGGAGGGCCCTTTTGATCTGTTGGAAGTTAGACTTCCTTGTAGTGCGGATTTCCATTGCAGGCTTGCTTGGTTGGCCAAAAAGGGCGTATCCTTTTTTTCCTGAATATATTCAGGAAAAAACGCATATGCCCTTTTTGGCCAAGTGCATCACTGTTGAACTGCTGCCTCTTTTCCTACGCTTTCAGAGCAATTCTTATCTACCCCGTGATATCTGTTTTCTGCAATTCTGCGTCGTGTTCACGTCCTCTTCACAGCCTTCCTTCAATAAATTTTTGGGTCATAGGGGTCAGTTGGAACTCTGCAGTATTGTGAGATACAGTGCCAAAAATCTCCTTTTCTCAACTCGCTTTCTTGTGAGCTGACCGCAAACCCGAAGAATTGCTTCAGGCCCTAATCTAGTTCCTGCATGGCACGCTGAGCCTTTGGTGAATTCTGCTTCCTGTAGGGAAATCAGAGTTCAATGTGCCCGTCCAAACACATCGAGTTAGCCGCTCATTGGTTCTCCTTATTCCTGTTCATCTTCCACAGAAATTGCAAACTGTGCCAAACAAGAGGTCAAAGGCACTGACTCTCCAAGTGGAGAGAATGTTAATATCGCAGCTGGAACGGCGAACTCGAGAACCAGGGGGCGAAAATGGCGATGAGTTTTATAAATTTTGCCTGATCACTTCCTGGACCATACAGTTTGTTTTCTATGCATATTTTAGCGGTTGGATAAATCCCTTAAACGTGGAGATTTGGGACCCGTGGAATGGGAACCATGCACCATTACCTAAAGTGGTCTGCATTCCCTCACCAATAGTATCAGCCTCAAGTGTCCAGCCTTATCTCTCCCACAGCTGTGGATGTAGAGGTGGTAAATCCTAGATTCCTCACAAGCCCTGAAGGACTTATTTAAGAATTTCTCTCTATTTCACAGTCCTTGTGTTTTCTTTTTCAATTTATTTTTATTAGGGGATTTAGCTTATTTACACTGCTGTGTGTATGCTGCTGTATACAAATGATTTTCTTACGGAGATCTGTAAATGTATGGGTTTTAATTTTCTCCAAAGTAAGGTATATTCCTAGGTTTTGAATACGGGGTGTTGAGTCCATTTGGCTGAGCAAGGGGTAGGTCTTGTCTAATATATATTTGGCTTATGGAATGGTATCTGTCCTAATGTCAACGTCTGGTTTTATGCAGCCTCCCCACTCTCCTTTCCCCTTAAGCAAGCCTAAGTTTCTTTTGTAAATGTGAGACTCTTTTGTGTTTTGAAATGCAGTTGAAGCGTAGCCGTGTTTACATTCCCGGCATTAGTTATATCTTATGATGTTTCTTTTTCTGAGTGAATTATTTCACTTAGAATCATCGTAACTAAATACACTCATTATGCTGCTACTGGTCTGTTGCCATTGATGTCATTGTTGAGTGATATTCCATTGTAGGGATGTACCACAACTTCTATATCCATTTTTCTCTTTCTAGGCTATTGAAGTTGTACCATAGTCCAGGTTCCCGTACACAGAGCAGCCCCAAACTTTGGTGTGGCTGTGTCTTTGTCATTTAAATTTTCCGAATCTATAGCACCATAAGTGGAAGTGCCCTAGGCTCTCTAGCTTGGTTTTTTCTTTGTTCCAGGAAACACCATCCACATCTCCAGAGTGACTGTTGGCAATTTACATCCCGCCCATCAGCATAACAAGGCTGCCAGTTCTCCATGGCCTGTCCTGCCTCTCTGGATTTTCCACTTCTTTAGGACGGCCCTTTTGATCGGTGGGAAGTGAGACTTCATTGTAGTGCGGATTTCCATTGCAGGCTTTCTTGGTTGGCCAAAAAGGGCGTATGCGTTTTTTCCTGAATATATTCAGGAAAAAACGCATATGCCCTTTTTGGCCAAGTGCATCACTGTCGAACTGCTGCCTCTTTTCCTACGCTTTCAGAGCAATTCTTATCTACCACCTGATATCTGTTTTCTGCAATTCTGAGTCGCGTTCAAGTCCTCTTCACAGCCTTCCTTCAATAAATTTTGGGATGATAGGGGTCATTTGGAACTCTACAGGATTTTGAGTTACAGTGCCCAAAATCTCCTTTTCTCAACTCGCTTTCTTGTGAGCAGACCGCAAATCCGAAGAATTGCTTCAGGCCCTAATCTCGTTCCGGCATGCCACACTGAGCCTTTGGTGAATTCTTCTTCCTGTAGGATAATCAGAGTTCAATGTGCCCGTCCAAACACATCTAGTTAGCCTCTCATTGGTTCTCCTTTTCCTGTTCATCTTCCACAGAAATTGCAAACTGTGCCAAACAAGAGGTCAAAGGCACTGATTCTCCAAGTGGAGAGAATGTTAATATTGCAGCTGGAACTGCGAACTCGAGAACCAGGGGACAAAAATGGCGATGAGTTTTAGAAATTTTGCCTGATCACTTCGTGGACCATACACTTTGTTTTCTATGCATATTTTAGCTGGCGGATAAATCCCTTAAACGTGGAGATTTGGGACCCGTGGAATGGGAACCATGCACCATTACCTCAAAGGGTCTGCATTCCCTCACTGATAGTATCAGCCCCAAGTGTCCAGCCTTATCTCTCCCCCAGCTGTGGATGTAGAGGTGGTAAATCCAAGATTCCTCACAAGCCCTGAAGGTCTTTTTTAAGAATTTCTCTCTATTTCACAGTCCTTGTGTTTTCTTTTTCAAATTTATTTTTATTAGGGGATTTAGCTTATTTACACCGCTGTGTGTATGCTGCTGTACACAAATGATTTTCTTACGGAGACCTGTAAATGTATGGGTTTTAATTTTCTCCAAAGTCAGGTATATTCCTAGGTTTTGAATACGGGGTGTTGAGTCCTTTTGGTTGAGCAAGGAGTAGGTCTTGTCTAATATATATTTGGCTTATGGAATGGTATCTGTCCTAATGTCAACGTCTGGTTTTATGCAGCCTCCCCACTCTCCTTTCCCCTTAAGCAAGCCTAAGTTTCTTTTGTAAATGTGAGACTCTTTTGTGTTTTGAAATGCAGTTGACGCGTAGCCGTGTTTACATTCCCGGCATTAGTTATATCTTATGATGTTTCTTTTTCTGAGTGACTTATTTCACTTAGAATCATCGTAACTAAATACACTCATTATGCTGCTACTGGTCTGTTGCCATTGATTTCATTGTTGAGTGATATTCCATTGTAGGGATGTACCACAACTTCTATATCCATTTTTCTCTTTCTAGGCTATTGAAGTTGTACCATAGTCCAGGTTCCCGTACACAGAGCAGCCCCAAACTTTGGTGTGGCTGTGTCTTTGTCATTTAAATTTTCCGAATCTATAGCACCATAAGTGGAAGTGCCCTAGGCTCTCTAGCTTGGTTTTTTCTTTGTTCCAGGAAACACCATCCACATCTCCAGAGTGACTGTTGGCAATTTACATCCCACCCATCAGCATAACAAGGCTGCCAGTTCTCCATGGCCTGTCCTGCCTCTCTGGATTTTCCACTTCTTTCGGACGGCCCTTTTGATCGGTGGGAAGTGAGACTTCATTGTAGTGCGGATTTCCATTGCAGGCTTTCTTGGTTGGCCAAAAAGGGCGTATGCGTTTTTTCCTGAATATATTCAGGAAAAAACGCATATGCCCTTTTTGGCCAAGTGCATCACTGTTGAACTGCTGCCTCTTTTCCTACGCTTTCAGAGCAATTCTTATCTACCACCTGATATCTGTTTTCTGCAATTCTGAGTCGCGTTCAAGTCCTCTTCACAGCCTTCCTTTAATAAATTTTAGGGATGATAGGGGTCATTTGGAACTCTACAGGATTGTGAGTTACAGTGTCCAAAATCTCCTTTTCTCAACTCGCTTTCTTGTGAGCAGACCGCAAATCCGAAGAATTGCTTCAGGCCCTAATCTCGTTCCGGCATGCCACGCTGAGACTTTGGTGAATTCTTCTTCCTGTAGGGAAATCAGAGTTCAATGTGCCCGTCCAAACATATCGAGTTAGCCGCTCATTGGTTCTCCTTACTCCTGTTCATCTTCCCCAGAAATTGCAAACTGTGCCAAACAAGAGGTCAAAGGCACTGACTCTCCAAGTGGAGAGAATGTTAATATCGCAGCTGGAACGGCGAACTCGAGAACCAGGGGGCGAAAATGGCGATGAGTTTTAGAAATTTTGTCTGATCACTTCATGGACCATACACTTTATTTTCTATGCATATTTTAGCTGACGGATAAATCCCTTAAACGTGGAGATTTGGGACCAGTGGAATGAGAACCATGCACCATTACCTAAAATGGTCTGCATTCCCTCACCAATAGTATCAGCCCCAAGTGTCCAGCCTTATCTCTCCCACAGCTGTGGATGTAGAGGTGGTAAATCCAAGATTCCTCACAAGCCCTGAAGGACTTATTTAAGAATTTCTCTCTATTTCACAGTCCTTGTGTTTTCTTTTTCAATTTATTTTTATTAGGGGATTTAGCTTATTTACACTGCTGTGTGTATGCTGCTGTATACAAATGATTTTCTTACGGAGACCTGTAAATGTATGGGTTTTAATTTTCTCCAAAGTCAGGTATATTCCTAGGTTTTGAATACGGGGTGTTGAGTCCATTTGGCTGAGCAAGGAGTAGACCTTGTCTAATATATATTTGGCTTATGGAATGGTATCTGTCCTAATGTCAACCTCTGGTTTTATGCAGCCTCCCCACTCTCCTTTCCCCTTAAGCAAGCCTAAGTTTCTTTTGTAAATGTGAGACTCTTTTGTGTTTTGAAATGCAGTTGACGCGTAGCCGTGTTTACATTCCCGGCATTAGTTATATCTTATGATGTTTCTTTTTCTGAGTGACTTATTTCACTTAGAATCATCGTAACTAAATACACTCATTATGCTGCTACTGGTCTGTTGCCACTGATGTCATTGTTGAGTGATATTCCATTGTAGGGATGTACCACAACTTCTATATCCATTTTTCTCTTTCTAGGCTATTGAAGTTGTACCATAGTCCAGGTTCCCGTACACAGAGCAGCCCCAAACTTTGGTGTGGCTGTGACTTTGTCATTTAAATTTTCCGAATCTATAGCACCATAAGTGGAAGTGCCCTAGGCTCTCTAGCTTGGTTTTTTCTTTGTTCCAGGAAACACCATTTACATCTCCAGAGTGACTGTTGGCAATTTACATACCGCCCATCAACATAACAAGGCTGCCAGTTCTCCATGGCCTGTCCTGCCTCTCTGTATTTTCCACTTCTTTCGGACGGCCCTTTTGATCGGTGGGAAGTGAGACTTCATTGTAGTGCGGATTTCCATTGCAGGCTTTCTTGGTTGGCCAAAAAGGGCGTATGCGTTTTTTCCTGAATATATTCAGGAAAAAACGCATATGCCCTTTTTGGCCAAGTGCATCACTGTCGAACTGCTGCCTCTTTTCCTACGCTTTCAGAGCAATTCTTATCTACCACCTGATATCTGTTTTCTGCAATTCTGAGTCGCGTTCAAGTCCTCTTCACAGCCTTCCTTTAATAAATTTTAGGGATGATAGGGGTCATTTGGAACTCTACAGGATTTTGAGTTACAGTGCCCAAAATCTCCTTTTCTCAACTCGCTTTCTTGTGAGCAGACCACAAATCCGAAGAATTGCTTCAGGCCCTAATCTCGTTCCGGCATGCCACGCTGAGCCTTTGGTTAATTCTTCTTCCTGTAGGGAAATCAGAGTTCAATGTGCCCGTCCAAACACACCTAGTTAGCCTCTCATTGGTTCTCCTTTTCCTGTTCATCTTCCACAGAAATTGCAAACTGTGCCAAACAAGAGGTCAAAGGCACTGACTCTCCAAGTGGAGAGAATGTTAATATTGCAGCTGGAACTGCGAACTCGAGAACCAGGGGGCGAAAATGGCGATGAGTTTTAGAAATTTTGCCTGATCACTTCGTGGACCATACACTTTGTTTTCTATGCATATTTTAGCTGGCGGATAAATCCCTTAAACGTGGAGATTTGGGACCCGTGGAATGGGAACCATGCACCATTACCTCAAAGGGTCTGCATTCCCTCACCGATAGTATCAGCCCCAAGTGTCCAGCCTTATCTCTCCCCCAGCTGTGGATGTAGAGGTGGTAAATCCAAGATTCCTCACAAGCCCTGAAGGTCTTTTTTAAGAATTTCTCTCTATTTCACAGTCCTTGTGTTTTCTTTTTCAAATTTATTTTTATTAGGGGATTTAGCTTATTTACACCGCTGTGTGTATGCTGCTGTACACAAATGATTTTCTTACGGAGACCTGTAAATGTATGGGTTTTAATTTTCTCCAAAGCCAGGTATATTCCTAGGTTTTGAATACGGGGTGTTGAGTCCTTTTGGTTGAGCAAGGAGTAGGTCTTGTCTAATATATATTTGGCTTATGGAATGGTATCTGTCCTAATGTCAACCTCTGGTTTTATGCAGCCTCCCCACTCTCCTTTCCCCTTAAGCAAGCCTAAGTTTCTTTTGTAAATGTGAGACTCTTTTGTGTTTTGAAATGCAGTTGACGCGTAGCCGTGTTTACATTCCCGGCATTAGTTATATCTTATGATGTTTCTTTTTCTGAGTGACTTATTTCACTTAGAATCATCGTAACTAAATACACTCATTATGCTGCTACTGGTCTGTTGCCACTGATGTCATTGTTGAGTGATATTCCATTGTAGGGATGTACCACAACTTCTATATCCATTTTTCTCTTTCTAGGCTATTGAAGTTGTACCATAGTCCAGGTTCCCGTACACAGAGCAGCCCCAAACTTTGGTGTGGCTGTGACTTTGTCATTTAAATTTTCCGAATCTATAGCACCATAAGTGGAAGTGCCCTAGGCTCTCTAGCTTGGTTTTTTCTTTGTTCCAGGAAACACCATCCACATCTCCAGAGTGACTGTTGGCAATTTACATACCGCCCATCAGCATAACAAGGCTGCCAGTTCTCCATGGCCTGTCCTGCCTCTCTGTATTTTCCACTTCTTTCGGACGGCCCTTTTGATCGGTGGGAAGTGAGACTTCATTGTAGTGCGGATTTCCATTGCAGGCTTTCTTGGTTGGCCAAAAAGGGCGTATGCGTTTTTTCCTGAATATATTCAGGAAAAAAACGCATATGCCCTTTTTGGCCAAGTGCATCACTGTCGAACTGCTGCCTCTTTTCCTACGCTTTCAGAGCAATTCTTATCTACCACCTGATATCTGTTTTCTGCAATTCTGAGTCGCGTTCAAGTCCTCTTCACAGCCTTCCTTTAATAAATTTTAGGGATGATAGGGGTCATTTGGAACTCTACAGGATTTTGAGTTACAGTGCCCAAAATCTCCTTTTCTCAACTCGCTTTCTTGTGAGCAGACCGCAAATCCGAAGAATTGCTTCAGGCCCTAATCTCGTTCCGGCATGCCACGCTGAGCCTTTGGTTAATTCTTCTTCCTGTAGGGAAATCAGAGTTCAATGTGCCCGTCCAAACACACCTAGTTAGCCTCTCATTGGTTCTCCTTTTCCTGTTCATCTTCCACAGAAATTGCAAACTGTGCCAAACAAGAGGTCAAAGGCACTGACTCTCCAAGTGGAGAGAATGTTAATATTGCAGCTGGAACTGCGAACTCGAGAACCAGGGGGCGAAAATGGCGATGAGTTTTAGAAATTTTGCCTGATCACTTCGTGGACCATACACTTTGTTTTCTATGCATATTTTAGCTGACGGATAAATCCCTTAAACGTGGAGATTTGAGACCCGTGGAATGGGAACCATGCACCATTACCTCAAAGGGTCTGCATTCCCTCACCAATAGTATCAGCCCCAAGTGTCCAGCCTTATCTCTCCCCCACCTGTGGATGTAGAGGTGGTAAATCCAAGATTCCTCTCAAGCCCTGAATGTCTTTTTTAAGAATTTCTCTCTATTTCACAGTCCTTGTGATTTCTTTTTCAAATTTATTTTTATTAGGGGATTTAGCGTATTTACACTGCTGTGTGTATGCTGCTGTACACAAATGATTTTCTTACGGAGACCTGTAAATGTATGGGTTTTAATTTTCTCCAAAGTCAGGTATATTCCTAGGTTTTGAATACGGGGTTTTGAGTCCATTTGGGTGAGCAAGGAGTAGGTCTTGTCTAATATATATTTGGCTTATGGAATGGTATCTGTCCTAATGTCAACCTCTGGTTTTATGCAGCCTCCCCACTCTCCTTTCCCCTTAAGCAAGCATAAGTTTCCTTTGTAAATGTGAGGCTCTGTTGTGTTTTGTAATGCAGTTCACGCGTAGCCGTGTTTACATTCCCGGTATTAGTGATATCTTATGAAGTTTCTTTTTCTGTGTGACTTATTTCACTTAGAATCATCGTAACTAAATACACTCATTATGATGCTAATGGTCTGTTCCCATTGATGTCATTGTTGAGTGATATTCCATTGTAGGGATGTACCACAACTTCTATATCCATTTTTCTCTTTCTAGGCTATTGAAGTTGTACCATAGTCCAGGTTCCCGTACACAGAGCAGCCCCAAACTTTGGTGTGGCTGTGACTTTGTCATTTAAATTTTCCGAATCTATAGCACCATAAGTGGAAGTGCCCTAGGCTCTCTAGCTTGGTTTTTTCTTTGTTCCAGGAAACACCATCCACATCTCCAGAGTGACTGTTGGCAATTTACATACCGCCCATCAACATAACAAGGCTGCCAGTTCTCCATGGCCTGTCCTGCCTCTCTGTATTTTCCACTTCTTTCGGACGGCCCTTTTGATCGGTGGGAAGTGAGACTTCATTGTAGTGCGGATTTCCATTGCAGGCTTTCTTGGTTGGCCAAAAAGGGCGTATGCGTTTTTTCCTGAATATATTCAGGAAAAAACGCATATGCCCTTTTTGGCCAAGTGCATCACTGTCGAACTGCTGCCTCTTTTCCTACGCTTTCAGAGCAATTCTTATCTACCACCTGATATCTGTTTTCTGCAATTCTGAGTCGCGTTCAAGTCCTCTTCACAGCCTTCCTTTAATAAATTTTAGGGATGATAGGGGTCATTTGGAACTCTACAGGATTTTGAGTTACAGTGCCCAAAATCTCCTTTTCTCAACTCGCTTTCTTGTGAGCAGACCGCAAATCCGAAGAATTGCTTCAGGCCCTAATCTCGTTCCGGCATGCCACGCTGAGCCTTTGGTTAATTCTTCTTCCTGTAGGGAAATCAGAGTTCAATGTGCCCGTCCAAACACACCTAGTTAGCCTCTCATTGGTTCTCCTTTTCCTGTTCATCTTCCACAGAAATTGCAAACTGTGCCAAACAAGAGGTCAAAGGCACTGACTCTCCAAGTGGAGAGAATGTTAATATTGCAGCTGGAACTGCGAACTCGAGAACCAGGGGGCGAAAATGGCGATGAGTTTTAGAAATTTTGCCTGATCACTTCGTGGACCATACACTTTGTTTTCTATGCATATTTTAGCTGGCGGATAAATCCCTTAAACGTGGAGATTTGGGACCCGTGGAATGGGAACCATGCACCATTACCTCAAAGGGTCTGCATTCCCTCACCGATAGTATCAGCCCCAAGTGTCCAGCCTTATCTCTCCCCCAGCTGTGGATGTAGAGGTGGTAAATCCAAGATTCCTCACAAGCCCTGAAGGTCTTTTTTAAGAATTTCTCTCTATTTCACAGTCCTTGTGTTTTCTTTTTCAAATTTATTTTTATTAGGGGATTTAGCTTATTTACACCGCTGTGTGTATGCTGCTGTACACAAATGATTTTCTTACGGAGACCTGTAAATGTATGGGTTTTAATTTTCTCCAAAGCCAGGTATATTCCTAGGTTTTGAATACGGGGTGTTGAGTCCTTTTGGTTGAGCAAGGAGTAGGTCTTGTCTAATATATATTTGGCTTATGGAATGGTATCTGTCCTAATGTCAACCTCTGGTTTTATGCAGCCTCCCCACTCTCCTTTCCCCTTAAGCAAGCCTAAGTTTCTTTTGTAAATGTGAGACTCTTTTGTGTTTTGAAATGCAGTTGACGCGTAGCCGTGTTTACATTCCCGGCATTAGTTATATCTTATGATGTTTCTTTTTCTGAGTGACTTATTTCACTTAGAATCATCGTAACTAAATACACTCATTATGCTGCTACTGGTCTGTTGCCACTGATGTCATTGTTGAGTGATATTCCATTGTAGGGATGTACCACAACTTCTATATCCATTTTTCTCTTTCTAGGCTATTGAAGTTGTACCATAGTCCAGGTTCCCGTACACAGAGCAGCCCCAAACTTTGGTGTGGCTGTGACTTTGTCATTTAAATTTTCCGAATCTATAGCACCATAAGTGGAAGTGCCCTAGGCTCTCTAGCTTGGTTTTTTCTTTGTTCCAGGAAACACCATCCACATCTCCAGAGTGACTGTTGGCAATTTACATACCGCCCATCAGCATAACAAGGCTGCCAGTTCTCCATGGCCTGTCCTGCCTCTCTGTATTTTCCACTTCTTTCGGACGGCCCTTTTGATCGGTGGGAAGTGAGACTTCATTGTAGTGCGGATTTCCATTGCAGGCTTTCTTGGTTGGCCAAAAAGGGCGTATGCGTTTTTTCCTGAATATATTCAGGAAAAAAACGCATATGCCCTTTTTGGCCAAGTGCATCACTGTCGAACTGCTGCCTCTTTTCCTACGCTTTCAGAGCAATTCTTATCTACCACCTGATATCTGTTTTCTGCAATTCTGAGTCGCGTTCAAGTCCTCTTCACAGCCTTCCTTTAATAAATTTTAGGGATGATAGGGGTCATTTGGAACTCTACAGGATTTTGAGTTACAGTGCCCAAAATCTCCTTTTCTCAACTCGCTTTCTTGTGAGCAGACCGCAAATCCGAAGAATTGCTTCAGGCCCTAATCTCGTTCCGGCATGCCACGCTGAGCCTTTGGTTAATTCTTCTTCCTGTAGGGAAATCAGAGTTCAATGTGCCCGTCCAAACACACCTAGTTAGCCTCTCATTGGTTCTCCTTTTCCTGTTCATCTTCCACAGAAATTGCAAACTGTGCCAAACAAGAGGTCAAAGGCACTGACTCTCCAAGTGGAGAGAATGTTAATATTGCAGCTGGAACTGCGAACTCGAGAACCAGGGGGCGAAAATGGCGATGAGTTTTAGAAATTTTGCCTGATCACTTCGTGGACCATACACTTTGTTTTCTATGCATATTTTAGCTGACGGATAAATCCCTTAAACGTGGAGATTTGAGACCCGTGGAATGGGAACCATGCACCATTACCTCAAAGGGTCTGCATTCCCTCACCAATAGTATCAGCCCCAAGTGTCCAGCCTTATCTCTCCCCCACCTGTGGATGTAGAGGTGGTAAATCCAAGATTCCTCTCAAGCCCTGAATGTCTTTTTTAAGAATTTCTCTCTATTTCACAGTCCTTGTGATTTCTTTTTCAAATTTATTTTTATTAGGGGATTTAGCGTATTTACACTGCTGTGTGTATGCTGCTGTACACAAATGATTTTCTTACGGAGACCTGTAAATGTATGGGTTTTAATTTTCTCCAAAGTCAGGTATATTCCTAGGTTTTGAATACGGGGTTTTGAGTCCATTTGGGTGAGCAAGGAGTAGGTCTTGTCTAATATATATTTGGCTTATGGAATGGTATCTGTCCTAATGTCAACCTCTGGTTTTATGCAGCCTCCCCACTCTCCTTTCCCCTTAAGCAAGCATAAGTTTCCTTTGTAAATGTGAGGCTCTGTTGTGTTTTGTAATGCAGTTCACGCGTAGCCGTGTTTACATTCCCGGTATTAGTGATATCTTATGAAGTTTCTTTTTCTGTGTGACTTATTTCACTTTGAATCATCGTAACTAAATCTACTCATTATGCTGCTACTGGTCTGTTGCCATTGATTTCATTGTTGAGTGATATTCCATTGTAGGGATGTACCGCAACTTCTATATCCATTTTTCTCTTTCTGGGCTATTGAAGTTGTACCATAGTCCAGGTTCCCGTACACAGAGCAGCCCCAAACGTTGGTGTGGCTGTGTCTTTGTCATTTAAATTTTCCGAATCTATAACACCATAAGTGGAAGTGCCCTAGGCTCTCTAGCTTGTTTTTTTCTTTGTTCTAGGAAACACCATCCACTCCTCCAGAGTGGCTGTTGGCAATTTACATCCCGCCCATCAGCATAACAAGGCTGCCAGTTCTCCATGGCCTGTCCTGCCGCTCTGGATTTTACATTTTTTTCGGAGGTCCCTTTTGATCGGTTGGAAGTGAGACTTCCTTGTAGTGCGGATTTCCTTTGCAGGCTTGCTTGGTTCGCCAAAAAGGGCGTATGCGTTTTTTCCTGAATATATTCAGGAAAAAACGCATACGCCCTTTTTGGCCAAGTGCATCACTGTCGAACTGCTGCCTCTTTTCCTGCGCTTTCCGAGCAATTCTTATCTACCACCTGATATCTGTTTTCTGCAATTCTGAGTCGCGTTCAAGTCCTCTTCACAGCCTTCATTTAATAAATTTTAGGGATGATAGGGGTCATTTGGAACTCTACAGGATTGTGAGTTACAGTGCCCAAAATCTCCTTTTCTCAACTCGCTTTCTTGTGAGCAGACCGCAAATCCGAAGAATTGCTTCAGGCCCTAATCTCGTTCCGGCATGCCACGCTGAGACTTTGGTGAATTCTTCTTCCTGTAGGGAAATCAGAGTTCAATGTGCCCGTCCAAACATATCGAGTTAGCCTCTCATTGGTTCTCCTTTTCCTGTTCATCTTCCACAGAAATTGCAAACTGTGCCAAACAAGAGGTCAAAGGCACTGACTCTCCAAGTGGAGAGAATGTTAATATTGCAGCTGGAACTGCGAACTCGAGAACCAGGGGGCGAAAATGGCGATGAGTTTTAGAAATTTTGCCTGATCACTTCGTGGACCATACACTTTGTTTTCTATGCATATTTTAGCTGGCGGATAAATCCCTTAAACGTGGAGATTTGGGACCCGTGGAATGGGAACCATGCACCATTACCTCAAAGGGTCTGCATTCCCTCACCGATAGTATCAGCCCCAAGTGTCCAGCCTTATCTCTCCCCCAGCTGTGGATGTAGAGGTGGTAAATCCAAGATTCCTCACAAGCCCTGAAGGTCTTTTTTAAGAATTTCTCTCTATTTCACAGTCCTTGTGTTTTCTTTTTCAAATTTATTTTTATTAGGGGATTTAGCTTATTTACACCGCTGTGTGTATGCTGCTGTACACAAATGATTTTCTTACGGAGACCTGTAAATGTATGGGTTTTAATTTTCTCCAAAGTCAGGTATATTCCTAGGTTTTGAATACGGGGTGTTGAGTCCTTTTGGTTGAGCAAGGAGTAGGTCTTGTCTAATATATATTTGGCTTATGGAATGGTATCTGTCCTAATGTCAACGTCTGGTTTTATGCAGCCTCCCCACTCTCCTTTCCCCTTAAGCAAGCCTAAGTTTCTTTTGTAAATGTGAGACTCTTTTGTGTTTTGAAATGCAGTTGACGCGTAGCCGTGTTTACATTCCCGGCATTAGTTATATCTTATGATGTTTCTTTTTCTGAGTGACTTATTTCACTTAGAATCATCGTAACTAAATACACTCATTATGCTGCTACTGGTCTGTTGCCACTGATGTCATTGTTGAGTGATATTCCATTGTAGGGATGTACCACAACTTCTATATCCATTTTTCTCTTTCTAGGCTATTGAAGTTGTACCATAGTCCAGGTTCCCGTACACAGAGCAGCCCCAAACTTTGGTGTGGCTGTGACTTTGTCATTTAAATTTTCCGAATCTATAGCACCATAAGTGGAAGTGCCCTAGGCTCTCTAGCTTGGTTTTTTCTTTGTTCCAGGAAACACCATCCACATCTCCAGAGTGACTGTTGGCAATTTACATACCGCCCATCAGCATAACAAGGCTGCCAGTTCTCCATGGCCTGTCCTGCCTCTCTGTATTTTCCACTTCTTTCGGACGGCCCTTTTGATCGGTGGGAAGTGAGACTTCATTGTAGTGCGGATTTCCATTGCAGGCTTTCTTGGTTGGCCAAAAAGGGCGTATGCGTTTTTTCCTGAATATATTCAGGAAAAAAACGCATATGCCCTTTTTGGCCAAGTGCATCACTGTCGAACTGCTGCCTCTTTTCCTACGCTTTCAGAGCAATTCTTATCTACCACCTGATATCTGTTTTCTGCAATTCTGAGTCGCGTTCAAGTCCTCTTCACAGCCTTCCTTTAATAAATTTTAGGGATGATAGGGGTCATTTGGAACTCTACAGGATTTTGAGTTACAGTGCCCAAAATCTCCTTTTCTCAACTCGCTTTCTTGTGAGCAGACCGCAAATCCGAAGAATTGCTTCAGGCCCTAATCTCGTTCCGGCATGCCACGCTGAGCCTTTGGTTAATTCTTCTTCCTGTAGGGAAATCAGAGTTCAATGTGCCCGTCCAAACACACCTAGTTAGCCTCTCATTGGTTCTCCTTTTCCTGTTCATCTTCCACAGAAATTGCAAACTGTGCCAAACAAGAGGTCAAAGGCACTGACTCTCCAAGTGGAGAGAATGTTAATATTGCAGCTGGAACTGCGAACTCGAGAACCAGGGGGCGAAAATGGCGATGAGTTTTAGAAATTTTGCCTGATCACTTCGTGGACCATACACTTTGTTTTCTATGCATATTTTAGCTGACGGATAAATCCCTTAAACGTGGAGATTTGAGACCCGTGGAATGGGAACCATGCACCATTACCTCAAAGGGTCTGCATTCCCTCACCAATAGTATCAGCCCCAAGTGTCCAGCCTTATCTCTCCCCCACCTGTGGATGTAGAGGTGGTAAATCCAAGATTCCTCTCAAGCCCTGAATGTCTTTTTTAAGAATTTCTCTCTATTTCACAGTCCTTGTGATTTCTTTTTCAAATTTATTTTTATTAGGGGATTTAGCGTATTTACACTGCTGTGTGTATGCTGCTGTACACAAATGATTTTCTTACGGAGACCTGTAAATGTATGGGTTTTAATTTTCTCCAAAGTCAGGTATATTCCTAGGTTTTGAATACGGGGTTTTGAGTCCATTTGGGTGAGCAAGGAGTAGGTCTTGTCTAATATATATTTGGCTTATGGAATGGTATCTGTCCTAATGTCAACCTCTGGTTTTATGCAGCCTCCCCACTCTCCTTTCCCCTTAAGCAAGCATAAGTTTCCTTTGTAAATGTGAGGCTCTGTTGTGTTTTGTAATGCAGTTCACGCGTAGCCGTGTTTACATTCCCGGTATTAGTGATATCTTATGAAGTTTCTTTTTCTGTGTGACTTATTTCACTTTGAATCATCGTAACTAAATCTACTCATTATGCTGCTACTGGTCTGTTGCCATTGATTTCATTGTTGAGTGATATTCCATTGTAGGGATGTACCGCAACTTCTATATCCATTTTTCTCTTTCTGGGCTATTGAAGTTGTACCATAGTCCAGGTTCCCGTACACAGAGCAGCCCCAAACGTTGGTGTGGCTGTGTCTTTGTCATTTAAATTTTCCGAATCTATAACACCATAAGTGGAAGTGCCCTAGGCTCTCTAGCTTGTTTTTTTCTTTGTTCTAGGAAACACCATCCACTCCTCCAGAGTGGCTGTTGGCAATTTACATCCCGCCCATCAGCATAACAAGGCTGCCAGTTCTCCATGGCCTGTCCTGCCGCTCTGGATTTTACATTTTTTTCGGAGGTCCCTTTTGATCGGTTGGAAGTGAGACTTCCTTGTAGTGCGGATTTCCTTTGCAGGCTTGCTTGGTTCGCCAAAAAGGGCGTATGCGTTTTTTCCTGAATATATTCAGGAAAAAACGCATACGCCCTTTTTGGCCAAGTGCATCACTGTCGAACTGCTGCCTCTTTTCCTGCGCTTTCCGAGCAATTCTTATCTACCACCTGATATCTGTTTTCTGCAATTCTGAGTCGCGTTCAAGTCCTCTTCACAGCCTTCCTTTAATAAATTTTAGGGATGATAGGGGTCATTTGGAACTCTACAGGATTGTGAGTTACAGTGCCCAAAATCTCCTTTTCTCAACTCGCTTTCTTGTGAGCAGACCGCAAATCCGAAGAATTGCTTCAGGCCCTAATCTCGTTCCGGCATGCCACGCTGAGACTTTGGTGAATTCTTCTTCCTGTAGGGAAATCAGAGTTCAATGTGCCCGTCCAAACATATCGAGTTAGCCGCTCATTGGTTCTCCTTATTCCTGTTCATCTTCCCCAGAAATTGCAAACTGTGCCAAACAAGAGGTCAAAGGCACTGACTCTCCAAGTGGAGAGAATGTTAATATCGCAGCTGGAACGGCGAACTCGAGAACCAGGGGGCGAAAATGGCGATGAGTTTTAGAAATTTTGCCTGATCACTTCATGGACCATACACTTTATTTTCTATGCATATTTTAGCTGACGGATAAATCCCTTAAACGTGGAGATTTGGGACCAGTGGAATGAGAACCATGCACCATTACCTAAAATGGTCTGCATTCCCTCACCAATAGTATCAGCCCCAAGTGTCCAGCCTTATCTCTCTCACAGCTGTGGATGTAGAGGTGGTAAATCCAAGATTCCTCACAAGCCCTGAAGGACTTATTTAAGAATTTCTCTCTATTTCACAGTCCTTGTGTTTTCTTTTTCAATTTATTTTTATTAGGGGATTTAGCTTATTTACACTGCTGTGTGTATGCTGCTGTATACAAATGATTTTCTTACGGAGACCTGTAAATGTATGGGTTTTAATTTTCTCCAAAGTCAGGTATATTCCTAGGTTTTGAATACGGGGTGTTGAGTCCATTTGGCTGAGCAAGGAGTAGACCTTGTCTAATATATATTTGGCTTATGGAATGGTATCTGTCCTAATGTCAACCTCTGGTTTTATGCAGCCTCCCCACTCTCCTTTCCCCTTAAGCAAGCCTAAGTTTCTTTTGTAAATGTGAGACTCTTTTGTGTTTTGAAATGCAGTTGATGCGTAGCCGTGTTTACATTCCCGGTATTAGTGATATCTTATGATGTTTCTTTTTCTGTGTGACTTATTTCACTTAGAATCATCGTAACTAAATACACTCATTATGATGCTAATGGTCTGTTCCCATTGATGTCATTGTTGAGTGATATTCCATTGTAGGTATGTACCACAACTTCTATATCCATTTTTCTCTTTCTAGGCTATTGAAGTTGTACCATAGTCCAGGTTCCAGTACACAGAGCAGCCCCAAACTTTGGTGTGGCTGTGACTTTGTCATTTAAATTTTCCGAATCTATAGCACCATAAGTGGAAGTGCCCTAGGCTCTCTAGCTTGGTTTTTTCTTTGTTCCAGGAAACACCATCCACATCTCCAGAGTGACTGTTGGCAATTTACATCCCGCCCATCAGCATAACAAGGCTGCCAGTTCTCCATGGTCTGTCCTGCCTCTCTGGATTTTCCACTTCTTTCGGACGGCCCTTTTGATCGGTGGGAAGTGAGACTTCATTGTACTGCGGATTTCCATTGCAGGCTTGCTTGGTTGGCCAAAAAGGGCGTATGCGTTTTTTCCTGAATATATTCAGGAAAAAACGCATACGCCCTTTTTGGCCAAGTGCATCACTGTCGAACTGCTGCCTCTTTTCCTACGCTTTGAGAGCAATTCTTATCTACCACCTGATATCTGTTTTCTGCAATTCTCAGTCCTGTTCAAGTCCTCTTCACAGCCTTCCTTCAATAAATTTTTGGATGATAGTGGTCATTTGGAACTCTACAGGATTGTGAGTTACAGTGCCCAAAATCTCCTTTTCTCAACTCGCTTTCTTGTGAGCAGACCACAAATGCGAAGAATTGCTTCTGGCCCTAATCTCGTTCCGGCATGCCACGCTGAGTCTTTGGTGAATTCTTCTTCCTGTAGGGAAATCAGAGTTCAATGTGCCCGTCCAAACACATCGAGTTAGCCGCTCATTGGTTCTCCTTATTCCTGTTCATCTTCACAGAAATTGCAAACTGTGCCAAACAAGAGGTCAAAGGCACTGACTCTCCAAGTGGACAGAATGTTAATATCTCAGCTGGAAAGGCGAACTCGAGAACCAGGGGGCGAAAATGGCGATGAGTTTTAGAAATTTTGGCTGATCACTTCGTGGACCATACACTTTGTTTTCTATGCATATTTTAGCTGTTGGATAAATCCCTTAAACGTGGAGATTTGGGACCCGTGGAATGGGAACCATGCACTATTACCTCAAAGGGTCTGCATGCCCTCAACAATAGTATCAGCCCCAAGTGTCCAGCCTTATCTCTCCCCCACCTGTGGATGTAGAGGTGGTAAATCCAAGATTCCTCACAAGCCCTGAAGGACTTATTTAAGAATTTCTCTCCATTTTGCAGTCCTTGTGTTTTCTTTTTCAAATTTATTTTTATAAGGGCAGTTAGCTTATTTACACTGTTGTGCGTACGCTGCTGTACACAAATGATTTTCTTATGGAGGCCTATAAGTGTATGGGTTTTAAGTTTATTCACAGTCAGGTATATTCCTACGTTTTGAATACGGGGTGTTGAGTGCATTTGGGTGAGCAAGGAGTAGGTCTTGTCTAATATATATTTGGCTTATGGAATGGTATCTGTCCTAATGTCAACCTCTGGTTTTATGCAGCCTCCCCACTCGTCTTTCCTCTTAAGCAAGCATAAGTTTCCTTTGTAAATGTGAGGCTCTGTTGTGTTTTGTAATGCAGTTCACGCATAGCCGTGTTTACATTCCCAGTATTAGTGATATCTTATGATGTTTCTTTTTCTGTGTGACTTTTTTCACTTAGAATCATCGTAACTAAATCCACTCATTATGCTGCTACTGGTCTGTTGCCATTGATTTCATTGTTGAGTGATATTCCATTATAGGGATGTACCACAACTTCTATATCCATTTTTCTCTTTCTGGGCTATTGAAGTTGTACCATAGTCCAGGTTCCCATACACAGAGCAGCCCCAAACTTTGGTGTGGCTGTGTCTTTGTCATTTAAATTTTCCGAATCTATAGCACCATAAGTGGAAGTGCCCTTGGCTCTCTATCTTGCTTTTTTCTTTGTTCCAGGAAACACCAACCACTTCTCCAGAGTGGCTGTTGGCAATTTACATCTCGCCCATCAGCATAACAAGGCTGCCAGTTCTCCATGGCCTGTCCTGCCTCTCTGGATTTTACACGTCTTTCGAACCGCCCTTTTGATCAGTGGGAAGTGAGACTTCCTTGTAATGCAGATTTCCATTGCAGGCTTGCTTGGTTGGCAAAAAAGGGCGTATGCGTTTTTTCCTGAATATATTCAGGAAAAAACGCATACGCCCTTTTTGGCCAAGTGCATCACTGTCGAACTGCTGCCTCTTTTCCTACGCTTTCAGAGCAATTCTTATCTACCACCTGATATCTGTTTTCTGCAATTCTGCGTCGCGTTCAAGTCCTCTTCACAGCCTTCCTTCAATAAATTTTGGGATGATAGGGGTCATTTGGAAGTCTGCAGGATTGTGAGTTACAGTGCCCAAAATCTCCTTTTCTCAACTCGCTTTCTTGTGAGCAGACCGCAAATCGGAAGAATTGCTTCAGGCCCTAATCTCGTTCCGGCATGGCACGCTGAGCCTTTGGTGAATTCTTCTTCCTGTATGGAAATCAGAGTTCAATGTGCCCGTCCAAACACATCGAGTTAGCCTCTCATTGGTTCTCATTATTCTTGTTCATCTTCCACAGAAATTGCAAACTGTGCCAAACAAGAGGTCAAAGGCACTGACTCTCCAAGTGGAGAGAATGTTAATACCGCAGCTGGAACGGCGAACTCGAGAACCAGGGGGCGAAAATGGCGATGAGTTTTAGAAATTTTGCCTGATCACTTCGTGAACCATATTCTTTGTTTTCTATGCATATTTTAGCTGACGAATAAATCCCTTAAACGTGGAGATTTGGGACCCGTGGAATGGGAACCATGCACCATTACCTCAAAGGGTCTGCATTCCCTCACCAATAGTACCAGCCCCAAGTTTCCAGCGTTATCTCTCCCTCAGCTGTGGTTGTAGAGTTGGTAAATCCTAGATTCCTCACAAGCCCTGAAGGACTTGTTTAAGAATTTCTCTCTTTTTCACAGTCCTTGTGTTTTCTTTTTCAAATTTATTTTTATTAGGGGATTTGGCTTAGTTACACTGCTGTGTGTACGCTGCTGTACACAAATTATTTTCTTACGGAGACCTGTAAATGTATGGGTTTTAATTTTCTCCAAAGTCAGGTATATTCCTAGGTTTTGAATACGGGGTGTTGAGTCCTTTTGGTTGAGCAAGGAGTAGGTCTTGTCTAATATATATTTGGCTTATGGAATGGTATCTGTCCTAATGTCAACCTCTGGTTTTATGCAGCCTCCCCACTCTCCTTTCCCCTTAAGCAAGCCTAAGTTTCTTTTGTAAATGTGAGACTCTGTTGTGTTTTGAAATGCAGTTGATGTGTAGCCGTGTTTACATTCCCGGTATTAGTGATATCTTATGATGTTTCTTTTTCTGTGTGACTTATTTCACTTAGAATCATCGTAACTAAATCCACTCATTATGCTGCTACTGGTCTGTTGCCATTGATTTCATTGTTGAGTGATATTCCATTGTAGGGATGTACCACAACTTCTATATCCATTTTTCTCTTTCTGGGCTATTGAAGTTGTACCATAGTCCAGGTTCCCGAACACAGAGCAGACCCAAACTTTGGTGTGGCTGTGTCTTTGTCATTTAAATTTTCCGAATCTATAGCACCATATGTGGAAGTGCCCTAGGCTCTCTAGCTTGTTTTTTTCTTTGTTCCAGGAAACACCATCCAATTCTCCAGAGTGGCTGTTGGCAGTTTACATCCCGCCCATCAGCAGAACAAGGCTGCCGGTTCTCCATGGCCTGTAATGCCTCTCTGGATTTTACACTTTTTTCGGACGACCCTTTTGATCGGTGGGAAGTGAGACTTCATTGTAGTGCGGATTTCCATTGCAGGCTTACTTGGTTGGCCAAAAAGGGCGTATGCGTTTTTTCCTGAATATATTCAGGAAAAAACACATACGCCCTTTTTGGCCAAGTGCATCACTGTCGAACTGCTGCCTCTTTTCCTTCGCTTTCAGAGCAATTCTTGTCTACCACCTGATATCTGTTTTCTGCAATTCTGCGTCGCGTTCAAGTCATCTTCACAGCCTTCCTTCAATAAATTTTGGGATGATAGGGGTCATTTGGAGCTCTGCATGATTGTGAGTTACAGTGCCAAAAATCTCCTTTTCTCCACTCGCTTTCTAGTGAGCAGACCGCAAATCTGAAGAATTGCTTCAGGCCCTAATCTCGTTCAGGCATGGCACGCTGAGCCTTTGGTGAATTCTTTTTCCTGTAGGGAAATCAGAGTTCAATGTGCCCGTCCAAACACATCGAGTTAGCTGCTCATTGTTTCTCCTTATTCCTGTTCATCATCCACAGAAATTGCAAACTGTGCCAAACAAGAGGTCAAAGGCACTGACTCTCCAAGTAGGGAGAATGTTAATATCGCCTCTGGAATGGCGAAATCGAGAACCAGGGGGTGAAAATGGCGATGAGTTTTAGAAATTTTGCCTGATCACTTCGTGGAACATATTCTTTGTTTTCCATGCATATTTTAGCTGAAGGATAAATCCCTTAAACGTGGAGATTTGGGACCCGTGGAATGGGAACCATGCACCATTACCTCAAGGGGTCTGCATTCCCTCACGAATAGTATCAGCCCCAAGTGTCCAGCCTTATCTATCCCTCAGCTGTGGATGTAGAGGTGGTAAATCCAAGATTCCTCACAAGCCCTGAAGGACTTGTTTAAGAATTTCTCTCTTTTTCACAGTCCTTGTGTTTTCTTTTTCAAATTTATTTTTACTATGGGATTTAGCTTACTTACACTTCTGTGTGTACGGTGCTGTACACAAATGATTTTCTTAGGGAGACCTGTAAATGTATGGGTTTTAATTTTCTCCAAAGTCAGGTATATTCCTATGTTTTGAATACGGGGTGTTCAGTCCATTTGGTTGAGCAAGGAGTAGGTCTTGTCTAATATATATTTGGCTTATGGAATGGTATCTGTCCTAATGTCAACCTCTGGTTTTATTCAGCCTCCCCACTCTCCTTTCCCCTTAAGCAAGCCTAAGTTTCTTTTGTAAATGTGAGACTCTGTTGTGTTTTGAAATGCAGTTGACGTGTAGCCGTGTTTACATTCCCGGTATTAGTGATATCTTATGATGTTTCTTTTTCTGTGTGACTTATTTCACTTAGAATCATCGTAACTAAATCCACTCATTATGCTGCTACTGGTCTGTTTCCATTGATTTCATTGTTGAGTGATATTCCATTGTAGGGATGTACCACAACTTCTATATCCATTTTTCTCTTTCTGGGCTATTGAAGTTGTACCATAGTCCAGGTTCCCGAACACAGAGCAGCCCCAAACTTTGGTGTGGCTGTGTCTTTGTCATTTAAATTTTCCGAATCTATAGCACCATAAGTGGAAGTGCCCTAGGCTCTCTAGCTTGTTTTTTTCTTTGTTCCAGGAAACACCATCCAATTCTCCAGAGTGGCTGTTGGCAATTTACATTCCGCCCATCAGCAGAACAAGGCTGCCGGTTCTCCATGGCCTGTCCTGCCTCTCTGGATTTTACACTTTTTTCGGACGACCCTTTTGATCGGTGGGAAGTGAGACTTCATTGTAGTGCGGATTTCCATTGCAGGCTTGCTTGGTTGGCCAAAAAGTGCGTATGCGTTTTTTCCTGAATATATTCAGGAAAAAACACATACGCCCTTTTTGGCCAAGTGCATCACTGTCGAACTGCTGCCTCTTTTCCTTCGCTTTCAGAGCAATTCTTGTCTACCACCTGATATCTGTTTTCTGCAATTCTGCGTCACGTTCAAGTCATCTTCACAGCCTTCCTTCAATAAATTTTGGGATGATAGGGGTCATTTGGAACTCTGCAAGATTGTGAGTTACAGTGCCAAAAATCTCCTTTTCTCCACTCGCTTTCTTGTGAGCAGACCGCAAATCTGAAGAATTGCTTCAGGCCCTAATCTCGTTCCGGCATGGCACGCTGAGCCTTTGGTGAATTCTTCTTCCTTTAGGGAAATCAGAGTTCAATGTGCCCGTCCAAACACATCGAGTTAGCTGCTCATTGGTTCTCCTTATTCCTGTTCATCTTCCACAGAAATTGCAAACTGTGCCAAACAAGAGGTCAAAGGCACTGACTCTCCAAGTGGAGAGAATATTAATATCGCATCTGGAACGGTGAACTCGAGAACTAGGGGGCGAAAATGGCGATGAGTTTTAGAAATTTTGCCTGATCACTTCGTGGACCATATTCTTTGTTTTCTACGCATATTTTATCTGACGGATAAATCACTTAAACGTGGAGATTTGAGACCCGTGGAATGGGAACCATGCACCATTACCTCAAAGGGTCTGCATTCCCTCACCAATAGTATCAGCCCCAAGTGTCCAGCCTTATCTCTCCCCCAGCTGTGGATTTAGAGGTGGTAAATCCAAGATTCCTCACAAGCCCTGAAGGACTTATTTAAGAATTTCTCTCTATTTCACAGTCCTTGTGTTTTCTTTTTCAAATTTATTTTTATTAGGGGATTTAGCTTACTTACATTGCTGTGTGTACGCTGCTGTACACAAATGATTTTCTTACGGAGACCTGTAAATGTATGGGTTTTAATTTTCTCCAAAGTCAGGTATATTCCTAGGTTTTGAATACGGGGTGTTCAGTCCATTTGGTTGAGCAAGGAGTAGGTCTTGTCTAATATATATTTGGCTTGTGGAATGGGATCTGTACTAATGTCAACTTCTGGTTTTATGCAGCCTCCCCAGTCTCCTTTCCCGTTAAGCAAGCATAAGTTTCGTTTGTAAATGTGGGACTCTGTTGTGTTTTGTAATACAGTTCATGCGTAGCCGTGTTTACATTGCCAGTATTATTGATATCTTATGATGTTTCTTTTTCTGTGTGACTTATTTCACTTAGAAGCATCATACCTGCATCCGCTCCTCATGCTGCTACTGGTCTGTTGCCATTGATTTCATTGTTGAGTGATATTCCATTGTAGGTATGTACCACAACTTCTATGTCCATTTTTGTCTTTCTGGGCTTTTGAAGTTGTAAAAAAGTCAAGGTTTCCGTAAGCAGAGCAGCCTCAAACTTGGGTGTGGCTGTGTCTTTTTCATGGAAGTTTTCAGAATCTATAGCACCATAAGTGGAAGTGCCCTTGGCTCTCTAGCTTGTTTTTTTCTTTGTTCCAAGAAACACCATACACTTCTCCAGAGTGGCTCTTGGCAATTTACATCCCACCCATCAGCATAACAAGGCTGCCAGTGCTCCATGGCTTTTCCTGCCTCTCTGGATTTTACACTTTTTTCGGATGGCCCTTTTGAGGGGTGGGAAGTGAGGCTTCATTGTAGTGCGGGTTCCATTGCAGGCTTGCTTGGTTGGCCAAAAAGGGCGTATGCGTTTTTTCCTGAATATATTCAGGAAAAAACGCATACGCCCTTTTTGGCCAAGTGCATCACTGTCGAAGTATTGCCTCTTTTCCTATGCTTTCCGAACAATTCTTATCTACCGCCTGATATCTGTTTTCTGCTATTCTGCGTCGCGTTCAAGCCCTCTTCACAGCCTTCCTTCAATAAATTTTTGGATGATAGGGGTCATTTGTAACTCTGAAGGCTTGTGAATTACAGTGCCAAAAATCTCCTTTTCCTAACTCGCTTTCTTGTGAGCTGAACGCAAACCCGAAGAATCGCTTCAGGCCTTAATCTCGTTCCGGCACGGCATGCTGAGCCTTCGGTGAATTCTTCTTCCTTGGGGGAAATCAGAGTTCAATGTGCCCGTTCAAACACCTAGAGCTAGTCGCTATTTGGTTCTCCTTACTCCTGTTCATCTTCCGCAGAAATTGTAAACTGTGACAAACAAGATGTTAAAGGCACTGACTCTCCAAGAGGGGAGAGTGTTATTAACGCATCTGGGACGGCGAACTCGAGTACCAGGGGGCCAAAATGGTGATGAGTTTTAGAAATATTGCCTGGTCACTTGCTGGACCATATTCTGGGTTTTCCATGCCTATTTTAGCTGAAGGATAAATCCCTTAAACCTGGGGATTTGGGACCCGTGGAATTGGCACCATGCACCATTACATCAAAGGGTCTGCATTCCCTCACCAATCCTATCAGCCCCAAGAGTCCAGCCTTATCTCTCCCCGAGCTGTGAATGTAGAGGTGGTAAATCCAAGACTCCTCAAAAACCCTGAAAGACTTATTTAAGAATTTCTCTCTATTTCACAGTCTTTGTGTTTTGTTTTTCAAATTTATTTTTATAAGGGGATTTAGGTTATTTTCACTGCTGTGTTTATGCCGCTGTACACAAATGATTTTCTTATGGAGACCTATAAATATATGTGTTTTAAGTTTCTTCATAGTCAGGTATATTCTTAGGTTTTGAATATGGGGTGTTGAGTCCATTTGGTTGAGCAAGGAGTAGGTCTTGTCTAATATATACGTGGCTTGTGGAATGGGATCTGTACTAATGTCAACTTCTGGTTTTATGCAGCCTCCCCAGTCTCCTTTCCCGTTAAGCAAGCATAAGTTTCGTTTGTAAATGTGGGACTCTGTTGTGTTTTGTAATACAGTTCATGCGTAGCCGTGTTTACATTGCCAGTATTATTGATATCTTATGATGTTTCTTTTTCTGTGTGACTTATTTCACTTAGAAGCATCGTACCTACATCTACTCATTATGCTGCTACTGGTCTGTTGCCATTGATTTCATTGTTGAGTGATATTCCATTGTAGGGATGTACCACAACTTCTATGTCCATTTGTGTCTTTCTGGGCTTTTGAAGTTGTACCATAGTCAAGGTTTCCGTAAGCAGAGCAGCCCCAAACTTGGGTGTGGCTGTGTCTTTTTCATGGAAGTTTTCCGAATCTATAGTACCATAAGTGGAAGTGCCCTAGGCTCTCTAGCTTGTTTGTTTCTTTGTTCCAGGAAACACCATACTCTTCTCCAGAGTGGCTCTTGGCAATTTACATCTCACCCATCAGCATAACAAGGCTGCCAGTTCTCCATGGCCTGTCCTGCCTGTCTGGATTTTACACTTTTTTTCGGATGGCCCTTTTGAGGGGTGGGAAGTGAGACTTCATTGTAGTGCGGATTACAATTGCACGCTTGCTTAGTTGGCCAAAAAGGGCATATGCGTTTTTTCCTGAACATATTCAGGAAAAAACGCATACGTCCTTTCTGGCCAAGTGCATCACTATCGAAGTATTGCCTCTTTTCCTATGCTTTCAGAACAATTCTTATATACCGCCTGATATCTCTTTTCTGCAATTCTGCGTCGCGTTCAAGCCCTCTTCACAGCCTTCCTTCAATAAATTTTTGGATGATAGGGGTCATTTGTAACTCTGAAGGCTTGTGAATTACAGTGCCAAAAATCTCCTTTTCCTAACTCGCTTTCTTGTGAGCTGAACTCAAACCTGAAGAATCGCTTCAGGTCTTAATCTCGTTCTGGCACGGCAAGCTGAGCCTTTGGTGAATTCTTCTTCCTGGGGGGAAATCAGAGTTCAATGTGCCCGTTCAAACACCTAGAGCTAGTCGCTCCTTGGTTCTCCATATTCCTGTTCATCTTCCGCAGAAATTGCAAATTGTGACAAACAAGATGTTAAAGGCACTGAGTCTCCAAGTGGGGAGAGTGTTATTAACGCATCTGGAAAGGCGAACTCGAGTATCAGGGGGCGAAAATGGCGATGAGTTTTAGAAATATTGCCTGGTCACTTGCTGGACCATATTCTGGGTTTTCCATGCCTATTTTAGCTGAAGGATAAATCCCTTAAACCTGGGGATTTGGGACCCGTGGAATTGGCACCATGCACCATTACATCAAAGGGTCTGCATTCCCTCACCAATCCTATCAGCCCCAAGAGTCCAGCCTTATCTCTCCCCGAGCTGTGAATGTAGAGGTGGTAAATCCAAGACTCCTCAAAAGCCCTGAAGGACTTATTTAAGAATTTCTCTCTATTTCACAGTCTTTGTGTTTTGTTTTTCAAATTTATTTTTATAAGGGGATTTAGGTTATTTTCACTGCTGTGTTTATGCCGCTGTACACAAATGATTTTCTTACGGAGACCTATAAATATATGGGTTTTAAGTTTCTTCATAGTCAGGTATATTCTTAGGTTCTGAATATGGGGTGTTGAGTCCATTTGGTTGAGCAAGGAGTAGGCCTTGTCTAATATCTATTTGCCTTGTGGAATGGGATCTGTACTAATGTCAACTTCTGGTTTTATGCAGCCTCCCCAGTCTCCTTTCCCATTAAGCAAGCATAAGTTTCGTTTGTAAATGTGGGACTCTGTTGTGTTTTGTAATACAGTTCATGCGTAGCCGTGTTTACATTGCCAGTATTATTGATATCTTATGATGTTTCTTTTTCTGTGTGACTTATTTCACTTAGAAGCATCATACCTGCATCCGCTCCTCATGCTGCTACTGGTCTGTTGCCATTGATTTCATTGTTGAGTGATATTCCATTGTAGGTATGTACCACAACTTCTATGTCCATTTTTGTCTTTCTGGGCTTTTGAAGTTGTAAAAAAGTCAAGGTTTCCGTAAGCAGAGCAGCCTCAAACTTGGGTGTGGCTGTGTCTTTTTCATGGAAGTTTTCAGAATCTATAGCACCATAAGTGGAAGTGCCCTTGGCTCTCTAGCTTGTTTTTTTCTTTGTTCCAAGAACCACCATACACTTCTCCAGAGTGGCTCTTGGCAATTTACATCCCACCCATCAGCATAACAAGGCTGCCAGTGCTCCATGGCTTTTCCTGCCTCTCTGGATTTTACACATTTTTCGGATGGCCCTTTTGAGGGGTGGGAAGTGAGGCTTCATTGTAGTGCGGGTTCCATTGCAGGCTTGCTTGGTTGGCCAAAAAGGGCGTATGCGTTTTTTCCTGAATATATTCAGGAAAAAACGCATACGCCCTTTTTGGCCAAGTGCATCACTGTCGAAGTATTGCCTCTTTTCCTATGCTTTCCGAACAATTCTTATCTACCGCCTGATATCTGTTTTCTGCTATTCTGCGTCGCGTTCAAGCCCTCTTCACAGCCTTCCTTCAATAAATTTTTGGATGATAGGGGTCATTTGTAACTCTGAAGGCTTGTGAATTACAGTGCCAAAAATCTCCTTTTCCTAACTCGCTTTCTTGTGAGCTGAACGCAAACCCGAAAAATCGCTTCAGGCCTTAATCTCGTTCCGGCACGGCACGCTGAGCCTTCGGTGAATTCTTCTTCCTGGGGGGAAATCAGAGTTCAATGTGCCCGTTCAAACACCTAGAGCTAGTCGCTATTTGGTTCTCCTTACTCCTGTTCATCTTCCGCAGAAATTGCAAACTGTGACAAACAAGATGTTAAAGGCACTGACTCTCCAAGAGGGGAGAGTGTTATTAACGCATCTGGGACGGCGAACTCGAGTACCAGGGGGCGAAAATGGTGATGAGTTTTAGAAATATTGCCTGGTCACTTGCTGGACCATATTCTGGGTTTTCCATGCCTATTTTAGCTGAAGGATAAATCCCTTAAACCTGGGGATTTGGGACCCGTGGAATTGGCACCATGCACCATTACATCAAAGGGTCTGCATTCCCTCACCAATCCTATCAGCCCCAAGAGTCCAGCCTTATCTCTCCCCGAGCTGTGAATGTAGAGGTGGTAAATCCAAGACTCCTCAAAAACCCTGAAAGACTTATTTAAGAATTTCTCTCTATTTCACAGTCTTTGTGTTTTGTTTTTCAAATTTATTTTTATAAGGGGATTTAGGTTATTTTCACTGCTGTGTTTATGCCGCTGTACACAAATGATTTTCTTATGGAGACCTATAAATATATGTGTTTTAAGTTTCTTCATAGTCAGGTATATTCTTAGGTTTTGAATATGGGGTGTTGAGTCCATTTGGTTGAGCAAGGAGTAGGTCTTGTCTAATATATACGTGGCTTGTGGAATGGGATCTGTACTAATGTCAACTTCTGGTTTTATGCAGCCTCCCCAGTCTCCTTTCCCGTTAAGCAAGCATAAGTTTCGTTTGTAAATGTGGGACTCTGTTGTGTTTTGTAATACAGTTCATGCGTAGCCGTGTTTACATTGCCAGTATTATTGATATCTTATGATGTTTCTTTTTCTGTGTGACTTATTTCACTTAGAAGCATCGTACCTACATCTACTCATTATGCTGCTACTGGTCTGTTGCCATTGATTTCATTGTTGAGTGATATTCCATTGTAGGGATGTACCACAACTTCTATGTCCATTTGTGTCTTTCTGGGCTTTTGAAGTTGTACCATAGTCAAGGTTTCCGTAAGCAGAGCAGCCCCAAACTTGGGTGTGGCTGTGTCTTTTTCATGGAAGTTTTCCGAATCTATAGTACCATAAGTGGAAGTGCCCTAGGCTCTCTAGCTTGTTTGTTTCTTTGTTCCAGGAAACACCATACTCTTCTCCAGAGTGGCTCTTGGCAATTTACATCTCACCCATCAGCATAACAAGGCTGCCAGTTCTCCATGGCCTGTCCTGCCTGTCTGGATTTTACACTTTTTTTCGGATGGCCCTTTTGAGGGGTGGGAAGTGAGACTTCATTGTAGTGCGGATTACAATTGCACGCTTGCTTAGTTGGCCAAAAAGGGCATATGCGTTTTTTCCTGAACATATTCAGGAAAAAACGCATACGTCCTTTCTGGCCAAGTGCATCACTATCGAAGTATTGCCTCTTTTCCTATGCTTTCAGAACAATTCTTATATACCGCCTGATATCTCTTTTCTGCAATTCTGCGTCGCGTTCAAGCCCTCTTCACAGCCTTCCTTCAATAAATTTTTGGATGATAGGGGTCATTTGTAACTCTGAAGGCTTGTGAATTACAGTGCCCAAAATCTCCTTTTCCTAACTCGCTTTCTTGTGAGCTGAACTCAAACCCGAAGAATCGCTTCAGGCCTTAATCTCGTTCTGGCACGGCAAGCTGAGCCTTTGGTGAATTCTTCTTCCTGGGGGGAAATCAGAGTTCAATGTGCCCGTTCAAACACCTAGAGCTAGTCGCTCCTTGGTTCTCCATATTCCTGTTCATCTTCCGCAGAAATTGCAAATTGTGACAAACAAGATGTTAAAGGCACTGAGTCTCCAAGTGGGGAGAGTGTTATTAACGCATCTGGAAAGGCGAACTCGAGTATCAGGGGGCGAAAATGGCGATGAGTTTTAGAAATATTGCCTGGTCACTTGCTGGACCATATTCTGGGTTTTCCATGCCTATTTTAGCTGAAGGATAAATCCCTTAAACCTGGGGATTTGGGACCCGTGGAATTGGCACCATGCACCATTACATCAAAGGGTCTGCATTCCCTCACCAATCCTATCAGCCCCAAGAGTCCAGCCTTATCTCTCCCCGAGCTGTGAATGTAGAGGTGGTAAATCCAAGACTCCTCAAAAGCCCTGAAGGACTTATTTAAGAATTTCTCTCTATTTCACAGTCTTTGTGTTTTGTTTTTCAAATTTATTTTTATAAGGGGATTTAGGTTATTTTCACTGCTGTGTTTATGCCGCTGTACACAAATGATTTTCTTACGGAGACCTATAAATATATGGGTTTTAAGTTTCTTCATAGTCAGGTATATTCTTAGGTTCTGAATATGGGGTGTTGAGTCCATTTGGTTGAGCAAGGAGTAGGCCTTGTCTAATATCTATTTGCCTTGTGGAATGGGATCTGTACTAATGTCAACTTCTGGTTTTATGCAGCCTCCCCAGTCTCCTTTCCCATTAAGCAAGCATAAGTTTCGTTTGTAAATGTGGGACTCTGTTGTGTTTTGTAATACAGTTCATGCGTAGCCGTGTTTACATTGCCAGTATTATTGATATCTTATGATGTTTCTTTTTCTGTGTGACTTATTTCACTTAGAAGCATCATACCTGCATCCGCTCCTCATGCTGCTACTGGTCTGTTGCCATTGATTTCATTGTTGAGTGATATTCCATTGTAGGTACGTACCACAACTTCTATGTCCATTTTTGTCTTTCTGGGCTTTTGAAGTTGTAAAAAAGTCAAGGTTTCCGTAAGCAGAGCAGCCTCAAACTTGGGTGTGGCTGTGTCTTTTTCATGGAAGTTTTCAGAATCTATAGCACCATAAGTGGAAGTGCCCTTGGCTCTCTAGCTTGTTTTTTTCTTTGTTCCAAGAACCACCATACACTTCTCCAGAGTGGCTCTTGGCAATTTACATCCCACCCATCAGCATAACAAGGCTGCCAGTGCTCCATGGCTTTTCCTGCCTCTCTGGATTTTACACTTTTTTCGGATGGCCCTTTTGAGGGGTGGGAAGTGAGGCTTCATTGTAGTGCGGGTTCCATTGCAGGCTTGCTTGGTTGGCCAAAAAGGGCGTATGCGTTTTTTCCTGAATATATTCAGGAAAAAACGCATACGCCCTTTTTGGCCAAGTGCATCACTGTCGAAGTATTGCCTCTTTTCCTATGCTTTCCGAACAATTCTTATCTACCGCCTGATATCTGTTTTCTGCTATTCTGCGTCGCGTTCAAGCCCTCTTCACAGCCTTCCTTCAATAAATTTTTGGATGATAGGGGTCATTTGTAACTCTGAAGGCTTGTGAATTACAGTGCCAAAAATCTCCTTTTCCTAACTCGCTTTCTTGTGAGCTGAACGCAAACCCGAAGAATCGCTTCAGGCCTTAATCTCGTTCCGTCACGGCAGGCTGAGCCTTCGGTGAATTCTTCTTCCTGGGGGGAAATCAGAGTTCAATGTGCCCGTTCAAACACCTAGAGCTAGTCGCTCATTGGTTCTCCTTACTCCTGTTCATCTTCCGCAGAAATTGCAAACTGTGACAAACAAGATGTTAAAGGCACTGACTCTCCAAGAGGGGAGAGTGTTATTAACGCATCTGGGACGGTGAACTCGAGTACCAGGGAGCGAAAATGGCGATGAGTTTTAGAAATATTGCCTGGTCACTTGCTGGACCATATTCTGGGTTTTCCATGCCTATTTTAGCTAAAGGATAAATCCCTTAAACCTGGGGATTTGGGACCCGTGGAATTGGCACCATGCACCATTACATCAAAGGGTCTGCATTTCCTCACCAATCCTATCAGCCCCAAGAGCCCAGCCTTATCTCTCCCCGAGCTGTGAATGTAGAGGTGGTAAATCCAAGACTCCTCAAAAGACCTGAAGGACTTATTTAAGAATTTCTCTCTATTTCACAGTCTTTGTGTTTTGTTTTTCAAATTTATTTTTATAAGGGGATTTAGGTTATTTTCACTGCTGTGTTTATGCCGCTGTACACAAATGATTTTCTTACGGAGACCAATAAATATATGGGTTTTAAGTTTCTTCATAGTCAGGTATATTCTTAGGTTCTGAATATGGGGTGTTGAGTCCATTTGGTTGAGCAAGGAGTAGGTCTTGTCTAATATCTATTTGCCTTGTGGAATGGGATCTGTACTAATGTCAACTTCTGGTTTTATCCAGCCTCCCCTGTCTCCTTTCCCATTAAGCAAGCATAAGTTTCTTTTGTAAATGTGGGACTCTGTTGTGTTTTGTAGTACAGTTCATGCGTAGCCGTGTTTACATTCCCGGTATTAGTGCTATCTTATGATGTTTCTTTTTCTGTGTGACTTATTTCACTTAGAAGCATCATACCTGCATCCGCTCCTCATGCTGCTACTGGTCTGTTGCCATTGATTTCATTGTTGAGTGATATTCCATTGTAGGTATGTACCACAACTTCTGTGTCCATTTTTGTCTTTCTGGGCTTTTGAAGTTGTAAAAAAGTCAAGGTTTCCGTAAGCAGAGCAGCCTCAAACTTGGGTGTGGCTGTGTCTTTTTCATGGAAGTTTTCAGAATCTATAGCACCATAAGTGGAAGTGCCCTTGGCTCTCTAGCTTGTTTTTTTCTTTGTTCCAAGAAACACCATACACTTCTCCAGAGTGGCTCTTGGCAATTTACATCCCACCCATCAGCATAACAAGGCTGCCAGTGCTCCATGGCCTTTCCTGCCTCTCTGGATTTTACACTTTTTTCGGATGGCCCTTTTGAGGGGTGGGAAGTGAGGCTTCATTGTAGTTCGGATTTCCATTGCAGGCTTGCTTGGTTGGCCAAAAAGGGCGTATGCGTTTTTTCCTGAATATATTCAGGAAAAAACGCATACGCCCTTTTTGGCCAAGTGCATCACTGTCGAAGTATTGCCTCTTTTCCTATGCTTTCCGAACAATTCTTATCTACCGCCTGATATCTGTTTTCTGCTATTCTGCGTCGCGTTCAAGCCCTCTTCACAGCCTTCCTTCAATAAATTTTTGGATGATAGGGGTCATTTGTAACTCTGAAGGCTTGTGAATTACAGTGCCAAAAATCTCCTTTTCCTAACTCGCTTTCTTGTGAGCTGAACGCAAACCCGAAGAATCGCTTCAGGCCTTAATCTCGTTCCGGCACGGCACGCTGAGCCTTCGGTGAATTCTTCTTCCTGGGGGGAAATCAGAGTTCAATGTGCCCGTTCAAACACCTAGAGCTAGTCGCTATTTGGTTCTCCTTACTCCTGTTCATCTTCCGCAGAAATTGCAAACTGTGACAAACAAGATGTTAAAGGCACTGACTCTCCAAGAGGGGAGAGTGTTATTAACGCATCTGGGACGGCGAACTCGAGTACCAGGGGGCGAAAATGGTGATGAGTTTTAGAAATATTGCCTGGTCACTTGCTGGACCATATTCTGGGTTTTCCATGCCTATTTTAGCTGAAGGATAAATCCCTTAAACCTGGGGATTTGGGACCCGTGGAATTGGCACCATGCACCATTACATCAAAGGGTCTGCATTCCCTCACCAATCCTATCAGCCCCAAGAGTCCAGCCTTATCTCTCCCCGAGCTGTGAATGTAGAGGTGGTAAATCCAAGACTCCTCAAAAACCCTGAAAGACTTATTTAAGAATTTCTCTCTATTTCACAGTCTTTGTGTTTTGTTTTTCAAATTTATTTTTATAAGGGGATTTAGGTTATTTTCACTGCTGTGTTTATGCCGCTGTACACAAATGATTTTCTTATGGAGACCTATAAATATATGTGTTTTAAGTTTCTTCATAGTCAGGTATATTCTTAGGTTTTGAATATGGGGTGTTGAGTCCATTTGGTTGAGCAAGGAGTAGGTCTTGTCTAATATATACGTGGCTTGTGGAATGGGATCTGTACTAATGTCAACTTCTGGTTTTATGCAGCCTCCCCAGTCTCCTTTCCCGTTAAGCAAGCATAAGTTTCGTTTGTAAATGTGGGACTCTGTTGTGTTTTGTAATACAGTTCATGCGTAGCCGTGTTTACATTGCCAGTATTATTGATATCTTATGATGTTTCTTTTTCTGTGTGACTTATTTCACTTAGAAGCATCGTACCTACATCTACTCATTATGCTGCTACTGGTCTGTTGCCATTGATTTCATTGTTGAGTGATATTCCATTGTAGGGATGTACCACAACTTCTATGTCCATTTGTGTCTTTCTGGGCTTTTGAAGTTGTACCATAGTCAAGGTTTCCGTAAGCAGAGCAGCCCCAAACTTGGGTGTGGCTGTGTCTTTTTCATGGAAGTTTTCCGAATCTATAGTACCATAAGTGGAAGTGCCCTAGGCTCTCTAGCTTGTTTGTTTCTTTGTTCCAGGAAACACCATACTCTTCTCCAGAGTGGCTCTTGGCAATTTACATCTCACCCATCAGCATAACAAGGCTGCCAGTTCTCCATGGCCTGTCCTGCCTGTCTGGATTTTACACTTTTTTTCGGATGGCCCTTTTGAGGGGTGGGAAGTGAGACTTCATTGTAGTGCGGATTACAATTGCACGCTTGCTTAGTTGGCCAAAAAGGGCATATGCGTTTTTTCCTGAACATATTCAGGAAAAAACGCATACGTCCTTTCTGGCCAAGTGCATCACTATCGAAGTATTGCCTCTTTTCCTATGCTTTCAGAACAATTCTTATATACCGCCTGATATCTCTTTTCTGCAATTCTGCGTCGCGTTCAAGCCCTCTTCACAGCCTTCCTTCAATAAATTTTTGGATGATAGGGGTCATTTGTAACTCTGAAGGCTTGTGAATTACAGTGCCCAAAATCTCCTTTTCCTAACTCGCTTTCTTGTGAGCTGAACTCAAACCCGAAGAATCGCTTCAGGCCTTAATCTCGTTCTGGCACGGCAAGCTGAGCCTTTGGTGAATTCTTCTTCCTGGGGGGAAATCAGAGTTCAATGTGCCCGTTCAAACACCTAGAGCTAGTCGCTCCTTGGTTCTCCATATTCCTGTTCATCTTCCGCAGAAATTGCAAATTGTGACAAACAAGATGTTAAAGGCACTGAGTCTCCAAGTGGGGAGAGTGTTATTAACGCATCTGGAAAGGCGAACTCGAGTATCAGGGGGCGAAAATGGCGATGAGTTTTAGAAATATTGCCTGGTCACTTGCTGGACCATATTCTGGGTTTTCCATGCCTATTTTAGCTGAAGGATAAATCCCTTAAACCTGGGGATTTGGGACCCGTGGAATTGGCACCATGCACCATTACATCAAAGGGTCTGCATTCCCTCACCAATCCTATCAGCCCCAAGAGTCCAGCCTTATCTCTCCCCGAGCTGTGAATGTAGAGGTGGTAAATCCAAGACTCCTCAAAAGCCCTGAAGGACTTATTTAAGAATTTCTCTCTATTTCACAGTCTTTGTGTTTTGTTTTTCAAATTTATTTTTATAAGGGGATTTAGGTTATTTTCACTGCTGTGTTTATGCCGCTGTACACAAATGATTTTCTTACGGAGACCTATAAATATATGGGTTTTAAGTTTCTTCATAGTCAGGTATATTCTTAGGTTCTGAATATGGGGTGTTGAGTCCATTTGGTTGAGCAAGGAGTAGGCCTTGTCTAATATCTATTTGCCTTGTGGAATGGGATCTGTACTAATGTCAACTTCTGGTTTTATGCAGCCTCCCCAGTCTCCTTTCCCATTAAGCAAGCATAAGTTTCGTTTGTAAATGTGGGACTCTGTTGTGTTTTGTAATACAGTTCATGCGTAGCCGTGTTTACATTGCCAGTATTATTGATATCTTATGATGTTTCTTTTTCTGTGTGACTTATTTCACTTAGAAGCATCATACCTGCATCCGCTCCTCATGCTGCTACTGGTCTGTTGCCATTGATTTCATTGTTGAGTGATATTCCATTGTAGGTACGTACCACAACTTCTATGTCCATTTTTGTCTTTCTGGGCTTTTGAAGTTGTAAAAAAGTCAAGGTTTCCGTAAGCAGAGCAGCCTCAAACTTGGGTGTGGCTGTGTCTTTTTCATGGAAGTTTTCAGAATCTATAGCACCATAAGTGGAAGTGCCCTTGGCTCTCTAGCTTGTTTTTTTCTTTGTTCCAAGAACCACCATACACTTCTCCAGAGTGGCTCTTGGCAATTTACATCCCACCCATCAGCATAACAAGGCTGCCAGTGCTCCATGGCTTTTCCTGCCTCTCTGGATTTTACACTTTTTTCGGATGGCCCTTTTGAGGGGTGGGAAGTGAGGCTTCATTGTAGTGCGGGTTCCATTGCAGGCTTGCTTGGTTGGCCAAAAAGGGCGTATGCGTTTTTTCCTGAATATATTCAGGAAAAAACGCATACGCCCTTTTTGGCCAAGTGCATCACTGTCGAAGTATTGCCTCTTTTCCTATGCTTTCCGAACAATTCTTATCTACCGCCTGATATCTGTTTTCTGCTATTCTGCGTCGCGTTCAAGCCCTCTTCACAGCCTTCCTTCAATAAATTTTTGGATGATAGGGGTCATTTGTAACTCTGAAGGCTTGTGAATTACAGTGCCAAAAATCTCCTTTTCCTAACTCGCTTTCTTGTGAGCTGAACGCAAACCCGAAGAATCGCTTCAGGCCTTAATCTCGTTCCGTCACGGCAGGCTGAGCCTTCGGTGAATTCTTCTTCCTGGGGGGAAATCAGAGTTCAATGTGCCCGTTCAAACACCTAGAGCTAGTCGCTCATTGGTTCTCCTTACTCCTGTTCATCTTCCGCAGAAATTGCAAACTGTGACAAACAAGATGTTAAAGGCACTGACTCTCCAAGAGGGGAGAGTGTTATTAACGCATCTGGGACGGTGAACTCGAGTACCAGGGAGCGAAAATGGCGATGAGTTTTAGAAATATTGCCTGGTCACTTGCTGGACCATATTCTGGGTTTTCCATGCCTATTTTAGCTAAAGGATAAATCCCTTAAACCTGGGGATTTGGGACCCGTGGAATTGGCACCATGCACCATTACATCAAAGGGTCTGCATTTCCTCACCAATCCTATCAGCCCCAAGAGCCCAGCCTTATCTCTCCCCGAGCTGTGAATGTAGAGGTGGTAAATCCAAGACTCCTCAAAAGACCTGAAGGACTTATTTAAGAATTTCTCTCTATTTCACAGTCTTTGTGTTTTGTTTTTCAAATTTATTTTTATAAGGGGATTTAGGTTATTTTCACTGCTGTGTTTATGCCGCTGTACACAAATGATTTTCTTACGGAGACCAATAAATATATGGGTTTTAAGTTTCTTCATAGTCAGGTATATTCTTAGGTTCTGAATATGGGGTGTTGAGTCCATTTGGTTGAGCAAGGAGTAGGTCTTGTCTAATATCTATTTGCCTTGTGGAATGGGATCTGTACTAATGTCAACTTCTGGTTTTATCCAGCCTCCCCTGTCTCCTTTCCCATTAAGCAAGCATAAGTTTCTTTTGTAAATGTGGGACTCTGTTGTGTTTTGTAGTACAGTTCATGCGTAGCCGTGTTTACATTCCCGGTATTAGTGCTATCTTATGATGTTTCTTTTTCTGTGTGACTTATTTCACTTAGAAGCATCATACCTGCATCCGCTCCTCATGCTGCTACTGGTCTGTTGCCATTGATTTCATTGTTGAGTGATATTCCATTGTAGGTATGTACCACAACTTCTGTGTCCATTTTTGTCTTTCTGGGCTTTTGAAGTTGTAAAAAAGTCAAGGTTTCCGTAAGCAGAGCAGCCTCAAACTTGGGTGTGGCTGTGTCTTTTTCATGGAAGTTTTCAGAATCTATAGCACCATAAGTGGAAGTGCCCTTGGCTCTCTAGCTTGTTTTTTTCTTTGTTCCAAGAAACACCATACACTTCTCCAGAGTGGCTCTTGGCAATTTACATCCCACCCATCAGCATAACAAGGCTGCCAGTGCTCCATGGCCTTTCCTGCCTCTCTGGATTTTACACTTTTTTCGGATGGCCCTTTTGAGGGGTGGGAAGTGAGGCTTCATTGTAGTTCGGATTTCCATTGCAGGCTTGCTTGGTTGGCCAAAAAGGGCGTATGCGTTTTTTCCTGAATATATTCAGGAAAAAACGCATACGCACTTTTTGGCCAAGTGCATCACTGTCGAAGTATTGCCTCTTTTCCTATGCTTTCCGAACAATTCTTATCTACCGCCTGATATCTGTTTTCTGCTATTCTGCGTCGCGTTCAAGCCCTCTTCACAGCCTTCCTTCAATAAATTTTTGGATGATAGGGGTCATTTGTAACTCTGAAGGCTTGTGAATTACAGTGCCAAAAATCTCCTTTTCCTAACTCGCTTTCTTGTGAGATGAACGCAAACCCGAAGAATCGCTTCAGGCCTTAATCTCGTTCCGGCACGGCACGCTGAGCCTTCGGTGAATTCTTCTTCCTGGGGGGAAATCAGAGTTCAATGTGCCCGTTCAAACACCTAGAGCTAGTCGCTCATTGGTTCTCCTTACTCCTGTTCATCTTCCGCAGAAATTGCAAACTGTGACAAACAAGATGTTAAAGGCACTGACTCTCCAAGAGGGGAGATTGTTATTAACGCATCTGGGACGGTGAACTCGAGTACCAGGGGGCGAAAATGGCGATGAGTTTTAGAAATATTGCCTGGTCACTTGCTGGACCATATTCTGGGTTTTCCATGCCTATTTTAGCTGAAGGATAAATCCCTTAAACCTGGGGATTTGGGACCCATGGAATTGGCACCATTCACCATTACATGAAAGGGTCTGCATTCCCTCACCAATCCTATCACCCCCAAGAGTGCAGCCTTATCTCTCCCCGAGCTGTGAATGTAGAGGTGGTAAATCCAAGACTCCTCAAAAGCCCTGAAGGACTTATTTAAGAATTTCTCTCTATTTCACAGTCTTTGTGTTTTGTTTTTCAAATTTATTTTTATAAGGGGATTTAGGTTATTTTCACTGCTGTGTTTATGCCGCTGTACACAAATGATTTTCTTACGGAGACCTATAAATATATGGGTTTTAAGTTTCTTCATAGTCAGGTATATTCTTAGGTTCTGAATATGGGGTGTTGAGTCCATTTGGTTGAGCAAGGAGTAGGTCTTGTCTAATATATACGTGGCTTGTGGAATGGGATCTGTACTAATGTCAACTTCTGGTTTTATGCAGCCTCCCCAGTCTCCTTTCCCATTAAGCAAGCATAAGTTTCTTTTGTAAATGTGGGACTCTGTTGTGTTTTGTAGTACAGTTCATGCGTAGCCGTGTTTACATTCCCGGTATTAGTGCTATCTTATGATGTTTCTTTTTCTGTGTGACTTATTTCACTTAGAAGCATCATACCTGCATCCGCTCCTCATGCTGCTACTGGTCTGTTGCCATTGATTTCATTGTTGAGTGATATTCCATTGTAGGTATGTACCACAACTTCTATGTCCATTTTTGTCTTTCTGGGCTTTTGAAGTTGTAAAAAAGTCAAGGTTTCCGTAAGCAGAGCAGCCTCATACTTGGGTGTGGCTGTGTCTTTTTCATGGAAGTTTTCAGAATCTATAGCACCATAAGTGGAACTGCCCTTGGCTCTCTAGCTTGTTTTTTTCTTTGTTCCAAGAAACACCATACACTTCTCCAGAGTGGCTCTTGGCAATTTACATCCCACCCATCAGCATAACAAGGCTGCCAGTGCTCCATGGCCTTTCCTGCCTCTCTGGATTTTACACATTTTTCGGATGGCCCTTTTGAGTGGTGGGAAGTGAGGCTTCATTGTAGTGCGGATTTCCCTTGCAGGCTTGCTTGGTTGGCCAAAAAGGGCGTATGCGTTTTTTCCTGAATATATTCAGGAAAAAACGCATACGCCCTTTTTGGCCAAGTGCATCACTGTCGAAGTATTGCCTCTTTTCCTATGCTTTCCGAACAATTCTTATCTACCGCCTGATATCTGTTTTCTGCTATTCTGCGTCGCGTTCAAGCCCTCTTCACAGCCTTCCTTCAATAAATTTTTGGATGATAGGGGTCATTTGTAACTCTGAAGGCTTGTGAATTACAGTGCCAAAAATCTCCTTTTCCTAACTCGCTTTCTTGTGAGCTGAACGCAAACCCGAAGAATCGCTTCAGGCCTTAATCTCATTCCGGCACGGCACGCTGAGCCTTCGGTGAATTCTTCTTCCTGGGGGGAAATCAGAGTTCAATGTGCCCGTTCAAACACCTAGAGCTAGTCGCTCATTGGTTCTCCTTACTCCTGTTCATCTTCCGCAGAAATTGCAAACTGTGACAAACAAGATGTTAAAGGCACTGACTCTCCAAGAGGGGAGAGTGTTATTAACGCATCTGGGACGGCGAACTCGAGTACCAGGGGGCGAAAATGGCGATGAGTTTTAGAAATATTGCCTGGTCACTTGCTGGACCATATTCTGGGTTTTCCATGCCTATTTTAGCTGAAGGATAAATCCCTTAAACCTGGGGATTTGGGACCCGTGGAATTGGCACCATGCACCATTACATCAAAGGGTCTGCATTCCCTCACCAATCCTATCAGCCCCAAGAGTGCAGCCTTATCTCTCCCCGAGCTGTGAATGTAGAGGTGGTAAATCCAAGACTCCTCAAAAGCCCTGAAGGACTTATTTAAGAATTTCTCTCTATTTCACAGTCTTTGTGTTTTGTTTTGCAAATTTATTTTTATAAGGGGATTTAGGTTATTTTCACTGCTGTGTTTATGCCGCTGTACACAAATGATTTCCTTACGGAGACCTATAAATATATGTGTTTTAAGTTTCTTCATAGTCAGGTATATTCTTAGGTTTTGAATATGGGGTGTTGAGTCCATTTGGTTGAGCAAGGAGTAGGTCTTGTCTAATATATACGTAGCTTGTGGAATGGGATCTGTACTAATGTCAACTTCTGGTTTTATGCAGCCTCCCCAGTCTCCTTTCCCGTTAAGCAAGCATAAGTTTCGTTTGTAAATGTGGGACTCTGTTGTGTTTTGTAATACAGTTCATGCGTAGCCGTGTTTACATTGCCAGTATTATTGATATCTTATGATGTTTCTTTTTCTGTGTGACTTATTTCACTTAGAAGCATCGTACCTACATCTACTCATTATGCTGCTACTGGTCTGTTGCCATTGATTTCATTGTTGAGTGATATTCCATTGTAGGGATGTACCACAACTTCTATGTCCATTTTTGTCTTTCTGGGCTTTTGAAGTTGTACCATAGTCAAGGTTTCCGTAAGCAGAGCAGCCCCAAACTTGGGTGTGGCTGTGTCTTTTTCATGGAAGTTTTCAGAATCTATAGTACCATAAGTGGAAGTGCCCTAGGCTCTCTAGCTTGTTTGTTTCTTTGTTCCAGGAAACACCATACTCTTCTCCAGAGTGGCTCTTGGCAATTTACATCTCACCCATCAGCATAACAAGGCTGCCAGTTCTCCATGGCCTGTCCTGCCTCTCTGGATTTTACACTTTTTTTCGGATGGCCCTTTTGAGGGGTGGGAAGTGAGACTTCATTGTAGTGCGGATTACAATTGCACGCTTGCTTAGTTGGCCAAAAAGGGCGTATGCGTTTTTTCCTGAATATATTCAGGAAAAAACGCATACGTCCTTTTTGGCCAAGTGCATCACTATCGAAGTATTGCCTCTTTTCCTATGCTTTCAGAACAATTCTTATATACCGCCTGATATCTCTTTTCTGCAATTCTGCGTCGCGTTCAAGCCCTCTTCACAGCCTTCCTTCAATAAATTTTTGGATGATAGGGGTCATTTGTAACTCTGAAGGCTTGTGAATTACAGTGCCAAAAATCTCCTTTTCCTAACTCGCTTTCTTGTGAGCTGAACGCAAACCCGAAGAATCGCTTCAGGCCTTAATCTCGTTCTGGCACGACAAGCTGAGCCTTTGGTGAATTCTTCCTGGGGGGAAATCAGAGTTCAATGTGCCCGTTCAAACACCTAGAGCTAGTCGCTCCTTGGTTCTCCATATTCCTGTTCATCTTCCGCAGAAATTGCAAATTGTGACAAACAAGATGTTAAAGGTACTGAGTCTCCAAGTGGGGAGAGTGTTATTAACGCATCTGGAAAGGCGAACTCGAGTATCAGGGGGCGAGAATGGCGATGAGTTTTAGAAATATTGCCTGGTCACTTGCTGGACCATATTCTGGGTTTTCCATGCCTATTTTAGCTGAAGGATAAATCCCTTAAACCTGGGGATTTGGGACCCGTGGAATTGGCACCATGCACCATTACATCAAAGGGTCTGCATTCCCTCACCAATCCTATCAGCCCCAAGAGTCCAGCCTTATCTCTCCCCGAGCTGTGAATGTAGAGGTGGTAAATCCAAGACTCCTCAAAAGCCCTGAAGGACTTATTTAAGAATTTCTCTCTATTTCACAGTCTTGGTGTTTTGTTTTTCAAATTTATTTTTATAAGGGGATTTAGGTTAATTTCACTGCTGTGTTTATGCCGCTGTACACAAATGATTTTCTTACGGAGACCAATAAATATATGGGTTTTAAGTTTCTTCATAGTCAGGTATATTCTTAGGTTCTGAATATGGGGTGTTGAGTCCATTTGGTTGAGCAAGGAGTAGGTCTTGTCTAATATATACGTGGCTTGTGGAATGGGATCTGTACTAATGTCAACTTCTGGTTTTATGCAGCCTCCCCAGTCTCATTTCCCGTTAAGCAAGCATAAGTTTCGTTTGTAAATGTGGGACTCTGTTGTGTTTTGTAATACAGTTCATGCGTAGCCGTGTTTACATTGCCAGTATTATTGATATCTTATGATGTTTCTTTTTCTGTGTGACTTATTTCACTTAGAAGCATCGTACCTACATCTACTCATTATGCTGCTACTGGTCTGTGGCCATTGATTTCATTGTTGAGTGATATTCCATTGTAGGGATGTACCACAACTTCTATGTCCATTTTTGTCTTTCTGGGCTTTTGAAGTTGTAAAAAAGTCAAGGTTTCCGTAAGCAGAGCAGCCTCAAACTTGGGTGTGGCTGTGTCTTTTTCATGGAAGTTTTCAGAATCTATAGCACCATAAGTGGAAGTGCCCTTGGCTCTCTAGCTTGTTTTTTTCTTTGTTCCAAGAAACACCATACACTTCTCCAGAGTGGCTCTTGGCAATTTACATCCCACCCATCAGCATAACAAGGCTGCCAGTGCTCCATGGCCTTTCCTGCCTCTCTGGATTTTACACTTTTTTCGGATGGCCCTTTTGAGGGGTGGGAAGTGAGGCTTCATTGTAGTGCGGATTTCCATTGCAGGCTTGCTTGGTTGGCCAAAAAGGGCGTATGCGTTTTTTCCTGAATATATTCAGGAAAAAACGCATACGCCCTTTTTGGCCAAGTGCATCACTGTCGAAGTATTGCCTCTTTTCCTATGCTTTCCGAACACTTCTTATCTACCGCCTGATATCTGTTTTCTGCTATTCTGCGTCGCGTTCAAGCCCTCTTCACAGCCTTCCTTCAATAAATTTTTGGATGATAGGGGTCATTTGTAACTCTGAAGGCTTGTGAATTACAGTGCCAAAAATCTCCTTTTCCTAACTCGCTTTCTTGTGAGCTGAACGCAAACCCGAAGAATCGCTTCAGGCCTTAATCTCGTTCCGGCACGGCACGCTGAGCCTTCGGTGAATTCTTCTTCCTGGGGGGAAATCAGAGTTCAATGTGCCCGTTCAAACACCTAGAGCTAGTCGCTCATTGGTTCTCTTTACTCCTGTTCATCTTCCGCAGAAATTGCAAACTGTGACAAACAAGATGTTAAAGGCACTGACTCTCCAAGAGGGGAGAGTGTTATTAACGCATCTGGAACGGCGAACTCGAGTACCAGGGGGCGAAAATGGCGATGAGTTTTAGAAATATTGCCTGGTCACTTGCTGGACCATATTCTCGGTTTTCCATGCCTATTTTAGCTGAAGGATAAATCCCTTAAACCTGGAGATTTGGGACCCGTGGAATGGGAGCCATGCACCATTACATCAAAGGGTCTGCATTCCCTCACCAATCCTATCAGCCCTAAGTGTCCATCCTTATCTCTCCCGCAGCTGTGGATGAAGAGGTGGTTAAGCCAAGTTTCCTTACAAGCCCTGAAGGACTTATTTAAGAATTTCAAAAAGGGTATATGCGTTTTTTCCTGAACATAATCAGGAAAAAACACATACACCCTTTTTCGCCATGTGCATCATTTTTGAAGTTGTGCATCTTTTCCTATGCTTTAAATGTAATTCCAATCTCCCACCTGAAGTCGCTTTCCTGCAATTCTCCCTCACTTTCAAGTCCTCTTCGCATCCTTACTTCAATATATTTCTAGATGATAGTGGGCATTTGTAACTCTGCTGTTTTGTGAATTACAGTTCCTCTGAGCTCCTTTTTTCAACTCCCTTTCTTGTGAGTTGACTGTAAAACTGCAAGATTTCTTCAATCCATATTCTTGTTTTTGGGCGCCTTGCTGAGCCTTTGGTCAATACTTCTTCTGATGTGAAATTAGAGTGACATGTGTCCATCAGAGCCCTTACAGCTAATTTCTCATTGTTTCTCAATCTTCCCATTCATCCTCTCCACACATTACAGACTGTGCAAAACAGGAAATTAAAGGCATTGACTATCCAAATGGTGTGATTTTTAGTAAAGTGGCTGGAAAGTCGATCCTGTGACCCAGTAGTGGAAAAATGAGGTGCATTTTAGAAACCTTTCCCAATCACATGGTATACCATCTGTTGGGTTTTTCATGCATGGTTTAGCTGTAAGGACATTCCCTTAAACCTGGAGTGTTGTGATCCATGGAATGAGGAGCTTTAAGTATTGTGTTAGAGGGTCGGCTTTTGCTCACCAAAGCTCACCAATGCTCATAGCCCCATGTGTCCAGCCTTATGTCTTATCCAGCTATCAATTTATATGTGGTCAATCCACGTTACATCACAGCCCCTGAAACAATTTTGTAAGAATTTTTCTCTCTTTCTTTGTCTCTGTGTTTTGTTTTAAAATTTATTTTATAATGGAGTTTAGCTGATTTTCACTGCTGTGTTTGTGCCACTCTGCACACACTTGATTCCCTTATGGAGATATATCAATACAAAGGTTTTAAGATTCCTACTACTCACATAATTTCCTCTGTGGTGAATAGGGTGTGTTGAGGCCAGTTCATTGAGCAAGGTGTAGATCTTGTCTATTATGTATTTGGTTTATTGAATGGTATCTGTGTTAATTTCAAACTCTGATTTTACGCATCACCCCACCTCACCTTTCCCGTTAAGCTGACATAAGTGTGTTTTCTAAATGTGATACACTCTTCTCCTTTGTAATTCAGTTGTTGTGCAGTCATATTTACATTCCCTCTATGAGTGATATCTTATGACATGTTTCTTTTTCTGTGTGACTTAACTCAAGTAGTATCATCAAAACTCAATCCACTCTTTATGCTTCTACTAACCTTATTACATTTATTTCATGGTGAAGAGATATTCCATTGTACGTAAGTACCACACCTTCTTTATCCAGTGTTCTCTTTCCTGGGATATTTAAGGTGTACTGAAGTCGAGGTTCTTGTAAACAGAGCAGCCCTAAACTTTGTTTTGCCTGTGTCTGTTTGATTTTTAGAATTCCCTAGATATACTCCTGTGATTGCAAGTGCCCTATGCTCTGTAGCTCTGTTTTTTAGATGATTTAGGAACCAGGCTACACTTCTCCAGAGTGCCTCTTCTCAGTTTACACACCGCCCATCAGTGTATAAATGCTGCCTGTTCTCCATGGCCTGTCCTGCATTTCTGCGTTTTACAATTTTTTCGGATGGCCCTTTTGACTGGTAGGAAATGAGACTTCTTTGGTGTGCAGATTTGCATTGCTTGCTTCCTTGGTTGCCCATAAAGTGCATATGCGTGTTTTCCTGAATATATTCAGGAGAAAATGCATGCGCCCTTTTTGGCCAACTGCACCATTTTAGAAATCCTGCCGCCTTGTGCCTTGGGAAGTAGGCAGAGTCTGAACTTTAGATGACTGATGTCGTCAGGGTCAGAAGCACTCACCAACGGCTTCCCTTAGGTTACATTTTAACTGTCATTGATAGATGATGTGAATAAAAATATCTATTCTTTTTCAGATTTTTTCCCCTTATACGTTATTGCAAAATATTGAGTGTAGTTCCCTATGCTATACAGTAGTTCCTTGTAGATGATCTACTTTATACATAGCAGTGTGTATGTGTTAATCCCAAACTGTTAATTTATCCCTCCTCCTACTTTCCTCTTTGGTAATAATAAATTATAAGATTTTATACTTCTCAGAAATGGGAGAGCTGAAACAGAGGTATAATTTTCAATGGAAAAGCATTTAAAATAAGATTGAAGCTTTAACCAAGATTATTAGATGTACATCCTTGGAAAGAAATCACTTCATTTCTCTAATATTGACCTGACAAATAAGACAAATCTTTTCACTGAACTTGCTTATAATAGAATGATGGAAATATAAAATGGAAGTGTTAGAAACATCTTATTTTACCCGAGCCTTATATACTGTTCTATGTTAATCACAGCTTGGCTCACACATCTGTTCATTGAAGTTACAATGTTATCAATCTCTGTTACTCATCCTGCAGAGTGGACCCCAACAAGTATGCCCCTGCCCAGTGTCATTGGAGCCAACAGATCGAGGCTGAGTTTGGTTCAGAAGCAAAGGAAACTATATTTGGATCAGAGAATGGAGAGGTGAGAGCATGCGCTACCCCGCAGGCTGTGTTGGCCTGCTCTGTAGAGGTCCTGTGAGAGTCAGTGGGAGGGAGGGGACGGAGCTCTAGGGGGCCGGCTTGGATGCACCTCAGGCTCTATATCGCGGAGCCTGCACAGGGCCCCAGGATCTGAAGAGTCAACCCAGCCATTCTGCAGTAGGAAAACTGGTCTGAAGTGTCGGGTGTGACAGCTCTGCATGTGGGAACCTAGGAGCACGTGAAATTAGGCAAAGCACAAAGTATAACAGAGGTTAGACTTTGTTTTATTGCCCAGATTCTATTTTTATCTCCCAGGGATTTTTAATGGGCTTTGCTGGTGACAAAACCCTCCTCTGCCTTTTGTCCCATTCCTCATTCTTGGAGTATGAGTGTGCAGACCCCTCTTCTGTAACTGCTGAGTGCTGAGTTGGGAGCCCTCATACCCGGGGGTGAGGGTCAGAACTTCTCCCCAGGAGCCTCCAGGTGAGATTCATTGTCCCCAGGGCTGCTGCCCCCCTGCTCGTCCACCAGAGTACAAGCATTGGAAGTGTTATAGATTCTAATGACCTTTAAGGGTACAGGAAAGGTATGTGCAGAGACACTGTGGGGGCAGGTTTTACCCCACCCCACATTTGTTAGGCCACCTTAGGCTGACCGTTTCTGCCAGCCTAGATGTTCTGACCAGTAGTCTTTGTTTTCTTCAATTAGGCGCCTGAATTAATGTAAAAACAGTACCAGGTGTCAGAGCCTTGCCTGCTCAACTCCCAGCCAGTCCAGAGTCAGTAGTGATCCAGGACCATGATGGACACTGAGTCAACAGCCTTTTGAGGTAGCCAGGAGTCCAGCCGGTCTTATTGGCCACCATCATCATGGTGGCTGTAGACTTTTCTATGGTGACAGTGTGATATACTGTTCCCCTGCCAAGCTTATTAGCTCCCCTCTGGGTGCAGTCAGTCCTGAAAGCAGTAGTCTACTCTTTTTTTACACACTCTTGTTGTTTTCTGAGAGAAACTCCAGGTAAAATGATGGTTACACGAGTCGCCATGGGGCCCCGTGGCCCCCGGTTGTCTCTCTGGAGGTTGGAGTTGGAGGGCCTCCTCACTCGAGGTCAGTGTGCTCATGGAGTGAACCTTGCAACCTCAAGGCATGTTTGGTGGTTAGGATCAACACGTGGGGTCCTTTTCCTTTATGAACGAGGTTGCCTTTCAGGCTGCTGATTTCCAGGTTTTTAGATACTGCCAGTATCTTGGCCAGATGTGGTGGTGGACCAAGCCCCTTGGTGACCGTAGTTTATCCTACCTGGAATGCATTCTTGTATCGTTCCTTTTCAAGTGGTCCCAGTTTTTGCACTAATACTCCAATGGCGTTTCACCTTTCACCAGGAATGTAAAAGTCAAAGGGTTTAGCTAAATTAGGGAGTTCCAAGTCAAGGGTCTGAATTGGCTGCTCTTTCCATTCTTGAAAGACCACTTCTGGATTCTATTCAAAAGGATCATCATCTTTTCCTTTCAGTTTTTCATATAGAGGCCCAGCTATTAGACTGTAGTTCGGGATCCAGATGCAGCAAACCACAGCCTCCCCAGGAACTCCTAAGCTGTCTTCTACTTTTAGAAGGGCTAAGGCTGCAAATGGTTTCTTCCCTTTCTTGAGATGGGCTTCTCAGACCTTCTGTGAGAATGGATCCCAGGCAGGTCACCTTAGTGTGTGATATTTGAGCTTTTTCTTGGACAACTTCTATCCTATATTGGCTTGGTAGTTTAGAGGCCTCCTTAGTAGGGCTGGCAATCAGAATGGCGTCTGCATATTGAAGGAGGGTTTCCTTTTCCAGAGGTAGAACTTTTACGTCTTTAGCTAAGCTTTCCCAAAGATGGTGTGGGAATTTTTGTACCCTTGGGGCGAGACGGCTCAGCAGTATTGTTTTTGTTGTATGCTGAGTCCTGCCACTCACAAGGCAAAATTTCTTGTGGCTCTGGGACTAATGGAATACAAAAGAAGGCATCATTGAAGTCTAATACAGAACACCATGTCCTGGTGGTTGGTAGAATGACTAGCAGTGTGTAGGAATTAGGAACTACTGGAGGTATACCCTCGGTGGCATAACTGACTGTCCTGACATCCTTTACTAAGTCCCCGGCAGCCCATTTGTCTCTCGTGGCCAGGCCAATACCAGGATATGGAGCTCACCTGGGCAGGTACCCCACCCCCACCCCAGTCCATTGGGCTCTCATGGTCAGGCCCCTCCCAGGATAAAGGTCTCACCTGTGCAGGTCACCAGCAGCCCACAAGGCTCTCCTGGTCAGGCCCCTCCCAGGATACAGAGGTACCGTGGCAGGGCTGGGCAAACAGGAACCGTGCACATAACCCTCATTGCAGAGCAACCCCAGCTCACCTGTCTCTCAGAGCTGAAACAGAACACCTCAGAGCTGGACTTGAACTAACAAACAGCAGCTCCGACATGTCTGTGACCATAGGCATCGCTCTGTAGGGCCTCCCTCTGCCTGGTCTTCCAGAGACTTCCACTGCACCCAGGGCACCAGGCTTCTGCCTCCAGCCACCACCCACCTCTCCTCTCCCTGACTTCTGTGTTCCTTTCATTAGGAGAGGATTTTCTTGAAGTTGTCTCCCACTCATGGGTCAGATAAAATGACTAGAAAACAAACCAGAGCTGCAGCCCCTTGTGTATCCAGACTTTCAAGAGCCTACACCTGTTCCTTCGAGCTGGCCGGTTCAGCAAGGTCAATTTTCTGCAACTGTGAGCCCCTGAGTAGTGAGGATTGGCTGACCTGTGCAGTCTGACCAATCGGGCCAGCCCTCCCCAGGTGTGCCTGTTTTGAGGTCAATATAAACACCGCACCAGGCAGCAAGAGCCCCTGCAGCTCTGCCTGACACCATATTCTCTGCCCTGTCAGTAGTCTCAGGGCTGGGCTGCTGGGAGGGATTGAGAGGCCATGGCTTTGTGAGTGGCCTAGTGTGAGTTGGTCTATGCTGGACTTTCTGCAGCAGTTTCCAGGCTGCCACCTACTAAAGAAGAGGATGTGTCACCCATAACTGCTGCTGGAATTTTTCCCTGGGCAGAGGTGAGGAAGGAAAAAAGCAGTGGGAGCGGGACAGGAGGGGTTTCTCAGGCAGGGAAATGGAAAGCTTCCAGAAGAGCACCCAGGGCCAGGACCATCCTGGCTGGCCTTCAGGCACCAAGTCAGCCGGCATGCTGTCACTTTTGTGGCTCCATTGCCCTTCCTTTAGGCTTTCAAGTCCTTGCACATATTCAGGTGTTTTATCTGGGAAGGGTGGGAACAGTTCAGCAGCAGCTGGCCTGTGGCTCAGCTCACGTTTCCTCACAGAGGTCTCGGCACAGTCCCCCAGCTTTACAATGAGGACGCTTGTTGCGTGGGGGCTGCTGGCTGAATGGGAGATGATTCCCCACCACTGACCAACTTCAGGATTGTTTACAACTGAAGCACGTGCCCTGATACAGTTTTCCTCTGTGTAACTGGTGGGTTCTGTTTAGTTTTTTCTTTTTTTTTTTTTTTTTTTCATTTTGGGTTCTAGGTAGATTTTATTCCTCTTTTTGTTATTTACAGATATAAGCATGGAAATAATGTATTCATATAAATGCACGTATGTGAAGGGAAGAACCTTTTTTTCTGTTTTAAATTTTTAATTTTTTTTTTAAATTTTGAAATATATTTTAGTTTTTTATACAGCAGGTTTTTATTGGTTATCTATTTTATACATATAAATGTATACCTGCCAATCTGAATCTCTCAATTCCTCCCACCACCTACCCACCGCAGCTTTTCCCACTTGATGTCCATATGTTTTTTCTCTACATCTGTTGTTCTATTTCTGCCTTGCAAACTGGTTCATCTGCACAATTTTTCTAGGTTCCACATATATGCATTAATATACAATATTTGTTTTTCTCTTTCTGACATACTTCACTCTCTATGACAGTCTCTATATCCATCGACATCTCTACAAATGATCCAATTTCATTCCTTCTTATGGCTGAGTAATATTCCATTTTATATATGTACCATCTCTTTATGCATTCGTGTGTCTGTGGACATTTATGTTGCTTCCATTACCTGGCTATTATAGTGATGCAATGAACTTTGTGGTGAAAGTCTCCTCTCGATTTATGGTTTTGTCTGGATATATGCTCAGTAGTGGGATGGCTGGATCATATGGTAATTTATGGTTAGTTGTTAAGGAACCTCCATACTGTTCTCTATAGAGACTGTATCAATTTACATTCCCAACAATAGTGGAAGAGGTTTCCTTTTCTCCACACCATTTGAGCACTTGTTATTTGTAGAATTTCTGATAATGCTCATTCTAACAGGTGTGAGGTGATACCTCATTGTTGAGTTTATTTCTTTGAGCAAGGAGTAGGTCCTCTCTATTACATACTTGGCTTATGGAACGGTATTTGGGCTCATTTCAATCTCTGGTTTTATGCCGCACCCCAACTCAACTTTCCCCTTAAACAAGCATAAAATTGTTTCCCAACTTTGAGACTGTGTTCTGTTTTGTAATTCAGTTCATATGTAGCCAAGCTTACATTCCCTTTATTATTGATACCTTATAATAATTTTCTTTTTCTGTGTGACTTAGTTCACTTAGAATCATTGTACTGAAATCCATTCATTTTGCTTTTACGGGCCTGATTACATTGATATCATTGCTGAGTGATATTTCATTGTACGTAAGTAGCACAATTTCTTTATCCATTTTTTTCTTTCCAGGATATTTAAGTTGTACTGTAGTTGAGGTTGCTGTAAACACAGCAGCCCTAAATATTGGGGTGGCTGTGTCTTCCTCGTTTAATTTTCCTAAGCTACAGGGCCATAAGTGGAAGTGCCCTAGGCTCTGTGGCTTTGATTTTTAGATGTTTGAGGAAACACCATACACTTCTCCAGAGTACCTGTTGGCAATTTACATCTCACCAATCATCATAACAAAGCTCCCTGTTATCCATGGCCTGTCCTGCCTCTCTGGATTTTACACTTTGTTCAGACGACCCTTTTAAGTGGTGGGAAGTGAGACTTCATTGTAGTGTGGATTTCCATTGCCGGTTTCCTTGCTTGGCCAAAAAGGGCGTATGTGTTTCTTCCCGAATATGTTCAGGAAAAAAACGTATACACCCTTTTTGGCCAAGTGCATCATTGTCGAAGTGCTGCCTCTTTTCCTATGCTTTCAGAGCAATTCCAGTTTACTACATGAAATTGGTTTCCTGCAATTCTGCCTAGCATTCAAGTCCTCTTCACAGCCTTACGTCAATATATTTTTGGATGAAAGTTATCTCTATAACTGAAGGCTTGTGAATTACAGTGCTCTTAAGCTCCTTTTTTAAACTCGCTTTCTTGTGAGCTGGCCGCAAAATGGCAGAATTGCTTCAGGCACTAATCTGGTTCCAGCAAACCATGCTGAGCCTTTGGTGAATTATTTTTCCAGTTTGGAAATCAGAGTTCAATGTGCCCGTCAAAACACCTAGAGTTAGTTGGTCATTGGTTCTCCCTATCACTGTTTGTCTTGTGCAGAAATTGCAAACTGTGCCAAACAGGAGGTTAAAGGCACGGACTCCCCAAGAGGTGCGAGTGTTAATAAAGCATCTGGAATGGCAAACGCGAGTACCAGCGTGTAAAAACTGAGATGAGTTTTAGAAACTTTTCCTGATCACATGTTGTATCACACTCTGCGTTTCCCATGCATATTTTAGCTGAAAGATGAATCCCTTAAATCTGGAGATTTGGGACCCATGGAATGGGTACCATGGACTATTAAACAAATATTCGGCATTTGCTCACCAAACCTCTCCAATCCTATCAGCCGCAAGTGTCCTGCCTTATATCTCCCCCAGCTGTGGATGTAGATGTGTTAAATCCAGGTTTCATCACAAGCCCTCAATGAATTATTTAAGAAATTCTCTCTATTACAAAGTCTTTGTGTTTCGGTTTTGAAATTTATTTTTATAGTGGGATTTAGCTGATTTTCACTGCTGTGTTTATGCCACTGTACACACACATGATTCTCTTACAGACACCTATAAATACATGGGTTTTACGTTTCTTCATAGTCAGGTATATTCTTATGCATTGAATACGGGGTGTTGAGTCCATTTCGTTCAGCAAGGAGTAGGCCTCTTCTGATATATATTTGGCTTATAAAAAAGTATCTGTACAAATTTCAACCTCTGGTTTTATGCAGCCTCCCAACCCACCATTCCCCTTAAGCAAGCAAAAGTTTATTTTCTAAATGTGAGACTCTGTTGTGTTTTGTAATACAGTTCATGTGTAGTCGTGTTTACATTCCCAATATTAGTGATATCTTATGATGTTTCTTTATCTGTGTAACTTATTTCACTTAGAATCATCATACCTAAATCCACTCATTATGCTGCTACGGGCCTGATGACATTGATTTCACTGTTGACTGACATTCCATTGTACGTAAGTAGCACAATTTCTATATCCATTTTTCTCTTTCTGAGCTATTGAAGTTGTACTGTAGTTGAGGTTCTTGTAAACAGAGAATTCCCAAATTTTAGGGTGGCTGTGGTTTTTGTTTAAATGTCCCTAAACTATAGGAACACAAGAGGAAGTGCCTTACGCTCTGTAGCTTGATTTTTTAGATGTTTCAGGAAACACCATACACTTCTCCAGAGTGGCTGTTGGCAATTAACATCCTGAACATCAGCATAACAAAGCTCCCTGTTCTCCATAGGCTGTCCTGCCTTTCTGGTTCATAGAATTTTTCAGATGTCTGTTCTGACCAGTGGGAAGAGAGACTTCATTGTAGTGTGGATTTCCATTGCACGGTTGCTTGGTTGGCCAAAAAGGACGTACGAGTTTTTTCCTGAATATATTCAGGAAAAAAACGCATACACACTTTTTGGCCAAGTACATCAATGTTGAAGTTCTGCCTCTTTTCATATGCTTTAAATGCAATTCCAATGTACCTCGTGAAATCTGTTTCCTGCAATTGTGTCTGGCATTCAACTCATCTTCACAGCCTTATTTCAATATATTTTGGATGATAGTTGTCCTTTATAACTCTGCACGTTTGTGAAATACAGTAGCCCTAAGCTCCTTTTTTCAAGTCACTTTCTTGTGACCTGGCCGCAAACCGCAGAATTGCTTCAGGCACTAAACTGGTTCCAGCACACCATGCAGAGCATTTGGTGAATTTTTCTTCCTGGTGGGAAATCAGAGTACAATGTGCCCGTCCAAAGACATAGAGTTAGTCACTCATTGGTTCCCCTGATTCCTGTTCATCTTCCGTAGAATTTGCAAGCTGTGAAAACAGGAGTTTAAAGACACTGACTCTCCAAGTGGGGAGAGTGTTAGTAAAGTATGTGGAATGCTCAACCCGAGTACCAGGGGGCCAAAACTGAGATGAGTTTTAGAAACTTTGCCTGATTACATTGTGGACCATACTCTGCGTTTCCCATGCATATTTTAGCTGAATGATGAATCCCTTAAACCTGGAGATTTGGGACCCATAGAATGTGTGCCAAGCACTATTACATCAAAGTGTCTGCATTTTCTCACCAAATCTCACCAATTCTATCAGCCACAAGTGTCCAGCCTTACATCTCCCTCAGCTGCAGATGTAGTTGTGGTAAATCCAGGTTTCATCACAAGCCCTAAATGAATTATTTAAGAATTTCTCTCTATTGCACAGTCATTGTGTTTTGTTTTTGAAATTTATTTTTATAGTGGGATTTGTCTGATTTTCACTGCTGTGTTTATGGCACCGTACACACACAGGATTGTCTTACAGAAACATATAAATACATAGGTTTGAAGTTTCTTAGTAGTCAGTTATATTCCAAACCACTAAATAAGGGGTGATGAGTCCATTTCGTTGAGCAAGGGGTAGGTCTTGTATAATACATATTGGCTTATAGAAAGGTATCTGTACTAATTTCAACCCCTGGTTTTATGCAGCCTCGCAATTCAACCTTCCCCTTAGGCAAGCATAGTTCCTTTTGTAAATGTGAGACTCTGTTCTGTTTTGTAATTCAGTTCATGTGTACCCATGTTTACATTCCCAGTACTACTGGAATCTTATGATGTTTCTTTTTCTATGTGAATTATTTAACTTAGAAACATCATACGAAAATCAACTGATTTTGTTCCTATGGGCCAGATGACATGGATTTCATTGCTGAGTGATATTACATTGTACGTAAGTACCACAACAACTATATCCATTTTTCCCTTTCTGGGCTATTGAAGTTGTACCACAGAAAAGTTCTTGTAAAGAGAGCAGCCCCAACCTTTGGTGTGGCTGTGTCTTTTTCATTTAATTTTTCCTAATCTATAGGACCATAAATGGAAGTGCCCCAGGCTCTGTCACTTGGTTTTTTATAGGTTCCAGGAAACACCATACACTTCTGCAGTGTGGCTGGTGGCAACTTACATCCCGTACATTAACATAACAAGTCTGCCAGCTCTCCATGCCTGTCCGGCTCTCTGGATTTTACACGTTTTTTGGACGGCCCTTTTGAGCAGTGGGACGTGAGGCTTCATTGTAGAGCAGATTTCCATTGCAGGCTTGCTGAGTTGGCCAAAAAGAGCGTATGCGTTTTTTTCTTGAATATATTCAGGAAAAAACGCATACGCACTTTTTGGCCAAGTGCATAATTGTCGAAGTGCTGCTCCTTTTCCTATGCTTTCAGAGCAATTCTAATCTACCACCTGATATCTGTTTTCTGTAATTCTGCCCCGTGTTCAAATCCTCTTCCCAGTCTTCCTTCAGTAAATTTTCGGATGATAGGGGTCATTTGTATCTCTGCAGGATTGTGAATTACAGTGCCCCTAAGATCCTTTGTTCAACTCGCTTTCTTGGGAGCTGACCGCAAAACCAAAGAATTGCTTCAGGCCCTAATCTGGTTCTGGCATGGCACGCTGAGCCTTTGGTGAATTCTTCTTCCTGGTGGGAAATCAGAGTACAATGTACCGGTCCAATCACAAAGAGTTGGTCCCTCATTGGTTCTCCATATTACTGTTCATCTTCCGCAGAAATTGCAAACTGTGCCAAACAAGAGGTTAAAGGCACTGATTCTCCAAGTGGGGAGAACGTCTGGAATGGTGAACCCCTGTATCAGGGGCTGAAAACTGAGATGAGTTTGAGAAATTTTACCTGGTCACTTGTTGGACCATATTCTGGGTTTTCCATGCATATTTTAGATGAAGGATAAATCCCTTAAACCTGGAGATTTGGGACCTATGGAATGGGTAGCATGCACTATTACATGAAAGGGTCTGCTTTTGCTCACCCAACCTCACCAATCCTATCGGCCCCAAGTGTCCAACCTTATATCTCCCCCACCTGTGGATGTAGAGGTGGTAAATCCAAGTTTAATGCAAGCCCTGAATGAATTATTTAAGAATTTCTCTCTATTTCACAGTCTTTGTGTTTTGTTTTTAAAATTTATTTTTATAATGGGATTTACCTTATATTCACTGCTGTGCTTATGCTGTTGTACACACACTTGATTCTCTTACGGAGACCTATAAATATATGGGTTTTAAGTTTCTTTGTACTCAGGTATATTCCTAGGCATTGATTAAGGGGTGTTAAGTCCATTTCGTTCAGCAAGGAGTATGTCTTGTCTAATATATACTTAGCTTATGGAACGGTATCTGTACTAATGTCAACCTCTGGTTTTATGCAACCTCCCCACTCTCCTTTCCCCTTAAGAAAGCATACGTTTCTTTTGTAAATGTGGGACTCTGTTGTGTTTTGTAGTACAGTTCATGCGTAGCCGTGTTTACATTCCTGGTATTAGTGATATCTTATGATGTTTCTTTTTCTGTGTGACTTATTTCACTTAGAACCATCATACCTAAATCCACTCATTTATGCTGCTACTGTCCCGATGCCATTGATTTTATTGTTGAGTGATATTCCATTGTAGGTAAGTACCACAACTTCTATATCCATTTTTCTCTTTCTGAGCTATGAAAGTTGTACCATACACAAGGTTCTCGTAAACAGAGCAGCCCCCAACTTTGGTGTGGCCTTGTCTTTTTCATTTAAATTATCCGAATCTATAGCACCATAAGTGGAAGTGCCCTGGGCTCTGTAGCTTGTTTTCTAATTTGTTCCAGGAAACACCATACACTTATGCTGAGTGACTGTTAGCAATTTACATCCTGCCCATCAGCATAACAAGGCTGCTTGCTCTCCATGGCCTGTTCTGCCTCTCTGAATTTTACACTATTTTTTGACGGCCCTTTTAGCGGTGGGAAGTGAGGCTTCATTGTAGTGCGGATTTCCACTGCAGGCTTCCTTGGATGGCCAAAAAGGGCGTATGCGTTTTTTCCTGAATATATTCAGGAAAAAACGCATATAAAAACGCATACGCCCTTTTTGTCCAAGGGCATCACTGTCGAAGTGCTGCCTCTTTTCCTATGCTTTCAGAGCAATTCTAATCTACCACCTGTTATCTATTTTCTGCAATTCTGCCTCATGTTCAAGTCCTCTTCACAGCCTACATTCAATAAATTTTGGGATGATAGTGGTCATTTGTAACTGCAGGATTGTGAATTACAGTGCCCCTAAGCTCCTTTGTTCAACTCGCCTTCTTGTGTGCTGACCGCAAAAGCAAAGAATTGCTTCAGGCCCTAATCCGGTTCCTGCACGGCATGCTGAGCCTTTGTTGAATACTTCTTCCACGTGGGAAATCAGAGTACAATGTGCCCGTCCAAAGACATAGAGTTAGTTGCTCATTGGTTCTCCATATTCCTGTTCATCTTCCGCAGAAATTGCAAAGTTTCCCAAACAAGAGGTTAAAGGCACTGACTCTCCAAGTGGGGAGTGTGTTAATAAAGCATCTGGAATGGTGAACCCGAGTACCAGGGTGTGAAAATTGAGATGAGTTTTAGAAATTTTGCTTCGTCACTTTGTGGACCGTATTCTGGGTTCTCCATGCATATTTTAGCTTAAGGATAAATCACTTAAATCTGGAGATTTGGGACCATGGAATGAGTACCATGCAGTATTACATGAAAGGGTCTGCATTCGCTCACCAAACCTCACCAATCTTATCAGCCCCAAGTGTCCAGCCTTATATCTCCCCCACCTGTGGATGTAGAGGTGGTAAATCCAAGTTTGATGCAAGCTCTGAATGAATTATTTAACAATTTCTCTCTTTTTCACAGTCTTTGTGTTTTGTTTTTAAAATTTATTTTTATAATGGGATTTACCTTATATTCACTGCTGTGTTTATGCTGTTGTACACACACATGATTCTCTTACGGAGACCTATAAATATATGGGTTTTAAGTTTCTTTGTACTCAGGTATATTCCTAGGCATTGATTAAGGGGTGTTGAGTCCATTTCGTTGAGCGAAGAGTAGGTCTTGTCTAATATATATTTGGCTTATGGAATGATATCTGTACTAATGTCAACCTCTGGTTTTATGCAGGCTCCCAGCCCACCTTTCCCCTTAAGCAAGCATAAGTTTCTTTTGTAAATGTGAGACTCTGTTCTGTTTTGTAATGCAGTTCATGCGTAGCCGTGTTTACATTCCCGATATTAGTGATATCTTATGATGTTTCCTTTTCTGTGTGACTTATTTCACTTAGAACCATCATACCTAAATCCACTCATTTGTGCTGCTACTGTCCCGATGCCATTGATTTTATTGTTGAGTGATATTCCATTGTAGGTAAGTACCACAACTTCTATATCCATTTTTCTCTTTCTGGGCTATGAAAGTTGTACCATACGCAATGTTCTGGTAAACAGAGCAGCCCCCAACTTTGGTGTGGCCTTGTCTTTTTCATTTAAATTATCCGAATCTATAGCACCATAAGTGGAAGTGCCCTGGGCTCTGTAGCTTGTTTTTTAATTTGTTCCAGGAAACACCATACACTTATGCTGAGGGGCTGTTAGCAATTTACATCCCGCCCATCAGCATAACATGGCTGCTTGTTCTCCATGGCCTGTTCTGCCTCTCTGGATTTTACACTATTTTTCGACGGCCCTTTTAGCGGTGGGAAGTGAGACTTCATTGTAGTGCGGATTTCCACTGCAGGCTTCCTTGGATGGCCAAAAAGGGCGTATGCGTTTTTTCCTGAATATATTCAGGAAAAAACGCATATAAAAACGCATACGCCCTTTTTGTCCAAGCGCATCACTGTCGAAGTGCTGCCTCTTTTCCTATGCGTTCAGAGAAATTCTAATCTACCACCTGTTATCTGTTTTCTGCAATTCTGCTTCATGTTCAAGTCCTCTTCACAGCCTACCTTCAATAAATTTTGGGATGATAGTGGTCATTTGTAACTGCAGGATTGTGAATTACAGTGGGTTAGTGGTGTACTGTTAAGATTAGGGCAAGGGTGAGGGTAAGGCTTTGGTTCAGGGTCAGCGTTAGGGTTCGTGTTAGGGTTATGGTTAGGGCACGGGAAGGGTTAAGGGTACAGGTGAGGGTACGGAAACGGTTTAGGTTTAGGGTAGGTGTGAGGTTATGGGTTAATGTTGGTGTACAGATTAAGATTAGGGCACAGGTGAGGTTATGGCTTCAGGTGAGGGTCATGTTTAGGGTTCAGGTTAGGGTTAGGATTAGGGAATGGGGAGGGACTAGGGTACAGGTTAGGGGACAGCAACAGTTTAGGGTTAGAGTACGAGTGAGGGCACTGGTTAGTGTTGGTTTATGGGTTAGGATTTGGGCACGGGTGAGGGTAAAGCTCGGGTGAGTGTCAGGTTAATGGTTCGGGTTCGTGTTAGGCTTAGGTAATAGGGAGGTATTAGAGTACAGGTTATGGTACGGCAACGGTTTAGGGTTAGCGTATGTTTGAGGGCATGGGTCAGTGTGTACGGGTTAGGATTAGGGCACGTGTGAGGGTAAGGCTTCGGGTGAGGTTCAGCGTTAGGGTTGGGGTTAGGGTTAGGGAACGGGAAGAATTTAGTGTACAGGCTAGGTTACGAGAACGGTTAAGGGTTAGCGTACATATGAAGGCATGGGTTAGTGTTGTTGTACTGGTTAAGATTATAGAACACGTGAGGGTAAGGCTTCGGGTGAGGGTCATAGTTAGGTTACAGGTTAGGGTTAGGTTTAGGTAATGACGGGGGATTAGAGTACATGTTAGGGTACTGCAGTGGTTTAGGGTTAGCATACCTGTGAGGGCACGGGTTAGTGTTGGTGTACTGGATAATTTTAAGGCACGGGTGATAGTAAGGCTTCAGATGAGGGTCATTGTTAGAGTTCAGGTTAAGGTTAGATAATGGGGAAGGATGAGGGTACAGATTAGTGTACGGAAATGGTTTAGGGTTAGCGTACGTGTGAGACCACGTGTTAGTTTTCGTGTATTGTTTAAGATTAGGGCACGGGTGAGGATAACGCTTTGAGTGAGGGTCAGGTTCAGGGTTTGGTGTAGGGTTAGGGTTAGGGAATTGGGAGGGTTTATGGTACAGGTTAGGGTACTTGAACATCTTAGCGTAAGCGTACGTGTGAGGGCATGGGTTAGTGTTGGTGTACTGGTTAAGATTAGGGCACGGGTAAGGATAAGGCTTCGGGTGAGGGTCAGGGTTAGGGTTAGGTTTAGGGAATATTGAAGGTTTAGGGAAAAGGTAGGGTACGACAACGGTTTAGCTTTAGTGTACATGTGAAGGCATGGTTTAGTGTTGTACTGGTTCAGATTCGGGCACGAGTGAGGGTAAGGCTTCGGGTGGGCGTCAGGGATAGGGTTCTGGTTAGGGTTAGGGTTAAGGAATGGGGTGGGATCAGGGTACAGGCTAGGGTATGGAAACGGATTTGGGTTAGCGTAGGTTTGAGGGCACAGGTTAGTGTTCATGTACTGGTTAAGATTAGGTCACAGGTGAGTGTAAGGTTTCAGGTGAGGGTCAGGGTTAGGGTTTGGGTTAGGGTTAGGGTTAGGGAATGGGGAGAGATTAGAGTACAGTTCAGGGTACGACAACAGTTAAGGGTTTGTGTACGTGTGAGGGCACAGTTTAGTATAGGTGTACTGGTTAAGATTAGGGAACGGGTTAGGGTAAGGCGTCAGGTGAGGGTCAGGGTTAGGGTTTGGGTTAGGTTTATGGTTAGGGAATGGAGAGAGATTAGGGTACAGGTTAGGGTAGAGCAACAGTTTAGGGTTAGCATACGTGTGAGGGCACTGGTTAGTTTTGGTGTACTGGTTAAGATTAGGGCACGGGTGTGGGTAAAGCTTTGGGTGAAGGTCACGTTTAGGGTTCGGGTTCGTGTTAGGGTTAGAGAATGGGGAGGAATTAGGATACAGTTTAGTGTACGGCAACAGTTTAGGGTTAGCGTACGTGTAAGGGCACAGGTTAGAGTTGATGTACTGGTTAAGATTAGGGCACAGATGAGGGTCAGGGTTAGGTTTCGGGTTAGGGTTAGTGTTAGGGAATGGGCAGGGATTAGGGTACAGGTTAGTTTACGGCAGAGATTTAGGGTTAGCGTACCTGTGAGGGCATGGGTTAACGTTGATGTACTGCTTAAGATTAGGGCACGGGTGAGGGTAAGGCTTCGGGTGAGGCTCAGGGTTAGGGTTTGGGATAGGGTTACGGTTAAGGAATAGGGTGGGATCAGGGTACAGGTTAGGGTACAGCAACGGATTTGGTTGAGCGTAGGTTTGAGGGCACAGGCTAGTGTTCATGTACTGGTTAAGATTAGGTCACAGGTGAGTGTAAGGCTTCGGGTGAGGGTCAGGGTTAGTGTTCGGGTTAGGGTTAGGGTTAGGGAATGTGGAGAGCTTAGGGTACAGCTTACTGTACGGCAGCAGTTTAGGTTTAGCATACGTGTGAGGGCATGGGTTAGTGTTTGTGTACTGGTTAAGATTACGGCACGGGTGAGGGTAAGACCTCGTAAGAGGGTTAGGGTTAGGGTTTGTGTTAGGGTTAGGGTTAGGGAATGGGGAGGGATTAGGTTACAGGTTAGGGTACGGCAACGGTTTACGGTTAGCGTACGTTGGATGGCATGGATTAGTGTTGATATATTGGTTAAGATTATGGCACGGGTGAGGGTAAGGCTTCGGGTGAGGGTCAGGGTTCGGGTTTGGGTTAGGGTTAGTGTTAAGGAATGAGGAGGAATTAGGATACAGATTAGTGTACAGCAATGGTTTAGGATTAACGTACGTATGAGAGAACGGGTTAGTGTTGGTGTACAGGTTAAGATTAGTGCACGGGTGAGGGTAAGGCTTCGTGTGAGGGACAGAATTAGGGTTCGGGTTAGAGTTAGGATTAGGGAATGGGGAGGGATTAGGGTACAGGTTAGGGTATGGCTCTGGTTTAGGGTTATCGTACGTGTGAGGGCACGGTTTAGTATTGGTGTACTGGTTAAGATTAGGGCATGGGTGAGTGTAAGGCATCAGCTGAGGGTCAGGTTAGTGGTTCGGTTTAGGGTCAGGGTTAGGGAATGTGGAGGGATTAGGGTACAGGTTACTGTACGGCAGCGGTTTAGGGTTAGCATATGTGTGAAGTCACTGGTTAGTGTTTGCGTAGTGGTTAAGATTAGGGCCCGGGTGAGGGTAAGGCTTCGGGTCAGGGACAGGGTTAGGGTTCGGCTTAGGGTTAGGGTTTGGGAATGGGGAGGGATTAGGGTACAGTTTAGGGTACGACAACAGTTAAGGGTTCGTGTAAGTGTGGGGGCACGGTTTAGTATTGGTGTACTGGTTAAGATTAAGGCACGGGTGAGGGTAAGGCTTCGGGTGAGGGTCAGGGTTAGGGTTCCGGTTCGGGTTAGGGTTAAGGAATGGAGAGGAATTAGTATACAGATTAGGGTACGGCAACGGTTTAGGGTTAGTGTACGTGTGAGCGCAGGGGTTAATTTTGGTGTATTGGCTAAGATTAAGGCACGAGTGAGTGTAAGGCTTCGGGTGAGCGTCCGGTTAAGGGTTCGGTTTAGGGTTAGGTTTAGGGAATGGGGAGGGATTAGGGAACAGGTTAGGGCATGGTAACGGTTTAGCATTAGCATACGGGTGAGGACAGGGGTTAGTATTGGTATACTGGTTAAGATTAGGGAACGGGTGAGTGTAAGGCTTCGGATGAGGGTCAGGGTTAGGGTTCGGCTTAGGGTTACGGTAAGGGATTGAGGTGGGATTAGGGTACAGGTTAGGGTACGGCAACGGATTTGGGTTAGCGTAGGTTTGAGGGCACAGGTTAGTGTTCATGTACTCGTTAAGATTATTTCACAGGTGAGTGTAAGGCTTCGGGTGATCGCCAGGGTTAATGTTCGGGTTATGGTTAGGGTTAGGGAATGGGGAGGGATTAGGGTATAGTTTAGGGTACGACAACGCTTAAGGGTTTGTGTACATGTTAGGGCACAATTTAGTGTTGGTTTACAGGTTCAGTTTAGGGCACGTGTGAGGGTAAGGCTTCGGGTGTGGGACAGGATTAGAGTTCGCGTTAGGGTTAGGGTTAGGCAATGGGGAGCGATTAGGTTACAGGTTATGGTACGGCAATGGTTTAGGGTTTGTGTATGTGTGAGGGCACGGTTGAGTATTGGTGTATCGGTTAAGATTAGGGCACGGGAGAGGGTAAGGCTTCAGGTGAGGGTTAGTGTTAGGGTTCGGGTTAGTGTTAGTGTTAGGGAATGGAGTGGGACTAGGGTAAAGGTTAGGGTATGACAACGGTTTAGGTTTATCGTACGTTTGAGGGCACATGTTAGTGTTGATGTACTGGTTAAGATTAGGGTACAGGTGAGGGTAAGGCTTCAGGTGAGTGTCAGGGTTAGGGTTCGAGTTAGGTTTAGTTTTAGGGAATGGGGAGGAATTAGGGTATAGATTAGGGTACTGCAACGGTTTCGGGTTAGCGTATGTGTGAAGGCACGTGTTAGTGTTTGTGTACTGGGTAAGATTAGTGCAGAGGTGAGGGTTAGGCTTCGGGTGAGGTTCAGGGTTAGGGTTTGGGTTTGGGTTAGGGTTAGTGAATGGGGAGGGATTAGGGTACAGATTAGGGCATGGCAATGGTTAAGGTTTCGTGTAAGTGTTAGGGCAAGATTTATTATGGTTGTACCGGTTAAGATTAGGGCACGGGTGAGGGTAAGGCTTCGGGTGAGTGACAGGTTTAGGGTTCTTGTTAGGGCTAGGGTTAGGTAATGGGGAGGAATTAGGATACAGGTTAGGGTACAGCAACGGTTTAGGTTTAGCGTACGTTTGAGGGCACAGGTTAGTTTTGATGTGCTGGTTAAGATTAGGGCACAGGTGAGGGTAAGACACCAGGTGAGGGTCACGTTTAGGGCTCCGTTTAGGGTTAGGGTTAGGGAATGGGGAGGGATTAGGTACAGGTTAGTGTACGGCAGCGGTTTAGTGTTCGTATACAAGTGAGAGCACAGTTTAGTACTGGTGTACTGTTTAAGATTAGGGCACGGGTGAGGGTAAGGCTTTGGCTGAGGGTCAGGATTAGGATTCAGGTTACGGTTAGGGAATGGGGAGGGATTAGGGTACATTTTAGGGTATGATACCGCTTAAGGATTAGCGTACGTGTGAGGGCACTGGTTAGTGTTGGTGTACTGGTTAAGATTAGGGCACGGGTGAGGGTAAGGCGTCAGGTGAGGGACAGGATTAGGGTTCGGGTTAGGGTTAGGTTTAGGCAATGGGGAGGTATTAGGTTACAGGTTAGGGTACAGCAACGGTTTAGGGTTCGTGTACGTGTGAGGGCATGGGTTAGTATTGGCTTACTGGTTAAGTTTACGGCACGGGTGAGGGTAAGGATTTAGGTGAGAGTCAAGGTTAGGTTTCGGGTTAGGGTTAGTTTTAGGGAATGGGGTGGGACTAAAGTAGAGCTTAGGGTATGGAAAGGGGTTAGGGTTAACGTACGTGTGAGGGCATGGGTTAGTGTTGGTGTACTGGTTAAGTTTAGGGCACGAATGAGGATAAGGCTTCTGGTGAGGGTCAGGGTTAGGGTTCGGGTTAGGTTTAGGGTTATTGAATGGGGAGGGATTAGGGTACTGGTTAGAGTACGGCAACGGTTTAGGGTTTTCGTAAGTTTGAGTGCATTGGTTAGTGTTGATATACAGGTTAAGATTAGGGCATGGGTGAGGGTAAGGCTTCGGGTAGGGTCAGGGTTAGGGTTCGCTTTACGGTTAGGGTTAGGGAATGGGGACGGATTAGGGTTCAGGTTAGAGTACGGCTGCAGTTTATGGTTAGCATACGTGTGAGGGAATGGGTTAGTGTTGGTGTACTTGTTAAAATTACTGCACAGGTGAGTGTAAGGCTTCGTGTCAGAGTCATTGTTTTGGGTTAGGCTTAGTGTTAGGGAATGGGGAGGGATTAGGATTCAGGTTAGGGTTCGGCAACGGTTTAGGGTTCGCATATGTGTGAGGGCACGGGTTAGTGTTGGTGTACTGGTTAAGATTAGTGCACGTGTCAGGGTTAGACTTCGGGTGAGGGACAGGGTTAGGGTTTGTGTTAGGGTTAGGTTTAGGGAATGGGGAGGGTTTAGGGTACAGGTTAGGACACTGCGATGGTTAAGTGTTAGCATACGTGTGAGGGCACGGTTTAGTATTGGTGTACTGGTTAAGATTAGGGAATGGGTGTGGGTAAGGCTTCGGGTGACGATCAGTTTTAGGGTTCGGGTTAGCGTTAGGGAATGGGGTGGGATTAGGGTACAGGTTAGGTTACGGCAATGGTTTAGGGTTAGCGCACGTTTGAGGGCACAGTTTAGTGTTTATGTACTGGTTAAAATTATGGCACAGGTGAGGGTAAGACTTCGCGTTAGGGTCAAGGTTAGGGTTTGGGTTAGGGTTAGGGTTAGGGAATTGGGAGGGATCAGGATACAGGTTAGGTTTCGGAAACGCTTAAGGGTTAGCGTACGTGTGAGGGCACTGTTTAGTGTTGATGTACTAGTTAAGATTAGGGCACAGGTGAGGGTAAGACTTCGGGTGAGGGACGGGGTAGGGTTTGGTTTTGGGTTAGGGTTAGGGAATGGGGAGGGTTTAGGGTACAGTTTAGGGCATGGCAACTGTAAAGGTTTCGTGTACGTGTTAGGGCATGGTTTATTATTGGTGTACTGGTTAAGAATAAGGCACGGGTGAGGGTAAGGCTTCGGGTGAGGGTCAGGGTTCGGGTTCGGGTTAGGGTTAGGGAATGGGGAGGGATTAGGGTATAGTTTAGGTTACGAAAATGCTTAAGGGATAGCCTAAGTGTGAGAGCATGGGTTACTGTTGGTGTACTGGTTAAGATTAGGGCACGGTTTAGGGTAAGTCTTCAGGTGAGGGACAGGATTAGGGTTCGGGTTAGGGTGAGGGTTAGGCAATGGGGAGAGATTAGGTTACAGGTTAGAGTATGGCAACGGTTTAGGGTTCATGTACGTGTGAGGGCATGGGTTAGTATTGGTTTACTGTGTAAGATTAGGGCACGGGTGAGGGTAAGGCTTCAGGTGAGGGCCAGGGTTAGGGTTCGGGTTAGGGTTAGTGTTAGGGAATAGGGAGGGATTAGGGTACAGTTTAGAGAACGACAACACTTAAGGGTTAGCATACGTGTGATGCCACGAATTAATGTTGGTGTGCTGGTTAAGATTAGGGCACGGGTGAGGGTAAAGCGTCGGGTGAGGGTCAGGGTTAGGGTTCGGGTTAGGGCTACGATTAGGGAATGGGGAGGGATTAGGGTACAGGTTAGGGTATGGCTAAGGTTTAGGGTTAGGGTACGTGTGAGGGCACGGGTTAGTGTTGGTGTACTTGTTAAGATTAGGGCACAGGTGAGTGTAAGTCTTCGTGCGTGGGTCAGGTTAATGGTTCGGGTTAGGGTTAGGGTTAGGGAATGGGGAGGGATTAGGGCACTGGATAGTGTACGGCAACGGTTTAGGGTTAGCGTACGTGAGAGAGCACGGTTTATTCTTGGTGTACTCATTAAGATTAGTTCACGGGTGAGGGTAAGGCTTCGAGTGAGGGTCAGGGTTAGGGTTCGGGTTAGGGTTAGTGTTAGGGAATAGGGAGGGATTAGGGTACAGTTTAGAGTACGACAACACTTAAGGGTTAGCATACGTGTGATGCCACGAATTAATGTTGGTGTGCTGGTTAAGATTAGGGCACGGGTGAGGGTAAGGGATCGGGTGAGGGTTAGGTTTACGATTTGGGTTAGGGTTACAGTTAGGGAATGGGGAGGGATTAGGGTACAGGTTAGGGTATGGCTAAGGTTTAGGGTTAGGGTACGTGTGAGGGCATGGGTTACTGTTGGTGTACTGGTTAAGATTAGGGCACGGGTGAGGGTAAGGCTTAGGTGACGGACAGGATTAGGATTCGGATTAGGGTTAGGGTTAGGCAATGGGGAGGGATAAGGTTACAGGTTAGGGTACGGCAACGTTTTAGGGTTCGTGTATATGTGAGTGCATGGGTTAGTATTGGTGTATTGGTTAAGATTAGGTCACGCGTGAGGGTAAGGCTTCAGGTGAGGGTCAGGGTTAGGATTCGGGTTAGGGTTAGGGAATGGGGTGGGACTTGTAAAGTTTAGGGTACAGAAACTATTCAGAGTTATCATACGTTTGAGGGCACAAGTTAGTGTTGATGTAATGGTCAAGATTAGGGAACAGGTGAGGGTAAGGCTTCGGGTGAGTCAGGGTTAGGGTGGGTGTTAGGGTTAGTTTTATTGAATGGGGAGGGATTAGGGTACAGATTAGTGTACTGCAGCGGTTTAGGATTCATGTACGTGTGAGGGCACGGGTTAGTGTTGGTGAACTGGTTAAGATTAAGGCACGGGTGAGTGTAAGGTTTCGGGTGAGGGTCAAGTTTAGGGTTCGGGGTAGGGTTAAGGTTAGGGAAGGGGGAGGGATTAGGATACAGGTTAGGGTACGGCTGCGGTTTAGGTTTAGCGTACGTGTGAGAGCACGGTTTAGTGTTGGTTTACTGTTTAAGATTAGGTCACGGGTGAGTGTAAGGCTTCGGGTGAGAGTCAGGGTTAGGATTCGGGTTAGGGATAGGGATAAGGAATGGGGAGGGATTAGGGTACAGTTTAGTGTATGACAACGCTTTAGGGTAAGCGTACGTGTGAGGGCACGAGTTAGTGTTGGTGTACTGGTTAAGATTAGGGCACGGTGAGGGTAAGGCCTCAGAGGAAGGTCAGGATTAGGGTTTGGGTTAGGGAGAGGGTTAGGGAATGGGGAAGGATTAGGGAACAGGTTAGGGTACGGCAACGGTTTAGGGTTAGCCTACGATGGAGGACATGCGTTAGTGTTTTTGTACTGGTTAAAATTAGAACACGGGTGAGGGTAAAGCTTTGGGTGAGTGTCAGGTTTAGGGTTCGGGTTAGGGATGGGCTTAGGAAATGGATGGGGAATAGGGTACAGGTTATAGTACGGCTGTGGTTTAGATTTAGCATACGTGTGAGTGCACGGTTTAGTGTTGGTGTACTGGTTAAGATTATGTCACGGGTGAGGGTAAGGCTTCGAGTGAGGGTCATGTTAGGATTCGGGTTAGGGATAGGATTAGGGAATCGGGAGGGATTAGGGTACAGTTTAGGGTACAACAACGCTTAAGGGTTAGCGTACGTGTGAGGGCATCATTTAGTGTTGGTGTACTGGTTAAGATTATTTCACGGGCGAGGGTAAGGCATCGGGTGAGGGTCAGGGTTAGGGTTCGGGTTAGGGTTAGGGAATTGGGAGGGATTAGTGTACAGGTTAGGGTATGACAATGCTTAAGGGTTAACGTACGTGTGAGGGCACAATTTAGTGTTGGTGTACTGGTTGAGATTAGGGCACGGGTGAGGGGGAGGCCTCTCAAGAGCGTCAGGTTTAGGCTGTGGTTTATGGTTAGGGTTAGGGAATGGGGAGGGCTTAGGGTACAGGTTATGGTACGGCAATGGTTTAGGGTTAGACTACGTTGGAAGGCAGGGGTTAATGTTGAAGTCCTGGTTAAAATTAGGACAGGGGTGAAGGTAAAGCTTCGTATGAGTGTCAGGTTTAGGGTTCGGGTTCAGGTTAGTGTTAGTGAATGCGGAGGGATTAGGGTACAGTTTACGGTACGGCTGTGGTTTAGGGTTAGTGTACGTGTGAGGGCACGGTTTAGTGTTGGTGTAGTGGTTAAGATTACGCCACGGGTGAGGGTAAGGTTTCGGGTGAAGGTCAGGATTAGCATTCGGGTTCGGGTTAGGGAATGAGGAGGGATTAGGGTACAGTCTAGGGTACGACAGTGCTTAAGGGTTACCGTTCGTGTGAGGGCAAGAGTTAGTGTTAGTGTGCTGGTTAAGCTAAGGGCACGGGTGAGGGTAAGGCTTCAGGTGAGGGTCAGGTTTAGGATTCGGGTTAGGCTTAGGGTTAGAGAATGCGGAGGGATTAGGGCACAGTTCAGGGTACGACAACGCTTAAGGAATAGCGTACATGTGAGGGCACCGTTTAGTGTTGCTGTGCTGGTTAAGATTAGGTCATGGGTGAGGGTAAGGCTTCGGGTGAGGGTCAGGGTTAGGATTCTGGTTAGGGTTAGGGTTAAGGAAATGAGAGAGATTAGGGTACAGTTTAGGGTACGACAAGGTTTAAGGGTTAACGTACACGTGAGGGTGCGAGTTATTGTTGGTGTACTGGTTAAGATTGGGTCACGGGTGAGGGTAGGGTTTCAGGTGAGGGTCAGCGTTATGATTCGGGTTAGGGTTAGGGAATGGGGAGGGATTAGGGTACAGTTTAGGGTACGACAATGCTTAAGGGTTAGCGTACTTTTGAGCGAACGTATTAGTGTTGGTTTACTGGTTAAGATTAGGGTACGGGTCAGGGTAAGGCTTCGGGTGAGGGTCAGCATTAGGATTCGGGTTAGGGTTAGGATTTGGGAATGGGGAGGGATTAGGGTACAGTTTAGGTTACCACAATGCTTAAGGGTTAACGTACATGTGATGGCACGAGTTAGTTTTAGTGCACTGGTTAAGAGTAGGGCACGGGTGAGGGTAAGGCCTTGGAAGAGGGTCAGGTTTAGGGTTTGGGTTCGGGTTAGGGTTAGGGAATGGGGAGGGATTAGGGTACAGGTTAGGGTACGGCAATGGCTTAGGGTTGGCCTACGATGGAGGGCATGGTTTAGTGTTGATGTACTGGTTAAAATTAGTACACGGGTGAGGGTAAAGCTTCGGGTGAGTTTCAGGGTTAGGGTTCGGGTTAGGGTTAGAGTTAGGGAATCACGAGGGATTAGGGTACAGATTAGGGTACGACAACGGTTTAGGGTTAGTCTACGTTGGAGGGCATGGGATAGTGGTGATGTTCTGGTTAATATTAGGGCACGGGTGAGTGGAAAACTTCTGGTGAGTGTCAGGGATAGGGTTCGGGTTAGGGTTAAGGTTAGGGATTGGAGAGAGATTAGGGTACAGGTTAGTGTACAGCTGCGGTTTAGAGTTAGTGTACATGTGAGGACACGGTTTAGTGTTGGTGTACTGGTTAAGATTAGGTCACGGGTGAGGGTAAGGTTTCGGGTGAGGGTCAGTGCTAAGATTCAGGTTAGGGTTAGGGTTAGGGAATGGGGAGGGATTAGGGTACAGTTTAGGGTACGACAATGCTTAAGGTTTAGGGTACGTGTGAGGGCAGGAATTAGTGTTGGTGTCCTGCTTAAGATTAGGACACGGGTGAGGGTAAGGCCTCGGAAGGGGGTCACGTTAAGGGTTTGGGTTAGGCTTATGGTTATGGAATTGTTGATTGATTAGGGTACAGGTTAGGGTACGGCAATGGTTTAGGTTTAGCCCACGTTAGAGGGCATGGATTAGTGTTGATGTACTGGTTAAAATTAAGACACGGGTGAGGGTAAAGCTTAGGGTGAGTGTCAGGGTTAGGTTTCAGGTTAGGGTTAGGGTTAGGGAATGTAGAGGGATTAGGGTACAGCTGCGGTTTAGGGGTAGCGTACGTGTGAGGGCACGAGTTAGTGTTGGTGTCCTGGTTAAGTTTAGGGCATGGGTGAGGGTAAGACTTCGGGTGAGGGTCAGTGTTAGGATTCGGGTTAGGGTTAGGGAATGGAGAGGGATTAGGGTACAGGTTAGGGTACGACAACGCTTAAGGGTTCGCGTAATTGTGAGGGCACGAGTTAGTGTTGGTGTACTGGTTAAGACAAGGGCACCGGTGAGGGTAAGGCCTCGGAAAAGGGTCACGTTCAGGGTTTGGGTTAGGGTTAAGGTTAGGGAATGGGAACGGATTAGGGTACAGGATAGGGTACGACAAAGCTTAAGGGTTAGCGTACGTTTGAGAGCACGAGTTTATGTTTGTTTACTGGTTAAAATTAGGGCCTGGGTTAGGGTGGGGCCTCGGAAGAGGGTCAGGTTTAGGGATGGTGTTAGGGTTAGGGTTAGGCAATGGGAGGGATTAGAAGACAGGGTAGGGCACGGCAATGGTTTAGTGTTAGCCTACGTTGGAGGGCATGGGTTAGTGTTGATGGACTGTTTAAAATTAGGACACGGGTGAGGGTAAATCTTCGGGTGAGTGTCAGGGTTAGGGTTCGGGTTAGGGTTAGGGTTAGCGAATGGAGAGGGATTAGCATACATTTTAGGGTACTGCTGCAGTTTAGGGTTAATGTTCGTGTGAGGGCACTGTTTAGTGTTGGTGTACTGGTTAAGATTAGGTCATGGGTGTGGGTAAGGCTTCGGGTAAGGGTCCAGGTTAGGATTCAGGTTAGGGTTAGGGTTTAGGAAAGGGGAGGATTTAGGGTAAATTTTAGGGTATGACAACGCTTAAGGGTTAGCGGACATTTGAGGGCACAAGTTAGTGTTAGCGTACTCGTTACGATTAGGGCACAGGTAAGGGTAAAGCCTGGGAAGAGGATCAGGTTTAGGCTTTGGGTTAGGGTTAGTGTTAGGGAATGGGGAGGGATTAGGGTAGAGGTTAGGGTACGACAACGCTTAAGGGTTAGCGTACGTGTGAGGGCACGAGTTAGTTTTGGTGTAGTGGTTAAGATTAGGGCACGGGTGAGAGTAAGGCTTCGGGTGAGGGTGAGGGTTAGGTTTCGTGTTAGGTTTAGGGTTGGGGAATGGAGACGGATTAGGGTACAGCTTAGGGTACAACAACACTTAAGGATTGGCATACGTGTGAAGGCACGAGTTAGTTTTGGTGTACAGGTTAAGATTAGTGCATGCGTGAGGGTAAGGCTTCGGCTGAGGGACATGATTAGGGATCAGGTTAGTGTTAGGGTTAGGAAATGGGGAGTGATTTGGGAACAGGTTAGGGTACGGCAACGGTTTACTGTTAGCCTACGTTGGAGGTCATGGGTTCGTGTTGATGTACTGATTAAAATTAGTACACGGGTGATGGTAAACCTTCGGGTGAGTTTCAGGGTTAGGGTTCAGGTTAGGGTTAGGGTTAGGGAATGGAGAGTGTTTAGGGTACAGGTTAGGGTACGGCTGCAGTTTAGGGTTAGCGTACGTGTGAGGGCACAGTATAGTGTTGGTGTTCTGGTTAAGATTACGTCACGGGTGAGGGTAAGACTTCGGGTGATGGTCAGGGTTAGGATTCGAATTAGGGTTAGAGTTAGGAAATGGAGAGAGTTTAGGGTACAGTTTAGGGTACGACAACGCTTAAGGGTTAGCGTACGTGTGAAGGCACCAGTTAGTGTTGGTGTACTGTTTAAGATTAGTTTACAGGTGAGGGTTAGGCCTCGGAAGAATGTCAGGTTGAGGGATTGGGTTAGGGTTAGGCAATGGGGAGGGATTAGGGTACAGCTTAGGGTACGGCAATGGTTTAGGGTTAGCCTACGTTGGAGGGCATGGGTTAGGGTTGATGTAGTGGTTAAAATTAGGATACGGGTGAGGGTAAAGCTTCGGGTCGGTGTCAGGGTTATGGTTCGGGTTAGTGTTAGGGTTAGGGAATGGAGAGGGATTAGGGTACAGTTTAGGGTACGACAACGCTTAAGGTTTAGCGTACATGTGGGATCACTAGTTAGTGTTAGTGTACTGGTTACGATTAGGGAACGGGTGAGGGTAAAGCCTCGGAAGAGGGTCACGTTAAGGGTTTTGGTTAGGGTTAGGGTTAGGGAATGGGGATTGCTTAGGGTACAGGTTAGGGTACGGCAATGGTTTAGGGTTAGCCTGCGTTAGAGGGCATGGGTTAGTGTTGATGTACTCGTTAAAATTAGTACACGGGTGAGGGTAAAGTTTCGGGTGATTGTCAGGGTTAGGTTTCAGGTTAGGGTTAGGGTTAGGGAATGGAGAGGGATTAGGGTACAGGTTAGGGTACGGCTGCAGTTTAGGGTTCACGTACGTGTGAGGGCACTGTTTAGTGTTGATGTTCTAGTTAAGATTAGGTCACGGGTGAGAGTAAGGCTTCAGGTGAGGGTCAGGTTTAGGTTTCGGGTTAGGGTTAGTGTTAGGGAATTGGAAGGGATTAGTGTACAGTTTACGGTATGACAACGCTTAAGGGTTAGCGTACGTGTGAGGGCCCGAGTTAGTGTTGGTTTACTGGTTAAGATTAGGGCACGGATGACGGTAAGGCTTGGCGTGAGGATCAGGGTTAGGATTCGGGTTAGGGTTAGGGTTAGGGAATGGGGAGGGATCAGGGTACAGTTTATGGTACGAGAACGATTAAGTTTTATCGTATGTGTGAGGGCACTAGTTAGTGTTAGTGTCCTGGTTACGATTAGGGCACGGGTGAGGGTAAGGTCTCGGAAGAGGGTCAAGTTTAGGGTTTGGGTTAGGGTTAGGGTTAGGGAATGGGGATTGATTAGGGTACAGGTTAGGGTACGGCAACGGTTTAGGGTTAGCCTACGTTGCAGGGAATGTGTTAGTGTTGATGTCCTGTTTAAACTTAGGACACAGGAGAGGGTAAAGCTTCGGGTGAGTGTCAGGTTTAGGATTAGGGTTAGGGTTAAGGTTAGGGAATGGAAAGGGATAAGGGTACAGGTTAAGGTACGACAACGCTTAAGGGTTAGTGTACGTGTGAGGGCACGAGTTAGTGTTACTGTACTGGTTACGATTAGGACATGTGTGATGGTAAGGCCTCGGAAGAGGGTAACGTTTAGGCTTTGGGGTAGGGTTAGGGTTAGGGAATGGGGAGGGATTAGTGTACAGGTTAGGGTACGGCAACGGTTTAGGGTTAGCCTACGTTGGAGGGCAAAGTTTCATGTTCATGTACTGGTTAAAATTAGGAAACGGGTGACTGTAAAGTTTCTGGTGAGTGTCAGGGTTAGGGTTCGAGTTAGGGTTAGGGTTAGGGAATGGAGAGTGTTTAGGGTACAGGTTAGGGTACGACAGAGCTTAAGGGTTAGCGTACGTGTGAGGGCACAAGTTAGTGTTTGTGTCCTGGTTAAGATTAGGGCACGGATGAGGGTAAGGTTTCGGGTGAGTGTCAGGGTTAGGATTCGGGTTAGGGTTAGGGTTAGGGAATGGAGAGAGATTAGGGTACAGGTTAGGGTACGACAACGCTTAAATGTTAGCGTACGTGTGAGGGCACGAGTTAGTGTTGGTGTCCTGGTTAATATTAGGGCACGGGTGAGGGTAAGGTTTCGGGGCAGGGTCAGGTTTATAATTCGGGTTAGGGTTAGGGTTAGGGAATGGAGAGGGATTAGGGAACAGGTTAAGGTACGCCAACGTTTAAGGGTTAGCACACGTGTGAGGGCACTAGATTGTGTTAGTCTACTGGTTACAATTAGGGAACGGGAGATGGTAAGGCCGCGGAAGAGGGTAACGTTTAGGTATTGTGTTAAGGTTAGGGTTAGGGAATGGGGAGGGATTAGTGTACAGGTTCGGGTACGGCAACGGTTTAGGGTTAGCCTACGTTGGAGGACATGGGTTAGTGTTGATGTACTGGTTAAAATTAGGAAAAGGGTGAGGGTAAAGTTTCGGGGGAGTGTCAGAGTTAGGGTTCGAGTTAGGGTTAGAGTTAGGGAATGGAGAGTGATTAGGGTACAGGTTAGGGTATGAAAATGCTTAAGGGTTAGTGTACGTGTGAGGGCACGGTTTAGTGTTGGTGTAATGGTTAAGATTAGGTCACGGGTGAGGTTAAGACTTCGGGTGAGGGTCAGGGTTAGGATTTGGCTTAGGGTTAGGGTTAGGGAATGGGGAGAGATTAGGGTATAGTTTAGGGTACGACAGTGCTTAAGGGTTACCGTTCGTGTGAGCGCAACAGTTAGTGTTAGTGTCCTGGTTAAGATTAGGGCACGGGTGAGGGTAAGGCTTCAGGTGAGGGTCAGGGTTAGGATTCGGGTTAGGGTTAGGGAATGGGGAGGGATTAGGGTACAGGATAGGGTATGACAACGCTTAAGGTATAGTGTACGTTTGAGGTCACAAGTTAGTGTTTGTGTACTGGTTAAGATTAGGGCATGGTTTAGGGTAGGGACTCGGAGGAGCGTCAGGTTTAGGAATGGGGTTAGGGTTAGGGTTAGGCAATGGGAGGGATTAGGTACAGGATAGGGCATGGAAACGGTTTAGTGTTAGCCTACGTTGGAGGGAATGGGTTAGTGTTGGTGGACTGTTTAAAATTAGGACACAGGTGAGGGTAAATCTTCGGGTGAGTGTCAGGGTTAGGGTTCGGGTTAGGGTTAGGGTGAGGGAATGGAGAGGGATTAGGGTACAGGTTAGGGTACGGCTGTGATTTAGTGTTTGTGTACGTGTGAGGGCACGGTTTAGTGATGGTGTGTTGGTTAAGATTAGGTCACGGGTGAAGATAAGGCTTAGGGTGAGGCTCAGGGTTAGGATTCGGGTTAGGGTTAGGGTTAGGGAATGCGGAGGGATTAGGGTACAATTTAGGGTATGACAACGCTTAAGGGTTAGCGTACGTGTGAGGGCACGAGTTAGTGTTGGTGTCCTGGTTAAGAGTAGGGCACGGGTGAGGGTAAGGCTTCAGGTGAGGGTCAGGGTTAGGATTCGTGTTAGGGTTAGGGTTAGGGAATGGGGAGGGATTAGGGTACAGTCTAGGGTACGACAATGCTTAAGGGTTAGCGTACGTGTGAGGGTACGAGTTAGTGTTTGTGTACTGGTTACGATTAGGGCATGGGTTAGGGTAGGGCCTCCGAAGAGGGTCAGGTTTAGGGATTTGGTTAGGGTTAGGGTTAGGCAATGGGAGGGATTACGGAACAGCGTAGGGCACGGCAACGGTTTAGTGTTAGCCTACGTTGGAGGGCATGGGTTAGTGTTGATGGACTGTTTAAAATTAGGACACGGGTGAGGGTAAATCTTCGGGTGAGTGTCAGGGTTAGGCTTCGGGTTAGGGTTAGGGTTAGGGAATTGGGAGGGATTAGGGTACAGTTTAGGGTACGATGACGCTTAAGGGTCAGCGTACATGTGAAGTCACTAGTTAGTGTTAGTGTACCTGTTACGATTAGGGCACGGGTGAGGGTAAGGCCTCGGAAGAGGGTCACGTTAAGGGTTTGGGTTAGGGTTATGGTTAGGGAATGGGGATTGATTAGGGTACAGGTTAGGGTACGGCAATGGTTTAGGGTTAGCCTACGTATGAGGGCATGGCTTAGTGTTGATGTACTGGTTAAAATTAGGACACGGGTGAGGGTAAAGTTTAGGGTGAGTGTCAGGATTAGGTTTCAGGTTAGGGTTAGGGTTAGGGAATGGAGAGGGATTAGGACACAGGTTAGGGTACAGCCTCGGTTTAGGGTTAGCATACGTGTGAGGACACGAGTTAGTGTTGTTGTCCTGGTTAACATTAGGGCACGGGTTAGGGTAAGGCTTCGAGTGAGGGTCAGGGTTACGATTCGGGTTAGGGTTAGGGTTAGGGAATGGAGAGGGATTAGGGTACAGGCTAGGGTACGAGAATGCTTAAGGGTTCGCATAATTGTGAGGGCACGAGTTAGTGTTGGTGTACTGGTTAAGACAAGGGCACCAGAGAGGGTAAGCCCTCGGAAAAGGGTCACGTTCAGGGTTAGGGTTAGGGTTAGGGAATGGGGAGTGATTAGGGTACAGCATAAGGTACGACAACGCGTAAGGGTTAGCGCACGTTTGAGGGCACGAGTTAGTGTTTGTGTACTGGTTACGATTAGAGCATGGGTTAGGGTAGGGCTTCCGAAGAGGGTCAGGTTTAGGGATGGTGTTAGGGTTAGGTTTAGGCAATGGGAGGGATTAGGGAACAGCGTAGGGCACGGCAACGATTTAGTGTTCGCCTACGTTGGAGGGCATGGGTTAGTGTTGATGGACTGTTTAAAATTAGGACACGGGTGAGGGTAAATCTTCGGGTGAGTGTCAGGATTAGGGTTCGGGTTAGGTTTAGGGTTAGGGAATGGAGATGGATTAGGGTACAGGTTAGTGTACGGCTGCGGTTTAGGGTTAACGTACGTGTGAGGGCATGGTTTAGTGATGGTGTATTGGTTAAGATTAGGTCACGAGTGAGGGTAAGGCTTCAGGTGAGGCTCAGGGTTACGATTCGGGTTAGGGTTAGGGTTAGGGAATGGGGAGGGATTAGGGTACAATTTAGGGTATGACAACGCTTAAGGGTTAGCGTACGTGTGATCGCACGAGTTAGTGTTGGTGTCCTGGTTAAGATTAGGGCACGGGTGAGGGTAAGGCTTCGGGTGAGGGTCAGGGTTAGGATTCGTGTTAGGGTAAGGGTTAGGGAATGGTGAGGGATTACGGTACAGTTTTGGGTACGACAGTGCTTAAGGGTTACCGTTCGTGTGAGGGCAAGAGTTAGTGTTAGTGTCCTGGTTAAGATTAGGGCACGGGTGAGGGTAAGGCTTCAGGTGAGGGTCAGGGTTAGGATTCGGGTTAGGTTTAGGGTTAGGGAATGGAGAGGGATTAGGGTACAGGCTAGGGTACGACAACGCTTAAGGGTTCAGATAATTGTGAGGGCACGAGTTAGTGTTGATGTACTGGTTAAGAAAAGGGCACCAGTGAAGTTAAGGTCTCGGAAAAGGGTCACGTTCAGTGTTTGGGTTAGGGTTAGGGTTAGGGAATGGGGAGTGATTAGGGTACAGGATAGGGTACGACAACGCTTAAGGGTTAGCGTATGTTTGAGGGCACGAGTTAGTGTTTGTGTTCTGGTTAAGATTAGGGCATGGGTTAGGATAGGGTCTCGGAAGAGGGTAAAGTTTAGGGATGGGGTTAGGATTAGGGTTAGGCAATGGGAGGGATTAGGGAACAGGGTAGGGCACGGCAACGTTTTAGTGTTCGCCTACGTTGGGGGTCATGGGTTAGTGTTGATGGACTGTTTAAAATTAGGACACGGGTGAGGGTAAATCTTCGGGTGAGTGTCAGGGTTAGGGTTCGGGTTAGGGTTAGGGTTAGGGAATGGAGAGGGATTAGGGTACAGGTTAGTGTACGGCTGCGGTTTAGGGTTAACGTACGTGTGAGGGCACGGTTTAGTGATGGTGTATTGGTTAAGATTAGGTCACGAGTGAGGGTAAGGCTTCAGGTGAGGCTCAGGGTTCCGATTCGGGTTAGGGTTAGGGTTAGGGAATGGGGAGGGATTAGGGTCCAATTTAGGGTATGACAACGCTTAAGGGTTAGCATACGTGTGAGGGCACGAGTTAGTGTTGGTTTCCTGGTTAAGATTAGGGCACGGGTGAAGGTAAGGCTTCGGGTGAGGGTCAGGGTTAGGATTCGTGTTAGGGTTAGGGTTAGGGAATGGGGAGGGATTAGGGTAGAGTTTAGGGTACGACAGTGCTTAAGGGTTACCGTTCGTGTGAGGGCAAGAGTTAGTGTTAGTGTCCTGGTTAAGATTAGGGCACGGGTGAGGGTAAGGCTTCAAGTGAGGGCCAGGATTAGGATTCGGGTTAGGGTTAAGGTTAGGGAATGCAGAGGGATTAGGGTACAGTTTAGGGTACGACGACGCTTAAGGGTTTGCGTACGTGTGAGGGCACGAATTAGTGTTGGTGTGCTGGTTAAGATTAGGGCACGGGTGAGGGTAAGGCCTCGGAAGAGGGTCACGTAAAGGGTTTGGGTTAGGGTTAGGGTTAGGGAATGGGGATTGATTAGGGTACAGGTTAGTGTACGGCAATGGTTTAGGGTTAGCCTACGTAAGAGGGCATGGGTTAGTGTTGATGTACTGGTTAAAATTAGCACACAGGTGAGGGTAAAGTTTAGGGTGAGTGTCAGGGGTAGGTTTCAGGTTAGGGTTAGGGTTAGGGAATGGAGAGAGATTAGGGTACAGGTTAGTGTACGGCTGCGGTTTAGGGTTAACGTACGTGTGAGGGCACGGTTTAGTGATGGTGTATTGGTTAAGATTAGGTCACGAGTGAGGGTAAGGCTTCAGGTGAGGCTCAGGGTTACGATTCGGGTTAGGGTTAGGGTTAGGGAATGGGGAGGGATTAGGGTCCAATTTAGGGTATGACGACGCTTAAGGGTTAGCGTACGTGTGAGGGCACGAGTTAGTGTTGGTGTCCTGGTTAAGATTAGGGCACGGGTGAGGGTAAGGCTTCGGGTGAGGGTCAGGGTTAGTATTCGTGTTAGGGTTAGGGTTAGGGAATGGGGAGGGATTAGGGTAGAGTTTAGGGTATGACAGTGCTTAAGGGTTACCTTTCGTGTGAGGGCAAGAGTTAGTGTTAGTGTCCTTGTTAAGATTAGGGCACGGGTGATGGTAAGGCTTCAGGTGACGGTCAGGTTTAGGATACAGGTTAGGGTTAGGGTTAGGGAATGGGGAGGGATTAGGGTACAGTTTAGGGTACAACAATGCTTAAGGGTTAGCGCACGTGTGATGCCACGAATTAGTGTTGGTGTGCTGGTTAAGATTAGGGCACGGCTGAGGGTAAGGGTTCGGGTGAGGTTCAGGTTTACGATTCGGGTTAGGGTTAGGGTTAGGGAATGCGGAGGGATTAGGGTACAGTTTAGGGTACGATGACGCTTAAGGGTTTGCGTACGTGTGATGGCACGAATTAGTGTTGGTGTGCTGGTTAAGATTAGGGCACGGGTGAGGGTAAAGTCTCGGAAGAGGGTCACGTTAAGTGTTTGGGTTAGGGTTATGGTTAGGGAATGGGGATTGATTAGGGTACAGGTTAGGGTACGGCAATGACTTAGGGTTAGCCTACGTAAGAGGGCATGGGTTAGTGTTGATGTAGTCGTTAAAATTAGGACACGAGTGAGAGTAAAGTTTAGGGTGAGTGTCAGGTTTAGGTTTCAGGTTAGGGTTAGGGTTAGGGTATGGAGAGGGATTAGGGTACAGGTTAGGGTACAGCTGCGGTTTAGGTTTAGCGTACGTGTGAGGGCACGAGCTAGTGTTGGTGTCCTGGTTAAGATTTGCGCACGGGGGAGGGTAAGTCTTCGGGTGAGGCTCAGGGTTAGGATTCGGGATAGGGTTAGGGTTAGGGAATGGAGAGGGATTAGGGTACAGGCTAGGGTACGACAACGCTTAAGGGTTCACATAATTGTGAGGGCACGAGTTAGTGTTGGTGTACTGGTTAAGACAAGGGGACCGGTGAGGGTATGGCCTCGGAAAAGGGTCACGTTCAGGGTTTGGGTTAGGGTTAGGGTTAGAGAATGGGGAGGGATTAGGGTATAGGATATGGTACGACAACGCTTAAGGGTTAGCGTACGTTTGAGGGCACGAGTTAGTGTTTGTGTACTGTTTAAGATTAGGGCATGGGTTAGGGTAGGGCCTCAGAAGAGGGTCAGGTTTAGGGATGGGGTTAGGGTTAGGGTTAGGCAATGGGAGGGATTAGGGAACAGGGTAGGGCATGGCAACGTTTTAGTGTTCGCCTACGTTGGAGGGCATGGGTTAGTTTTGATGGACTGTTAAAAATTAGGACACGGGTGAGGGTCCATCTTCGGGTGAGTGTCAGGGTTAGGGTTCAGGTTAGGGTTAGGGTTAGGGAATGGAGAGAGATTAGGGTACAGGTTAGGGTACGGCTGTGATTTAGGATTACCGTACGTTTGAGGGCACGGTTTAGTGATGGTGTATTGGTTAAGATTAGGTCAGGGGTGAGGGTAAGGCTTAGGGTGAGGCTCAGGGTTAGGATTCGGGTTTGGGTTAGGGTTAGGGAATGGGGAGGGATTAGGGTACAATTTACGGTATGACAACGCTAAAGGGTTAGCGTACGTCTGAGGGCACCAGTTAGTGTTGGTGTCCTGGTTAACATTAGGGCACGGGTGAGGGTAAGGCTTCAGGTGAGGGTCACGGTTAGGATTCGGGTTAGGGTTATGGTTAGGGAATGGTGAGGGATTAGGGTACAGTTAAGGGTACGACAACGCTTAAGGGTTAGCGTACGTGTGAGGGCACGAATTAGTGTTGGTGTGCTGGTTAAGATTAGGGCACGGGTGAGGGTAAGGGTTCGGGTGAGGGTCAGGTTTACGATTCGGGTTAGGGTTAGTGTTAGGGAATGGAGAGGGATTAGGGTACAGTTTAGGGTACGATGACGCTTAAGTGTTCGCGTACGTGTGAGGTCACTAGTTTGTGTTAGTGTACCTGTTACGATTAGGGCATGGGTGAGGGTAAGGCCTCGGAAGAGGGTCACGTTAAGGATTTGGGTTAGGGTTATGGTTAGGGAATGGGAATTGATTAGGGTACAGGTTAGGGTACGGCAATGGTTTAGGGATAGCCTACGTAAGAGGGCATGGGTTAGTGTTGATGTACTGGTTAAAATTAGGACACGGGTGAGGGTAAAGTTTTAGTGAGTGTCAGGGTTAGGTTTCAGGTTAGGGTTAGGGTTAGGGAATGGAGAGGTATTAGGGTACAGGTTAGGGTACAGCTGCGGTTTAGGGTTAGCGTACGTGTGAGGGCATGAGTTAGTGTTGGTGTCCTGGTTAAGATTTGGGCACGGGTGAGGGTAAGGCTTCGGGTGAGGGTCAGGGTTAGGTTTCGGGTTAGGGTTAGGGTTAGGGAATGGAGAGGGATTAGGGTACAGGCTAGGGTACGACAACGCTTAAGCGTTCAGATAATTGTGAGGGCACGAGTTAGTGTTGGTGTACTGGTTAAGACAAGGGCACCGGTGAAGTTAAGGCCTCGGAAAAGGGTCACGTTCAGGGTTTGGGTTAGGGTTAGGGAATGGGGAGTGATTAGGGTACAGGATAGGGTACGACAACGCTTAAGGGTTAGCGTACGTTTGAGGGCACGAGTTAGTGTTTGTGTTCTGGTTAAGATTAGGGCATGGGTTAGGATAGGGCCTCGGAAGAGGGTGAAGTTTAGGGATGGGGTTAGGATTAGGGTTAGGCAATGGGAGGGATTAGGGAACAGGGTAGGGCACGGCAACGGTTTAGTCTTAGCGTACGTTGGAGGGCATGGGTTAGTGTTGATGGACTGTTTAAAATTAGGACACGGGGGAGGGTAAATCTTCGGGTGAGTGTCAGAGTTAGGGTTCGGGTTAGGGTTAGGGTTAGGGAATGGAGAGGGATTAGGGTACAGGTTAGTGTACGGCTGCGGTTTAGGGTTAACGTACGTGTGAGGGCACGGTTTAGTGATGGTGTATTGGTTAAGATTAGGTCACGAGTGAGGGTAAGGCTTCAGGTGAGGCTCAGGGTTACGATTGGGGTTAGGGTTTGGGTTAGGGAATGGGGAGGGTTTAGGGTACAATTTAGGGTATGACAACGCTTAAGGGTTAGCGTACGTGTGAGGGCACGAGTTAGTGTTGGTGTCCTGGTTAAGATTAGGGCACGGGTGAGGGTAAGGCTTCGGGTGAGGGTAAGGGTTAGGATTCGTGTTAGGGTTAGGGTTAGGGAATGGGGAGGGATTAGGGTACAGTTTAGGGTACGACAGTGCTTAAGGGTTACCGTTCGTGTGAGGGCAAGAGTTAGTGTTAGTGTCCTTGTTAAGATTAGGGCACGGGTGATGGTAAGGCTTCAGGTGAGGGTCAGGGTTAGGATACAGGTTAGGGTTAGGGTTAGGGAATGGGGAGGGATTAGGGTACAGTTTAGGGTACAACAACGCTTAAGGGTTAGCGCACGTGTGATGCCACAAATTAGTTTTGGTGTGCTGGTTAAGATTAGGGCACGGCTGAGGGTAAGGGTTCGGGTGAGGTTCAGGTTTACGATTCGGGTTAGGGTTAGGGTTAGGGAATGCGGAGGGATTAGGGTACAGTTTAGGGTACGATGACGCTTAAGGGTTTGCGTACGTGTGAGGGCACGAATTAGTGTTGGTGTGCTGGTTAAGATTAGGGCACGGGTGAGGGTAAAGTCTCGGAAGAGGGTCACGTTAAGGGTTTGGGTTAGGGTTATGGTTAGGGAATGGGGATTGATTAGGGTACAGGTTAGGGTACAGCAATGGCTTAGGGTTAGCCTACGTAAGAGGGCATGGGTTAGTGTTGATGTAGTGGTTAAAATTAGGACACGAGTGAGAGTAAAGTTTAGGGTGAGTGTCACGTTTAGGTTTCAGGTTAGGGTTAGGGTTAGGGTATGGAGAGGGATTAGGGTACAGGTTAGGGTACAGCTGCGGTTTAGGGTTAGCGTACGTGTGAGGGCACGAGCTAGTGTTGGTGTCCTGGTTAAGATTTGGGCACGGGGGAGGGTAAGGCTTCGGGTGAGGCTCAGGGTTAGGATTCGGGTTAGGGTTAGGGTTAGGGAATGGAGAGGGATTAGGGTACAGGTTAGGGTACGGCTGTGATTTAGGATTACCGTACGTTTGAGGGCACGGTTTAGTGATGGTGTATGGGTTAAGATTAGGTCAGGGGTGAGGGTAAGGCTTAGGGTGAGGCTCAGGGTTAGGATTCGGGTTAGGGTTAGGGTTAGGGAATGGGGAGGGATTAGGGTACAATTTACGGTATGACAACGCTAAAGGGTTAGCCTACGTCTGAGGGCACCAGTTAGTGTTGGTGTCCTGGTTAACATTAGGGCCCGGGTGAGGGTAAGGCTTCAGGTGAGGGTCAGGGTTAGGATTCGGGTTAGGGTTAGGGTTAGGGAATGGTGAGGGATTAGGGTACAGTTTAGGGTACGACAACGCTTAAGGGTTAGCGTACGTGTGAGGGCACGAATTAGTGTTGGTGTGCTGGTTAAGATTAGGGCACGGGTGAGGGTAAGGGTTCGGGTGAGGGTCAGGTTTACGATTCGGGTTAGGGTTAGTGTTAGGGAATGGAGAGGGACTAGGGTACAGTTTAGGGTACGATGACGCTTAAGGGTTCGCGTACGTGTGAGGTCACTAGTTAGTGTTAGTGTACCTGTTACGATAAGGGCATGGGTGAGGGTAAGGCCTCGGAAGAGGGTCACGTTAAGGATTTGGGTTAGGGTTATGGTTAGGGAATGGGAATTGATTAGGGTACAGGTTAGGTTACGGCAATGGTTTAGGGATAGCCTACGTAAGAGGGCATGGGTTAGTGTTGATGTACTGGTTAAAATTAGGACACGGGTGAGGGTAAAGTTTTAGTGAGTGTCAGGGTTAGGTTTCAGGTTAGGGTTAGGGTTAGGGAATGGAGAGGTATTAGGGTACAGGTTAGGGTACAGCTGCGGTTTAGGGTTAGCGTACGTGTGAGGCATGCGTTAGTGTTGGTGTCTTGGTTAATATTTGGGCACGGGTGAGGGTAAGGCTTCGGGTGAGGGTCAGGGTTAGGATTCGGGTTAGGGTTAGGGTTAGGGAATGGAGAGGGATTAGGGTATAGGCTAGTGTACGACATCGCTTAAGGGTTCAGATAATTGTGAGGGCACGAGTTAGTGTTGGTGTACTGGTTAAGACAAGGGCACCGGTGAAGTTAAGGCCTCGGAAAAGTGTCACGTTCAGGGTTTGGGTTAGGGTTAGGGAAAGGGGAGTGATTAGGGTACAGGATAGGGTACGACAACGCTTAAGGGTTAGCGTACGTTTGAGGGCACGAGTTAGTGTTTGTGTTCTGGTTAAGATTAGGGCATGGGTTAGGATAGGGCTTCGGAAGAGGGTGAAGTTTAGGGATGGGGTTAGGATTAGGGTTAGGCAATGGGAGGGATTACGGAACAGGGTAGGGCACGGCAACGGTTTAGTGTTAGCCTACGTTGGAGGGCATGGGTTAGTGTTGATGGGCTGTTTAAAATTAGGACACGGGTGAGGGTAAATCTTCGGGTGAGTGTCAGAGTTAGGGTTCGGGTTAGGGTTAGGGTTAGGGAATGGAGAGGGATTAGGGTACAGGTTAGTGTACGGCTGCGGTTTAGGGTTAACGTACGTGTGAGGGCACGGTTTAGTGATGGTGTATTGGTTAAGCTTAGGTCACGAGTGAGGGTAAGGCTTCAGGTGAGGCTCAGAGTTACGATTCGGGTTAGGGTTAGGGTTAGGGAATGGGGAGGGATTAGGGTACAATTTAGGGTATGACAACGCTTAAGTGTTAGCGTACGTGTGAGGGCACGAGTTAGTGTTGGTGTCCTGGTTAAGATTAGGGCACGGGTGAGGGTAAGGCTTCGGGTGAGGGTCAGGGTTAGGATTCGTGTTAGGGTTAGGGTTAGGGAATGGGGAGGGATTAGGGTACAGTTTAGGGTACGACAGTGCTTAAGGGTTACCGTTCGTGTGAGGGCAAGAGTTAGTGTTAGTGTCCTGGTTAAGATTAGGGCACGGGTGTTGGTAAGGCTTCAGGTGAGGGTCAGGGTTAGGATACAGGTTAGGGTTAGGGTTAGGGAATGGGGAGGGATTAGGGTACAGTTTAGGGTACGAAAACGCTTAAGGGTTAGCGCACGTGTGATGCCACGAATTAGTGTTGGTGTGCTGGTTAAGATTAGGGCACGGCTGAGGGTAAGGGTTCGGGTGAGGTTCAGGTATACGATTCGGGTTAGGGTTAGGGAATGCGGAGGGATTAGGGTACAGTTTAGGGTACGATGACGCTTAAGGGTTTGCGTACGTGTGAGGGCACGAATTAGTGTTGGTGTGCTGGTTAAGATTAGGGCACGGGTGAGGGTAAAGTCTCGGAAGAGGGTCACGTTAAGGGTTTGGGTTAGGGTTATGATTAGGGAATGGGGATTGATTAGGGTACAGGTTAGGGTACGGCAATGGCTTAGGGTTAGCCTACGTAAGAGGGCATGGGTTAGTGTTGATGTAGTGGTTAAAATTAGGACACGAGTGAGAGTAAAGTTTAGGGTGAGTGTCAGGTTTAGGTTTCAGGTTAGGGTTAGGGTTAGGGTATGGAGAGGGATTAGGGTACAGGTTAGTGTACAGCTGTGGTTTAGGGTTAGTGTACGTGTGAGGGCACGAGCTAGTGTTGGTGTCCTGGTTAAGATTTGGGCACGGGGAGGGTAAGGCTTCGGGTGAGGCTCAGGGTTAGGATTCGGGTTAGGGTTAGGGTTAGGGAATGGAGAGGGATTAGGGTACAGGCTAGGGTACGACAACGCTTAAGGGTTCACATAATTGTGAGGGCACGAGTTTGTGTTGGTGTACTGGTTAAGACGAGGGGACCGGTGAGGGTATGGCCTCGGAAAAGGGTCACGTTCAGGGTTTGGGTTAGGGTTAGGGTTAGAGAATGGGGAGGGATTAGGGTACAGGATAGTGTACGACAACGCTTAAGGGTTAGCGTACGTTTGAGGGCACGAGTTAGTGTTTGTGTACTGGTTAAGATTAGGGCATGGGTTAGGGTAGGGCCTCAGAAGAGGGACAGGTTTAGGGATGGGGTTAGGGTTAGGGTTAGGCAATGGGAGGGATTAGGGAACAGGGTAGGGCATGGCAACGTTTTAGTGTTCGCCTACGTTGGAGGGCATGGGTTAGTTTTGATGGACTGTTAAAAATTAGGACACGGGTGAGGGTCCATCTTTGGGTGAGTGTCAGGGTTAGGGTTCAGCTTAGGGTTAGGGTTAGGGAATGGAGAGAGATTAGGGTACAGGTTAGGGTACGGCTGTGATTTAGGATTACCGTACGTTTGAGGGCACGGTTTAGTGATGGTGTATTGTTTAAGATTAGGTCAGGGTTGAGGGTAAGGCTTAGGGTGAGGCTCAGGGTTAGGATTCGGGTTAGGGTTAGGGTTAGGGAATGGGGAGGGATTAGGGTACAATTTACGGTATGACAACGCATAAGGGTTAGCGTACGTGTGAGGGCACCAGTTAGTGTTGGTGTCCTGCTTAACATTAGGGCACGGGTGAGGGTAAGGCTTCAGGTGAGGGTCAGGGTTAGGATTCGGGTTAGGGGTAGGGTTAGGGAATGGTGAGGGATTAGGGTACAGTTTAGGGTACGACAACGCTTAAGGGTTAGCGTACGTGTGAGGGCACGAATTAGTGTTGGTGTGCTGGTTAAGATTAGGGCACGGGTGAGGGTAAGGCTTCAGGTGAGGGTCAGGGTTAGGATTCGGGTTAGGGTTAGTGTTAGGGAATGGTGAGGGATTAGGGTACAGTTTAGGGTACGATGACACTTAAGGGTTCGCGTACGTGTGAGGTCACTAGTTAGTGTTAGTGTACCTGTTACGATTAGGGCATGGGTGAGGGTAAGGCCTCGGAAGAGGGTCACGTTAAGGATTTGGGTTAGGGTTATGGTTAGGGAATGGGAATTGATTAGGGTACAGGTTAGGGTACGGCAATGGTTTAGGGATAGCCTACGTAAGAGGGCATGGGTTAGTGTTGATGTACTGGTTAAAATTAGGACACGGGTGAGGGTAAAGTTTTAGTGAGTGTCAGGGTTAGGTTTCAGGTTAGGGTTAGGGTTAGGGAATGGAGAGGTATTAGGGTACAGCTTAGGGTACAGCTGCGGTTTAGGGTTAGCGTACGTGTGAGGGCATGTGTTAGTGTTGGTGTCCTGGTTAAGATTTGGGCACGGGTGAGGGTAAGGCTTCGGGGGAGGGTCAGGGTTAGGATTCGGGTTAGGGTTAGGGTTAGGGAATGGAGAGGGATTAGGGTACAGGCTAGGGTACGACAACGCTTAAGGGTTCAGATAATTGTGAGGGCACGAGTTAGTGTTGGTGTACTGGTTAAGACAAGGGCACCGGTGAAGTTAAGGCCTCGGAAAAGGGTCACGTTCAGGGTTTGGGTTAGGGTTAGGGAATGGGGAGTGATTAGGGTACAGGATAGGGTACGACAAAGCTTAAGGGTTAGCGTACGTGTGAGGGCACGAGTTAGTGTTGGTGTCCTGGTTAAGATTAGGGCAAGGGTGAGGGTAAGGCTTCGGGTGAGGGTCAGGGTTAGGATTCGTGTTAGGATTAGGGTCAGGGAATGGGGAGGGATTAAGGTACAGTTTAGGGTACGACAACGCTTAAGGGTTAGCGCACGTGTGATGCCACGAATTAGTGTTGGTGTGCTGGTTAAGATTAGGGCACGGCTGTGGGTAAGGGTTCGGGTGAGGGTCAGGTTTACGATTCGGGTTAGGGTTAGGGTTAGGGATTGCGGAGGGATTAGGGTACAGTTTAGGGCACGATGACGCTTAAGGGTTTGCGTACGTGTGAGGGCACGAATTAGTGTTGGTGTGCTGGTTAAGATTAAGGCACGGGTGAGGGTAAGGTCTCGGAAGAGGGTCACGTTAAGGGTTTGGGTTAGGGTTATGGTTAGGGAATGGGGATTGATTAGGGTACAGGTTAGGGTACGGCAATGGCTTAGGGTTAGCCTACGTAAGAGGGCATGGGTTAGTGTTGATGTAGTGGTTAAAATTAGGACACGAGTGAGAGTAAAGTTTAGGGTGAGTGTCAGGTTTAGGTTTCAGGTTAGGGTTAGGGTTAGGGTATGGAGAGGGATTAGGGTACAGGTTAGGGTACAGCTGCGGTTTAGGGTTAGCGTACGTGTGAGGGCACGAGCTAGTGTTGGTGTCCTGGTTAAGATTTGGGCACGGGGGAGGGTAAGGCTTCGGGTGAGGCTCAGGGTTAGGATTCGGGTTAGGGTTAGGGTTAGGGAATGGAGAGGGATTAGGGTACAGGCTAGGGTACGACAACGCTTAAGGGTTCACATAATTGTGAGGGCACGAGTTAGTGTTGGTGTACTGGTTAAGACAAGGGCACCGGTGAAGTTAAGGCCTCGGAAAAGGGTCACGTTCAGGGTTTGGGTTAGGGTTAGGGTTAGGGAATGGGGAGTGATTAGGGTACAGGATAGGGTACGACAACGCTTAAGGGTTAGCGTACGTTTGAGGGCACGAGTTAGTGTTTGTGTTCTGGTAAAGATTAGGGCATGGTTTAGGATAGGGCCTCGGAAGATGGTAAAGTTTAGGGATGGGGTTAGGATTAGGGTTAGGCCATGGGAGGGATTAGGGAACAGGGTAGGGCACGGCAACGGTTTAGTCTTAGCCTACTTTGGAGGGCATGGGTTAGTGTTGATGGACTGTTTAAAATTAGGACACGGGTGAGGGTAAATCTTCGGGTGAGTGTCAGAGTTAGGGTTCGGGTTAGGGATAGGGTTAGGGAATGGATAGGGATTAGGGTACAGGTTAGTGTACGGCTGCGGTTTAGGGTTAACGTACGTGTGAGGGCACGGTTTAGTGATGGTGTATTGGTTAAGATTAGGTCACGAGTGAGGGTAAGGCTTCAGGTGAGGGTCAGGGTTAGGATTCGGGTTAGGGTTAGGGTTAGGGAATGGGGAGGGATTAGGGTACAGTTTAGGGTACGACAACGTTTAAGTGTTAGCGCACGTGTGATGCCAGGAATTAGTGTTGGTGTGCTCGTTTAGATTAGGGCACGGCTGAGGGTAAGGGTTCGGGTGAGGGTCAGGTTTACGATTCGGGTTAGGGTTAGGGTTAGGGATTGCGGAGGGATTAGGGTACAGTTTAGGGTAGGATGACGCTTAAGGGTTTGCGTACGTGTGAGGGCACGAATTAGTGTTGGTGTGCTGGTTAAGATTAGGGCACGGGTGAGGGTAAGGCCTCTGAAGAGGGTCACGTTAAGGGTTTGGGTTAGGGTTATGGTTAGGGAATGGGGATTGATTAGGGTACAGGTTAGGGTACGGCAATGGTTTAATGTTAGCCTACGTAAGAGGGCATGGGTTAGTGTTGATGTAGTGGTTAAATTTAGGACACGAGTGAGAGTAAAGTTTAGGGTGAGTGTCAGGGTTAGGTTTCAGGTTAGGGTTAGGGTTAGGGAATTGAGAGGGATTAGGGTACAGGTTAGGGTACAGCTGCGGTTTAGGGTTAGCGTACGTGTGAGGGCATGAGTTAGTGTTGGTGTCTTGGTTAAGATTAGGGCACGGGTGAGGGTAAGGCTTCGGGTGAGGGTCAGGTTTAGGATTCGGGTTAGGGTTAGGGGTAGGGAATGGAGAGGGATTAGGGTACAGGCTAGGGTACGACAACGCTTAAGGGTTCACATAATTGTGAGGGCACGAGTTAGTGTTGGTGTACTGGTTAAGACAAGGGCACCGGTGAAGTTAAGGCCTCGGAAAAGGGTCACGTTCAGGGTTTGGGTTAGGGTTAGGGTTAGAGAATGGGGAGGGATTAGGGTACAGGGTAGGGTACGACAACGCTTAAGGGTTAGCGTATGTTTGAGGGCACGAGTTAGTGTTTGTGTACTGGTTAAGATTAGGGCATGGGTTAGGGTAGGGCCTCAGAAGAGGGTCAGGTTTAGGGATGGCGTTAGGGTTAGGGTTAGGCAATGGGAGGGATTAGGGATCAGAGTAGGGGACGGCAACGGTTTAGTGTTAGCCTACGTTGGAGGGCATGGGTTAGTGTTGATGGACTGTTTAAAATTAGGACACGGGTGAGGGTAAATCTTCGGGTGAGTGTCAGGGTTAGGGTTCGGGTTACGGTTAGGGTTAGGGAATGGAGAGGGATTAGGGTACAGGTTAGTGTACGGCTGCGGATTAGGGTTAACGTACGTGTGAGGGCACGGTTTAGTGATGGTGTATTGGTTAAGATTAGGTCACGAGTGAGGGTAAGGCTCAGGTGAGGCTCAGGGTTACAATTCGGGTTAGGGTTAGGGTTAAGGAATGGGGAGGGATTAGGGTACAATTTAGGGTATGACAACGCTTAAGGGTTAGCGTACGTGTGAGGGCACGAGATAGTGTTGGTGTCCTGGTTAAGATTAGGGCACGGGTGAGGGTAAGGCTTCGGGTGAGGGTCAGGGTTAGGATTCGTGTTAGGGTTAGGGTTAGGGAATGGGGAGGGATTAGGGTACAGGTTAGGGTACGGCTGTGATTTAGGGTTACCGTACGTGTGAGGGCACGGTTTAGTGATGGTGTATTGGTTAAGATTAGGTCAGGGGTGAGGGTAAGGCTTAGGGTGAGGCTCAGGGTTAGGATTCGGGTTTGGGTTAGGGTTAGGGAATGGGGAGGGATTAGGGTACAATTTAGGGTATGACAACGCTTAAGGGTTAGCGTACGTGTGAGGGCACGAGTTAGTGTTGGTGTCCTGGTTAAGATTAGGGCACGGGTGAGGGTAAGGCTTCAGGTGTGGGTCAGGGTTAGGATTCGGGTTAGGGTTAGGGTTAGGGAATGGGGAGGGATTAGGGTACAGTTTAGGGTACGACAATGCTTAAGGGTTAGCGTACGTGTGAGGGCATGAATTAGTGTTGGTGTGCTTGTTAAGATTTGGGCACGGGTGAGGGTAAGGCTTGGGTGAAGGTCAGGGTTAGGATTCGGGTTAGGTTTAGGGTTAGGGAATGGAGAGGGATAAGGGTACAGGCTAGGGTACGACAACGCTTAAGGGTTCACATAATTGTGAGGGCACGAGTTAGTGTTGGTGTACTGGTTAAGACAAGGGCACCGGTGAAGTTAAGGCCTCGGAAAAGGGTCACGTTCAGGGTTTGGGTTAGGGTTAGGGTTAGGGAATGGGGAGTGTTTAGGGTACAGGGTAGGGTACGACAACGCTTAAGGGTTAGCGTATGTTTGAGGGCACGAGTTAGTGTTTGTGTTCTGGTTAAGATTAGGGCATGGGTTAGGATAGGGTCTCGGAAGAGGGTAAAGTTTAGGGATGGGGTTAGGATTAGGGTTAGGCAATGGGAGGGATTAGGGAACAGGGTAGGGCACGGCAACGTTTTAGTGTTCGCCTACGTTGGGGGGCATGGGTTAGTGTTGATGGACTGTTTAAAATTAGGACACGGGTGAGGGTAAATCTTCGGGTGAGTGTCAGGGTTAGGGTTCGGGTTAGGGTTAGGGTTAGGGAATGGAGAGGGATTAGGGTACAGGTTAGTGTACGGCTGCGGTTTAGGGTTAACGTACGTGTGAGGGCACGGTTTAGTGATGGTGTATTGGTTAAGATTAGGTCACGAGTGAGGGTAAGGCTTCAGGTGAGGCTCAGGGTTCCGATTCGGGTTAGGGTTAGGGTTAGGGAATGGGGAGGGATTAGGGTCCAATTTAGGGTATGACAACGCTTAAGGGTTAGCGTACGTGTGAGGGCACGAGTTAGTGTTGGTTTCCTGGTTAAGATTAGGGCACGGGTGAAGGTAAGGCTTCGGGTGAGGGTCAGGGTTAGGATTCGTCTTAGGGTTAGGGTTAGGGAATGGGGAGGGATTAGGGTAGAGTTTAGGGTACGACAGTGCTTAAGGGTTACCGTTCGTGTGAGGGCAAGAGTTAGTGTTAGTGTCCTGGTTAAGATTAGGGCACGGGTGAGGGTAAGGCTTCAAGTGAGGGCCAGGATTAGGATTCGGGTTAGGGTTAAGGTTAGGGAATGCGGAGGGATTAGGGTACAGTTTAGGGTACGACGACGCTTAAGGGTTTGCGTACGTGTGAGGGCACGAATTAGTGTTGGTGTGCTGGTTAAGATTAGGGCACGGGTGAGGGTAAGGCCTCGGAAGAGGGTCACGTTAAGGGTTTGGGTTAGGGTTAGGGTTAGGGAATGGGGATTGATTAGGGTACAGGTTAGTGTACGGCAATGGTTTAGGGTTAGCCTACGTAAGAGGGCATGGGTTAGTGTTGATGTACTGGTTAAAATTAGCACACAGGTGAGGGTAAAGTTTAGGGTGAGTGTCAGGGGTAGGTTTCAGGTTAGGGTTAGGGTTAGGGAATGGAGAGAGATTAGGGTACAGGTTAGTGTACGGCTGCGGTTTAGGGTTAACGTACGTGTGAGGGCACGGTTTAGTGATGGTGTATTGGTTAAGATTAGGTCACGAGTGAAGGTAAGGCTTCAGGTGAGGCTCAGGGTTACGATTCGGGTTAGGGTTAGGGTTAGGGAATGGGGAGGGATTAGGGTCCAATTTAGGGTATGACAACGCTTAAGGGTTAGCGTACGTGTGAGGGCACGAGTTAGTGTTGGTGTCCTGGTTAAGATTAGGGCACGGGTGAGGGTAAGGCTTCGGGTGAGGGTCAGGGTTAGTATTCGTGTTAGGGTTAGGGTTAGGGAATGGGGAGGGATTAGGGTAGAGTTTAGGGTACGACAGTGCTTAAGGGTTACCTTTCGTGTGAGGGCAAGAGTTAGTGTTAGTGTCCTTGTTAAGATTAGGGCACGGGTGATGGTAAGGCTTCAGGTGACGGTCAGGTTTAGGATACAGGTTAGGGTTAGGGTTAGGGAATGGGGAGGGATTAGGGTACAGTTTAGGGTACAACAACGCTTAAGGGTTAGCGCACGTGTGATGCCACGAATTAGTGTTGGTGTGCTGGTTAAGATTAGGGCACGGCTGAGGGTAAGGGTTCGGGTGAGGTTCAGGTTTACGATTCGGGTTAGGGTTAGGGTTAGGGAATGCGGAGGGATTAGGGTACAGTTTAGGGTACGATGACGCTTAAGGGTTTGCGTACGTGTGAGGGCACGAATTAGTGTTGGTGTGCTGGTTAAGATTAGGGCACGGGTGAGGGTAAAGTCTCGGAAGAGGGTCACGTTAAGTGTTTGGGTTAGGGTTATGGTTAGGGAATGGGGATTGATTAGGGTACAGGTTAGGGTACGGCAATGACTTAGGGTTAGCCTACGTAAGAGGGCATTGGTTAGTGTTGATGTAGTCGTTAAAATTAGGACACGAGTGCGAGTAAAGTTTAGGGTGAGTGTCAGGTTTAGGTTTCAGGTTAGGGTTAGGGTTAGGGTATGGAGAGGGATTAGGGTACAGGTTAGGGTACAGCTGCGGTTTAGGGTTAGCGTACGTGTGAGGGCACGAGCTAGTGTTGGTGTCCTGGTTAAGATTTGCGCACGGGGGAGGGTAAGTCTTCGGGTGAGGCTCAGGGTTAGGATTCGGGATAGGGTTAGGGTTAGGGAATGGAGAGGGATTAGGGTACAGGCTAGGGTACGACAACGCTTAAGGGTTCACATAATTTTGAGGGCACGAGTTTGTGTTGGTGTACTGGTTAAGACAAGGGGACCGGTGAGGGTATGGCCTCGGAAAAGGGTCACGTTCAGGGTTTGGGTAAGGGTTAGGGTTAGAGAATGGGGAGGGATTAGGGTACAGGATAGTGTACGACAACGCTTAAGGGTTAGCGTACGTTTGAGGGCACGAGTTAGTGTTTGTGTACTGGTTAAGATTAGGGCATGGGTTAGGGTAGGGCCTCAGAAGAGGGTCAGGTTTAGGGATGGGGCTAGGGTTAGGGTTAGGCAATGGGAGGGATTAGGGAACAGGGTAGGGCATGGCAACGTTTTAGTGTTCGCCTACGTTGGAGGGCATGGGTTAGTTTTGATGGACTGTTAAAAATTAGGACACGGGTGAGGGTCCATCTTCGGGTGAGTGTCAGGGTTAGGGTTCAGGTTAGGGTTAGGGTTAGGGAATGGAGAGAGATTAGGGTACAGGTTAGGGTACGGCTGTGATTTAGGATTACCGTACATTTGAGGGCACGGTTTAGTGATGGTGTATTGGTTAAGATTAGGTCAGGGGTGAGGGTAAGGCTTAGGGTGAGGCTCAGGGTTAGGATTCGGGTTTGGGTTAGGGTTAGGGAATGGGGAGGGATTAGGGTACAATTTACGGTATGACAACGCTAAAGGGTTAGCGTACGTCTGAGGGCACCAGTTAGTGTTGGTGTCCTGGTTAACATTAGGGCACGGGTGAGGGTAAGGCTTCAGGTGAGGGTCAGGGTTAGGATTCGGGTTAGGGTTAGGGTTAGGGAATGGTGAGGGATTAGGGTACAGTTTAGCGTAAGACAACGCTTAAGGGTTAGCGTACGTGTGAGGCCACGAATTAGTGTTGGTGTGCTGGTTAAGATTAGGGCACGGGTGAGGGTAAGGGTTCGGGTGAGGGTCAGGTTTACGATTCGGGTTAGGGTTAGTGTTAGGGAATGGAGAGGGATTAGGGTACAGTTTAGGGTACGATGACGCTTAAGTGTTCGCATACGTGTGAGGTCACTAGTTAGTGTTAGTGTACCTGTTACGATTAGGGCATGGGTGAGGGTAAGGCCTCGGAAGAGGGTCAGGTTAAGGATTTGGGTTAGGGTTATGGTTAGGGAATGGGAATTGATTAGGGTACAGGTTAGGGTACGGCAATGGTTTAGGGATAGCCTACGTAAGAGGGCATGGGTTAGTGTTGATGTACTGGTTAAAATTAGGACACGGGTGAGGGTAAAGTTTTAGTGAGTGTCAGGGTTAGGTTTCAGGTTAGGGTTAGGGTTAAGGAATGGAGAGGTATTAGGGTACAGGTTAGGGTACAGCTGCGGTTTAGGGTTAGCGTACGTGTGAGGGCATGACTTAGTGTTGGTGTCCTGGTTAAGATTTGGGCACGGGTGAGGGTAAGGCTTCGGGTGAGGGTCAGGGTTAGGTTTCGGGTTAGGGTTAGGGTTAGGGAATGGAGAGGGATTAGGGTATAGGCTAGGGTACGACAACGCTTAAGGGTTCAGATAATTGTGAGGGCACGAGTTAGTGTTGGTGTACTGGTTAAGACAAGGGCACCGGTGAAGTTCAGGCCTCGGAAAAGGGTCACGTTCAGGGTTTGGGTTAGGGTTAGGGAATGGGGAGTGATTAGGGTACAGGATAGGGTACGACAACGCTTAAGGGTTAGCGTACGTTTGAGGGCACGAGTTAGTGTTTGTGTTCTGGTTAAGATTAGGGCATGGGTTAGGATAGGGCCTCGGAAGAGGGTGAAGTTTAGGGATGGGGTTAGGATTAGGGTTAGGCAATGGGAGGGATTAGGGAACAGGGTAGGGCACGGCAACGGTTTAGTCTTAGCGTACGTTGGAGGGCATGGGTTAGTGTTGATGGACTGTTTAAAATTAGGACACGGGTGAGGGTAAATCTTCGGGTGAGTGTCAGAGTTAGGGTTCGGGTTAGGGTTAGGGTTAGGGAATGGAGAGGGATTAGGGTACAGGTTAGTGTACGGCTGCGGTTTAGGGTTAACGTACGTGTGAGGGCACGGTTTAGTGATGGTGTATTGGTTAAGATTAGGTCACGAGTGAGGGTAAGGCTTCAGGTGAGGCTCAGGGTTACGATTGGGGTTAGGGTTTGGGTTAGGGAATGGGGAGGGTTTAGGGTACAATTTAGGGTATGACAACGCTTAAGGGTTAGCGTACGTGTGAGGGCACGAGTTAGTGTTGGTGTCCTGCTTAAGATTAGGGCACGGGTGAGGGTAAGGCTTCGGGTGAGGGTCAGGGTTAGGATTCGTGTTAGGGTTAGGGTTAGGGAATGGGGAGGGATTAGGGTACAGTTTAGGGTACGACAGTGCTTAAGGGTTACCGTTCGTGTGAGGGCAAGAGTTAGTGTTAGTGTCCTGGTTAAGATTAGGGCACGGGTGATGGTAAGGCTTCAGGTGAGGGTCAGGGTTAGGATACAGGTTAGGGTTAGGGTTAGGGAATGGGGAGGGATTAGGGTACAGTTTAGGGTACAACAATGCTTAAGGGTTAGCGCACGTGTGATGCCACGAATTAGTGTTGGTGTGCTGGTTAAGATTAGGGCACGGCTGAGGGTAAGGGTTCCGGTGAGGTTCAGGTTTACGATTCGGGTTAGGGTTAGGGTTAGGGAATGCGGAGGGATTAGGGTACAGTTTAGGGTATGATGACGCTTAAGGGTTTGCGTACGTGTGAGGGCACAAATTAGTGTTGGTGTGCTGGTTAAGATTAGGGCACGGGTGAGGGTAAAGTCTCGGAAGAGGGTCACGTTAAGGGTTTGGGTTAGGGTTATGGTTAGGGAATGGGGATTGATTAGGGTACAGGTTAGGGTACGGCAATGGCTTAGCGTTAGCCTACGTAAGAGGGCATGGGTTAGTGTTGATGTAGTGGTTAAAATTAGGACACGAGTGAGAGTAAAGTTTAGGGTGAGTGTCAGGTTTAGGTTTCAGGTTAGGGTTAGGGTTAGGGTATGGAGAGGGATTAGGGTACAGGTTAGGGTACAGCTGCGGTTTAGGGTTAGCGTACGTGTGAGGGCACGAGCTAGTGTTGGTGTCCTGGTTAAGATTTGGGCACGGGGGAGGGTAAGGCTTCGGGTGAGGCTCAGGGTTAGGATTCGGGTTAGGGTTAGGGTTAGGGAATGGAGAGGGATTAGGGTACAGGTTAGGGTACGGCTGTGATTTAGGATTACCGTACGTTTGAGGGCACGGTTTAGTGATGGTGTATTGGTTAAGATTAGGTCAGGGGTGAGGGTAAGGCTTAGGGTGAGGCTCAGGGTTAGGATTCGGGTTAGGGTTAGGGTTAGGGAATGGGGAGGGATTAGGGTACAATTTACGGTATGACAACGCTAAAGGGTTAGCCTACGTCTGAGGGCACCAGTTAGTGTTGGTGTCCTGGTTAACATTAGGGCCCGGGTGAGGGTAAGGCTTCAGGTGAGGGTCAGGGTTAGGATTCGGGTTAGGGTTAGGGTTAGGGAATGGTGAGGGATTAGGGTACAGTTTAGGGTACGACAATGGTTAAGGGTTAGCGTACGTGTGAGGGCACGAATTAGTGTTGGTGTGCTGGTTAAGATTAGGGCACGGGTGAGGGTAAGGGTTCGGGTGAGGGTCAGGTTTACGATTCGGGTTAGGGTTAGTGTTAGGGAATGGAGAGGGACTAGGGTACAGTTTAGGGTACGATGACGCTTAAGGGTTCGCGTACGTGTGAGGTCACTAGTTAGTGTTAGTGTACCTGTTACGATAAGGGCATGGGTGAGGGTAAGGCCTCGGAAGAGGGTCACGTTAAGGATTTGGGTTAGGGTTATGGTTAGGGAATGGGAATTGATTAGGGTACAGGTTAGGTTACGGCAATGGTTTAGGGATAGCCTACGTAAGAGGGCATGGGTTAGTGTTGATGTACTGGTTAAAATTAGGACACGGGTGAGGGTAAAGTTTTAGTGAGTGTCAGGGTTAGGTTTCAGGTTAGGGTTAGGGTTAGGGAATGGAGAGGTATTAGGGTACATGTTAGGGTACAGCTGCGGTTTAGGGTTAGCGTACGTGTGAGGGCATGCGTTAGTGTTGGTGTCTTGGTTAAGATTTGGGCACGGGTGAGGGTAAGGCTTCGGGTGAGGGTCAGGGTTAGGATTCGGGTTAGGGTTAGGGTTAGGGAATGGAGAGGGATTAGGGTACAGGCTAGTGTACGACAACGCTTAAGGGTTCAGATAATTGTGAGGGCACGAGTTAGTGTTGGTGTACTGGTTAAGACAAGGGCACCGGTGAAGTTAAGGCCTCGGAAAAGGGTCACGTTCAGGGTTTGGGTTAGGGTTAGGGAATGGGGAGTGATTAGGGTACAGGATAGGGTACGACAACGCTTAAGGGTTAGCGTACGTTTGAGGGCACGAGTTAGTGTTTGTGTTCTGGTTAAGATTAGGGCATGGGTTAGGATAGGGCCTCGGAAGAGGGTGAAGTTTAGGGATGGGGTTAGGATTAGGGTTAGGCAATGGGAGGGATTAGGGAACAGGGTAGGGCACGGCAACGGTTTAGTCTTAGCGTACGTTGGAGGGCATGGGTTAGTGTTGATGGGCTGTTTAAAATTAGGACACGGGTGAGGGTAAATCTTCGGGTGAGTGTCAGAGTTAGGGTTCGGGTTAGGGTTAGGGTTAGGGAATGGAGAGGGATTAGGGTACAGGTTAGTGTACGGCTGCGGTTTAGGGTTAACGTACGTGTGAGGGCACGGTTTAGTGATGGTGTATTGGTTAAGATTAGGTCACGAGTGAGGGTAAGGCTTCAGGTGAGGCTCAGGGTTACGATTGGGGTTAGGGTTTGGGTTAGGGAATGGGGAGGGTTTAGGGTACAATTTAGGGTATGACAACGCTTAAGGGTTAGCGTACGTGTGAGGGCACGAGTTAGTGTTGGTGTCCTGGTTAAGATTAGGGCACGGGTGAGGGTAAGGCTTCGGGTGAGGGTCAGGGTTAGGATTCGTGTTAGGGTTAGGGTTAGGGAATGGGGAGGGATTAGGGTACAGTTTAGGGTACGATGACGCTTAAGGGTTTGCGTACGTGTGAGGGCACGAATTAGTGTTGGTGTGCTGGTTAAGATTAGGGCACGGGTGAGGGTAAAGTCTCGGAAGAGGGTCACGTTAAGGGTTTGGGTTAGGGTTATGGTTAGGGAATGGGGATTGATTAGGGTACAGGTTAGGGTACGGCAATGGCTTAGTGTTAGCCTACGTAAGAGGGCATGGGTTAGTGTTGATGTAGTGGTTAAAATTAGGACACGAGTGAGAGTAAAGTTTAGGGTGAGTGTCAGGTTTAGGTTTCAGGTTAGGGTTAGGGTTAGGGTATGGAGAGGGATTAGGGTACAGGTTAGGGTACAGCTGCGGTTTAGGGTTAGCGTACGTGTGAGGGCACGAGCTAGTGTTGGTGTCCTGGTTAAGATTTGGGCACGGGGGAGGGTAAGGCTTCGGGTGAGGCTCAGGGTTAGGATTCGGGTTAGCGTTAGGGTTAGGGAATGGAGAGGGATTAGGGTACAGGTTAGGGTACTGCTGTGATTTAGGATTACCGTACGTTTGAGGGCACGGTTTAGTGATGGTGTATTGGTTAAGATTAGGTCAGGGGTGAGGGTAAGGCTTAGGGTGAGGCTCAGGGTTAGGATTCGGGTTAGGGTTAGGGTTAGGGAATGGGGAGGGATTAGGGTACAATTTACGGTATGACAACGCTAAAGGGTTAGCCTACGTCTGAGGGCACCAGTTAGTGTTGGTGTCCTGGTTAACATTAGGGCCCGGGTGAGGGTAAGGCTTCAGGTGAGAGTCAGGGTTAGGATTCGGGTTAGGGTTAGGGTTAGGGAATGGTGAGGGATTAGGGTACAGTTTAGGGTACGACAATGCTTAAGGGTTAGCGTACGTGTGAGCGCACGAATTAGTGTTGGTGTGCTGGTTAAGATTAGGGCACGGGTGAGGGTAAGGGTTCGGGTGAGGGTCAGGTTTACGATTCGGGTTAGGGTTAGTGTTAGGGAATGGAGAGGGACTAGGGTACAGTTTAGGGTACGATGACGCTTAAGGGTTCGCGTACGTGTGAGGTCACTAGTTAGTGTTAGTGTACCTGTTACGATAAGGGCATGGGTGAGGGTAAGGCCTCGGAAGAGGGTCACGTTAAGGATTTGGGTTAGGGTTATGGTTAGGGAATGGGAATTGATTAGGGTACAGGTTAGGTTACGGCAATGGTTTAGGGATAGCCTACGTAAGAGGGCATGGGTTAGTGTTGATGTACTGGTTAAAATTAGGACACGGGTGAGGGTAAAGTTTTAGTGAGTGTCAGGGTTAGGTTTCAGGTTAGGGTTAGGGTTAGGGAATGGAGAGGTATTAGGGTACATGTTAGGGTACAGCTGCGGTTTAGGGTTAGCGTACGTGTGAGGGCATGCGTTAGTGTTGGTGTCTTGGTTAAGATTTGGGCACGGGTGAGGGTAAGGCTTCGGGTGAGGGTCAGGGTTAGGATTCGGGTTAGGGTTAGGGTTAGGGAATGGAGAGGGATTAGGGTACAGGCTAGTGTACGACAACGCTTAAGGGTTCAGATAATTGTGAGGGCACGAGTTAGTGTTGGTGTACTGGTTAAGACAAGGGCACCGGTGAAGTTAAGGCCTCGGAAAAGGGTCACGTTCAGGGTTTGGGTTAGGGTTAGGGAAAGGGGAGTGATTAGGGTACAGGATAGGGTACGACAACGCTTAAGGGTTAGCATACGTTTGAGGGCACGAGTTAGTGTTTGTGTTCTGGTTAAGATTAGGGCATGGGTTAGGATAGGGCTTCGGAAGAGGGTGAAGTTTAGGGATGGGGTTAGGATTAGGGTTAGGCAATGGGAGGGATTAGGGAACAGGGTAGGGCACGGCAACGGTTTAGTCTTAGCGTACGTTGGAGGGCATGGGTTAGTGTTGATGGGCTGTTTAAAATTAGGACACGGGTGAGGGTAAATCTTCGGGTGAGTGTCAGAGTTAGGGTTCGGGTTAGGGTTAGGGTTAGGGAATGGAGAGGGATTAGGGTACAGGTTAGTGTACGGCTGCGGTTTAGGGTTAACGTACGTGTGAGGGCACGGTTTAGTGATGGTGTATTGGTTAAGATTAGGTCACGAGTGAGGGTAAGGCTTCAGGTGAGGCTCAGGGTTACGATTGGGGTTAGGGTTTGGGTTAGGGAATGGGGAGGGTTTAGGGTACAATTTAGGGTATGACAACGCTTAAGGGTTAGCGTACGTGTGAGGGCACGAGTTAGTGTTGGTGTCCTGGTTAAGATTAGGGCACGGGTGAGGGTAAGGCTTCGGGTGAGGGTCAGGGTTAGGATTCGTGTTAGGGTTAGGGTTAGGGAATGGGGAGGGATTAGGGTACAGTTTAGGGTACGACAGTGCTTAAGGGTTACCGTTCGTGTGAGGGCAAGAGTTAGTGTTAGTGTCCTGGTTAAGATTAGGGCACGGGTGATGGTAAGGCTTCAGGTGAGGGTCAGGGTTAGGATACAGGTTAGGGTTAGGGTTAGGGAATGGGGAGGGATTAGGGTACAGTTTAGGGTACGACAATGCTTAAGGGTTAGCGCACGTGTGATGCCACGAATTAGTGTTGGTGTGCTGGTTAAGATTAGGGCACGGCTGAGGGTAAGGGTTCCGGTGAGGTTCAGGTTTACGATTCGGGTTAGGGTTAGGGTTAGGGAATGCGGAGGGATTAGGGTACAGTTTAGGGTACGATGACGCTTAAGGGTTTGCGTACGTGTGAGGGCACGAATTAGTGTTGGTGTGCTGGTTAAGATTAGGGCACGGGTGAGGGTAAAGTCTCGGAAGAGGGTCACGTTAAGGGTTTGGGTTAGGGTTATGGTTAGGGAATGGGGATTGATTAGGGTACAGGTTAGGGTACGGCAATGGCTTAGTGTTAGCCTACGTAAGAGGGCATGGGTTAGTGTTGATGTAGTGGTTAAAATTAGGACACGAGTGAGAGTAAAGTTTAGGGTGAGTGTCAGGTTTAGGTTTCAGGTTAGGGTTAGGGTTAGGGTATGGAGAGGGATTAGGGTACATGTTAGGGTACAGCTGCGGTTTAGGGTTAGCGTACGTGTGAGGGCATGCGTTAGTGTTGGTGTCTTGGTTAAGATTTGGGCACGGGTGAGGGTAAGGCTTCGGGTGAGGGTCAGGGTTAGGATTCGGGTTAGGGTTAGGGTTAGGGAATGGAGAGGGATTAGGGTACAGGCTAGTGTACGACAACGCTTAAGGGTTCAGATAATTGTGAGGGCACGAGTTAGTGTTGGTGTACTGGTTAAGACAAGGGCACCGGTGAAGTTAAGGCCTCGGAAAAGGGTCACGTTCAGGGTTTGGGTTAGGGTTAGGGAAAGGGGAGTGATTAGGGTACAGGATAGGGTACGACAACGCTTAAGGGTTAGCATACGTTTGAGGGCACGAGTTAGTGTTTGTGTTCTGGTTAAGATTAGGGCATGGGTTAGGATAGGGCTTCGGAAGAGGGTGAAGTTTAGGGATGGGGTTAGGATTAGGGTTAGGCAATGGGAGGGATTAGGGAACAGGGTAGGGCACGGCAACGGTTTAGTCTTAGCGTACGTTGGAGGGCATGGGTTAGTGTTGATGGGCTGTTTAAAATTAGGACACGGGTGAGGGTAAATCTTCGGGTGAGTGTCAGAGTTAGGGTTCGGGTTAGGGTTAGGGTTAGGGAATGGAGAGGGATTAGGGTACAGGTTAGTGTACGGCTGCGGTTTAGGGTTAACGTACGTGTGAGGGCACGGTTTAGTGATGGTGTATTGGTTAAGATTAGGTCACGAGTGAGGGTAAGGCTTCAGGTGAGGCTCAGGGTTACGATTGGGGTTAGGGTTTGGGTTAGGGAATGGGGAGGGTTTAGGGTACAATTTAGGGTATGACAACGCTTAAGGGTTAGCGTACGTGTGAGGGCACGAGTTAGTGTTGGTGTCCTGGTTAAGATTAGGGCACGGGTGAGGGTAAGGCTTCGGGTGAGGGTCAGGGTTAGGATTCGTGTTAGGGTTAGGGTTAGGGAATGGGGAGGGATTAGGGTACAGTTTAGGGTACGACAGTGCTTAAGGGTTACCGTTCGTGTGAGGGCAAGAGTTAGTGTTAGTGTCCTGGTTAAGATTAGGGCACGGGTGATGGTAAGGCTTCAGGTGAGGGTCAGGGTTAGGATACAGGTTAGGGTTAGGGTTAGGGAATGGGGAGGGATTAGGGTACAGTTTAGGGTACGACAATGCTTAAGGGTTAGCGCACGTGTGATGCCACGAATTAGTGTTGGTGTGCTGGTTAAGATTAGGGCACGGCTGAGGGTAAGGGTTCCGGTGAGGTTCAGGTTTACGATTCGGGTTAGGGTTAGGGTTAGGGAATGCGGAGGGATTAGGGTACAGTTTAGGGTACGATGACGCTTAAGGGTTTGCGTACGTGTGAGGGCACGAATTAGTGTTGGTGTGCTGGTTAAGATTAGGGCACGGGTGAGGGTAAAGTCTCGGAAGAGGGTCACGTTAAGGGTTTGGGTTAGGGTTATGGTTAGGGAATGGGGATTGATTAGGGTACAGGTTAGGGTACGGCAATGGCTTAGTGTTAGCCTACGTAAGAGGGCATGGGTTAGTGTTGATGTAGTGGTTAAAATTAGGACACGAGTGAGAGTAAAGTTTAGGGTGAGTGTCAGGTTTAGGTTTCAGGTTAGGGTTAGGGTTAGGGTATGGAGAGGGATTAGGGTACAGGTTAGGGTACAGCTGCGGTTTAGGGTTAGCGTACGTGTGAGGGCACGAGCTAGTGTTGGTGTCCTGGTTAAGATTTGGGCACGGGGGAGGGTAAGGCTTCGGGTGAGGCTCAGGGTTAGGATTCGGGTTAGCGTTAGGGTTAGGGAATGGAGAGGGATTAGGGTACAGGTTAGGGTACTGCTGTGATTTAGGATTACCGTACGTTTGAGGGCACGGTTTAGTGATGGTGTATTGGTTAAGATTAGGTCAGGGGTGAGGGTAAGGCTTAGGGTGAGGCTCAGGGTTAGGATTCGGGTTAGGGTTAGGGTTAGGGAATGGGGAGGGATTAGGGTACAATTTACGGTATGACAACGCTAAAGGGTTAGCCTACGTCTGAGGGCACCAGTTAGTGTTGGTGTCCTGGTTAACATTAGGGCCCGGGTGAGGGTAAGGCTTCAGGTGAGAGTCAGGGTTAGGATTCGGGTTAGGGTTAGGGTTAGGGAATGGTGAGGGATTAGGGTACAGTTTAGGGTACGACAATGCTTAAGGGTTAGCGTACGTGTGAGCGCACGAATTAGTGTTGGTGTGCTGGTTAAGATTAGGGCACGGGTGAGGGTAAGGGTTCGGGTGAGGGTCAGGTTTACGATTCGGGTTAGGGTTAGTGTTAGGGAATGGAGAGGGACTAGGGTACAGTTTAGGGTACGATGACGCTTAAGGGTTCGCGTACGTGTGAGGTCACTAGTTAGTGTTAGTGTACCTGTTACGATAAGGGCATGGGTGAGGGTAAGGCCTCGGAAGAGGGTCACGTTAAGGATTTGGGTTAGGGTTATGGTTAGGGAATGGGAATTGATTAGGGTACAGGTTAGGTTACGGCAATGGTTTAGGGATAGCCTACGTAAGAGGGCATGGGTTAGTGTTGATGTACTGGTTAAAATTAGGACACGGGTGAGGGTAAAGTTTTAGTGAGTGTCAGGGTTAGGTTTCAGGTTAGGGTTAGGGTTAGGGAATGGAGAGGTATTAGGGTACATGTTAGGGTACAGCTGCGGTTTAGGGTTAGCGTACGTGTGAGGGCATGCGTTAGTGTTGGTGTCTTGGTTAAGATTTGGGCACGGGTGAGGGTAAGGCTTCGGGTGAGGGTCAGGGTTAGGATTCGGGTTAGGGTTAGGGTTAGGGAATGGAGAGGGATTAGGGTACAGGCTAGTGTACGACAACGCTTAAGGGTTCAGATAATTGTGAGGGCACGAGTTAGTGTTGGTGTACTGGTTAAGACAAGGGCACCGGTGAAGTTAAGGCCTCGGAAAAGGGTCACGTTCAGGGTTTGGGTTAGGGTTAGGGAAAGGGGAGTGATTAGGGTACAGGATAGGGTACGACAACGCTTAAGGGTTAGCATACGTTTGAGGGCACGAGTTAGTGTTTGTGTTCTGGTTAAGATTAGGGCATGGGTTAGGATAGGGCTTCGGAAGAGGGTGAAGTTTAGGGATGGGGTTAGGATTAGGGTTAGGCAATGGGAGGGATTAGGGAACAGGGTAGGGCACGGCAACGGTTTAGTCTTAGCGTACGTTGGAGGGCATGGGTTAGTGTTGATGGGCTGTTTAAAATTAGGACACGGGTGAGGGTAAATCTTCGGGTGAGTGTCAGAGTTAGGGTTCGGGTTAGGGTTAGGGTTAGGGAATGGAGAGGGATTAGGGTACAGGTTAGTGTACGGCTGCGGTTTAGGGTTAACGTACGTGTGAGGGCACGGTTTAGTGATGGTGTATTGGTTAAGATTAGGTCACGAGTGAGGGTAAGGCTTCAGGTGTGGCTCAGGGTTACGATTCGGGTTAGGGTTAGGGTTAGGGAATGGGGAGGGATTAGGGTACAATTTAGGGTATGACAACGCTTAAGTGTTAGCGTACGTGTGAGGGCACGAGTTAGTGTTGGTGTCCTGGTTAAGATTAGGGCACGGGTGAGGGTAAGGCTTCGGGTGAGGGTCAGGGTTAGGATTCGTGTTAGGGTTAGGGTTAGGGAATGGGGAGGGATTAGGGTACAGTTTAGGGTACGACAGTGCTTAAGGGTTACCGTTCGTGTGAGGGCAAGAGTTAGTGTTAGTGTCCTGGTTAAGATTAGGGCACGGGTGTTGGTAAGGCTTCAGGTGAGGGTCAGGGTTAGGATACAGGTTAGGGTTAGGGTTAGGGAATGGGGAGGGATTAGGGTACAGTTTAGGGTACGACAACGCTTAAGGGTTAGCGCACGTGTGATGCCACGAATTAGTGTTGGTGTGCTGGTTAAGATTAGGGCACGGCTGAGGGTAAGGGTTCGGGTGAGGTTCAGGTATACGATTCGGGTTAGGGTTAGGGTTAGGGAATGCGGAGGGATTAGGGTACAGTTTAGGGTACGATGACGCTTAAGGGTTTGCGTACGTGTGAGGGCACGAATTAGTGTTGGTGTGCTGGTTAAGATTAGGGCACGGGTGAGGGTAAAGTCTCGGAAGAGGGTCACGTTAAGGGTTTGGGTTAGGGTTATGATTAGGGAATGGGGATTGATTAGGGTACAGGTTAGGGTACGGCAATGGCTTAGGGTTAGCCTACGTAAGAGGGCATGGGTTAGTGTTGATGTAGTGGTTAAAATTAGGACACGAGTGAGAGTAAAGTTTAGGGTGAGTGTCACGTTTAGGTTTCAGGTTAGGGTTAGGGTTAGGGTATGGAGAGGGATTAGGGTACAGGTTAGGGTACAGCTGCGGTTTAGGGTTAGCGTACGTGTGAGGGCACGAGCTAGTGTTGGTGTCCTGGTTAAGATTTGGGCACGGGGGAGGGTAAGGCTTCGGGTGAGGCTCAGGGTTAGGATTCGGGTTAGGGTTAGGGTTAGGGAATGGAGAGGGATTAGGGTACAGGTTAGGGTACGGCTGTGATTTAGGATTACCGTACGTTTGAGGGCACGGTTTAGTGATGGTGTATTGGTTAAGATTAGGTCAGGGGTGAGGGTAAGGCTTAGGGTGAGGCTCAGGGTTAGGATTCGGGTTAGGGTTAGGGTTAGGGAATGGGGAGGGATTAGGGTACAATTTACGGTATGACAACGCTAAAGGGTTAGCCTACGTCTGAGGGCACCAGTTAGTGTTGGTGTCCTGGTTAACATTAGGGCCCGGGTGAGGGTAAGGCTTCAGGTGAGGGTCAGGGTTAGGATTCGGGTTAGGGTTAGGGTTAGGGAATGGTGAGGGATTAGGGTACAGTTTAGGGTACGACAACGCTTAAGGGTTAGCGTACGTGTGAGGGCACGAATTAGTGTTGGTGTGCTGGTTAAGATTAGGGCACGGGTGAGGGTAAGGGTTCGGGTGAGGGTCAGGTTTACGATTCGGGTTAGGGTTAGTGTTAGGGAATGGAGAGGGACTAGGGTACAGTTTAGGGTACGATGACGCTTAAGGGTTCGCGTACGTGTGAGGTCACTAGTTAGTGTTAGTGTACCTGTTACGATTAGGGCATGGGTGAGGGTAAGGCCTCGGAAGAGGGTCACGTTAAGGATTTGGGTTAGGGTTATGGTTAGGGAATGGGAATTGATTAGGGTACAGGTTAGGTTACGGCAATGGTTTAGGGATAGCCTACGTAAGAGGGCATGGGTTAGTGTTGATGTACTGGTTAAAATTAGGACACGGGTGAGGGTAAAGTTTTAGTGAGTGTCAGGGTTAGGTTTCAGGTTAGGGTTAGGGTTAGGGAATGGAGAGGTATTAGGGTACATGTTAGGGTACAGCTGCGGTTTAGGGTTAGCGTATGTGTGAGGGCATGCGTTAGTGTTGGTGTCTTGGTTAAGATTTGGGCACGGGTGAGGGTAAGGCTTCGGGTGAGGGTCAGGGTTAGGATTCGGGTTAGGGTTAGGGTTAGGGAATGGAGAGGGATTAGGGTACAGGCTAGTGTACGACAACGCTTAAGGGTTCAGATAATTGTGAGGGCACGAGTTAGTGTTGGTGTACTGGTTAAGACAAGGGCACCGGTGAAGTTAAGGCCTCGGAAAAGGGTCACGTTCAGGGTTTGGGTTAGGGTTAGGGAAAGGGGAGTGATTAGGGTACAGGATAGGGTACGACAACGCTTAAGGGTTAGCGTACGTTTGAGGGTACGAGTTAGTGTTTGTGTTCTGGTTAAGATTAGGGCATGGGTTAGGATAGGGCTTCGGAAGAGGGTGAAGTTTAGGGATGGGGTTAGGATTAGGGTTAGGCAATGGGAGGGATTAGGGAACAGGGTAGGGCACGGCAACGGTTTAGTCTTAGCGTACGTTGGAGGGCATGGGTTAGTGTTGATGGGCTGTTTAAAATTAGGACACGGGTGAGGGTAAATCTTCGGGTGAGTGTCAGAGTTAGGGTTCGGGTTAGGGTTAGGGTTAGGGAATGGAGAGGGATTAGGGTACAGGTTAGTGTACGGCTGCGGTTTAGGGTTAACGTACGTGTGAGGGCACGGTTTAGTGATGGTGTATTGGTTAAGATTAGGTCACGAGTGAGGGTAAGGCTTCAGGTGAGGCTCAGGGTTACGATTCGGGTTAGGGTTAGTGTTAGGGAATGGGGAGGGATTAGGGTACAATTTAGGGTATGACAACGCTTAAGTGTTAGCGTACGTGTGAGGGCACGAGTTAGTGTTGGTGTCCTGGTTAAGATTAGGGCACGGGTGAGGGTAAGGCTTCGGGTGAGGGTCAGGGTTAGGATTCGTGTTAGGGTTAGGGTTAGGGAATGGGGAGGGATTAGGGTACAGTTTAGGGTACGACAGTGCTTAAGGGTTACCGTTCGTGTGAGGGCAAGAGTTAGTGTTAGTGTCCTGGTTAAGATTAGGGCACGGGTGTTGGTAAGGCTTCAGGTGAGGGTCAGGGTTAGGATACAGGTTAGGGTTAGGGTTAGGGAATGGGGAGGGATTAGGGTACAGTTTAGGGTACGACAACGCTTAAGGGTTAGCGCACGTGTGATGCCACGAATTAGTGTTGGTGTGCTGGTTAAGATTAGGGCACGGCTGAGGGTAAGGGTTCGGGTGAGGTTCAGGTATACGATTCGGGTTAGGGTTAGGGTTAGGGAATGCGGAGGGATTAGGGTACAGTTTAGGGTACGATGACGCTTAAGGGTTTGCGTACGTGTGAGGGCACGAATTAGTGTTGGTGTGCTGGTTAAGATTAGGGCACGGGTGAGGGTAAAGTCTCGGAAGAGGGTCACGTTAAGGGTTTGGGTTAGGGTTATGATTAGGGAATGGGGATTGATTAGGGTACAGGTTAGGGTACGGCAATGGCTTAGGGTTAGCCTACGTAAGAGGGCATGGGTTAGTGTTGATGTAGTGGTTAAAATTAGGACACGAGTGAGAGTAAAGTTTAGGGTGAGTGTCACGTTTAGGTTTCAGGTTAGGGTTAGGGTTAGGGTATGGAGAGGGATTAGGGTACAGGTTAGGGTACAGCTGCGGTTTAGGGTTAGCGTACGTGTGAGGGCACGAGCTAGTGTTGGTGTCCTGGTTAAGATTTGGGCACGGGGGAGGGTAAGGCTTCGGGTGAGGCTCAGGGTTAGGATTCGGGTTAGGGTTAGGGTTAGGGAATGGAGAGGGATTAGGGTACAGGCTAGGGTACGACAACGCTTAAGGGTTCACATAATTGTGAGGGCACGAGTTTGTGTTGGTGTACTGGTTAAGACGAGGGGACCGGTGAGGGTATGGCCTCGGAAAAGGGTCACGTTCAGGGTTTGGGTTAGGGTTAGGGTTAGAGAATGGGGAGGGATTAGGGTACAGGATAGTGTACGACAACGCTTAAGGGTTAGCGTACGTTTGAGGGCACGAGTTAGTGTTTGTGTACTGGTTAAGATTAGGGCATGGGTTAGGGTAGGGCCTCAGAAGAGGGTCAGGTTTAGAGATGGGGTTAGGGTTAGGGTTAGGCAATGGGAGGGATTAGGGAACAGGGTAGGGCATGGCAACGTTTTAGTGTTCGCCTACGTTGGAGGGCATGGGTTAGTTTTGATGGACTGTTAAAAATTAGGACACGGGTGAGGGTCCATCTTTGGGTGAGTGTCAGGGTTAGGGTTCAGGTTAGGGTTAGGGTTAGGGAATGGAGAGAGATTAGGGTACAGGTTAGGGTACGGCTGTGATTTAGGATTACCGTACGTTTGAGGGCACGGTTTAGTGATGGTGTATTGTTTAAGATTAGGTCAGGGTTGAGGGTAAGGCTTAGGGTGAGGCTCAGGGTTAGGATTCGGGTTAGGGTTAGGGTTAGGGAATGGGGAGGGATTAGGGTACAATTTACGGTATGACAACGCTTAAGGGTTAGCGTACGTGTGAGGGCACCAGTTAGTGTTGGTGTCCTGCTTAACGTTAGGGCACGGGTGAGGGTAAGGCTTCTGGTGAGGGTCAGGGTTAGGATTCGGGTTAGGGTTAGGGTTAGGGAATGGTGAGGGATTAGGGTACAGTTTAGGGTACGACAACGCTTAAGGGTTAGCGTACGTGTGAGGGCACGAATTAGTGTTGGTGTGCTGGTTAAGATTAGGGCACGGGTGAGGGTAAGGGTTCAGGTGAGGGTCAGGTTTACGATTCGGGTTAGGGTTAGGGTTAGGGAATGGAGAGGTATTAGGGTACAGCTTAGGGTACAGCTGCGGTTTAGGGTTAGCGTACGTGTGAGGGCATGAGTTAGTGTTGGTGTCCTGGTTAAGATTTGGGCACGGGTGAGGGTAAGGCTTCGGGTGAGGGTCAGGGTTAGGATTCGGGTTAGGGTTAGGGTTAGGGAATGGAGAGGGATTAGGGTACAGGCTAGGGTACGACAATGCTTAAGGGTTCAGATAATTGTGAGGGCACGAGTTAGTGTTGGTGTACTGGTTAAGACAAGGGCACCGGTGAAGTTAAGGCCTCGGAAAAGGGTCACGTTCAGGGTTTGGGTTAGGGTTAGGGTTAGGGAATGGGGAGTGATTAGGGTACAGGATAGGGTACGACAACGCTTAAGGGTTAGCGTACGTTTGAGGGCACGAGTTAGTGTTTGTGTTCTGGTTAAGATTAGGGCATGGGTTAGGATAGGGCCTCGGAAGATGGTAAAGTTTAGGGATGGGGTTAGGATTAGGGTTAGGCAATGGGAGGGATTAGGGAACAGGGTAGGGCACGGCAACGGTTTAGTCTTAGCCTACGTTGGAGGGCATGGGTTAGTGTTGATGGACTGTTTAAAATTAGGACACGGGTGAGGGTAAATCTTCGGGTGAGTGTCAGAGTTAGGGTTCAGTTTAGGGTTAGGGTTAGGGAAAGGAGAGGGATTAGGGTACAGGTTAGGGTACGGCTGTGGTTTAGGGTTAGCGTACGTGTGAGGGCACGGTTTAGTGATGGTGTATTGGTGAAAATTAGGTCACGGGTGAGGGTAAGGCTTAGGGTGAGGCTCAGGGTTAGGATTCGGGTTACGGTTAGTGTTAGGGAATGGGGAGGGATTAGGGTACAATTTAGGGTATGACAACGCTTAAGGGTTAGCGTACGTGTGAGGGCACGAGTTAGAGTTGGTGTCCTGGTTAAGATTAGGGCACGTGTGAGGGTAAGTCTTCGGGTGAGGGTCAGGGTTGGGATTCGTGTTAGGGTTAGGGTTAGGGAAAGGGGAGGGATTAGGGTACAGTTTAGGGTACGACAGTGCTTAAGGGTTAACGTTCGTGTGAGGGCAAGAGTTAATGTTAGTGTCCTGGTTAAGATTAGGGCACGGGTGAGGGTAAGGCTTCGGGTGAGGGTCAGGGTTAGGATTCGGGTTAGGGTTAGGGTTAGGGAATGGGGAGGGATTAGGGTACAGTTTAGGGTACGACAACGCTTAAGGGTTAGCATACGTGTGAGGGCACGAATTAGTGTTGGTGTGCTGGTTAAGTTTAGGGCACGGGTGAGGGTAAGGTTTTGGGTTAGGTTCAAGTTTACGATTCGGGTTAGGGTTAGGGTTAGGGAATGGGAAGGGATTAGGGTACAGTTTAGGGTACGATGACGCTTAAGGGTTAGCGTACGTGTGAGGTCACTAGTTAATGTTAGTGTACCTGTTACGATTAGGGCACGAATGAGGGTAAGGCCTCGGAAGAGGGTCACATTAAGGGTTTGGTTTAGGGTTATGTTTAGGGAATGGGGATTGATTAGGGTACAGGTTAGGTTATGGCAATGGTTTAGGGGTAGCCTACGTAAGAGGTCATGGGTTAGTGTTGATGGACTGTTAAAAATTAGGACACGGGTGACGGTAAATCTTCGGGTGAGTGTCAGGCTTAGGGTTCAGGTTAGGGTTAGGGTTAGGGAATGGAGAGTGATTAGGGTACAGGTTAGGGTACGGCTGTGGTTTAGGGTTAGCGTACGTTTGAGAGCACGGTTTAATGATGGTGAATTGGTTAAAATTAGGTCACGGGTGAGGGTAAGGCTTTGGGTAAGGCTCAGGGTTAGGATTCCGGTTAGGGTTAGTGTTAGGGAATGGGGATTGATTAGGGTACAGGTTAGGGTACGGCAATGGTTTAGGGTTAGCCTACGTAAGAGGGCAAGGGTTAGTGTTGATGTACTGGTTAAAATTAGGACACGGTTGAGGGTAAAGTTTAGGGTGAGTGTCAGGGTTAGGTTTCAGTTTAGGGTTAGGGTTAGGGAATGGAGAGGGATTAGGGTACATGTTAGGGTACAGCTGCGGTTTAGGGTTAGCATACGTGTGAGGGCAACAGTTAGTGTTGGTGTCCTGGTTATGATTAGGGCACGGGTGAAGGTAAGGCTTCGGGTGAGGGTCAGGGTTAGGATTCGGGTTAGGGTTAGGGTTAGGGAATGGAGAGGGATTAGGGAACAGGCTAGGGTACGACAACGCTTAAGGGTTCGCATAATTGTGAGGGCACGAGTTAGTGTTGGTGTACTGGTTAAGACAAGGGCACCAGTGAGGGTAAGCCCTCGGAAAAGGGTCACGTTCAGGGTTTGGGTTAGGGTTAGGGAAAGGGGAGTGATTAGGGTACAGGATAGGGTACGACAACGCTTAAGGGTTAGCGTACGTTTGAGGGCACGAGTTAGTGTTTGTGTTCTGGTTAAGATTAGGGCATGGGTTAGGATAGGGCTTCGGAAGAGGGTGAAGTTTAGGGATGGGGTTAGGATTAGGGTTAGGCAATGGGAGGGATTAGGGAACAGGGTAGGGCACGGCAACGGTTTAGTCTTAGCGTACGTTGGAGGGCATGGGTTAGTGTTGATGGGCTGTTTAAAATTAGGACACGGGTGAGGGTAAATCTTCGGGTGAGTGTCAGAGTTAGGGTTCGGGTTAGGGTTAGGGTTAGGGAATGGAGAGGGATTAGGGTACAGGTTAGTGTACGGCTGTGGTTTAGGGTTAACGTACGTGTGAGGGCACGGTTTAGTGATGGTGTATTGGTTAAGATTAGGTCACGAGTGAGGGTAAGGCTTCAGGTGAGGCTCAGGGTTACGATTCGGGTTAGGGTTAGGGTTAGGGAATGGGGAGGGATTAGGGTACAATTTAGGGTATGACAACGCTTAAGTGTTAGCGTACGTGTGAGGGCACGAGTTAGTGTTGGTGTCCTGGTTAAGATTAGGGCACGGGTGAGGGTAAGGCTTCGGGTGAGGGTCAGGGTTAGGATTCGTGTTAGGGTTAGGGTTAGGGAATGGGGAGGGATTAGGGTACAGTTTAGGGTACGACAGTGCTTAAGGGTTACCGTTCGTGTGAGGGCAAGAGTTAGTGTTAGTGTCCTGGTTAAGATTAGGGCACGGGTGTTGGTAAGGCTTCAGGTGAGGGTCAGGGTTAGGATACAGGTTAGGGTTAGGGTTAGGGAATGGGGAGGGATTAGGGTACAGTTTAGGGTACGACAACGCTTAAGGGTTAGCGCACGTGTGATGCCACGAATTAGTGTTGGTGTGCTGGTTAAGATTAGGGCACGGCTGAGGGTAAGGGTTCGGGTGAGGTTCAGGTATACGATTCGGGTTAGGGTTAGGGTTAGGGAATGCGGAGGGATTAGGGTACAGTTTAGGGTACGATGACGCTTAAGGGTTTGCGTACGTGTGAGGGCACGAATTAGTGTTGGTGTGCTGGTTAAGATTAGGGCACGGGTGAGGGTAAAGTCTCGGAAGAGGGTCACGTTAAGGGTTTGGGTTAGGGTTATGATTAGGGAATGGGGATTGATTAGGGTACAGGTTAGGGTACGGCAATGGCTTAGTGTTAGCCTACGTAAGAGGGCATGGGTTAGTGTTGATGTAGTGGTTAAAATTAGGACACGAGTGAGAGTAAAGTTTAGGGTGAGTGTCACGTTTAGGTTTCAGGTTAGGGTTAGGGTTAGGGTATGGAGAGGGATTAGGGTACAGGTTAGGGTACAGCTGCGGTTTAGGGTTAGCGTACGTGTGAGGGCACGAGCTAGTGTTGGTGTCCTGGTTAAGATTTGGGCACGGGGGAGGGTAAGGCTTCGGGTGAGGCTCAGGGTTAGGATTCGGGTTAGGGTTAGGGTTAGGGAATGGAGAGGGATTAGGGTACAGGTTAGGGTACGGCTGTGATTTAGGATTACCGTACGTTTGAGGGCACGGTTTAGTGATGGTGTATTGGTTAAGATTAGGTCAGGGGTGAGGGTAAGGCTTAGGGTGAGGCTCAGGGTTAGGATTCGGGTTAGGGTTAGGGTTAGGGAATGGGGAGGGATTAGGGTACAATTTACGGTATGACAACGCTAAAGGGTTAGCCTACGTCTGAGGGCACCAGTTAGTGTTGGTGTCCTGGTTAACATTAAGGCCCGGGTGAGGGTAAGGCTTCAGGTGAGGGTCAGGGTTAGGATTCGGGTTAGGGTTAGGGTTAGGGAATGGAGAGGTATTAGGGTACATGTTAGGGTACAGCTGCGGTTTAGGGTTAGCGTATGTGTGAGGGCATGCGTTAGTGTTGGTGTCTTGGTTAAGATTTGGGCACGGGTGAGGGTAAGGCTTCGGGTGAGGGTCAGGGTTAGGATTCGGGTTAGGGTTAGGGTTAGGGAATGGAGAGGGATTAGGGTACAGGCTAGTGTACGACAACGCTTAAGGGTTCAGATAATTGTGAGGGCACGAGTTAGTGTTGGTGTACTGGTTAAGACAAGGGCACCGGTGAAGTTAAGGCCTCGGAAAAGGGTCACGTTCAGGGTTTGGGTTAGGGTTAGGGAAAGGGGAGTGATTAGGGTACAGGATAGGGTACGACAACGCTTAAGGGTTAGCGTACGTTTGAGGGTACGAGTTAGTGTTTGTGTTCTGGTTAAGATTAGGGCATGGGTTAGGATAGGGCTTCGGAAGAGGGTGAAGTTTAGGGATGGGGTTAGGATTAGGGTTAGGCAATGGGAGGGATTAGGGAACAGGGTAGGGCACGGCAACGGTTTAGTCTTAGCGTACGTTGGAGGGCATGGGTTAGTGTTGATGGGCTGTTTAAAATTAGGACACGGGTGAGGGTAAATCTTCGGGTGAGTGTCAGAGTTAGGGTTCGGGTTAGGGTTAGGGTTAGGGAATGGAGAGGGATTAGGGTACAGGTTAGTGTATGGCTGCGGTTTAGGGTTAACGTACGTGTGAGGGCACGGTTTAGTGATGGTGTATTGGTTAAGATTAGGTCACGAGTGAGGGTAAGGCTTCAGGTGAGGCTCAGGGTTACGATTCGGGTTAGGGTTAGTGTTAGGGAATGGGGAGGGATTAGGGTACAATTTAGGGTATGACAACGCTTAAGTGTTAGCGTACGTGTGAGGGCACGAGTTAGTGTTGGTGTCCTGGTTAAGATTAGGGCACGGGTGAGGGTAAGGCTTCGGGTGAGGGTCAGGGTTAGGATTCGTGTTAGGGTTAGGGTTAGGGAATGGGGAGGGATTAGGGTACAGTTTAGGGTACGACAGTGCTTAAGGGTTACCGTTCGTGTGAGGGCAAGAGTTAGTGTTAGTGTCCTGGTTAAGATTAGGGCACGGGTGTTGGTAAGGCTTCAGGTGAGGGTCAGGGTTAGGATACAGGTTAGGGTTAGGGTTAGGGAATGGGGAGGGATTAGGGTACAGTTTAGGGTACGACAACGCTTAAGGGTTAGCGCACGTGTGATGCCACGAATTAGTGTTGGTGTGCTGGTTAAGATTAGGGCACGGCTGAGGGTAAGGGTTCGGGTGAGGTTCAGGCATACGATTCGGGTTAGGGTTAGGGTTAGGGAATGCGGAGGGATTAGGGTACAGTTTAGGGTACGATGACGCTTAAGGGTTTGCGTACGTGTGAGGGCACGAATTAGTGTTGGTGTGCTGGTTAAGATTAGGGCACGGGTGAGGGTAAAGTCTCGGAAGAGGGTCACGTTAAGGGTTTGGGTTAGGGTTATGATTAGGGAATGGGGATTGATTAGGGTACAGGTTAGGGTACGGCAATGGCTTAGGGTTAGCCTACGTAAGAGGGCATGGGTTAGTGTTGATGTAGTGGTTAAAATTAGGACACGAGTGAGAGTAAAGTTTAGGGTGAGTGTCACGTTTAGGTTTCAGGTTAGGGTTAGGGTTAGGGTATGGAGAGGGATTAGGGTACAGGTTAGGGTACAGCTGCGGTTTAGGGTTAGCGTACGTGTGAGGGCACGAGCTAGTGTTGGTGTCCTGGTTAAGATTTGGGCACGGGGGAGGGTAAGGCTTCGGGTGAGGCTCAGGGTTAGGATTCGGGTTAGGGTTAGGGTTAGGGAATGGAGAGGGATTAGGGTACAGGCTAGGGTACGACAACGCTTAAGGGTTCACATAATTGTGAGGGCACGAGTTTGTGTTGGTGTACTGGTTAAGACGAGGGGACCGGTGAGGGTATGGCCTCGGAAAAGGGTCACGTTCAGGGTTTGGGTTAGGGTTAGGGTTAGAGAATGGGGAGGGATTAGGGTACAGGATAGTGTACGACAACGCTTAAGGGTTAGCGTACGTTTGAGGGCACGAGTTAGTGTTTGTGTACTGGTTAAGATTAGGGCATGGGTTAGGGTAGGGCCTCAGAAGAGGGTCAGGTTTAGAGATGGGGTTAGGGTTAGGGTTAGGCAATGGGAGGGATTAGGGAACAGGGTAGGGCATGGCAACGTTTTAGTGTTCGCCTACGTTGGAGGGCATGGGTTAGTTTTGATGGACGGTTAAAAATTAGGACACGGGTGAGGGTCCATCTTTGGGTGAGTGTCAGGGTTAGGGTTCAGGTTAGGGTTAGGGTTAGGGAATGGAGAGAGATTAGGGTACAGGTTAGGGTACGGCTGTGATTTAGGATTACCGTACGTTTGAGGGCACGGTTTAGTGATGGTGTATTGTTTAAGATTAGTTCAGGGTTGAGGGTAAGGCTTAGGGTGAGGCTCAGGGTTAGGATTCGGGTTAGGGTTAGGGTTAGGGAATGGGGAGGGATTAGGGTACAATTTACGGTATGACAACGCTTAAGGGTTAGCGTACGTGTGAGGGCACCAGTTAGTGTTGGTGTCCTGCTTAACGTTAGGGCACGGGTGAGGGTAAGGCTTCTGGTGAGGGTCAGGGTTAGGATTCGGGTTAGGGTTAGGGTTAGGGAATGGTGAGGGATTAGGGTACAGTTTAGGGTACGACAACGCTTAAGGGTTAGCGTACGTGTGAGGGCACGAATTAGTGTTGGTGTGCTGGTTAAGATTAGGGCACGGGTGAGGGTAAGGGTTCAGGTGAGGGTCAGGTTTACGATTCGGGTTAGGGTTAGGGTTAGGGAATGGAGAGGTATTAGGGTACAGCTTAGGGTACAGCTGCGGTTTAGGGTTAGCGTACGTGTGAGGGCATGAGTTAGTGTTGGTGTCCTGGTTAAGATTTGGGCACGGGTAAGGGTAAGGCTTCGGGTGAGGGTCAGGGTTAGGATTCGGGTTAGGGTTAGGGTTAGGGAATGGAGAGGGATTAGGGTACAGGCTAGGGTACGACAATGCTTAAGGGTTCAGATAATTGTGAGGGCACGAGTTAGTGTTGGTGTACTGGTTAAGACAAGGGCACCGGTGAAGTTAAGGCCTCGGAAAAGGGTCACGTTCAGGGTTTGGGTTAGGGTTAGGGTTAGGGAATGGGGAGTGATTAGGGTACAGGATAGGGTACGACAACGCTTAAGGGTTAGCGTACGTTTGAGGGCACGAGTTAGTGTTTGTGTTCTGGTTAAGATTAGGGCATGGGTTAGGATAGGGCCTCGGAAGATGGTAAAGTTTAGGGATGGGGTTAGGATTAGGGTTAGGCAATGGGAGGGATTAGGGAACAGGGTAGGGCACGGCAACGGTTTAGTCTTAGCCTACGTTGGAGGGCATGGGTTAGTGTTGATGGACTGTTTAAAATTAGGACACGGGTGAGGGTAAATCTTCGGGTGAGTGTCAGAGTTAGGGTTCAGTTTAGGGTTAGGGTTAGGGAAAGGAGAGGGATTAGGGTACAGGTTAGGGTACGGCTGTGGTTTAGGGTTAGCGTACGTGTGAGGGCACGGTTTAGTGATGGTGTATTGGTGAAAATTAGGTCACGGGTGAGGGTAAGGCTTAGGGTGAGGCTCAGGGTTAGGATTCGGGTTACGGTTAGTGTTAGGGAATGGGGAGGGATTAGGGTACAATTTAGGGTATGACAACGCTTAAGGGTTAGCGTACGTGTGAGGGCACGAGTTAGAGTTGGTGTCCTGGTTAAGATTAGGGCACGTGTGAGGGTAAGTCTTCGGGTGAGGGTCAGGGTTGGGATTCGTGTTAGGGTTAGGGTTAGGGAAAGGGGAGGGATTAGGGTACAGTTTAGGGTACGACAGTGCTTAAGGGTTAACGTTCGTGTGAGGGCAAGAGTTAATGTTAGTGTCCTGGTTAAGATTAGGGCACGGGTGAGGGTAAGGCTTCGGGTGAGGGTCAGGGTTAGGATTCGGGTTAGGGTTAGGGTTAGGGAATGGGGAGGGATTAGGGTACAGTTTAGGGTACGACAACGCTTAAGGGTTAGCATACGTGTGAGGGCACGAATTAGTGTTGGTGTGCTGGTTAAGTTTAGGGCACGGGTGAGGGTAAGGTTTTGGGTTAGGTTCAAGTTTACGATTCGGGTTAGGGTTAGGGTTAGGGAATGGGAAGGGATTAGGGTACAGTTTAGGGTACGATGACGCTTAAGGGTTAGCGTACGTGTGAGGTCACTAGTTAATGTTAGTGTACCTGTTACGATTAGGGCACGAATGAGGGTAAGGCCTCGGAAGAGGGTCACATTAAGGGTTTGGTTTAGGGTTATGTTTAGGGAATGGGGATTGATTAGGGTACAGGTTAGGTTATGGCAATGGTTTAGGGGTAGCCTACGTAAGAGGTCATGGGTTAGTGTTGATGGACTGTTAAAAATTAGGACACGGGTGACGGTAAATCTTCGGGTGAGTGTCAGGCTTAGGGTTCAGGTTAGGGTTAGGGTTAGGGAATGGAGAGTGATTAGGGTACAGGTTAGGGTACGGCTGTGGTTTAGGGTTAGCGTACGTTTGAGAGCACGGTTTAATGATGGTGAATTGGTTAAAATTAGGTCACGGGTGAGGGTAAGGCTTTGGGTAAGGCTCAGGGTTAGGATTCCGGTTAGGGTTAGTGTTAGGGAATGGGGATTGATTAGGGTACAGGTTAGGGTACGGCAATGGTTTAGGGTTAGCCTACGTAAGAGGGCAAGGGTTAGTGTTGATGTACTGGTTAAAATTAGGACACGGTTGAGGGTAAAGTTTAGGGTGAGTGTCAGGGTTAGGTTTCAGTTTAGGGTTAGGGTTAGGGAATGGAGAGGGATTAGGGTACATGTTAGGGTACAGCTGCGGTTTAGGGTTAGCATACGTGTGAGGGCAACAGTTAGTGTTGGTGTCCTGGTTATGATTAGGGCACGGGTGAAGGTAAGGCTTCGGGTGAGGGTCAGGGTTAGGATTCGGGTTAGGGTTAGGGTTAGGGAATGGAGAGGGATTAGGGAACAGGCTAGGGTACGACAACGCTTAAGGGTTCGCATAATTGTGAGGGCACGAGTTAGTGTTGGTGTACTGGTTAAGACAAGGGCACCAGTGAGGGTAAGCCCTCGGAAAAGGGTCACGTTCAGGGTTTGGGTTAGGGTTAGGGAAAGGGGAGTGATTAGGGTACAGGATAGGGTACGACAACGCTTAAGGGTTAGCGTACGTTTGAGGGCACGAGTTAGTGTTTGTGTTCTGGTTAAGATTAGGGCATGGGTTAGGATAGGGCTTCGGAAGAGGGTGAAGTTTAGGGATGGGGTTAGGATTAGGGTTAGGCAATGGGAGGGATTAGGGAACAGGGTAGGGCACGGCAACGGTTTAGTCTTAGCGTACGTTGGAGGGCATGGGTTAGTGTTGATGGGCTGTTTAAAATTAGGACACGGGTGAGGGTAAATCTTCGGGTGAGTGTCAGAGTTAGGGTTCGGGTTAGGGTTAGGGTTAGGGAATGGAGAGGGATTAGGGTACAGGTTAGTGTACGGCTGCGGTTTAGGGTTAACGTACGTGTGAGGGCACGGTTTAGTGATGGTGTATTGGTTAAGATTAGGTCACGAGTGAGGGTAAGGCTTCAGGTGAGGCTCAGGGTTACGATTCGGGTTAGGGTTAGGGTTAGGGAATGGGGAGGGATTAGGGTACAATTTAGGGTATGACAACGCTTAAGTGTTAGCGTACGTGTGAGGGCACGAGTTAGTGTTGGTGTCCTGGTTAAGATTAGGGCACGGGTGAGGGTAAGGCTTCGGGTGAGGGTCAGGGTTAGGATTCGTGTTAGGGTTAGGGTTAGGGAATGGGGAGGGATTAGGGTACAGTTTAGGGTACGACAGTGCTTAAGGGTTACCGTTCGTGTGAGGGCAAGAGTTAGTGTTAGTGTCCTGGTTAAGATTAGGGCACGGGTGTTGGTAAGGCTTCAGGTGAGGGTCAGGGTTAGGATACAGGTTAGGGTTAGGGTTAGGGAATGGGGAGGGATTAGGGTACAGTTTAGGGTACGACAACGCTTAAGGGTTAGCGCACGTGTGATGCCACGAATTAGTGTTGGTGTGCTGGTTAAGATTAGGGCACGGCTGAGGGTAAGGGTTCGGGTGAGGTTCAGGTATACGATTCGGGTTAGGGTTAGGGTTAGGGAATGCGGAGGGATTAGGGTACAGTTTAGGGTACGATGACGCTTAAGGGTTTGCGTACGTGTGAGGGCACGAATTAGTGTTGGTGTGCTGGTTAAGATTAGGGCACGGGTGAGGGTAAAGTCTCGGAAGAGGGTCACGTTAAGGGTTTGGGTTAGGGTTATGATTAGGGAATGGGGATTGATTAGGGTACAGGTTAGGGTACGGCAATGGCTTAGTGTTAGCCTACGTAAGAGGGCATGGGTTAGTGTTGATGTAGTGGTTAAAATTAGGACACGAGTGAGAGTAAAGTTTAGGGTGAGTGTCACGTTTAGGTTTCAGGTTAGGGTTAGGGTTAGGGTATGGAGAGGGATTAGAGTACAGGTTAGGGTACAGCTGCGGTTTAGGGTTAGCGTACGTGTGAGGGCACGAGCTAGTGTTGGTGTCCTGGTTAAGATTTGGGCACGGGGGAGGGTAAGGCTTCGGGTGAGGCTCAGGGTTAGGATTCGGGTTAGGGTTAGGGTTAGGGAATGGAGAGGGATTAGGGTACAGGTTAGGGTACGGCTGTGATTTAGGATTACCGTACGTTTGAGGGCACGGTTTAGTGATGGTGTATTGGTTAAGATTAGGTCAGGGGTGAGGGTAAGGCTTAGGGTGAGGCTCAGGGTTAGGATTCGGGTTAGGGTTAGGGTTAGGGAATGGGGAGGGATTAGGGTACAATTTACGGTATGACAACGCTAAAGGGTTAGCCTACGTCTGAGGGCACCAGTTAGTGTTGGTGTCCTGGTTAACATTAGGGCCCGGGTGAGGGTAAGGCTTCAGGTGAGGGTCAGGGTTAGGATTCGGGTTAGGGTTAGGGTTAGGGAATGGTGAGGGATTAGGGTACAGTTTAGGGTACGACAACGCTTAAGGGTTAGCGTACGTGTGAGGGCACGAATTAGTGTTGGTGTGCTGGTTAAGATTAGGGCACGGGTGAGGGTAAGGGTTCGGGTGAGGGTCAGGTTTACGATTCGGGTTAGGGTTAGTGTTAGGGAATGGAGAGGGACTAGGGTACAGTTTAGGGTACGATGACGCTTAAGGGTTCGCGTACGTGTGAGGTCACTAGTTAGTGTTAGTGTACCTGTTACGATTAGGGCATGGGTGAGGGTAAGGCCTCGGAAGAGGGTCACGTTAAGGATTTGGGTTAGGGTTATGGTTAGGGAATGGGAATTGATTAGGGTACAGGTTAGGTTACGGCAATGGTTTAGGGATAGCCTACGTAAGAGGGCATGGGTTAGTGTTGATGTACTGGTTAAAATTAGGACACGGGTGAGGGTAAAGTTTTAGTGAGTGTCAGGGTTAGGTTTCAGGTTAGGGTTAGGGTTAGGGAATGGAGAGGTATTAGGGTACATGTTAGGGTACAGCTGCGGTTTAGGGTTAGCGTATGTGTGAGGGCATGCGTTAGTGTTGGTGTCTTGGTTAAGATTTGGGCACGGGTGAGGGTAAGGCTTCGGGTGAGGGTCAGGGTTAGGATTCGGGTTAGGGTTAGGGTTAGGGAATGGAGAGGGATTAGGGTACAGGCTAGTGTACGACAACGCTTAAGGGTTCAGATAATTGTGAGGGCACGAGTTAGTGTTGGTGTACTGGTTAAGACAAGGGCACCGGTGAAGTTAAGGCCTCGGAAAAGGGTCACGTTCAGGGTTTGGGTTAGGGTTAGGGAAAGGGGAGTGATTAGGGTACAGGATAGGGTACGACAACGCTTAAGGGTTAGCGTACGTTTGAGGGCACGAGTTAGTGTTTGTGTTCTGGTTAAGATTAGGGCATGGGTTAGGATAGGGCTTCGGAAGAGGGTGAAGTTTAGGGATGGGGTTAGGATTAGGGTTAGGCAATGGGAGGGATTAGGGAACAGGGTAGGGCACGGCAACGGTTTAGTCTTAGCGTACGTTGGAGGGCATGGGTTAGTGTTGATGGGCTGTTTAAAATTAGGACACGGGTGAGGGTAAATCTTCGGGTGAGTGTCAGAGTTAGGGTTCGGGTTAGGGTTAGGGTTAGGGAATGGAGAGGGATTAGGGTACAGGTTAGTGTACGGCTGCGGTTTAGGGTTAACGTACGTGTGAGGGCACGGTTTAGTGATGGTGTATTGGTTAAGATTAGGTCACGAGTGAGGGTAAGGCTTCAGGTGAGGCTCAGGGTTACGATTCGGGTTAGGGTTAGGGTTAGGGAATGGGGAGGGATTAGGGTACAATTTAGGGTATGACAACGCTTAAGTGTTAGCGTACGTGTGAGGGCACGAGTTAGTGTTGGTGTCCTGGTTAAGATTAGGGCACGGGTGAGGGTAAGGCTTCGGGTGAGGGTCAGGGTTAGGATTCGTGTTAGGGTTAGGGTTAGGGAATGGGGAGGGATTAGGGTACAGTTTAGGGTACGACAGTGCTTAAGGGTTACCGTTCGTGTGAGGGCAAGAGTTAGTGTTAGTGTCCTGGTTAAGATTAGGGCACGGGTGTTGGTAAGGCTTCAGGTGAGGGTCAGGGTTAGGATACAGGTTAGGGTTAGGGTTAGGGAATGGGGAGGGATTAGGGTACAGTTTAGGGTACGACAACGCTTAAGGGTTAGCGCACGTGTGATGCCACGAATTAGTGTTGGTGTGCTGGTTAAGATTAGGGCACGGCTGAGGGTAAGGGTTCGGGTGAGGTTCAGGTATACGATTCGGGTTAGGGTTAGGGTTAGGGAATGCGGAGGGATTAGGGTACAGTTTAGGGTACGATGACGCTTAAGGGTTTGCGTACGTGTGAGGGCACGAATTAGTGTTGGTGTGCTGGTTAAGATTAGGGCACGGGTGAGGGTAAAGTCTCGGAAGAGGGTCACGTTAAGGGTTTGGGTTAGGGTTATGATTAGGGAATGGGGATTGATTAGGGTACAGGTTAGGGTACGGCAATGGCTTAGGGTTAGCCTACGTAAGAGGGCATGGGTTAGTGTTGATGTAGTGGTTAAAATTAGGACACGAGTGAGAGTAAAGTTTAGGGTGAGTGTCACGTTTAGGTTTCAGGTTAGGGTTAGGGTTAGGGTATGGAGAGGGATTAGGGTACAGGTTAGGGTACAGCTGCGGTTTAGGGTTAGCGTACGTGTGAGGGCACGAGCTAGTGTTGGTGTCCTGGTTAAGATTTGGGCACGGGGGAGGGTAAGGCTTCGGGTGAGGCTCAGGGTTAGGATTCGGGTTAGGGTTAGGGTTAGGGAATGGAGAGGGATTAGGGTACAGGCTAGGGTACGACAACGCTTAAGGGTTCACATAATTGTGAGGGCACGAGTTTGTGTTGGTGTACTGGTTAAGACGAGGGGACCGGTGAGGGTATGGCCTCGGAAAAGGGTCACGTTCAGGGTTTGGGTTAGGGTTAGGGTTAGAGAATGGGGAGGGATTAGGGTACAGGATAGTGTACGACAACGCTTAAGGGTTAGCGTACGTTTGAGGGCACGAGTTAGTGTTTGTGTACTGGTTAAGATTAGGGCATGGGTTAGGGTAGGGCCTCAGAAGAGGGTCAGGTTTAGAGATGGGGTTAGGGTTAGGGTTAGGCAATGGGAGGGATTAGGGAGCAGGGTAGGGCATGGCAACGTTTTAGTGTTCGCCTACGTTGGAGGGCATGGGTTAGTTTTGATGGACTGTTAAAAATTAGGACACGGGTGAGGGTCCATCTTTGGGTGAGTGTCAGGGTTAGGGTTCAGTTTAGGGTTAGGGTTAGGGAATGGAGAGAGATTAGGGTACAGGTTAGGGTACGGCTGTGATTTAGGATTACCGTACGTTTGAGGGCACGGTTTAGTGATGGTGTATTGTTTAAGATTAGGTCAGGGTTGAGGGTAAGGCTTAGGGTGAGGCTCAGGGTTAGGATTCGGGTTAGGGTTAGGGTTAGGGAATGGGGAGGGATTAGGGTACAATTTACGGTATGACAACGCTTAAGGGTTAGCGTACGTGTGAGGGCACCAGTTAGTGTTGGTGTCCTGCTTAACGTTAGGGCACGGGTGAGGGTAAGGCTTCTGGTGAGGGTCAGGGTTAGGATTCGGGTTAGGGTTAGGGTTAGGGAATGGTGAGGGATTAGGGTACAGTTTAGGGTACGACAACGCTTAAGGGTTAGCGTACGTGTGAGGGCACGAATTAGTGTTGGTGTGCTGGTTAAGATTAGGGCACGGGTGAGGGTAAGGGTTCAGGTGAGGGTCAGGTTTACGATTCGGGTTAGGGTTAGGGTTAGGGAATGGAGAGGTATTAGGGTACAGCTTAGGGTACAGCTGCGGTTTAGGGTTAGCGTACGTGTGAGGGCACGGTTTAGTGATGGTGTATTGGTGAAAATTAGGTCACGGGTGAGGGTAAGGGTTCGGGTGAGGCTCAGGGTTAGGATTCGGGTTACGGTTAGTGTTAGGGAATGGGGAGGGATTAGGGTACAATTTAGGGTATGACAACGCTTAAGGGTTAGCGTACGTGTGAGGGCACGAGTTAGAGTTGGTGTCCTGGTTAAGATTAGGGCACGTGTGAGGGTAAGTCTTCGGGTGAGGGTCAGGGTTGGGATTCGTGTTAGGGTTAGGGTTAGGGAAAGGGGAGGGATTAGGGTACAGTTTAGGGTACGACAGTGCTTAAGGGTTAACGTTCGTGTGAGGGCAAGAGTTAATGTTAGTGTCCTGGTTAAGATTAGGGCACGGGTGAGGGTAAGGCTTCGGGTGAGGGTCAGGGTTAGGATTCGGGTTAGGGTTAGGGTTAGGGAATGGGGAGGGATTAGGGTACAGTTTAGGGTACGACAACGCTTAAGGGTTAGCATACGTGTGAGGGCACGAATTAGTGTTGGTGTGCTGGTTAAGTTTAGGGCACGGGTGAGGGTAAGGTTTTGGGTTAGGTTCAAGTTTACGATTCGGGTTAGGGTTAGGGTTAGGGAATGGGAAGGGATTAGGGTACAGTTTAGGGTACGATGACGCTTAAGGGTTAGCGTACGTGTGAGGTCACTAGTTAATGTTAGTGTACCTGTTACGATTAGGGCACGGGTGAGGGTAAAGTCTCGGAAGAGGGTCACGTTAAGGGTTTGGGTTAGGGTTATGATTAGGGAATGGGGATTGATTAGGGTACAGGTTAGGGTACGGCAATGGCTTAGGGTTAGCCTACGTAAGAGGGCATGGGTTAGTGTTGATGTAGTGGTTAAAATTAGGACACGAGTGAGAGTAAAGTTTAGGGTGAGTGTCACGTTTAGGTTTCAGGTTAGGGTTAGGGTTAGGGTATGGAGAGGGATTAGGGTACAGGTTAGGGTACAGCTGCGGTTTAGGGTTAGCGTACGTGTGAGGGCACGAGCTAGTGTTGGTGTCCTGGTTAAGATTTGGGCACGGGGGAGGGTAAGGCTTCGGGTGAGGCTCAGGGTTAGGATTCGGGTTAGGGTTAGGGTTAGGGAATGGAGAGGGATTAGGGTACAGGTTAGGGTACGGCTGTGATTTAGGATTACCGTACGTTTGAGGGCACGGTTTAGTGATGGTGTATTGGTTAAGATTAGGTCAGGGGTGAGGGTAAGGCTTAGGGTGAGGCTCAGGGTTAGGATTCGGGTTAGGGTTAGGGTTAGGGAATGGGGAGGGATTAGGGTACAATTTACGGTATGACAACGCTAAAGGGTTAGCCTACGTCTGAGGGCACCAGTTAGTGTTGGTGTCCTGGTTAACATTAGGGCCCGGGTGAGGGTAAGGCTTCAGGTGAGGGTCAGGGTTAGGATTCGGGTTAGGGTTAGGGTTAGGGAATGGTGAGGGATTAGGGTACAGTTTAGGGTACGACAACGCTTAAGGGTTAGCGTACGTTTGAGGGCACGAGTTAGTGTTTGTGTACTGGTTAAGATTAGGGCATGGGTTAGGGTAGGGCCTCAGAAGAGGGTCAGGTTTAGAGATGGGGTTAGGGTTAGGGTTAGGCAATGGGAGGGATTAGGGAACAGGGTAGGGCATGGCAACGTTTTAGTGTTCGCCTACGTTGGAGGGCATGGGTTAGTTTTGATGGACTGTTAAAAATTAGGACACGGGTGAGGGTCCATCTTTGGGTGAGTGTCAGGGTTAGGGTTCAGGTTAGGGTTAGGGTTAGGGAATGGAGAGAGATTAGGGTACAGGTTAGGGTACGGCTGTGATTTAGGATTACCGTACGTTTGAGGGCACGGTTTAGTGATGGTGTATTGTTTAAGATTAGGTCAGGGTTGAGGGTAAGGCTTAGGGTGAGGCTCAGGGTTAGGATTCGGGTTAGGGTTAGGGTTAGGGAATGGGGAGGGATTAGGGTACAATTTACGGTATGACAACGCTTAAGGGTTAGCGTACGTGTGAGGGCACCAGTTAGTGTTGGTGTCCTGCTTAACGTTAGGGCACGGGTGAGGGTAAGGCTTCTGGTGAGGGTCAGGGTTAGGATTCGGGTTAGGGTTAGGGTTAGGGAATGGTGAGGGATTAGGGTACAGTTTAGGGTACGACAACGCTTAAGGGTTAGCGTACGTGTGAGGGCACGAATTAGTGTTGGTGTGCTGGTTAAGATTAGGGCACGGGTGAGGGTAAGGGTTCAGGTGAGGGTCAGGTTTACGATTCGGGTTAGGGTTAGGGTTAGGGAATGGAGAGGTATTAGGGTACAGCTTAGGGTACAGCTGCGGTTTAGGGTTAGCGTACGTGTGAGGGCATGAGTTAGTGTTGGTGTCCTGGTTAAGATTTGGGCACGGGTGAGGGTAAGGCTTCGGGTGAGGGTCAGGGTTAGGATTCGGGTTAGGGTTAGGGTTAGGGAATGGAGAGGGATTAGGGTACAGGCTAGGGTACGACAATGCTTAAGGGTTCAGATAATTGTGAGGGCACGAGTTAGTGTTGGTGTACTGGTTAAGACAAGGGCACCGGTGAAGTTAAGGCCTCGGAAAAGGGTCACGTTCAGGGTTTGGGTTAGGGTTAGGGTTAGGGAATGGGGAGTGATTAGGGTACAGGATAGGGTACGACAACGCTTAAGGGTTAGCGTACGTTTGAGGGCACGAGTTAGTGTTTGTGTTCTGGTTAAGATTAGGGCATGGGTTAGGATAGGGCCTCGGAAGATGGTAAAGTTTAGGGATGGGGTTAGGATTAGGGTTAGGCAATGGGAGGGATTAGGGAACAGGGTAGGGCACGGCAACGGTTTAGTCTTAGCCTACGTTGGAGGGCATGGGTTAGTGTTGATGGACTGTTTAAAATTAGGACACGGGTGAGGGTAAATCTTCGGGTGAGTGTCAGAGTTAGGGTTCAGTTTAGGGTTAGGGTTAGGGAAAGGAGAGGGATTAGGGTACAGGTTAGGGTACGGCTGTGGTTTAGGGTTAGCGTACGTGTGAGGGCACGGTTTAGTGATGGTGTATTGGTGAAAATTAGGTCACGGGTGAGGGTAAGGCTTAGGGTGAGGCTCAGGGTTAGGATTCGGGTTACGGTTAGTGTTAGGGAATGGGGAGGGATTAGGGTACAATTTAGGGTATGACAACGCTTAAGGGTTAGCGTACGTGTGAGGGCACGAGTTAGAGTTGGTGTCCTGGTTAAGATTAGGGCACGTGTGAGGGTAAGTCTTCGGGTGAGGGTCAGGGTTGGGATTCGTGTTAGGGTTAGGGTTAGGGAAAGGGGAGGGATTAGGGTACAGTTTAGGGTACGACAGTGCTTAAGGGTTAACGTTCGTGTGAGGGCAAGAGTTAATGTTAGTGTCCTGGTTAAGATTAGGGCACGGGTGAGGGTAAGGCTTCGGGTGAGGGTCAGGGTTAGGATTCGGGTTAGGGTTAGGGTTAGGGAATGGGGAGGGATTAGGGTACAGTTTAGGGTACGACAACGCTTAAGGGTTAGCATACGTGTGAGGGCACGAATTAGTGTTGGTGTGCTGGTTAAGTTTAGGGCACGGGTGAGGGTAAGGTTTTGGGTTAGGTTCAAGTTTACGATTCGGGTTAGGGTTAGGGTTAGGGAATGGGAAGGGATTAGGGTACAGTTTAGGGTACGATGACGCTTAAGGGTTAGCGTACGTGTGAGGTCACTAGTTAATGTTAGTGTACCTGTTACGATTAGGGCACGAATGAGGGTAAGGCCTCGGAAGAGGGTCACATTAAGGGTTTGGTTTAGGGTTATGTTTAGGGAATGGGGATTGATTAGGGTACAGGTTAGGTTATGGCAATGGTTTAGGGGTAGCCTACGTAAGAGGTCATGGGTTAGTGTTGATGGACTGTTAAAAATTAGGACACGGGTGACGGTAAATCTTCGGGTGAGTGTCAGGCTTAGGGTTCAGGTTAGGGTTAGGGTTAGGGAATGGAGAGTGATTAGGGTACAGGTTAGGGTACGGCTGTGGTTTAGGGTTAGCGTACGTTTGAGAGCACGGTTTAATGATGGTGAATTGGTTAAAATTAGGTCACGGGTGAGGGTAAGGCTTTGGGTAAGGCTCAGGGTTAGGATTCCGGTTAGGGTTAGTGTTAGGGAATGGGGATTGATTAGGGTACAGGTTAGGGTACGGCAATGGTTTAGGGTTAGCCTACGTAAGAGGGCAAGGGTTAGTGTTGATGTACTGGTTAAAATTAGGACACGGTTGAGGGTAAAGTTTAGGGTGAGTGTCAGGGTTAGGTTTCAGTTTAGGGTTAGGGTTAGGGAATGGAGAGGGATTAGGGTACATGTTAGGGTACAGCTGCGGTTTAGGGTTAGCATACGTGTGAGGGCAACAGTTAGTGTTGGTGTCCTGGTTATGATTAGGGCACGGGTGAAGGTAAGGCTTCGGGTGAGGGTCAGGGTTAGGATTCGGGTTAGGGTTAGGGTTAGGGAATGGAGAGGGATTAGGGAACAGGCTAGGGTACGACAACGCTTAAGGGTTCGCATAATTGTGAGGGCACGAGTTAGTGTTGGTGTACTGGTTAAGACAAGGGCACCAGTGAGGGTAAGCCCTCGGAAAAGGGTCACGTTCAGGGTTTGGGTTAGGGTTAGGGAAAGGGGAGTGATTAGGGTACAGGATAGGGTACGACAACGCTTAAGGGTTAGCGTACGTTTGAGGGCACGAGTTAGTGTTTGTGTTCTGGTTAAGATTAGGGCATGGGTTAGGATAGGGCTTCGGAAGAGGGTGAAGTTTAGGGATGGGGTTAGGATTAGGGTTAGGCAATGGGAGGGATTAGGGAACAGGGTAGGGCACGGCAACGGTTTAGTCTTAGCGTACGTTGGAGGGCATGGGTTAGTGTTGATGGGCTGTTTAAAATTAGGACACGGGTGAGGGTAAATCTTCGGGTGAGTGTCAGAGTTAGGGTTCGGGTTAGGGTTAGGGTTAGGGAATGGAGAGGGATTAGGGTACAGGTTAGTGTACGGCTGCGGTTTAGGGTTAACGTACGTGTGAGGGCACGGTTTAGTGATGGTGTATTGGTTAAGATTAGGTCACGAGTGAGGGTAAGGCTTCAGGTGAGGCTCAGGGTTACGATTCGGGTTAGGGTTAGGGTTAGGGAATGGGGAGGGATTAGGGTACAATTTAGGGTATGACAACGCTTAAGTGTTAGCGTACGTGTGAGGGCACGAGTTAGTGTTGGTGTCCTGGTTAAGATTAGGGCACGGGTGAGGGTAAGGCTTCGGGTGAGGGTCAGGGTTAGGATTCGTGTTAGGGTTAGGGTTAGGGAATGGGGAGGGATTAGGGTACAGTTTAGGGTACGACAGTGCTTAAGGGTTACCGTTCGTGTGAGGGCAAGAGTTAGTGTTAGTGTCCTGGTTAAGATTAGGGCACGGGTGTTGGTAAGGCTTCAGGTGAGGGTCAGGGTTAGGATACAGGTTAGGGTTAGGGTTAGGGAATGGGGAGGGATTAGGGTACAGTTTAGGGTACGACAACGCTTAAGGGTTAGCGCACGTGTGATGCCACGAATTAGTGTTGGTGTGCTGGTTAAGATTAGGGCACGGCTGAGGGTAAGGGTTCGGGTGAGGTTCAGGTATACGATTCGGGTTAGGGTTAGGGTTAGGGAATGCGGAGGGATTAGGGTACAGTTTAGGGTACGATGACGCTTAAGGGTTTGCGTACGTGTGAGGGCACGAATTAGTGTTGGTGTGCTGGTTAAGATTAGGGCACGGGTGAGGGTAAAGTCTCGGAAGAGGGTCACGTTAAGGGTTTGGGTTAGGGTTATGATTAGGGAATGGGGATTGATTAGGGTACAGGTTAGGGTACGGCAATGGCTTAGTGTTAGCCTACGTAAGAGGGCATGGGTTAGTGTTGATGTAGTGGTTAAAATTAGGACACGAGTGAGAGTAAAGTTTAGGGTGAGTGTCACGTTTAGGTTTCAGGTTAGGGTTAGGGTTAGGGTATGGAGAGGGATTAGGGTACAGGTTAGGGTACAGCTGCGGTTTAGGGTTAGCGTACGTGTGAGGGCACGAGCTAGTGTTGGTGTCCTGGTTAAGATTTGGGCACGGGGGAGGGTAAGGCTTCGGGTGAGGCTCAGGGTTAGGATTCGGGTTAGGGTTAGGGTTAGGGAATGGAGAGGGATTAGGGTACAGGTTAGGGTACGGCTGTGATTTAGGATTACCGTACGTTTGAGGGCACGGTTTAGTGATGGTGTATTGGTTAAGATTAGGTCAGGGGTGAGGGTAAGGCTTAGGGTGAGGCTCAGGGTTAGGATTCGGGTTAGGGTTAGGGTTAGGGAATGGGGAGGGATTAGGGTACAATTTACGGTATGACAACGCTAAAGGGTTAGCCTACGTCTGAGGGCACCAGTTAGTGTTGGTGTCCTGGTTAACATTAAGGCCCGGGTGAGGGTAAGGCTTCAGGTGAGGGTCAGGGTTAGGATTCGGGTTAGGGTTAGGGTTAGGGAATGGAGAGGTATTAGGGTACATGTTAGGGTACAGCTGCGGTTTAGGGTTAGCGTATGTGTGAGGGCATGCGTTAGTGTTGGTGTCTTGGTTAAGATTTGGGCACGGGTGAGGGTAAGGCTTCGGGTGAGGGTCAGGGTTAGGATTCGGGTTAGGGTTAGGGTTAGGGAATGGAGAGGGATTAGGGTACAGGCTAGTGTACGACAACGCTTAAGGGTTCAGATAATTGTGAGGGCACGAGTTAGTGTTGGTGTACTGGTTAAGACAAGGGCACCGGTGAAGTTAAGGCCTCGGAAAAGGGTCACGTTCAGGGTTTGGGTTAGGGTTAGGGAAAGGGGAGTGATTAGGGTACAGGATAGGGTACGACAACGCTTAAGGGTTAGCGTACGTTTGAGGGTACGAGTTAGTGTTTGTGTTCTGGTTAAGATTAGGGCATGGGTTAGGATAGGGCTTCGGAAGAGGGTGAAGTTTAGGGATGGGGTTAGGATTAGGGTTAGGCAATGGGAGGGATTAGGGAACAGGGTAGGGCACGGCAACGGTTTAGTCTTAGCGTACGTTGGAGGGCATGGGTTAGTGTTGATGGGCTGTTTAAAATTAGGACACGGGTGAGGGTAAATCTTCGGGTGAGTGTCAGAGTTAGGGTTCGGGTTAGGGTTAGGGTTAGGGAATGGAGAGGGATTAGGGTACAGGTTAGTGTACGGCTGCGGTTTAGGGTTAACGTACGTGTGAGGGCACGGTTTAGTGATGGTGTATTGGTTAAGATTAGGTCACGAGTGAGGGTAAGGCTTCAGGTGAGGCTCAGGGTTACGATTCGGGTTAGGGTTAGTGTTAGGGAATGGGGAGGGATTAGGGTACAATTTAGGGTATGACAACGCTTAAGTGTTAGCGTACGTGTGAGGGCACGAGTTAGTGTTGGTGTCCTGGTTAAGATTAGGGCACGGGTGAGGGTAAGGCTTCGGGTGAGGGTCAGGGTTAGGATTCGTGTTAGGGTTAGGGTTAGGGAATGGGGAGGGATTAGGGTACAGTTTAGGGTACGACAGTGCTTAAGGGTTACCGTTCGTGTGAGGGCAAGAGTTAGTGTTAGTGTCCTGGTTAAGATTAGGGCACGGGTGTTGGTAAGGCTTCAGGTGAGGGTCAGGGTTAGGATACAGGTTAGGGTTAGGGTTAGGGAATGGGGAGGGATTAGGGTACAGTTTAGGGTACGACAACGCTTAAGGGTTAGCGCACGTGTGATGCCACGAATTAGTGTTGGTGTGCTGGTTAAGATTAGGGCACGGCTGAGGGTAAGGGTTCGGGTGAGGTTCAGGCATACGATTCGGGTTAGGGTTAGGGTTAGGGAATGCGGAGGGATTAGGGTACAGTTTAGGGTACGATGACGCTTAAGGGTTTGCGTACGTGTGAGGGCACGAATTAGTGTTGGTGTGCTGGTTAAGATTAGGGCACGGGTGAGGGTAAAGTCTCGGAAGAGGGTCACGTTAAGGGTTTGGGTTAGGGTTATGATTAGGGAATGGGGATTGATTAGGGTACAGGTTAGGGTACGGCAATGGCTTAGGGTTAGCCTACGTAAGAGGGCATGGGTTAGTGTTGATGTAGTGGTTAAAATTAGGACACGAGTGAGAGTAAAGTTTAGGGTGAGTGTCACGTTTAGGTTTCAGGTTAGGGTTAGGGTTAGGGTATGGAGAGGGATTAGGGTACAGGTTAGGGTACAGCTGCGGTTTAGGGTTAGCGTACGTGTGAGGGCACGAGCTAGTGTTGGTGTCCTGGTTAAGATTTGGGCACGGGGGAGGGTAAGGCTTCGGGTGAGGCTCAGGGTTAGGATTCGGGTTAGGGTTAGGGTTAGGGAATGGAGAGGGATTAGGGTACAGGCTAGGGTACGACAACGCTTAAGGGTTCACATAATTGTGAGGGCACGAGTTTGTGTTGGTGTACTGGTTAAGACGAGGGGACCGGTGAGGGTATGGCCTCGGAAAAGGGTCACGTTCAGGGTTTGGGTTAGGGTTAGGGTTAGAGAATGGGGAGGGATTAGGGTACAGGATAGTGTACGACAACGCTTAAGGGTTAGCGTACGTTTGAGGGCACGAGTTAGTGTTTGTGTACTGGTTAAGATTAGGGCATGGGTTAGGGTAGGGCCTCAGAAGAGGGTCAGGTTTAGAGATGGGGTTAGGGTTAGGGTTAGGCAATGGGAGGGATTAGGGAACAGGGTAGGGCATGGCAACGTTTTAGTGTTCGCCTACGTTGGAGGGCATGGGTTAGTTTTGATGGACGGTTAAAAATTAGGACACGGGTGAGGGTCCATCTTTGGGTGAGTGTCAGGGTTAGGGTTCAGTTTAGGGTTAGGGTTAGGGAATGGAGAGAGATTAGGGTACAGGTTAGGGTACGGCTGTGATTTAGGATTACCGTACGTTTGAGGGCACGGTTTAGTGATGGTGTATTGTTTAAGATTAGGTCAGGGTTGAGGGTAAGGCTTAGGGTGAGGCTCAGGGTTAGGATTCGGGTTAGGGTTAGGGTTAGGGAATGGGGAGGGATTAGGGTACAATTTACGGTATGACAACGCTTAAGGGTTAGCGTACGTGTGAGGGCACCAGTTAGTGTTGGTGTCCTGCTTAACGTTAGGGCACGGGTGAGGGTAAGGCTTCTGGTGAGGGTCAGGGTTAGGATTCGGGTTAGGGTTAGGGTTAGGGAATGGTGAGGGATTAGGGTACAGTTTAGGGTACGACAACGCTTAAGGGTTAGCGTACGTGTGAGGGCACGAATTAGTGTTGGTGTGCTGGTTAAGATTAGGGCACGGGTGAGGGTAAGGGTTCAGGTGAGGGTCAGGTTTACGATTCGGGTTAGGGTTAGGGTTAGGGAATGGAGAGGTATTAGGGTACAGCTTAGGGTACAGCTGCGGTTTAGGGTTAGCGTACGTGTGAGGGCATGAGTTAGTGTTGGTGTCCTGGTTAAGATTTGGGCACGGGTGAGGGTAAGGCTTCGGGTGAGGGTCAGGGTTAGGATTCGGGTTAGGGTTAGGGTTAGGGAATGGAGAGGGATTAGGGTACAGGCTAGGGTACGACAATGCTTAAGGGTTCAGATAATTGTGAGGGCACGAGTTAGTGTTGGTGTACTGGTTAAGACAAGGGCACCGGTGAAGTTAAGGCCTCGGAAAAGGGTCACGTTCAGGGTTTGGGTTAGGGTTAGGGTTAGGGAATGGGGAGTGATTAGGGTACAGGATAGGGTACGACAACGCTTAAGGGTTAGCGTACGTTTGAGGGCACGAGTTAGTGTTTGTGTTCTGGTTAAGATTAGGGCATGGGTTAGGATAGGGCCTCGGAAGATGGTAAAGTTTAGGGATGGGGTTAGGATTAGGGTTAGGCAATGGGAGGGATTAGGGAACAGGGTAGGGCACGGCAACGGTTTAGTCTTAGCCTACGTTGGAGGGCATGGGTTAGTGTTGATGGACTGTTTAAAATTAGGACACGGGTGAGGGTAAATCTTCGGGTGAGTGTCAGAGTTAGGGTTCAGTTTAGGGTTAGGGTTAGGGAAAGGAGAGGGATTAGGGTACAGGTTAGGGTACGGCTGTGGTTTAGGGTTAGCGTACGTGTGAGGGCACGGTTTAGTGATGGTGTATTGGTGAAAATTAGGTCACGGGTGAGGGTAAGGCTTAGGGTGAGGCTCAGGGTTAGGATTCGGGTTACGGTTAGTGTTAGGGAATGGGGAGGGATTAGGGTACAATTTAGGGTATGACAACGCTTAAGGGTTAGCGTACGTGTGAGGGCACGAGTTAGAGTTGGTGTCCTGGTTAAGATTAGGGCACGTGTGAGGGTAAGTCTTCGGGTGAGGGTCAGGGTTGGGATTCGTGTTAGGGTTAGGGTTAGGGAAAGGGGAGGGATTAGGGTACAGTTTAGGGTACGACAGTGCTTAAGGGTTAACGTTCGTGTGAGGGCAAGAGTTAATGTTAGTGTCCTGGTTAAGATTAGGGCACGGGTGAGGGTAAGGCTTCGGGTGAGGGTCAGGGTTAGGATTCGGGTTAGGGTTAGGGTTAGGGAATGGGGAGGGATTAGGGTACAGTTTAGGGTACGACAACGCTTAAGGGTTAGCATACGTGTGAGGGCACGAATTAGTGTTGGTGTGCTGGTTAAGTTTAGGGCACGGGTGAGGGTAAGGTTTTGGGTTAGGTTCAAGTTTACGATTCGGGTTAGGGTTAGGGTTAGGGAATGGGAAGGGATTAGGGTACAGTTTAGGGTACGATGACGCTTAAGGGTTAGCGTACGTGTGAGGTCACTAGTTAATGTTAGTGTACCTGTTACGATTAGGGCACGAATGAGGGTAAGGCCTCGGAAGAGGGTCACATTAAGGGTTTGGTTTAGGGTTATGTTTAGGGAATGGGGATTGATTAGGGTACAGGTTAGGTTATGGCAATGGTTTAGGGGTAGCCTACGTAAGAGGTCATGGGTTAGTGTTGATGGACTGTTAAAAATTAGGACACGGGTGACGGTAAATCTTCGGGTGAGTGTCAGGCTTAGGGTTCAGGTTAGGGTTAGGGTTAGGGAATGGAGAGTGATTAGGGTACAGGTTAGGGTACGGCTGTGGTTTAGGGTTAGCGTACGTTTGAGAGCACGGTTTAATGATGGTGAATTGGTTAAAATTAGGTCACGGGTGAGGGTAAGGCTTTGGGTAAGGCTCAGGGTTAGGATTCCGGTTAGGGTTAGTGTTAGGGAATGGGGATTGATTAGGGTACAGGTTAGGGTACGGCAATGGTTTAGGGTTAGCCTACGTAAGAGGGCAAGGGTTAGTGTTGATGTACTGGTTAAAATTAGGACACGGTTGAGGGTAAAGTTTAGGGTGAGTGTCAGGGTTAGGTTTCAGTTTAGGGTTAGGGTTAGGGAATGGAGAGGGATTAGGGTACATGTTAGGGTACAGCTGCGGTTTAGGGTTAGCATACGTGTGAGGGCAACAGTTAGTGTTGGTGTCCTGGTTATGATTAGGGCACGGGTGAAGGTAAGGCTTCGGGTGAGGGTCAGGGTTAGGATTCGGGTTAGGGTTAGGGTTAGGGAATGGAGAGGGATTAGGGAACAGGCTAGGGTACGACAACGCTTAAGGGTTCGCATAATTGTGAGGGCACGAGTTAGTGTTGGTGTACTGGTTAAGACAAGGGCACCAGTGAGGGTAAGCCCTCGGAAAAGGGTCACGTTCAGGGTTTGTGTTAGGGTTAGGGAAAGGGGAGTGATTAGGGTACAGGATAGGGTACGACAACGCTTAAGGGTTAGCGTACGTTTGAGGGCACGAGTTAGTGTTTGTGTTCTGGTTAAGATTAGGGCATGGGTTAGGATAGGGCTTCGGAAGAGGGTGAAGTTTAGGGATGGGGTTAGGATTAGGGTTAGGCAATGGGAGGGATTAGGGAACAGGGTAGGGCACGGCAACGGTTTAGTCTTAGCGTACGTTGGAGGGCATGGGTTAGTGTTGATGGGCTGTTTAAAATTAGGACACGGGTGAGGGTAAATCTTCGGGTGAGTGTCAGAGTTAGGGTTCGGGTTAGGGTTAGGGTTAGGGAATGGAGAGGGATTAGGGTACAGGTTAGTGTACGGCTGCGGTTTAGGGTTAACGTACGTGTGAGGGCACGGTTTAGTGATGGTGTATTGGTTAAGATTAGGTCACGAGTGAGGGTAAGGCTTCAGGTGAGGCTCAGGGTTACGATTCGGGTTAGGGTTAGGGTTAGGGAATGGGGAGGGATTAGGGTACAATTTAGGGTATGACAACGCTTAAGTGTTAGCGTACGTGTGAGGGCACGAGTTAGTGTTGGTGTCCTGGTTAAGATTAGGGCACGGGTGAGGGTAAGGCTTCGGGTGAGGGTCAGGGTTAGGATTCGTGTTAGGGTTAGGGTTAGGGAATGGGGAGGGATTAGGGTACAGTTTAGGGTACGACAGTGCTTAAGGGTTACCGTTCGTGTGAGGGCAAGAGTTAGTGTTAGTGTCCTGGTTAAGATTAGGGCACGGGTGTTGGTAAGGCTTCAGGTGAGGGTCAGGGTTAGGATACAGGTTAGGGTTAGGGTTAGGGAATGGGGAGGGATTAGGGTACAGTTTAGGGTACGACAACGCTTAAGGGTTAGCGCACGTGTGATGCCACGAATTAGTGTTGGTGTGCTGGTTAAGATTAGGGCACGGCTGAGGGTAAGGGTTCGGGTGAGGTTCAGGTATACGATTCGGGTTAGGGTTAGGGTTAGGGAATGCGGAGGGATTAGGGTACAGTTTAGGGTACGATGACGCTTAAGGGTTTGCGTACGTGTGAGGGCACGAATTAGTGTTGGTGTGCTGGTTAAGATTAGGGCACGGGTGAGGGTAAAGTCTCGGAAGAGGGTCACGTTAAGGGTTTGGGTTAGGGTTATGATTAGGGAATGGGGATTGATTAGGGTACAGGTTAGGGTACGGCAATGGCTTAGTGTTAGCCTACGTAAGAGGGCATGGGTTAGTGTTGATGTAGTGGTTAAAATTAGGACACGAGTGAGAGTAAAGTTTAGGGTGAGTGTCACGTTTAGGTTTCAGGTTAGGGTTAGGGTTAGGGTATGGAGAGGGATTAGAGTACAGGTTAGGGTACAGCTGCGGTTTAGGGTTAGCGTACGTGTGAGGGCACGAGCTAGTGTTGGTGTCCTGGTTAAGATTTGGGCACGGGGGAGGGTAAGGCTTCGGGTGAGGCTCAGGGTTAGGATTCGGGTTAGGGTTAGGGTTAGGGAATGGAGAGGGATTAGGGTACAGGTTAGGGTACGGCTGTGATTTAGGATTACCGTACGTTTGAGGGCACGGTTTAGTGATGGTGTATTGGTTAAGATTAGGTCAGGGGTGAGGGTAAGGCTTAGGGTGAGGCTCAGGGTTAGGATTCGGGTTAGGGTTAGGGTTAGGGAATGGGGAGGGATTAGGGTACAATTTACGGTATGACAACGCTAAAGGGTTAGCCTACGTCTGAGGGCACCAGTTAGTGTTGGTGTCCTGGTTAACATTAGGGCCCGGGTGAGGGTAAGGCTTCAGGTGAGGGTCAGGGTTAGGATTCGGGTTAGGGTTAGGGTTAGGGAATGGTGAGGGATTAGGGTACAGTTTAGGGTACGACAACGCTTAAGGGTTAGCGTACGTGTGAGGGCACGAATTAGTGTTGGTGTGCTGGTTAAGATTAGGGCACGGGTGAGGGTAAGGGTTCGGGTGAGGGTCAGGTTTACGATTCGGGTTAGGGTTAGTGTTAGGGAATGGAGAGGGACTAGGGTACAGTTTAGGGTACGATGACGCTTAAGGGTTCGCGTACGTGTGAGGTCACTAGTTAGTGTTAGTGTACCTGTTACGATTAGGGCATGGGTGAGGGTAAGGCCTCGGAAGAGGGTCACGTTAAGGATTTGGGTTAGGGTTATGGTTAGGGAATGGGAATTGATTAGGGTACAGGTTAGGTTACGGCAATGGTTTAGGGATAGCCTACGTAAGAGGGCATGGGTTAGTGTTGATGTACTGGTTAAAATTAGGACACGGGTGAGGGTAAAGTTTTAGTGAGTGTCAGGGTTAGGTTTCAGGTTAGGGTTAGGGTTAGGGAATGGAGAGGTATTAGGGTACATGTTAGGGTACAGCTGCGGTTTAGGGTTAGCGTATGTGTGAGGGCATGCGTTAGTGTTGGTGTCTTGGTTAAGATTTGGGCACGGGTGAGGGTAAGGCTTCGGGTGAGGGTCAGGGTTAGGATTCGGGTTAGGGTTAGGGTTAGGGAATGGAGAGGGATTAGGGTACAGGCTAGTGTACGACAACGCTTAAGGGTTCAGATAATTGTGAGGGCACGAGTTAGTGTTGGTGTACTGGTTAAGACAAGGGCACCGGTGAAGTTAAGGCCTCGGAAAAGGGTCACGTTCAGGGTTTGGGTTAGGGTTAGGGAAAGGGGAGTGATTAGGGTACAGGATAGGGTACGACAACGCTTAAGGGTTAGCGTACGTTTGAGGGCACGAGTTAGTGTTTGTGTTCTGGTTAAGATTAGGGCATGGGTTAGGATAGGGCTTCGGAAGAGGGTGAAGTTTAGGGATGGGGTTAGGATTAGGGTTAGGCAATGGGAGGGATTAGGGAACAGGGTAGGGCACGGCAACGGTTTAGTCTTAGCGTACGTTGGAGGGCATGGGTTAGTGTTGATGGGCTGTTTAAAATTAGGACACGGGTGAGGGTAAATCTTCGGGTGAGTGTCAGAGTTAGGGTTCGGGTTAGGGTTAGGGTTAGGGAATGGAGAGGGATTAGGGTACAGGTTAGTGTACGGCTGCGGTTTAGGGTTAACGTACGTGTGAGGGCACGGTTTAGTGATGGTGTATTGGTTAAGATTAGGTCACGAGTGAGGGTAAGGCTTCAGGTGAGGCTCAGGGTTACGATTCGGGTTAGGGTTAGGGTTAGGGAATGGGGAGGGATTAGGGTACAATTTAGGGTATGACAACGCTTAAGTGTTAGCGTACGTGTGAGGGCACGAGTTAGTGTTGGTGTCCTGGTTAAGATTAGGGCACGGGTGAGGGTAAGGCTTCGGGTGAGGGTCAGGGTTAGGATTCGTGTTAGGGTTAGGGTTAGGGAATGGGGAGGGATTAGGGTACAGTTTAGGGTACGACAGTGCTTAAGGGTTACCGTTCGTGTGAGGGCAAGAGTTAGTGTTAGTGTCCTGGTTAAGATTAGGGCACGGGTGTTGGTAAGGCTTCAGGTGAGGGTCAGGGTTAGGATACAGGTTAGGGTTAGGGTTAGGGAATGGGGAGGGATTAGGGTACAGTTTAGGGTACGACAACGCTTAAGGGTTAGCGCACGTGTGATGCCACGAATTAGTGTTGGTGTGCTGGTTAAGATTAGGGCACGGCTGAGGGTAAGGGTTCGGGTGAGGTTCAGGTATACGATTCGGGTTAGGGTTAGGGTTAGGGAATGCGGAGGGATTAGGGTACAGTTTAGGGTACGATGACGCTTAAGGGTTTGCGTACGTGTGAGGGCACGAATTAGTGTTGGTGTGCTGGTTAAGATTAGGGCACGGGTGAGGGTAAAGTCTCGGAAGAGGGTCACGTTAAGGGTTTGGGTTAGGGTTATGATTAGGGAATGGGGATTGATTAGGGTACAGGTTAGGGTACGGCAATGGCTTAGGGTTAGCCTACGTAAGAGGGCATGGGTTAGTGTTGATGTAGTGGTTAAAATTAGGACACGAGTGAGAGTAAAGTTTAGGGTGAGTGTCACGTTTAGGTTTCAGGTTAGGGTTAGGGTTAGGGTATGGAGAGGGATTAGGGTACAGGTTAGGGTACAGCTGCGGTTTAGGGTTAGCGTACGTGTGAGGGCACGAGCTAGTGTTGGTGTCCTGGTTAAGATTTGGGCACGGGGGAGGGTAAGGCTTCGGGTGAGGCTCAGGGTTAGGATTCGGGTTAGGGTTAGGGTTAGGGAATGGAGAGGGATTAGGGTACAGGCTAGGGTACGACAACGCTTAAGGGTTCACATAATTGTGAGGGCACGAGTTTGTGTTGGTGTACTGGTTAAGACGAGGGGACCGGTGAGTGTATGGCCTCGGAAAAGGGTCACGTTCAGGGTTTGGGTTAGGGTTAGGGTTAGAGAATGGGGAGGGATTAGGGTACAGGATAGTGTACGACAACGCTTAAGGGTTAGCGTACGTTTGAGGGCACGAGTTAGTGTTTGTGTACTGGTTAAGATTAGGGCATGGGTTAGGGTAGGGCCTCAGAAGAGGGTCAGGTTTAGAGATGGGGTTAGGGTTAGGGTTAGGCAATGGGAGGGATTAGGGAGCAGGGTAGGGCATGGCAACGTTTTAGTGTTCGCCTACGTTGGAGGGCATGGGTTAGTTTTGATGGACTGTTAAAAATTAGGACACGGGTGAGGGTCCATCTTTGGGTGAGTGTCAGGGTTAGGGTTCAGTTTAGGGTTAGGGTTAGGGAATGGAGAGAGATTAGGGTACAGGTTAGGGTACGGCTGTGATTTAGGATTACCGTACGTTTGAGGGCACGGTTTAGTAATGGTGTATTGTTTAAGATTAGGTCAGGGTTGAGGGTAAGGCTTAGGGTGAGGCTCAGGGTTAGGATTCGGGTTAGGGTTAGGGTTAGGGAATGGGGAGGGATTAGGGTACAATTTACGGTATGACAACGCTTAAGGGTTAGCGTACGTGTGAGGGCACCAGTTAGTGTTGGTGTCCTGCTTAACGTTAGGGCACGGGTGAGGGTAAGGCTTCTGGTGAGGGTCAGGGTTAGGATTCGGGTTAGGGTTAGGGTTAGGGAATGGTGAGGGATTAGGGTACAGTTTAGGGTACGACAACGCTTAAGGGTTAGCGTACGTGTGAGGGCACGAATTAGTGTTGGTGTGCTGGTTAAGATTAGGGCACGGGTGAGGGTAAGGGTTCAGGTGAGGGTCAGGTTTACGATTCGGGTTAGGGTTAGGGTTAGGGAATGGAGAGGTATTAGGGTACAGCTTAGGGTACAGCTGCGGTTTAGGGTTAGCGTACGTGTGAGGGCACGGTTTAGTGATGGTGTATTGGTGAAAATTAGGTCACGGGTGAGGGTAAGGGTTCGGGTGAGGCTCAGGGTTAGGATTCGGGTTACGGTTAGTGTTAGGGAATGGGGAGGGATTAGGGTACAATTTAGGGTATGACAACGCTTAAGGGTTAGCGTACGTGTGAGGGCACGAGTTAGAGTTGGTGTCCTGGTTAAGATTAGGGCACGTGTGAGGGTAAGTCTTCGGGTGAGGGTCAGGGTTGGGATTCGTGTTAGGGTTAGGGTTAGGGAAAGGGGAGGGATTAGGGTACAGTTTAGGGTACGACAGTGCTTAAGGGTTAACGTTCGTGTGAGGGCAAGAGTTAATGTTAGTGTCCTGGTTAAGATTAGGGCACGGGTGAGGGTAAGGCTTCGGGTGAGGGTCAGGGTTAGGATTCGGGTTAGGGTTAGGGTTAGGGAATGGGGAGGGATTAGGGTACAGTTTAGGGTACGACAACGCTTAAGGGTTAGCATACGTGTGAGGGCACGAATTAGTGTTGGTGTGCTGGTTAAGTTTAGGGCACGGGTGAGGGTAAGGTTTTGGGTTAGGTTCAAGTTTACGATTCGGGTTAGGGTTAGGGTTAGGGAATGGGAAGGGATTAGGGTACAGTTTAGGGTACGATGACGCTTAAGGGTTAGCGTACGTGTGAGGTCACTAGTTAATGTTAGTGTACCTGTTACGATTAGGGCACGAATGAGGGTAAGGCCTCGGAAGAGGGTCACATTAAGGGTTTGGTTTAGGGTTATGTTTAGGGAATGGGGATTGATTAGGGTACAGGTTAGGTTATGGCAATGGTTTAGGGGTAGCCTACGTAAGAGGTCATGGGTTAGTGTTGATGGACTGTTAAAAATTAGGACACGGGTGACGGTAAATCTTCGGGTGAGTGTCAGGCTTAGGGTTCAGGTTAGGGTTAGGGTTAGGGAATGGAGAGTGATTAGGGTACAGGTTAGGGTACGGCTGTGGTTTAGGGTTAGCGTACGTTTGAGAGCACGGTTTAATGATGGTGAATTGGTTAAAATTAGGTCACGGGTGAGGGTAAGGCTTTGGGTAAGGCTCAGGGTTAGGATTCCGGTTAGGGTTAGTGTTAGGGAATGGGGATTGATTAGGGTACAGGTTAGGGTACGGCAATGGTTTAGGGTTAGCCTACGTAAGAGGGCAAGGGTTAGTGTTGATGTACTGGTTAAAATTAGGACACGGTTGAGGGTAAAGTTTAGGGTGAGTGTCAGGGTTGGGTTTCAGTTTAGGGTTAGGGTTAGGGAATGGAGAGGGATTAGGGTACATGTTAGGGTACAGCTGCGGTTTAGGGTTAGCATACGTGTGAGGGCAACAGTTAGTGTTGGTGTCCTGGTTATGATTAGGGCACGGGTGAAGGTAAGGCTTCGGGTGAGGGTCAGGGTTAGGATTCGGGTTAGTGTTAGGGTTAGGGAATGGGGAGTGATTAGGGTACAGGATAGTGTACGACAACGCTTATGGGTTAGCATACGTTTGCGGGCACGATTTAGTGTTTGTGTACTGGTTAAGATTAGGGCATGGGTTAGGAAAGGGCCTCGGAAGAGGGTAAAGTTTAGGGATAGGTTTAGGATTAGGGTTAGGCAATGGGAGGGATTAGGGAACAGGGTAGGGCACGGCAACGGTTTAGTGTTAGCCTACGTTGGAGGGCATGGGTTAGTGTTGATGGACTGTTTAAAATTAGGACACGGGTGATGGTAAATCTTCGGGTGAGTGTCAGGGTTAGGGTTCGGGTTAGGGTTAGGGTTAGGGAATGGATAGGGATTAGGGTACAGGTTAGGGTACGGCTGCGGTTTAGGGTTAACGTACGTGTGAGGGCAAGGTTTAGTGATGGTGTATTGGTTAAGATTAGGTCAGGGTTAAGGGTAAGGCTTAGGGTGAGGCTCAGGGTTAGGATTCGGGATAGGGTTAGGGTTAGGGAATGGGGAGGGTTTACGGTACAATTTAGGGTATAACAATGCTTAAGGGTTAGCGTACGTGTGAGGGCACGAGTTAGTGTTGGTGTCCTGGTTAAGATTAGGTCACGGGTGAGGGTAAGGCTTCAGGTGAGGGTCAGGGTTAGGATTCCTGTTAGGGTTAGGGTTAGTGAATGGGGAGGGATTAGGGTACAGTTTAGGGTACGACAGTGCTTAAGGGTTACCGCTCGTGTTAGGGCAAGAGTTAGTGTTAGTGTCCTGGTTAAGATTAGGGAACGGGTGAGGGTAAGGCTTCAGGTGAGGGTCAGGGTTAGGATTCGGTTTAGGGTTAGGGTTAGGGAATGGGGAGGGATTAGGGTACAGTTTAGGGTACGACAACGCTTAACGGTTAGCGTACGTGTGATGCCACGAATTAGTGTTGGTGTGCTGGTTAAGATTAGGGCATGGGTGAGGGTAAGGGTTCGGGTGAGGGTCAGGTTTACGATTCGGGTTAGGGTTATGGTTAGGGAATGGGGAGGGATTAGGGTACAGTTTAGGGTACCATGACGCTTAAGGGATAGCGTACGTGTGATGTCACAAGTTAGTGTTAGTATTCCTGTTACAATTAGGGCACGGGTGAGAGTAAGGCCTCGGAGGAGGCTCACGTTAAGGGTTTGGGTTAGGGTAATGGTTAGGGAATGGGGATTGATTAGGGTACAGGTTAGGGTACGGCAATGTTTTAGGGTTAGCCTACGTAAGAGGGCATGGGTTAGTGTTGATGTACTGGTTAAAATTAGTACACGGGTGAGGGTAAAGTTTAGGGTGAGTGTCAGGGTTAGGTTTCAGGTTAGGGTTAGGGTTAGGATATGGAGAGGGATTAGCATGCAGGTTAGGGTACAGCTGCGGTTTAGGGTTAGCGTACGTGTGAGGGCACGAGCTAGTGTTGGTGTCCTCGTTAAGATTAGGGCACGGGTGAGGGTAAGGCTTCGGGTGAGGCTCAGGGTTAGGATTCGGGTTAGGGTTAGGGAATAGAGAGGGATTAGGGTACAGGCTAGGGTACGGCTGTGGTTTAGGGTTAGCGTACGTTTGAGAGCACGGTTTAATGATGGTGAATTGGTTAAAATTAGGGCACGGGTGAGGGTAAGGCTTTGGGTGAGGCTCAGGGTTAGGATTCCGGTTAGGGTTAGTGTTAGGGAATGGGGATTGATTAGGGTACAGGTTAGGGTACGGCAATGGTTTAGGGTTAGCCTACGTAAGAGGGCAAGGGTTAGTGTTGATGTACTGGTTAAAATTAGGACACGGTTGAGGGTAAAGTTTAGGGTGAGTGTCAGGGTTAGGTTTCAGTTTAGGGTTAGGGTTAGGGAATGGAGAGGGATTAGGGTACATGTTAGGGTACAGCTGCGGTTTAGGGTTAGCATACGTGTGAGGGCAACAGTTAGTGTTGGTGTCCTGGTTATGATTAGGGCACGGGTGAAGGTAAGGCTTCGGGTGAGGGTCACGGTTAGGATTCGGGTTAGGGTTAGGGTTAGGGAATGGAGAGGGATTAGGGAACAGGCTAGGGTACGACAACGCTTAAGGGTTCGCATAATTGTGAGGGCACAAGTTAGTGTTGGTGTACTGGATAAGACAAGGGCACCGGTGAGGGTAAGGCCGGGGAAAAGGGTCATGTTCAGGTTTTGGGTTAGGGTTAGGGTTAGGGAATGGGGAGGGATTACGGTACAGCATAGGGTATGACAACGCTTAAGGGTTAGCGTACGTTTGAGGGCACGAGTTAGTGTTTGTGTACTGGTTAAGATTAGGGCATGGGTTAGGGTAGGGCCTCGGAAGAGGGTCAGGTTTAGGGATGGGGAAAGGGTTAGGGTTAGGCAATGGGAGGGATTAGGGAACAGGGTAGGGCACGGCAATGGTTTAGTGTTAGCCTACGTTGGAGGGCATGGGTTAGAGCTGATGGACTGTTAAAAATTAGGACACGGGTGAGGGTAAATCTTCGCCTGAGTGTCAGGGTTAGGGTTCACGTTAGGGTTAGGGTTAGGGAATGGAGAGGGATTAGGGTACAGGTTAGGTTACGGCTGTGGTTTAGGGTTAGTGTACGTGTGAGGGCACGAGTTAGAGTTGGTGTCCTGGTTAAGATTAGGGCACGGGTGAGGGTAAGTCTTCGGGTGAGGGTCAGGGTTAGGATTCGTGTTAGGGTTAGGGTTAGGGAATGGAGAGAGTTTAGCGTACAGTTTAGGGTACGACAGTGATTAAGTGTTACCGTTCGTGTGAGGGCAAGGGTTAGTGTTAGTGTCCTGGTTAAGATTAGGGCACGGGGCTTCCCTGGTGGCGCAGTGGTTGAGATTCCGCCTGCCGATGCAGGGGATACGGGTTCGTGCCCCGGTCTGGGAAGATCCCACATGCCGCGGAGCGGCTGGGCCCGTGAGCCATGGCCGCTGAGCCTGCGCGTCCGGAGCCTGTGCTCCGCAAAGGGAGAGGCCACAACAGTGAGAGGCCCGCATACCGCAAAAAAAAAAAAAAAAAAAAAAAAAAAGATTAAGGCACGGGAGAGTGTCAGGCTTCAGGTGAGGGTCAGGGTTAAGATTCGGGTTAGGGTTAGGGAATGGGGAGGGATTAGGGTACAGTTTAGGGTATGACAACGCTTAAGGGAATGCGTACGTGTGAGGGCATGTATTAGTGTTGGTGTGCTGGTTAAGATTACAGCACGGGTGAGGTTAAGGGTTCAGGTGAGGGTCCGGTTTACGATTCGGGTTAGGGTTAGCGTTAGGGAATGGGGAGGGATTAGTCTACAGTTTAGGGTACGATGAGGCTTAAGGGATATTGTACGTGTGAGGTCACTAGTTAGTGTTAGTGTACCGGTTACGATTAGGGCACGGGTGAGGGTAAGGCCTCGGAAGAGGGTCACGTTAAGTGTTTGGGTTAGGGTTATGGTTAGGGCATGGGGATTGATTAGGGTACAGGTTAGGGTACGGCAATGGTTTAAGGTTAGCCTACGTAAGAGGGCATGGGTTAGTGTTGATGTACTGGTTAAAATTAGTACACGGGTAAGGGTTAAGTTTAGGGTGAGTGTCAGGGTTAGGTTTCAGGTTAGGGTTAGGGTTAGGGTATGGAGAGGGATTAGGATACAGGTTAGGGTACAGCTGCGGTTTAGGGTTAGCGTACGTGTGAGGGCACGAGCTAGTGTTGGTGTCCTGGTTAAGATTTGGGCACGGGGGAGGGTAAGGCTTCGGGTGAGGCTCAGGGTTAGGATTCGGGTTAGTGTTAGGGTTAGGGAATGGAGAGGGATTAGGGTACAGGCTAGGGTACGACAACGCTTAAGTGTTCGCATAATTGTGAGGGCACGAGTTAGTGTTGGTGTACTGGTTAAGACAAGGGCACCGATGAGGGTAAAGCCTCGGAAAAGGGTCACGTTCAGGGTTTGGGTTAGGGTTAGGGTTAGGGAATGGGGAGGGATTAGGGTACAGGATAGGGTAAGACAACGCTTAAGGGTTAGCGTACGTTTGAGGGCACGAGTTAGTGTTTGTGTACTGGTTAAGATTAGGGCATGGGTTAGGGTAGGGCCTCGGAAGAGGGTCAAGTTTAGGGATGGGGATAGGGTTAGGGTTAGGCAATGGGAGGGATTAGGTAACAGGGTAGGGCACGGCAACGGTTTAGTGTTAGCCTACGTTGGAGTGCATGGGTTAGTGTTGATGGACTGTTAAAAATTAGGACACGGGTGAGGGTAAATCTTCGGGTGAGTGTCAGGGTTAGGGTTCAGGTTAGGGTTAGGGTTAGGGAATGGAGAGGGATTAGGGTGCAGGTTAGGGTACGGCTGTGGTATAGGGTTAGCGTACGTGTGAGGGCACGGTTTAGTGATGGTGTATTTGTTAAAATTAGGTCACGGGTGAGGGTAAGGCTTCCGGTGAGGGTCAGGGTTAGGATTCCTGTTAGGGTTAGGGTTAGTGAATGGGGAGGGATTAGGGTACAGTTTAGGGTACGACAGTGCTTAAGGGTTACAGGTCGTGTTACGGCAAGAGTTAGTGTTAGTGTCCTGGTTAAGAATAGTGCAAGGGTGAGGGTAAGGCTTCAGGTGAGGGTCAGGGTTAGGATTCGGTTTAGGGTTAGGGTTAGGGAATGAGGAGGGATTAGGGTACAGTTTAGGGTACGACAACGCTTAAGGGTTAGCGTACGTGTGATGCCACGAATTAGTGTTGGTGTGCTGTTTAAGATTAGGGCACGGGTGAGGGTAAGGGTTCGGGTGAGGGTCAGGTTTACGATTCGGGTTAGGGTTAGGGTTAGGGAATGGGGAGGGATTAGGGTACAGTTTAGGGTACGTTGACGCTTTAGGGTTAGGGTACGTGTGATGTCACTAGTTAGTGTTAGTATACCTGTTACAATTAGGGCACGGGTGAGGGTAAGGCCTCGGAAGAGGGTCACGTTAAGGGTTTGGTTTAGAGTTATGTTTAGGGAATGGGGATTGATTAGGGTACAGGTTAGGGTACGGCAATGGTTTAGGGTTAGCCTACGTAAGACGGCATGGGTTAGTGTTGATGTACTGGTTAAAATTAGGACACGGGTAAGGGTTAAGTTTAGGGTGAGTGTCAGGGTTAGGTTTCAGGTTAGGGTAAGGGTTAGGGAATGGAGAGGGATTAGTGTACAGTTTAGGGTACGATGACACTTAAGGCTTAGCGTACGTGTGATGTCACTAGTTAGTTTTAGTATACCTATTACGATTAGGGCACGGGTGAGGGTAAGGCTTCGGGTGAGGGTCAGGGTTAGGATTCGGGTTAGGGCTGGGTTAGGGAATGGGGAGGGATTAGGGTACAGTTTAGGGTACGACAACGCTTAAGGGTTAGCATACGTGTGAGGGCACGAATTAGTGTTGGTGTGCTGGTTAAGTTTAGGGCACGGGTGAGGGTAAGGTTTCGGGTTAGGTTCAAGTTTACGATTCGGGTTAGGGTTAGGGTTAGGGAATGGGAAGGGATTAGGGTACAGTTTAGGGTACGATGACGCTTAAGGGTTAGCGTACGTGTGAGGTCACTAGTTAATGTTAGTGTACCTGTTACGATTAGGGCACGAATGAGGGTAAGGCCTCGGAAGAGGGTCACATTAAGGGTTTGGTTTAGGGTTATGTTTAGGGAATGGGGATTGATTAGGGTACAGGTTAGGTTATGGCAATGGTTTAGGGTTAGCCTACGTAAGAGGTCATGGGTTAGTGTTGATGGACTGTTAAAAATTAGGACACGGGTGACGGTAAATCTTCGGGTGAGTGTCAGGCTTAGGGTTCAGGTTAGGGTTAGGGTTAGGGAATGGAGAGTGATTAGGGTACAGGTTAGGGTACGGCTGTGGTTTAGGGTTAGCGTACGTTTCAGGGCACGGTTTATGATGGTGAATTGGTTAAAATTAGGTCACGGGTGAGGGTAAGGCTTTGGGTGAGGCTCAGGGTTAGGATTCCGGTTAGGGTTAGTGTTAGGGAATGGGGATTGATTAGGGTACAGGTTAGGGTACGGCAATGGTTTAGGGTTAGCCTACGTAAGAGGGCAAGGGTTAGTGTTGATGTACTGGTTAAAATTAGAACACGGTTGAGGGTAAAGTTTAGGGTGAGTGTCAGGGTTAGGTTTCGGTTTAAGGATAGGGTTAGGGAATGGAGAGGGAGTAGGGTACATGTTAGGGTACAGCTGCAGTTTAGGGTTAGCGTACGTGTGAGGGCACGAGTTAGTGTTGGTGTCCTTGTTAAGATTAGGGCACGGGTGAGGGTAAGGCTTCGGGTGAGGGTCACGGTTAGGATTCGGGTTAGGGTTAGGGAATGGAGAGGGATTAGGGTACAGGTTAGGGTACGACAACGCTTAAGGGTTCGCATAATTGTGAGGGCACGAGTTACTGTTGGTTTACAGGTTAAGACAACGGCACCGGTGAGGGTAAGGCCTCAGAAAAGGGTCACGTTCAGGGTTTGGGTTAGGGTTAGGGAATCGGGAGGGATTAGGGTACAGGAGAGGGTACGACAACGCTTAAGGGTTAGCGAACGTTTGAGGGCACGAGTTAGTGTTTGTGTATTGGTTAAGTTTAGGGCATTGGTTAGGGTAGGGCCTCGGAAGAGGGTCAGGTTTAGGGTTGTGGTTAGGGTTAGGGTTAGGCAATAGGAGGGATTAGGGAACAGGGTAGGGCATGGCAACGGTTTAGTGTTAGCCTACGTTGGAGGGCATGGGTTAGTGTTGATGGACTGTTTAAAATTAGGACACGGGTGAGGGTAAATCTTCGGGTGAGTGTCAGGGTTAGGGTTCGTGTTAGGGTTAGTGTTAGGGAATGGAGAGAGATTAGGGTACAGGTTAGGGTACGGCTGCGGTTTAGGGTTAGCGTACGTGTGAGGGCACGGTTTAGTGATGGTGTATTGGTTAAGATTAGGTCAGGGGTGAGGTTAAGGCTCCGGGTCAGGCTCAGGGTTAGGATTCTGGTTAGGGTTAGGTTTAGGGAATGGGGAGGGATTAGGGTAAAATTTAGGGTATGACAACGTTTAAGGGTTAGCGTACGTGTGAGGGCACGAGTTAGTGTTCGTGTCCTGGTTAAGATTAGGGCACGGGTGAGGGTAAGGCTTCGGGTGAGGCTCAGGGTTCGGATTCGGGTTAGGTTTAGGGTTACGGAATGGGGAGGGATTAGGGTACAGTTTAGGGTACGACAGTGCTTAAGGGTTACCGTTCGTGTGAGGGCAAGAGTTAGTGTTAGTGCCCTGGTTAAGATTAGGGCACAGGTGAGGGTAAGGCTTCAGGTGTGGGTCAGGGTTAGGATTCGGTTTAGGGTTAGGATTAGGGAATGGGGAGGGATTAGGGTACAGTTTTGCATACGACAACGCTTAAGGGTTAGCATACGTGTGAGGGCACGAATTAGTGTTGGTGTGCTGCTTAAGTTTAGGGCACGGGTGATGGTAAGGATTCGGGTGAGGGTCAGGTTAACGATTCGGGTTAGGGTTAGGGTTAGAGAATGGGGAGGAATTAGGGTACAGTTTAGGGTACGATGACACTTAAGGGTTAGCGTACGTGTGAGGTCACTAGTTAGTGTTAGTGTACTGGTTACGATTAGGGCACGGGTGAGGGTAAGGCCTCGGAAGAGGGTCACATTAAGGGTTTGGGTTAGGGTTATGGTTAGGGCATGGGGATTGATTAGGGTACAGGTTAGGGTATGACAATGGTTTAGGGTTAGCCTACGTAAGAGGGCATGGGATAGTGTTGTTGTACTGGTTAAAATTAGGACACTGTTGAGGGTAAAGTTTAGGGTGATTGTCAGGGTTAGGTTTCAGGTTAGGGTTAGGGTTAGGGAATGGAGAGGGATTAGGGTACAGGTTAGGGTACAGCTGCGGTTTAGGGTTAGCGTACGTGTGAGGGCACAAGTTAGTGTTGGTGTCCTCGTTAAGATTAGGAAACGGGTGAGGGTAAATCTTCGGGTGAGTGTCAGGGATAGGGTTCGGGTTAGGCTTAGGGTTAGGGAATGGAGAGGGATTAGGGTACAGGTTAGGGTACAGCTGCGGTTTAGGGTTAGCGTACATGTGAGGGCACGAGTTAGTGTTGGTGTCCGGGTTAAGATTTGGGCATGGGTGAGGGTAAGGCTTCAGGTGAGGGTAAGCGTTAGGATTCGGGTTAGGGTTAGTGTTAGGGAATGGGGAGGGATTAGGGTACAGTTTAGGGTACGACAGTGCTTAAGGGTTAGCGTACGTGTGAGGCCACGAATTAGTGTTGGTGTGCTGGTTAAGATTAGGGCACGGGTGAGGGTAAGGGTTCGGGTGAGGGTCAAGATTACGATTCCGGTTAGGGTTAGGGGTAGGGAATGGAGAGGGAGTAGGGTACAGGTTAGGGTACAGCTGCGGTTTAGGGTTACAGTACGTGTGAGGGCACGAGTTAGCCTTGGTGTCCAGGTTAAGATTAGGGCACGGGTGAGGGTAAGGCTTCGGGTGAGGGTCAGGGTTAGGATTCGGGTTCGGGTTAGGGTTAGGGAATGGAGAGGGATTAGGGTACAGACTAGGGTACGACAACGCTTAAGGGTTCGCATAATTGTGAGGGCACGAGTTAGTGTTGGTGTACTGGTTAAGACAAGGGCAACTGTGAGGGTAAGGGCTCGGAAAAGGGTCACGTTCAGGGTTTGGGTTAGGGTTAGTGTTAGGGAATGGGGAGGGATTAGGGTACAGGATAGGGTACGACAACGCTTAAGAGTTAGCGTACGTTTTAGGGAACAAGTTAGTGTTTGTGTACTGGTTAAGATTAGGGCATGGGTTAGGGTAGGACCTCGGAAGAGGGTCAGGTTTAGGGATGGGGTTAGGGTTAGGGTTAGGCAATGGGAGGGATTAGGGATCAGGGTGGGGCACGGCAACGGTTTAGAGTTAGCCTACGTTGTAGGGCATGGGTTAGTGTTGATGGACTGTTTAAAATTAGGACAAGGGTGAGCGTAAATCTTCCGGTGAGTGTCAGGTTTAGGGTTAGGGTTAGGGTTAGGGAATGGAGAGGGATTAGGGTACAGATTAAGGTACGGCTGTGGTTTAGGGTTAGCGTACGTGTGAGGGCAAGGTTTAGTGATGGTGTATTTGTTAAGATTAGGTCACGGGTGAGGGTAAGGCTTAGGGTGAGGCTCAGGGTTAGGATTCGAGTTAGGGTTAGGGTTAGGGAATGGGGAGGGTTTAGGGTACAGTTTAGGGTACGACAGTGATTACGGGATACCGCTCGTGTGAGGGCAAGAGTTAGTGTTACTGTCCTGGTTAAGATTAGGGAACGGGTGAGGGTAAGGCTTCAGGTGAGGGTCAGGGTTAGGATTCGGGTTAGGGTTAGGGTTAGGGAATGGGGAGGGATTAGCGTACAGGCTAGGGTACGACAACGCTTAAGGGTTCGCATAATTGTGAGGGCACGAGTTAGTGTTGGTGTACAGGTTAAGGCAAGGGCACCGGTGAGGGTAAGGCCTTGGAAAAGGGTCACATTCAGGGTTTGGGTTAGTGTTAGGGTTAGGGAATGGGGAGGGATTAGGGTATAGGATATGGTACGACAACGCTTATGGGTTAGCATACGTTTGAGGGCACGAGTTAGTGTTTGTGTACTGGTTAATATTAGGGCATGTGTTAGGGTAGGGCCTCGGAAGAGGGTCAGGTTTAGGGATGTGGTTAGGTTTAGGGTTAGGCAATGGGAGGGATTAGGGAACAGGGTAGGGCACGGCAACGGTTTAGTTTTAGCCTACGTTTGAGGGCATGGTTTAGTGTTGATGGACTGTTTAAAATTAGGACACGGGTGAGGGAAAATCTTCGGGTGAGTGTCAAGGTTAGGGTTCGGGTTAGGGTTAGGGTTAGGGAATCGAGAGGGATTAGGGTACAGGTTAGGGTACGGATGTGGTTTAGGGTTAGCGTACGTGTGAGGGCATGGTTTAGTGATGGTGTATTGGTTAAGATTAGGTCACTGGTGAGGGTAAGACTTAGGGTGAGGCTCAGGGTTAGGATTGGGGTTAGGGTTAGGGTTAGGGAATGGGGAGGGATTCGGGGTACAATTTAGGGTATGACAACGCTTAAGGGTTAGCGTACGTGTGAGGGCACAAGTTAGTTTTTGTGTACTGGTTAAGATTAGGGCACGGGTTAGGGTAGGGCCTCGGAAAAGGGTCAGGTTTAGGGATGGGGTTAGGGTTAGAATTAGGCAATGGGAGGGATTAGGGATCAGTGTAGGGCACGGCAACGGTTTAGTGTTAGCCTACGTTGGGGAGCATGGGTTAGTATTGATGGACTATTTAAAATTAGGACACGGGTGAGGGTAAATCTTCGGGTGAGGGTCAGGGTTAGGGTTCGGGTTAGGGTTAGGGTTAGGGAATGGAGAGGGATTAGGCTACAGGTTAGGGTACGACAGTGCTTAAGGGTTACCATTCGTGTGAGGGCAAGAGTTAGTGTTACTGTCCTGGTTAAGATTAGGGAATGGGTGAGGGTAAGGCTTCAGGTGAGGGTCAGGGTTAGGATTCGGGTTAGGGTTAGGGTTAGGGAATGGGGAGGGATTAGCGTACAGGCTAGGGTACTACAACGCTTAAGGGATAGCGTACGTGTGAGGGCACAATTTAGTGTTGGTGTGCTGGTTAAGATTAGGGTATGGGTGAAGGTAAGGGTTCGGATGAGGGTCAGGTTTACGATTCGGGTTACGGTTAGGGTTAGGGAATGGGGAGGGATTAGGGTACAGTTTAGGGTACGATGAGGTTTAAGGGTTAGCGTACGTGTGAGGTCACTAGTTTGTGTTAGTGTACTGGTTACGCTTATTGCACGGATGAGGGTAAGGCCTCGTAAGAGTGTCACGTTAAGGGTTTGGGTTAGGGTTATGGTTAGGGAATGGGGATTGATTAGGGTACAGGTTAGTGTACGGCAATAGTTTAGGGTTAGCCTACGTAAGAGGGCATGGGTTAGTGTTGATTTACTGGTTAAAACTAGGACACGGGTGTGGGCAAAGTTTAGGGTGAGTGTCAGGTTTAGGTTTCAGTTTAGGGGTAGGGTTAGGGAATGGAGAGGGATTAGGGTACAGGTTAGGGTACAGCTGCAGTTTAGGGTTAGTGTACGTGTGAGGGCTCGAGTTACTGTTGGTGTCCTGGTTAAGATTAGGGCACGGGTGAGGGAAAGGCTTCGGGTGAGGATCAGGGTTAGGATTCGGGTTAGGGTTAGGGTTAGGGAATGGGGAGGGATTAGGGTACAGGCTAGGGTACGACAACGCTTAAGGGTTCGCATAATTGTGAGGGCACGAGTTAGTGTTGGTGTACTGGTTAAGACAAGGGCACCGGTGAGGGTAAGGCCTCGGAAAAGTGTCACGTTCAGGGTTTGGGTTAGGGTTAGTGTTAGGGAATGGGGAGGGATTAGGTTACAGGATAGGGTACAACAACGCTTAAGAGTTAGCGTACGTTTTAGGGCACAAGTTAGTGTTTGTGTACTGGTTAAGATTAGGGCATGGGTTAGGGTAGGGCCTCGGAAGAGGGTCAGGTTTAGGGATGGGGTTAGGGTTAGGGTTAGGCAATGGGAGGGATTAGGGATCAGGGTAGGGCACGGCAACGGTTTAGTGTTAGCCTACGTTGGAGGGCATGGGTTAGTGTTGATGGACTGTTTAAAGTTAGGACATGGGTGAGGGTTAATCTTCGGGTGAGTGTCAGGTTTAGGGTTCGGGTTAGGGTTCGGGTTAGGGAATGGAGAGGGATTAGGGTACAGGTTAGGGTACGGCTGTGGTTTAGGGTTAGCGTACGTGTGAGGGCAAGGTTTAGTGATGGTGTATTTGTTAAGATTAGATCACGGGGGAGGGTAAGGCCTAGGGTGAGGCTGAGGGTTAGGATTGGGGTTAGGGTTAGGGTTAGGGAATGGGGAGGGATTAGGGTACAATTTAGGGTATTACAACGCTTAAGGGTTAGCGTACGTGTGAGGGCACGAGTTAGTGTTGGTATCCTAGTTAAGATTAGGGCACGGGTGAGGGTAAGGCTTTGGGTTAGGTTCAGGGTTAGGATTCGTGTTAGGGTTAGCGTAAGGGAATGGGAAGGGATTAGGGTACAGTTTAGGGTACGACAATGCTTAAGGGTTAAAGTTCGTGTGAGGGCAAGAGTTAGTGTTAGTGTCCTGGTTAAGTTTAGGACACAGGTGAGGGTAAGGCTTCAGGTGATGGCCAGGGTTAGGATTCGGGTTATGTTTAGGGTTAGGGAATGGGGAGGGAATAGGGTACAGTTTAGGGTATGACAACGCAAAAGGGTTAGCGTACGTGTGAGGGCACGAATTAGTGTTGTTGTGCTGGTTAAGATATGGGTACGCGTGAGGGTGAGGGTTCGGGGGAGGGTCAGGTTTACGATTCGGGTTAGGGTTAGGGTTAGGGAATGGGGAGGGATTAGGGTACAGTTTAGGGTACGATGAGGCTTAAGGGTTAGCGTACGTGTGAGGTCACTAGTTAGTGTTAGTGTACTGGTTACGATTAGTGCACGGGTGAGGGTAAGGCCTAGGAAGAGGGTCACGTTAAGGGTTTGGGTTAGGGTTATGGTTAGGGAGTGGGGATTGATTAGGGTACAGGTTAGTGTACGGCAATGTTTTAGGGTTAGCCTACGTAAGAGAGCATGGGTTAGTGTTGATGTACTGGTTAAAACTAGGACACGGGTGCGGGTAAAGTTTCGGTTGAGTGTCAGGGTTAGGTTTCAGGTTAGGGTTAGGGTTAGGGAATGGAGAGGGATTAGGGTACAGGTTAGGGTACAGCTGCGGTTTAGGGTTAGCGTACGTGTGAGGGCACGAGTTAGTGTTGGTGTCCTAGTTAAGATTAGGGCACGGGTGAGGGTAAGGCTTTGGGTGAGGGTCAGGGTTAGGATTCGTGTTAGGGTTAGCGTAAGGGAATGGGAAAGGATTAGGGTACAGTTTAGGATACAACAGTGCTTAAGGGTTACCGTTCGTGTGAGGGCAAGAGTTAGTGTTATTGTCCTGCTTAAGATTAGGGCACGGGTGAGTGTCAGGCTTCAGGTGAGGGTCAGGGTTAGGATTCGGGTTAGGGTTAGGGTAAGGGAATGGTGAGGGATTAGGGTACAGTTTAGGGTACCACAACGCTTAAGGTTTAGCGTACGTGTGAGGGCACGAATTAGTGTTGGTGTGCTGGTTAAGATTAGGGCACGGGTGATGGTAAGGATTCGGGTGAGGGTTAGGTTTACGATTCGGGTTAGGGTTAGGGTTAGGGAATGGTGAGGGATTAGGGTACAGTTTAGGGTACGACAAGGCTTAAGGGTTAGCGTACGTGTGAGGCCACTAGTTAGTGTTAGTGTACCTGTTAAGATTAGGGCATGGGTGAGGGTAAGGCCTCGGAAGAGGGTCACGTTAAGGGTTTGGGTTAGCGTTATGGTTAGGGAATGGGGATTGATTAGGGTACAGGTTAGGGTACGGCAATGGTTTAGGGTTAGCCTACGTAAGAGGGCATCGTTTAGTGTTGATGTACTGGTTAAAATTAGGACACGGGTGAGGGTAAAGTTTAGGGTGAATGTCAGGGTTAGGTTTCAGGTTAGGGTTAGGGAATATAGAGGGATTAGGGTACAGGTTAGGGTACAGCTGCGGTTTAGTGTTAGCGCATGTGTGAGGGCAAGAGTTAGTGTTGGTGTACTGGTTAAGATTAGGGCACGGGTGAGGGTAAGGCTTCGGGTGAGGGTCACGGTTAGGATTCGGGTTAGGGTTAGGGGTAGGGAATGGAGAGGGATTAGGGTCCAGACTAGGGTACGACAACGCTTAAGGGTTCGCATAATTGTGAGGGCACGAGTTAGTGTTGGTTTACAGGTTAAGACAAGGGCCCCGGTGAGGGTAAGGCCTCGGAAAAGGGTCACGTTCAGGGTTTGGGTTAGGGTTAGGGTTAGCGAATGGGGAGGGATTAGGGTACAGGAGAGGGTACAACAACGCTTAAGGGTTAGAGTACATTTGAGGGCACGAGTTAGTGTTTGTGTATTGGTTACGATTAGGGCATGGGTTAGGATAGGGCCTCGGAAGAGGGTCAGGTTTACGGATGTGGTTAGGTTTAGGGTTAGGCAATGGGAGGGATTAGGGTACAATTTAGGGTATGACAACGCTTAAGGGTTTGCGTACATGTGAGGGCACGAGTTAGTGTTGGTGTCCTGGTTCAGATTACGGCACGGGTGAGGGTAAGGCTTCGGGTGAGGGTCAGGGTTAGGATTCGTGTTAGGGTTAGGGTTAGGGAATGGGGAGGGATTAGGGTACAGTTTAGGGTACGACAACGCTTAAGGTTTAGCGTACGTTTGAGGGCACGAGTTAGTGTTGGTGTCCTGGTTAAGATTTGGACACGGGTGAGGCTAAGGCTTTGGGTGAGGGTCAGGGTTAGGATTCGTGTTAGGGGTAGGGTTAGGGAATGGGGAGGGATTAGGGTACAGTTTAGGCTACGACAGTGCTTAAGGGTTACCTTTCGTGTGAGGGCAAGTGTTAGTGTTAGTGTCCTGGTTAAGATTAGGGCACGGGTGACGGTAAGGGTTCGGGTGAGGGTCAGGTTTGCGATTCCAGTTAGGGTTAGGGTTACGTAATGGGGAGGGATTAGGGTACAGTTTAGGGAAGATGACACTTAAGGGTTAGCGTACGTGTGAGGTCACTAGTTAGTGTTAGTGTACTGGTTACAATTAGGGCATGGGTGAGTGTAAGGCCCCGGAAGAGGATCACGTTAAGGGTTTGGGTTAGGGTTATAGTTAGGGCATCGGGATTTATTAGGGTACATGTTAGGGTACGGCAATGGTTTAGGGTTAGCCTACGTAAGAGGGCATGGGTTAGTGTTGATGTACTGGTTAAAATTAGGACACGGGTGAGGGTAAAGTTTAGGGTGAGTGTCAGGGTTAGGTTTCAGGTTAGGGTTAGGGTTAGGGAATGGAGAGGGATTAGGGTACAGGTTAGGGTACAGCTGCGGTTTAGGGTTACAGTACGTGTGAGGGCACGAGTTAGCCTTGGTGTCCTGGTTATGATTAGGGCACGGGTGAGGGTAAGGCTTCGGGTGAGTGTCAGGGTTAGGATTCGGGTTAGGCTTAGAGTTAGGGAATGGAGAGGGATTAGGGTACAGGCTAGGGTACGACAATGCTTAAGGGTTCGCATAATTGTGAGGGCAAGTGTTAGTGTTGGTGTACTGGTTAAGACAAGGGCACCGGTGAGGGTAAGGCCTCGGAAAAGGGTCATGTTCAGGGTTTGGGTTAGGGTTAGGGTTAGGGAATGGGGAGGGATTAGGGTACAGGAAAGGGTACGACAACGCTTAAGAGTTAGCGTACGTTTTAGCGCACAAGTTAGTGTTTGTGTACTGGTTAAGATTAGGGCATGGGTTAGGGTAGGGCCTCGGAAGAGGTTCAGGTTTAGGGATGGGGTTAGTGTTAGGGTTAGGCAATGGGAGGGATTAGGGATCAGGGTAGGGCACGGCAACCGTTTAGTGTTAGCCTACGTTGGAGGGCATGGGTTAGTGTTGATGGACTGTTAAAAATTAGGACACGGGTGAGGGTAAATCTTCGGGTGAGTGTCAGGTTTAGGGTTAGGGTTAGGGTTAGGGTTAGGGAATGGAAAGGGATTAGGGTACAGGTTAGTGTACGGCTGTGGTTTAGGGTTAGCGTACGTGTGAGGGCAAGGTTTAGTGATGGTGTATTTGTTAAGATTAGGTCACGGGTGAGGGTAAGGCTTAGGGTGAGGCTCAGGGTTAGGATTCGGGTTAGGGTTAGGTATAGGGAATGGGGAGGGATTAGGGTACAATTTAGGGTATTACAACGCTTAAGTGTTAGCGTACATGTGAGGGCACGAGTTAGTGTTGGTGTCCTGGTTAAGATTAGGGCACGGGTGAGGGTTAGGCTTCGGGTGAGGGTCAGGGTAAGGATTCGTGTTAGGGTTAGGGTAAGGGAATGGGGAGGGATTAGGGTACAGTTTAGGGTACGACAGTGCTTAAGGGTTGAAGTTCGTGTGAGGGCAAGAGTTAGTGTTAGTTTCCTGGTTAAGATTAGGGCACAGGTGAGGGTAAGGCTTCAGGTGAGGGTCAGGGTTAGGATTCGGGTTAGGGTTAGGGTTAGGGAATGGGGAGGGATTAGGGTACAGTTTAGGGTACGACAACGCAAAAGGGTTAGCGTACGTGTGAGGGCACGAATTAGTGTTGGTGTGCTGGTTAAGATTAGGGCACGGGTGATGGTAAGGATTCGGGTGAGGGTCAGGTTTACGATTCGGGTTAGGGTTAGGGTTAGGGAATGGGGAGGGATTAGGGTACATTTTAGAGTACGATGACGCTTAAGGGTTAGCGTACCTGTGAGGTCACTAGTTAGTGTTAGTGTACTGGTTACGATTACGGCACGTGTGAGGGTAAGGCTTCGGAAGAGGGTCACGTTAAGGGTTTGGGTTAGGGTTACGGTTAGGGAATGGGGATTGATTAGGGTACAGGTTAGGGTACGGCAATCGTTTAGGGTTAGCCTACGTAAGAGGGCATGGGTTAGTGTTGATATACTGGTTAAAATTAGGACACGGGTGAGGGTAAAGTTTAGGGTGAATGTCAGGGTTAGGTTTCAGGTTAGGGTTAGGGAATGTAGAGTGATTATGGTACAGGTTAGGGTACAGCTGCGGTTTAGGGTTACAGTACGTGTGAGGGCACGAGTTAGCCTTGGTGTCCTGGTTATGATTAGGGCACGGGTGAGGGTAAGGCTTCGGGTGAGTGTCAGGGTTAGGATTCGGGTTAGGCTTAGAGTTAGGGAATGGAGAGGGATTAGGGTACAGGCTAGGGTACGACAATGCTTAAGGGTTCGCATAATTGTGAGGGCAAGTGTTAGTGTTGGTGTACTGGTTAAGACAAGGGCACCGGTGAGGGTAAGGCCTCGGAAAAGGGTCATGTTCAGGGTTTGGGTTAGGGTTAGGGTTAGGGAATGGGGAGGGATTAGGGTACAGGAAAGGGTACGACAACGCTTAAGAGTTAGCGTACGTTTTAGCGCACAAGTTAGTGTTTGTGTACTGGTTAAGATTAGGGCATGGGTTAGGGTAGGGCCTCGGAAGGGGTTCAGGTTTAGGGATGGGGTTAGTGTTAGGGTTAGGCAATGGGAGGGATTAGGGATCAGGGTAGGGCACGGCAACCGTTTAGTGTTAGCCTACGTTGGAGGGCATGGGTTAGTGTTGATGGACTGTTAAAAATTAGGACACGGGTGAGGGTAAATCTTCGGGTGAGTGTCAGGTTTAGGGTTAGGGTTAGGGTTAGGGTTAGGGAATGGAAAGGGATTAGGGTACAGGTTAGTGTACGGCTGTGGTTTAGGGTTAGCGTACGTGTGAGGGCAAGGTTTAGTGATGGTGTATTTGTTAAGATTAGGTCACGGGTGAGGGTAAGGCTTAGGGTGAGGCTCAGGGTTAGGATTCGGGTTAGGGTTAGGGATAGGGAATGGGGAGGGATTAGGGTACAATTTAGGGTATTACAACGCTTAAGTGTTAGCGTACATGTGAGGGCACGAGTTAGTGTTGGTGTCCTGGTTAAGATTAGGGCACGGGTGAGGGTTAGGCTTCGGGTGAGGGTCAGGGTAAGGATTCGTGTTAGGGTTAGGGTAAGGGAATGGGGAGGGATTAGGGTACAGTTTAGGGTACGACAGTGCTTAAGGGTTGAAGTTCGTGTGAGGGCAAGAGTTAGTGTTAGTTTCCTGGTTAAGATTAGGGCACAGGTGAGGGTAAGGCTTCAGGTGAGGGTCAGGGTTAGGATTCGGGTTAGGGTTAGGGTTAGGGAATGGGGAGGGATTAGGGTACAGTTTAGGGTACGACAACGCAAAAGGGTTAGCGTACGTGTGAGGGCACGAATTAGTGTTGGTGTGCTGGTTAAGATTAGGGCACGGGTGATGGTAAGGATTCGGGTGAGGGTCAGGTTTACGATTCGGGTTAGGGTTAGGGTTAGGGAATGGGGAGGGATTAGGGTACATTTTAGAGTACGATGACGCTTAAGGGTTAGCGTACCTGTGAGGTCACTAGTTAGTGTTAGTGTACTGGTTACGATTAGGGCACGTGTGAGGGTAAGGCTTCGGAAGAGGGTCACGTTAAGGGTTTGGGTTAGGGTTACGGTTAGGGAATGGGGATTGATTAGGGTACAGGTTAGTGTACGGCAATCGTTTAGGGTTAGCCTACGTAAGAGGGCATGGGTTAGTGTTGATATACTGGTTAAAATTAGGACACGGGTGAGGGTAAAGTTTAGGGTGAATGTCAGGGTTAGGTTTCAGGTTAGGGTTAGGGAATGTAGAGTGATTATGGTACAGGTTAGGGTACAGCTGCGGTTTAGGGTTAGCGTATGTGTGAGGGCACGAGTTAGTGTTGGTGTCCTGGTTAAGATGAGGGCACGGGTGAGTGTAAGGCTTCGGGTGAGGGTCACGGTTAGGATTCGGGTTAGGGTTAGGGTTAGGGAATGGAGAGGGATTAGGGTCCAGAATAGGGTACGACAACGCTTAAGGGTTCGCATAATTGTGAGGGCACGAGTTAGTGTTGGTTTACAGGTTAAGACAAGGGCCCCGGTGAGGGTAAGGCCTCGGAAAAGTGTCACGTTCAGGGTTTGGGTTAGGGTTAGGGTTAGCGAATGGGGAGGGATTAGGGTACCGGAGAGGGTACAACAACGCTTAAGGGTTAGAGTACGTTTGAGGGCACGAGTTAGTGTTTGTGTATTGGTTAAGATTGGGGCATGGGTTAAGATAGGGCCTCGGAAGAGGGTCAGGTTTAGGGATGTGGTTAGGGTTAGGGTTAAGCAATGGGAGGGATTAGGGTACAATTTAGGGTATGACAACGCTTAAGGGTTTGCGTACGTGTGAGGGCACGAGTTAGTGTTGGTGTCCTGGTTCAGATTACGGCACGGGTGAGGGTAAGGCTTCGGGTGAGGGTCAGGGTTAGGATTCGTGTTAGGGTTAGGGTTAGGGAATGGGGAGGAATTAGGGTAGAGTTTAGGGTACGACAGTGCTTAAGGGTTACCATTCGTGTGAGGGCTAGAGTTAGTGTTAGTGTCCTGGTTAAGATTAGGGCACTGGTGAGCGTAAGGCTTCAGGTGAGCGTCAGGGTTAGGATTCGGGTTAGGGTTAGGGTTAGGGAATGGGGAGCGATTAGGGTACAGTTTAGGGTACGACAACGCAAAAGGGTTAGCGTACGTGTGAGGGCATGAATTAGTGTTGGTTTGCTGGTTAAGATTAGGGCACGGGTGATGGTAAGGATTAGGGTGAGGGTCAGGTTTACGATTTGGGTTAGGGTTAGGGTTAGGGAATGGGGAGGGATTAGGGTACATTTTAGAGTACGATGACGCTTAAGGGTTAGCGTACCTGTGAGGTCACTAGTTAGTGTTAGTGTACTGGTTACGATTAGGGCACGGTTGAGGGTAAGGCCTCGGAAGAGGGTCACGTTAAGGGTTTGGGTTAGGGTTACGGTTAGGGAATGGGGATTGATTAGGGTACAGGTTAGGGTACGGCAATGGTTTAGGGTTAGCCTACGTAAGAGGGCATGGGTTAGTGTTGATGTACTGGTTAAAATTAGGACACGGGTGAGGGTAAAGTTTAGGGTGAGTGTCAGGGTTAGGTTTCAGGTTAGGGTTAGGGTTAGGGAATGGAGAGGGATTAGGGTACAGGTTAGGGTACAGCTGCAGTTTAGTGTTACAGTACGTGTGAGGGTACGAGTTAGCCTTGGTGTCCTGGTTAAGATTAGGGCACGGGTGAGGGTAAGGCTTCGGGTGAGTGTCAGGTTTAGGATTCGGGTTAGGGTTAGAGTTAGGGAATGGAGAGGGATTAGGGTACAGTGTAGTGTACGACAACGCTTAAGGGTTCGCATAATTGTGAGGGCACGAGTTAGTGTTGGTGTACTGGTTAAGACAAGGGCACCGGTGAGGGTAAGGCCTCGGAAAAGGGTCACGTTCAGGGTTTGGGTTAGGGTTAGGGTTAGGCAATGGGGAGGGATTAGGGTACAGGATAGGGTACGACAACGCTTAAGAGTTAGTGTACGTTTTAGGGCACAAGTTAGTGTTTGTGTACTGGTTAAGATTAGGGCATGGGTTAGGGTAGGGTCTCGGAAGATGGTCAGGTTTATGGATGGGGTTAGGTTTAGGGTTAGGCAATGGGAGGGATTAGGGATCAGTGTTGGGCAGGGCAACGGTTTAGTGTTAGCCTACGTTGGGGGGCATGGGTTAGTGTTGATGGACTATTTAAAATTAGGACACGGGTGAGGGTAAATCTTCGGGTGAGGGTCAGGGTTAGGGTTCGGGTTAGGGTTAGGGTTAGGGAATGGAGAGGGATTAGGCTACAGGTTAGGGTACGACAGTGCTTAAGGGTTACCGTTCGTGTGAGGGCAAGAGTTAGTGTTAGTGTCCTGGTTAAGATTAGGGCACGGGAGAGGGTAAGTCTTCAGGTGAGGCTCAGGGTTAGGGTTCGGGTTAGGGTTAGGGCTATGGAATGGGGAGGGTTTAAGGTACAGTTTAGGGTACGAAAGTGCTTAAGGGTTAGTGTACGTGGGAGGCCACGAATTAGTGTTGGTGTGCTAGGTAAGATTAGGGCACGGGTGAGGGTAAGGGTAAGGGTGAGGGTCAAGATTACGATTCTGGTTAGGGTTAAGCTTAGGGAATGGGGAGGGATTAGGGTACCGTTTAGAGTACGATGACGCTTATGGGTTATTGTACGTGTGAGGTCACTAGTTCGTGTTAGTGTACTGGTTACGATTAGGGCACGGGTGAGCGTAAGGCCTCAGAAGAGGGTCACGTTAAGGGTTTGTGTTAGGGTTATGGTTAGGGAATGGGGATTGATTAGGGTACAGGTTAGGGTACGGCAAAGGTTTAGGGTTAGCCTACATAAGAGGGCATGGGTTAGTGTTGATGTACTGGTTAAAATTGGGACCCGGGTGAGGGTAAAGTTTAGGGTGAGTGTCAGGGTTAGGTTTCAGGTTAGGGTTAGGGAATGTAGAGAGATTAGAGTACAGGTTAGGGTACAGCTGCGGTTTAGGGTTACAGTACGTGTGAGGGTACGAGTTAGCCTTGGTGTCCTGGTTAAGATTAGGGCACGGGTGAGGGTAAGGCTTCGGGTGAGGGTCAGGGTTAGGATTCGGGTTAGGGTTAGAGTTAGGGAATGGAGAGGGATTAGGGTACAGGCTAGGGTACGACAACGCTTAAGGGATCGCATAATTTTGAGGGCACGGGTTAGTGTTGGTGTACTGGTTAAGACAAGGGCACCGGTGAGGGTAAGGCCTCGGAAAACGGTCACGTTCAGGGTTTGCGTTAGGGTTAGGGTTAGGGAATGGGGAGGGATTAGGGTACAGGATAGGGTACGACAACGCTTAAGAGTTAGCGTACGTTTTAGGGCACAAGTTAGTGTTTGTGTACTGGTTAAGATTAGGGCATGGGTTAGGGTAGGGCCTCGGAAGAGGGTCAGGTTTAGGGATGGGGTTAGGGTTAGGGTTAGGCAATGGGAGGGATTAGGGATCAGGGTAGGGCACGGCAACGGTTTAGTGTTAGCCTACGTTGGAGGGCAGGGCTTAATGTTGATGGACTGTTTAAAATTAGGACACGGGTGAGGGTAAATCTTCGGGTGAGTGTCAGGGTTAGGGTTCGGGTTAGGGTTAGGGTTCGGGTTAGGGTTATTGTTAGGGAATGGAGAGGGATTAGGGTACAGGTTAGGGTACGGCTGTGGTTTAGTGTTAGCGTACGTGTGAGGGCAAGGTTTAGTGATGGTGTATTTGTTAAGATTAGGTCAGCGGTGAGGGTAAGGCTTAGGGTGAGGTTTAGGGTTAGGATTCGGGTTAGGGTTAGGGTTAGGGAATGGGGAGTGATTAGGGTACAATTTAGGGTATTACAACGCTTAAGGGTTAGCGTACGTGTGAGGGCACGAGTTAGTGTTGGTGTCCTGGTTAAGATTAGGGCACGGGTGAGTGTAAGGCTTCGGGTGAGGGTCACGGTTAGGATTCGGATTAGGGTTAGAGTTAGGGAATGGAGAGGGATTAGGGTACAGGCTAGGGTACGACAACGCTTAAGGGTTCGCATAATTGTGAGGGCACGAGTTAGTGTTGGTTTACAGGTTAAGACAAGGGCCCCGGTGAGGGTAAGGCCTCGGAAAAGGGTCACGTTCAGGGTTTGGGTTAGTGTTAGGGTTGGCGAATGGGGAGGGATTAGGGTACAGGAGAGGGTACAACAATGCTTAAGGGTTAGAGTACGTTTGAGGGCACGAGTTAGTGTTTGTGTATTGGTTAAGATTAGGGCATGGGTTAGGGTAGGGCCTCGGAAGAGTGTCAGGTTTAGGGATGTGGTTAGGGTTAGGGTTAGGCAATGGGAGGGATTAGGGTACAATTTAGCTTATGACAACGCTTAAGGGTTTGCGTACGTGTGAGGGCACGAGTTAGTGTTGCTGTCCTGGTTAAGATTAGGGCACGGGTGAGGGTAAGGCTACGGGTGACGGTCAGGGTTAGGATTCGTGTTAGGGTTAGGGTTAAGGAATGGGGAGGAATTAGGGTACAGTTTAGGGTACGACAGTGCTTAAGGGTTACCGTTCGTGTGAGGGCAATAGTTAGTGTTAGTGTCCTGGTTAAGATTAGGGCACAGGTGAGGGTAAGGCTTCAGGTGAGCGTCAGGGTTAGGATTCGGTTTAGGGTTAGGGTTAGGGAATGGGGAGGGATTAGGGACAGTTTATTGTACGACAACGCTTAAGGGTTCGCATAATTGTGAGGGCACGAGTTAGTGTTGGTTTACAGGTTAAGACAAGGGCCCCGGTGAGGGTAAGGCCTCGGAAAAGTGTCACGTTCAGGGTTTGGGTTAAGGTTAGGGTTTGCGAATGGGGAGGGATTAGGGTACAGGAGAGGGCACAACAACGCTTAAGGGTTAGAGTACGTTTGAGGGCACGAGTTAGTGTTTGTGTATTGTTTAAGATTAGGGCATGGGTTAGGATAGGGCCTCAGAAGAGGGTCAGATTTAGGGATGTGGTTAGGGTTAGGGTTAGGCAATGGGAGGGATTAGGGTACAGTTTAGGATACGACAGAGCTTAAGGTTTAGCGTACGTGTGAGGGCACGAGTTAGTGTTGGTGTCCTGGTTAAGATCAGGACATGGGTGAGGCTAAGGCTTTGGGTGAGGGTCAGGGTTAGGATTCGTGTTAGGGGTCGGGTTAGGGAATGGGGAGGGATTAGGGTACAGTTTAGGCTACGACAGTGCTTAAGTGTTACCTTTCGTGTGAGGGCAAGTGTTAGTGTTAGTGTCCTGGTTAAGATTAGGGCACGGGTGAGGGTAAGGGTTCGGGTGAGGGTCAGGTTTGCGATTCCAGTTAGGGTTAGGGTTACGTAATGGGGAGGGATTAGGGTACAGTTTAGGGAAGATGACACTTAAGGGTTAGCGTACGTGTGAGGTCACTAGTTAGTGTTAGTGTACTGGTTACAATTAGGGCATGGGTGAGTGTAAGGCCTCGGAAGAGGGTCACGTTACGGGTTTGGGTTAGGGTTATAGTTAGGGCATGGGGATTTATTAGGGTACAGGTTAGGGTTCGGCAATGGTTTAGGGTTAGCCTACGTAAGAGGGCATGGGTTAGTGTTGATGTACTGGTTAAAATTAGGACACGGGTGAGGGTAAAGTTTAGGGTGAGTGTCAGGGTTAGGTTTCAGGTTAGGGTTAGGGTTAGGGAATGGAGAGGGATTAGGGTACAGGTTAGGGTACAGCTGCGGTTTAGGGTTACAGTATGTGTGAGGGCACGAGTTAGCCTTGGTGTCCTGGTTATGATTAGGGCACGGGTGAGGGTAAGGCTTCGGGTGAGGGTCAGGGTTAGGATTCGGGTTAGGCTTAGAGTTAGGGAATGGAGAGGGATTAGGGTACAGGCTAGGGTACGACAATGCTTAAGGGTTCGCATAATTGTGAGGGCAAGTGTTAGTGTTGGTGTACTGGTTAAGACAAGGGCACCGGTGAGGGTAAGGCCTCGGAAAAGGGTCATGTTCAGGGTTTTGGTTAGGGTTAGGGTTAGGGTTAGGGAATGGGGAGGGATTAGGGTACAGGATAGGGTACGACAACGCTTAAGAGTTAGCGTACGTTTTAGCGCACATGTTAGTGTTTGTGTACTGGTTAAGATTAGGGCATGGGTTAGGGTAGGGCCTCGGAAGAGGTTCAGGTTTAAGGATGGGGTTAGTGTTAGGGTTAGGCAATGGGAGGGATTAGGGATCAGGGTAGGGCACGGCAACCGTTTAGTGTTAGCCTACGTTGGAGGGCATGGGTTAGTGTTGATGGACTGTTTAAAATTAGGACACGGGTGAGGGTAAATCTTCGGGTGAGTGTCAGGTTTAGGGTTAGGGTTAGGGTTAGGGTTAGGGAATGGAGAGGGATTAGGGTACAGGTTAGTGTACGGCTGTGGTTTAGGGTTAGCGTACGTGTGAGGGCAAGGTTTAGTGATGGTGTATTTGTTAAGATTAGGTCACGGGTGAGGGTAAGGCTTAGGGTGAGGCTCAGGGTTAGGATTCGGGTTAGGGTTAGGGTTAGGGAATGGGGAGGGATTAGGGTACAATTTAGGGTATTACAACGCTTAAGGGTTAGCGTACATGTGAGGGAACGAGTTAGTGTTGGTGTCCTGGTTAAGATTAGGGCACGGGTGAGGGTTAGGCTTCGGGTGAGGGTCAGGGTAAGGATTCGTGTTAGGGTTAGGGTAAGGGAATGGGGAGGGATTAGGGTACAGTTTAGGGTACGACAGTGCTTAAGGGTTAAAGTTCGTGTGAGGGCAAGAGTTAGTGTTAGTTTCCTGGTTAAGATTAGGGCACAGGTGCGGGTAAGGCTTCAGGTGAGGGTCAGGGTTAGGATTCGGGTTAGGGTTAGGGTTAGGGAATGGGGAAGGATTAGGGTACAGTTTAGGGTACGACAACGCAAAAGGGTTAGCGTACGTGTGAGGGCACGAATTAGTGTTGGTGTGCTGGTTAAGATTAGGGCACGGGTGATGGTAAGGATTCGGGTGAGGGTCAGGTTTACGATTCGGGTTAGGGTTAGGGTTAGGGAATGGGGAGGGATTAGGGTACATTTTAGAGTACGATGACGCTTAAGGGTTAGCGTACCTGTGAGGTCACTAGTTAGTGTTAGTGTACTGGTTACGATTAGTGCACGGGTGAGTGTAAGGCCTCGGAAGAGGGTCACGTTAAGGGTTTGGGTTAGGGTTACGGTTAGGGAATGGGGATTGATTAGGGTACAGGTTAGGGTACGGCAATGGTTTAGGGTTAGCCTACGTAAGAGGGCATGGGTTAGTGTTGATGTACTGGTTAAAATTAGGACACGGGTGAGGGTAAAGTTTAGGGTGAATGTCAGGGTTAGGTTTCAGGTTAGGCTTAGGGAATGTAGAGGGATTAGGGTACAGGTTAGGGTACAGCTGCGGTTTAGGGTTAGCGTATGTGTGAGGGCACGAGTTAGTGTTGGTGTCCTGGTTAAGATTAGGGCACGGGTGAGGGTAAGGCTTCGGGTGAGGGTCACGGTTAGGATTCGGGTTAGGGTTAGGGTTAGGGAATGGAGAGGGATTAGGGTACAGGCTAGGGTACGACAATGCTTAAGGGTTCGCATAATTGTGAGGGCACGAGTTAGTGTTGGTTTACAGGTTAAGACAAGGGCCCCGGTGAGGGTAAGGCCTCGGAAAAGTGTCACGTTCAGGGTTTGGGTTAAGGTTAGGGTTAGCGAATGGGGAGGGATTAGGGTACAGGAGAGGGTACAGCAACACTTAAGTGTTAGAGTACGTTTGAGGGCACGAGTTAGCGTTTGTGTATTGTTTAAGATTAGGGTATGGGTTAGGATAGGGCCTCAGAAGAGGGTCAGATTTAGGGATGTGGTTAGGGTTAGGGTTAGGCAATGGGAGGGATTAGGGTACAGTTTAGGGTACGACAGAGCTTAAGGGTTACCGTTCGTGTGAGGGCAAGAGTTAGTGTTAGTATCCTGGCTAAGATTAGGGCACAGGTTAGGGTAAGGCTTCAGGTGAGGGTCAGGGTTAGGATTCGGGTTAGGGTTAGGGTTAGAGAATGGGGAGGGATTAGGGTACAGTTTAGGGTACGACAACGCTTAAGGGTTACCTTTCGTGTGAGGGCAAGTTGTAGTGTTAGTGTCCTGGTTAAGATTAGGGCACGGGTGAGGGTAAGGGTTCGGGTGAGGGTCAGGTTTGCGATTCCAGTTAGGGTTAGGGTTACGTAATGGGGAGGGATTAGGGTACAGTTTAGGGAAGATGACACTTAAGGGTTAGCGTACGTGTGAGGTCACTAGTTAGTGTTAGTGTACTGGTTACAATTAGGGCATGGGTTAGTGAAAGGCCTCGGAAGAGGGTCACGTTAAGGGTTTGGGTTAGCGTTATGGTTAGGGCATGGGGATTTATTAGGGTACAGGTTAGGGTACGGCAATGGTTTAGGGTTAGCCTACGTAAGAGGGCATGGGTTAGTGTTGATGTACTGGTTAAAATTAGGACACGGGTGAGGGTAAAGTTTAGGGTGAGTGTCAGGGTTAGGTTTCAGGTTAGGGTTAGGGTTAGGGAATGGAGAGGGATTTGGGTACAGGTTACGGTACAGCTGCAGTTTAGGGTTACAGTACGTGTGAGGGTACGAGTTAGCCTTGGTGTCCTGGTTAAGATTAGGGCACGGGTGAGGGTAAGGCTTCGGGTGAGGGTCAGGGTTAGGATTCGGGTTAGGGTTAGAGTTAGGGAATGGAGAGGGATTAGGGTACAGGGTAGTGTACGACAACGCTTAAGGGTTCGCATAATTGTGAGGGCACGAGTTAGTGTTGGTGTACTGGTTAAGACAAGGGCACCGGTGAGGGTAAGGCCTCGGAAAAGGGTCACGTTCAGTGTTTGGGTTAGGGTTAGGGTTAGGCAATGGGGAGGGATTAGGGTACAGGATAGGGTACGACAACACTTAAGAGTTAGCGTTCGTTTTAGGGCACAAGTTAGTGTTTGTGTACTGGTTAATATTAGGGCATGGGTTAGGGTAGGGCCTCGGAAGAGGGTCAGGTTTAGGGATGCGGTTAGTGTTAAGGTTAGGCAATGGGAGGGATTAGGGATCAGGGTAGGGCACGGCAACGGTTTAGTGTTAGCCTACGTTGGAGGGCATGGGTTAGTGTTGATGGACTGTTTAAAATTAGGACACGGGTGAGGGTAAATCTTCGGGTGAGTGTCAGGTTTAGGGTTAGGGTTAGGGTTAGGTTTAGGGAATGGAGAGGGATTCGGCTACAGGTTAGGGTACGACAGTGCTTAAGGGTTACCGTTCGTGTGAGGGCAAGAGTTAGTGTTAGTGTCCTGGTTAAGATTAGGGCACGGGAGAGGGTAAGTCTTCAGGTGAGGCTCAGGGTTAGGGTTCGGGTTAGGGTTAGGGCTATGGAATGGGGAGGGTTTAGGGTACAGTTTAGGGTACGAAAGTGCTTAAGGGTTAGTGTACGTGGGAGGCCTCGAATTAGTGTTGGTGTGCTAGGTAAGATTAGGGCACGGGTGAGGGTAAGGGTAAGGGTGAGGGTCAAGATTACGATTCTCGTTAGGGTTAAGCTTAGGGAATGGGGAGGGATTAGGGTACCGTTTAGAGTACGATGACGCTTATGGGTTATTGTACGTGTGAGGTCACTAGTTCGTGTTAGTGTACTGGTTACGATTAGGGCACGGGTGAGCGTAAGGCCTCAGAAGAGGGTCACGTTAAGGGTTTGTGTTAGGGTTATGGTTAGGGAATGGGGATTGATTAGGGTACAGGTTAGGGTACGGCAAAGGTTTAGGGTTAGCCTACATAAGAGGGCATGTGTTAGTGTTGATGTACTGGTTAAAATTGGGACCCGGGTGAGGGTAAAGTTTAGGGTGAGTGTCAGGGTTAGGTTTCAGGTTAGGGTTAGGGAATGTAGAGAGATTAGAGTACAGGTTAGGGTACAGCTGCGGTTTAGGGTTACAGTACGTGTGAGGGTACGAGTTAGCCTTGGTGTCCTGGTTAAGATTAGGGCACGGGTGAGGGTAAGGCTTCGGGTGAGGGTCAGGGTTAGGATTCGGGTTAGGGTTAGAGTTAGGGAATGGAGAGGGATTAGGGTACAGGCTAGGGTACGACAACGCTTAAGGGATCGCATAATTTTGAGGGCACGAGTTAGTGTTGGTGTACTGGTTAAGACAAGGGCACCGGTGAGGGTAAGGCCTCGGAAAACGGTCACGTTCAGGGTTTGCGTTAGGGTTAGGGTTAGGGAATGGGGAGGGATTAGGGTACAGGATAGGGTACGACAACGCTTAAGAGTTAGCGTACGTTTTAGGGCACAAGTTAGTGTTTGTGTACTGGTTAAGATTAGGGCATGGGTTAGGGTAGGGCCTCGGAAGAGGGTCAGGTTTAGGGATGGGGTTAGGGTTAGGGTTAGGCAATGGGAGGGATTAGGGATCAGGGTAGGGCACGGCAACGGTTTAGTGTTAGCCTACGTTGGAGGGCAGGGCTTAATGTTGATGGACTGTTTAAAATTAGGACACGGGTGAGGGTAAATCTTCGGGTGAGTGTCAGGGTTAGGGTTCGGGTTAGGGTTAGGGTTAGGGAATGGAGAGGGATTAGGGTAAAGGTTAGGGTACGGCTGTGGTTTAGTGTTAGCGTACGTGTGAGGGCAAGGTTTAGTGATGGTGTATTTGTTAAGATTAGGTCAGCGGTGAGGGTAAGGCTTAGGGTGAGGTTTAGGGTTAGGATTCGGGTTAGGGTTAGGGTTAGGGAATGGGGAGTGATTAGGGTACAATTTAGGGTATTACAACGCTTAAGGGTTAGCGTACGTGTGAGGGCACGAGTTAGTGTTGGTGTCCTGGTTAAGATTAGGGCACGGGTGAGTGTAAGGCTTCAGATGAGGGTCACGGTTAGGATTCGGATTAGGGTTAGAGTTAGGGAATGGAGAGGGATTAGGGTACAGGCTAGGGTACGACAACGCTTAACGGTTCGCATAATTGTGAGGGCACGAGTTAGTGTTGGTTTACAGGTTAAGACAAGGGCCCCGGTGAGGGTAAGGCCTCGGAAAAGGGTCACGTTCAGGGTTTGGGTTAGTGTTAGGGTTAGCGAATGGGGAGGGATTAGGGTACAGGAGAGGGTACAACAATGCTTAAGGGTTAGAGTACGTTTGAGGGCACGAGTTAGTGTTTGTGTATTGGTTAAGATTAGGGCATGGGTTAGGGTAGGGCCTCGGAAGAGGGTCAGGTTTAGGGATGTGGTTAGGGTTAGGGTTAGGCAATGGGAGGGATTAGGGTACAATTTAGGTTATGACAACGCTTAAGGGTTTGCGTACGTGTGAGGGCACGAGTTAGTGTTGCTGTCCTGGTTAAGATTAGGGAACGGGTGAGGGTAAGGCTTCGGGTGACGGTCAGGGTTAGGATTCGTGTTAGGGTTAGGGTTAGGGAATGGGGAGGAATTAGGGTACAGTTTAGGGTACGACAGTGCTTAAGGGTTACCGTTCGTGTGAGGGGAATAGTTAGTGTTAGTGTCCTGGTTAAGATTAGGGCACAGGTGAGGGTAAGGCTTCAGGTGAGGGTCAGGGTTTGGATTCGGGTTAGGGTTAGGGTTAGGGAATGGGGAGGGATTAGGGACAGTTTATTGTACGACAACGCTTAAGGTTTAGCGTACGTGTGAGGGCACGAGTTATTGTTGGTGTCCTGGTTAATTTTAGGACACGGGTGAGGCTAAGGCTTTGGGTGAGGGTCAGGGTTAGGATTCGTGTTAGGGGTAGGGTTAGGGAATGGGGAGGGATTAGGGTACAGTTTAGCCTACGACAGTGCTTAAGGGTTATGTTTCGTGTGAGGGCAAGTGTTAGTGTTAGTGTCCTGGTTAAGATTAGGGCACGGGTGAGGGTTAGGGTTCGGGTGAGGGCCAGGTTTACCATTCCGGTTAGGGTTAGGGTTACATAATGGGGAGGGATTAGGGTACAGTTTAGGGACGATGACACTTAAGGGTGAGCCTACGTGTGAGGTCACTAGTTAGTGTTAGTGTACTGGTTACAATTAGGGCATGGGTGAGTGTAAGGCCCCGGAAGAGGATCACGTTAAGGGTTTGGGTTAGGGTTATAGTTAGGGCATGGGGATTTATTAGGGTACATGTTAGGGTACGGCAATGGTTTAGGGTTAGCCTACGTAAGAGGGCGTGGGTTAGTGTTGATGTACTGGTTAAAATTAGGACACGGGTGAGGGTAAAGTTTAGGGTGAGTGTCAGGGTTAGGTTTCAGGTTAGGGTTAGGGTTAGGGAATGGAGAGGGATTAGGGTACAGGTTAGGGTACAGCTGCGGTTTAGGATTACAGTACGTGTGAGGGCACGAGTTAGCCTTGGTGTCCTGGTTATGATTAGGGCACGGGTGAGGGTAAGGCTTCGGGTGAGTGTCAGGGTTAGGATTCGGGTTAGGCTTAGAGTTAGGGAATGGAGAGGGATTAGGGTACAGGCTAGGGTACGACAATGCTTAAGGGTTCGCATAATTGTGAGGGCAAGTGTTAGTGTTGGTGTACTGGTTAAGACAAGGGCACCGGTGAGGGTAAGGCCTCGGAAAATGGTCATGTTCAGGGTTTGGGTTAGGGTTAGGGTTAGGGAATGGGGAGGGATTAGGGTACAGGAAAGGGTACGACAACGCTTAAGAGTTAGCGTACGTTTTAGCGCACAAGTTAGTGTTTGTGTACTGGTTAAGATTAGGGCATGGGTTAGGGTAGGGCCTCGGAAGAGGTTCAGGTTTAGGGATGGGGTTAGTGTTAGGGTTAGGCAATGGGAGGGATTAGGGATCAGGGTAGGGCACGGCAACCGTTTAGTGTTAGCCTACGTTGGAGGGCATGGGTTAGTGTTGATGGACTGTTAAAAATTAGGACACGGGTGAGGGTAAATCTTCGGGTGAGTGTCAGGTTTAGGGTTAGGGTTAGGGTTAGGGTTAGGGAATGGAAAGGGATTAGGGTACAGGTTAGTGTACGGCTGTGGTTTAGGGTTAGCGTACGTGTGAGGGCAAGGTTTAGTGATGGTGTATTTGTTAAGATTAGGTCACGGGTGAGGGTAAGGCTTAGGGTGAGGCTCAGGGTTAGGATTCGGGTTAGGGTTAGGGATAGGGAATGGGGAGGGATTAGGGTACAATTTAGGGTATTACAACGCTTAAGGGTTAGCGTACATGTGAGGGCACGAGTTAGTGTTGGTGTCCTGGTTAAGATTAGGGCACGGGTGAGGGTTAGGCTTCGGGTGAGGGTCAGGGTAAGGATTCGTGTTAGGGTTAGGGTAAGGGAATGGGGAGGGATTAGGGTACAGTTTAGGGTACGACAGTGCTTAAGGGTTGAAGTTCGTGTGAGGGCAAGAGTTAGTGTTAGTTTCCTGGTTCAGATTAGGGCACAGGTGAGGGTAAGGCTTCAGGTGAGGGTCAGGGTTAGGATTCGGGTTAGGGTTAGGGTTAGGGAATGGGGAGGGATTAGGGTACAGTTTAGGGTACGACAACGCAAAAGGGTTAGCGTACGTGTGAGGGCACGAATTAGTGTTGGTGTGCTGGTTAAGATTAGGGCACGGGTGATGGTAAGGATTCGGGTGAGGGTCAGGTTTACGATTCGGGTTAGGGTTAGGGTTAGGGAATGGGGAGGGATTAGGGTACATTTTAGAGTACGATGACGCTTAAGGGTTAGCGTACCTGTGAGGTCACTAGTTAGTGTTAGTGTACTGGTTACGATTAGGGCACGTGTGAGGGTAAGGCTTCGGAAGAGGGTCACGTTAAGGGTTTGGGTTAGGGTTACGGTTAGGGAATGGGGATTGATTAGGGTACAGGTTAGGGTACGGCAATCGTTTAGGGTTAGCCTACGTAAGAGGGCATGGGTTAGTGTTGATATACTGGTTAAAATTAGGACACGGGTGAGGGTAAAGTTTAGGGTGAATGTCAGGGTTAGGTTTCAGGTTAGGGTTAGGGAATGTAGAGTGATTATGGTACAGGTTAGGGTACAGCTGCGGTTTAGGGTTAGCGTATGTGTGAGGGCACGAGTTAGTGTTGGTGTCCTGGTTAAGATGAGGGCACGGGTGAGTGTAAGGCTTCGGGTGAGGGTCACGGTTAGGATTCGGGTTAGGGTTAGGGTTAGGGAATGGAGAGGCATTAGGGTCCAGACTAGGGTACGACAACGCTTAAGGGTTCGCATAATTGTGAGGGCACGAGTTAGTGTTGGTTTACAGGTTAAGACAAGGGCCCCGGTGAGGGTAAGGCCTCGGAAAAGTGTCACGTTCAGGGTTTGGGTTAAGGTTAGGGTTAGCGAATGGGGAGGGATTAGGGTACCGGAGAGGGTACAACAACGCTTAAGGGTTAGAGTACGTTTGAGGGCACGAGTTAGTGTTTGTGTATTGGTTAAGATTGGGGCATGGGTTAAGATAGGGCCTCGGAAGAGGGTCAGGTTTAGGGATGTGGTTAGGGTTAGGGTTAAGCAATGGGAGGGATTAGGGTACAATTTAGGGTATGACAACGCTTAAGGGTTTGCGTACGTGTGAGGGCACGAGTTAGTGTTGGTGTCCTGGTTCAGATTACGGCACGGGTGAGGGTAAGGCTTCGGGTGAGGGTCAGGGTTAGGATTCGTGTTAGGGTTAGGGTTAGGGAATGGGGAGGAATTAGGGTAGAGTTTAGGGTACGACAGTGCTTAAGGGTTACCATTCGTGTGAGGGCTAGAGTTAGTGTTAGTGTCCTGGTTAAGATTAGGGCACTGGTGAGCGTAAGGCTTCAGGTGAGCGTCAGGGTTAGGATTCGGGTTAGGGTTAGGGTTAGGGAATGGGGAGCGATTAGGGTACAGTTTAGGGTACGACAACGCAAAAGGGTTAGCGTACGTGTGAGGGCATGAATTAGTGTTGGTTTGCTGGTTAAGATTAGGGCACGGGTGATGGTAAGGATTAGGGTGAGGGTCAGGTTTACGATTTGGGTTAGGGTTAGGGTTAGGGAATGGGGAGGGATTAGGGTACATTTTAGAGTACGATGACGCTTAAGGGTTAGCGTACCTGTGAGGTCACTAGTTAGTGTTAGTGTACTGGTTACGATTAGGGCACGGTAGAGGGTAAGGCCTCGGAAGAGGGTCACGTTAAGGGTTTGGGTTAGGGTTACGGTTAGGGAATGGGGATTGATTAGGGTACAGGTTAGGGTACGGCAATGGTTTAGGGTTAGCCTACGTAAGAAGGCATGGGTTAGTGTTGATGTACTGGTTAAAATTAGGACACGGGTGAGGGTAAAGTTTAGGGTGAATGTCAGGGTTAGGTTTCAGGTTAGGGTTAGGGAATATAGAGGGATTAGGGTACAGGTTAGGGTACAGCTGCGGTTTAGTGTTAGCGTATGTGTGAGGGCAAGAGTTAGTGTTGGTGTCCTGGTTAAGATTAGGGCACGGGTGAGGGTAAGGCTTCGGGTGAGGGTCACGGTTAGGATTCGGGTTAGGGTTAGGGTTAGGGAATGGAGAGGGATTAGGGTCCAGACTAGGGTACGACAACGCTTAAGGGTTCGCATAATTGTGAGGTCACGAGTTAGTGTTGGTTTACAGGTTAAGACAAGGGCCCCGGTGAGGGTAAGGCCTCGGAAAAGGGTCAAGTTCAGGGTTTGGGTTAGGGTTAGGGTTAGCGAATGGGGAGGGATTAGGGTACAGGAGAGGGTACAACAACGCTTAAGGGTTAGAGTACGTTTGAGGGCACGAGTTAGTGTTTGTGTATTGTTTAAGATTAGGGCATGGGTTAGGATAGGGCCTCGGAAGAGGGTCAGGTTTAGGGATGTGGTTAGGGTTAGGGTTAGGCAATGGGAGTGATTAGGGTACAATTTAGGTTATGACAACGCTTAAGGGTTTGCGTACATGTGAGTGCACGAGTTAGTGTTGGTTTCCTGGTTGAGATTACGGCACGGGTGAGGGTAAGGCTTCGGGTGAGGGTCAGGGTTAGGATTCGTGTTAGGGTTAGGGTTAGGGAATGTGGAGTAATTAGGGTACAGTTTAGGGTACGACAGAGCTTAAGGGTTACCGTTCGTGTGAGGGCAAGAGTTAGTGTTAGTGTCCTGGCTAAGATTAGGGCACAGGTGAGGGTAAGGCTTCAGGTGAGGGTCAGGGTTAGGATTCGGGTTAGGGTTAGGGTTAGAGAATGGGGAGGGATTAGGGTACAGTTTAGGGTACGACAACGCTTAAGGTTTAGCGTACGTGTGAGGGCACGAGTTAGTGTTGGTTTACAGGTTAAGACAAGGGTCCCGGTGAGGGTAAGGCCTCGGAAAAGTGTCACGTTCAGGGTTTGGGTTAAGGTTAGGGTTTGCGAATGGGGAGGGATTAGGGTACAGGAGAGGGCACAACAACGCTTAAGGGTTAGAGTACGTTTGAGGGCACAAGTTAGTGTTTGTGTATTGTTTAAGATTAGGGCATGGGTTAGGATAGGGCCTCAGAAGAGGGTCAGATTTAGGGATGTGGTTAGGGTTAGGGTTAGGCAATGGGAGGGATTAGGGTACAGTTTAGGGTACGACAGAGCTTAAGGTTTAGCGTACGTGTGAGGGCACGAGTTAGTGTTGGTGTCCTGGTTAAGATCAGGACACGGGTGAGGCTAAGGCTTTGGGTGAGGGTCAGGGTTAGGATTCGTGTTAGGGGTCGGGTTAGGGAATGGGGAGGGATTAGGGTACAGTTTAGGCTACGACAGTGCTTAAGTGTTACCTTTCGTGTGAGGGCAAGTGTTAGTGTTAGTGTCCTGGTTAAGATTAGGGCACGGGTGAGGGTAAGGGTTCGGGTGAGGGTCAGGTTTGCGATTCCAGTTAGGGTTAGGGTTACGTAATGGGGAGGGATTAGGGTACAGTTTAGGGAAGATGACACTTAAGGGTTAGCGTACGTGTGAGGTCACTAGTTAGTGTTAGTGTACTGGTTACAATTAGGGCATGGGTGAGTGTAAGGCCTCGGAAGAGGGTCACGTTACGGGTTTGGGTTAGGGTTATAGTTAGGGCATGGGGATTTATTAGGGTACAGGTTAGGGTTCGGCAATGGTTTAGGGTTAGCCTACGTAAGAGGGCATGGGTTAGTGTTGATGTACTGGTTAAAATTAGGACACGGGTGAGGGTAAAGTTTAGGGTGAGTGTCAGGGTTAGGTTTCAGGTTAGGGTTAGGGTTAGGGAATGGAGAGGGATTAGGGTACAGGTTAGGGTACAGCTGCGGTTTAGGGTTACAGTATGTGTGAGGGCACGAGTTAGCCTTGGTGTCCTGGTTATGATTAGGGCACGGGTGAGGGTAAGGCTTCGGGTGAGGGTCAGGGTTAGGATTCGGGTTAGGCTTAGAGTTAGGGAATGGAGAGGGATTAGGGTACAGGCTAGGGTACGACAATGCTTAAGGGTTCGCATAATTGTGAGGGCAAGTGTTAGTGTTGGTGTACTGGTTAAGACAAGGGCACCGGTGAGGGTAAGGCCTCGGAAAAGGGTCATGTTCAGGGTTTTGGTTAGGGTTAGGGTTGGGGTTAGGGAATGGGGAGGGATTAGGGTACAGGATAGGGTACGACAACGCTTAAGAGTTAGCGTACGTTTTAGCGCACATGTTAGTGTTTGTGTACTGGTTAAGATTAGGGCATGGGTTAGGGTAGGGCCTCGGAAGAGGTTCAGGTTTAAGGATGGGGTTAGTGTTAGGGTTAGGCAATGGGAGGGATTAGGGATCAGGGTAGGGCACGGCAACCGTTTAGTGTTAGCCTACGTTGGAGGGCATGGGTTAGTGTTGATGGACTGTTTAAAATTAGGACACGGGTGAGGGTAAATCTTCGGGTGAGTGTCAGGTTTAGGGTTAGGGTTAGGGTTAGGGTTAGGGAATGGAGAGGGATTAGGGTACAGGTTAGTGTACGGCTGTGGTTTAGGGTTAGCGTACGTGTGAGGGCAAGGTTTAGTGATGGTGTATTTGTTAAGATTAGGTCACGGGTGAGGGTAAGGCTTAGGGTGAGGCTCAGGGTTAGGATTCAGGTTAGGGTTAGGGTTAGGGAATGGGGAGGGATTAGGGTACAATTTAGGGTATTACAACGCTTAAGGGTTAGCGTACATGTGAGGGAACGAGTTAGTGTTGGTGTCCTGGTTAAGATTAGGGCACGGGTGAGGGTTAGGCTTCGGGTGAGGGTCAGGGTAAGGATTCGTGTTAGGGTTAGGGTAAGGGAATGGGGAGGGATTAGGGTACAGTTTAGGGTACGACAGTGCTTAAGGGTTAAAGTTCGTGTGAGGGCAAGAGTTAGTGTTAGTTTCCTGGTTAAGATTAGGGCACAGGTGCGGGTAAGGCTTCAGGTGAGGGTCAGGGTTAGGATTCGGGTTAGGGTTAGGGTTAGGGAATGGGGAGGGATTAGGGTACAGTTTAGGGTACGACAACGCAAAAGGGTTAGCGTACGTGTGAGGGCACGAATTAGTGTTGGTGTGCTGGTTAAGATTAGGGCACGGGTGATGGTAAGGATTCGGGTGAGGGTCAGGTTTACGATTCGGGTTAGGGTTAGGGTTAGGGAATGGGGAGGGATTAGGGTACATTTTAGAGTACGATGACGCTTAAGGGTTAGCGTACCTGTGAGGTCACTAGTTAGTGTTAGTGTACTGGTTACGATTAGTGCACGGGTGAGTGTAAGGCCTCGGAAGAGGGTCACGTTAAGGGTTTGGGTTAGGGTTACGGTTAGGGAATGGGGATTGATTAGGGTACAGGTTAGGGTACGGCAATGGTTTAGGGTTAGCCTACGTAAGAGGGCATGGGTTAGTGTTGATGTACTGGTTAAAATTAGGACACGGGTGAGGGTAAAGTTTAGGGTGAATGTCAGGGTTAGGTTTCAGGTTAGGGTTAGGGAATGTAGAGGGATTAGGGTACAGGTTAGGGTACAGCTGCGGTTTAGGGTTAGCGTATGTGTGAGGGCACGAGTTAGTGTTGGTGTCCTGGTTAAGATTAGGGCACGGGTGAGGGTAAGGCTTCGGGTGAGGGTCACGGTTAGGATTCGGGTTAGGGTTAGGGTTAGGGAATGGAGAGGGATTAGGGTACAGGCTAGGGTACGACAATGCTTAAGGGTTCGCATAATTGTGAGGGCACGAGTTAGTGTTGGTTTACAGGTTAAGACAAGGGCCCCGGTGAGGGTAAGGCCTCGGAAAAGTGTCACGTTCTGGGTTTGGGTTAAGGTTAGGGTTAGCGAATGGGGAGGGATTAGGGTACAGGAGAGGGTACAGCAACACTTAAGTGTTAGAGTACGTTTGAGGGCACGAGTTAGCGTTTGTGTATTGTTTAAGATTAGGGTATGGGTTAGGATAGGGCCTCAGAAGAGGGTCAGATTTAGGGATGTGGTTAGGGTTAGGGTTAGGCAATTGGAGGGATTAGGGTACAGTTTAGGGTACGACAGAGCTTAAGGGTTACCGTTCGTGTGAGGGCAAGAGTTAGTGTTAGTATCCTGGCTAAGATTAGGGCACAGGTGAGGGTAAGGCTTCAGGTGAGGGTCAGGGTTAGGATTCGGGTTAGGGTTAGGGTTAGAGAATGGGGAGGTATTAGGGTACAGTTTAGGGTACGACAACGCTTAAGGTTTAGCGTACGTGTGAGGGCACGAGTTAGTGTTGGTGTCCTGGTTAAGATCAGGACACGGGTGAGGCTAAGTCTTTGGGTGAGGGTCAGGGTTAGGATTCGTGTTAGGGGTCGGGTTAAGGAATGGAGAGGGATTAGGGTACAGTTTAGGCTACGACAGTGCTTAAGGGTTACCTTTCGTGTGAGGGCAAGTGTTAGTGTTAGTGTCCTGGTTAAGATTAGGGCACGGGTGAGGGTAAGGGTTCGGGTGAGGGTCAGGTTTGCGATTCCAGTTAGGGTTAGGGTTACGTAATGGGGAGGGATTAGGGTACAGTTTAGGGAAGATGACACTTAAGGGTTAGCGTACGTGTGAGGTCACTAGTTAGTGTTAGTGTACTGGTTACAATTAGGGCATGGGTTAGTGTAAGGCCTCGGAAGAGGGTCACGTTAAGGGTTTGGGTTAGCGTTATGGTTAGGGCATGGGGATTTATTAGGGTACAGGTTAGGGTACGGCAATGGTTTAGGGTTAGCCTACGTAAGAGGGCATGGGTTAGTGTTGATGTACTGGTTAAAATTAGGACACGGGTGAGGGTAAAGTTTAGGGTGAGTGTCAGGGTTAGGTTTCAGGTTAGGGTTAGGGTTAGGGAATGGAGAGGGATTTGGGTACAGGTTACGGTACAGCTGCAGTTTAGGGTTACAGTACGTGTGAGGGTACGAGTTAGCCTTGGTGTCCTGGTTAAGATTAGGGCACGGGTGAGGGTAAGGCTTCGGGTGAGGGTCAGGGTTAGGATTCGGGTTAGGGTTAGAGTTAGGGAATGGAGAGGGATTAGGGTACAGGGTAGTGTACGACAACACTTAAGGGTTCGCATAATTGTGAGGGCACGAGTTAGTGTTGGTGTACTGGTTAAGACAAGGGCACCGGTGAGGGTAAGGCCTCGGAAAAGGGTCACGTTCAGTGTTTGGGTTAGGGTTAGGGTTAGGCAATGGGGAGGGATTAGGGTACAGGATAAGGTACGACAACACTTAAGAGTTAGCGTTCGTTTTAGGGCACAAGTTAGTGTTTGTGTACTGGTTAATATTAGGGCATGGGTTAGGGTAGGGCCTCGGAAGAGGGTCAGGTTTAGGGATGCGGTTAGTGTTAAGGTTAGGCAATGGGAGGGATTAGGGATCAGGGTAGGGCACGGCAACGGTTTAGTGTTAGCCTACGTTGGAGGGCATGGGTTAGTGTTGATGGACTGTTTAAAATTAGGACACGGGTGAGGGTAAATCTTCGGGTGAGTGTCAGGTTTAGGGTTAGGGTTAGGGTTAGGTTTAGGGAATGGAGAGGGATTCGGCTACAGGTTAGGGTACGACAGTGCTTAAGGGTTACCGTTCGTGTGAGGGCAAGAGTTAGTGTTAGTGTCCTGGTTAAGATTAGGGCACGGGAGAGGGTAAGTCTTCAGGTGAGGCTCAGGGTTAGGGTTCGGGTTAGGGTTAGGGCTATGGAATAGGGAGGGTTTAGGGTACAGTTTAGGGTACGAAAGTGCTTAAGGGTTAGTGTACGTGGGAGGCCTCGAATTAGTGTTGGTGTGCTAGGTAAGATTAGGGCACGGGTGAGGGTAAGGGTAAGGGTGAGGGTCAAGATTACGATTCTGGTTAGGGTTAAGCTTAGGGAATGGGGAGGGATTAGGGTACCGTTTAGAGTACGATGACGCTTATGGGTTATTGTACGTGTGAGGTCACTAGTTCGTGTTAGTGTACTGGTTACGATTAGGGCACGGGTGAGCGTAAGGCCTCAGAAGAGGGTCACGTTAAGGGTTTGTGTTAGGGTTATGGTTAGGGAATGGGGATTGATTAGGGTACAGGTTAGGGTACGGCAAAGGTTTAGGGTTAGCCTACATAAGAGGGCATGTGTTAGTGTTGATGTACTGGTTAAAATTGGGACCCGGGTGAGGGTAAAGTTTAGGGTGAGTGTTAGGGTTAGGTTTCAGGTTAGGGTTAGGGAATGTAGAGAGATTAGAGTACAGGTTAGGGTACAGCTGCGGTTTAGGGTTACAGTACGTGTGAGGGTACGAGTTAGCCTTGGTGTCCTGGTTAAGATTAGGGCACGGGTGAGGGTAAGGCTTCGGGTGAGGGTCAGGGTTAGGATTCGGGTTAGGGTTAGAGTTAGGGAATGGAGAGGGATTAGGGTACAGGCTAGGGTACGACAACGCTTAAGGGATCGCATAATTTTGAGGGCACGAGTTAGTGTTGGTGTACTGGTTAAGACAAGGGCACCGGTGAGGGTAAGGCCTCGGAAAACGGTCACGTTCAGGGTTTGCGTTAGGGTTAGGGTTAGGGAATGGGGAGGGATTAGGGTACAGGATAGGGTACGACAACGCTTAAGAGTTAGCGTACGTTTTAGGGCACAAGTTAGTGTTTGTGTACTGGTTAAGATTAGGGCATGGGTTAGGGTAGGGCCTCGGAAGAGGGTCAGGTTTAGGGATGGGGTTAGGGTTAGGGTTAGGCAATGGGAGGGATTAGGGATCAGGGTAGGGCACGGCAACGGTTTAGTGTTAGCCTACGTTGGAGGGCAGGGCTTAATGTTGATGGACTGTTTAAAATTAGGACACGGGTGAGGGTAAATCTTCGGGTGAGTGTCAGGGTTAGGGTTCGGGTTAGGGTTAGGGTTAGGGAATGGAGAGGGATTAGGGTAAAGGTTAGGGTACGGCTGTGGTTTAGTGTTAGCGTACGTGTGAGGGCAAGGTTTAGTGATGGTGTATTTGTTAAGATTAGGTCAGCGGTGAGGGTAAGGCTTAGGGTGAGGTTTAGGGTTAGGATTCGGGTTAGGGTTAGGGTTAGGGAATGGGGAGTGATTAGGGTACAATTTAGGGTATTACAACGCTTAAGGGTTAGCGTACGTGTGAGGGCACGAGTTAGTGTTGGTGTCCTGGTTAAGATTAGGGCCCGGGTGAGTGTAAGGCTTCAGATGAGGGTCACGGTTAGGATTCGGATTAGGGTTAGAGTTAGGGAATGGAGAGGGATTAGGGTACAGGCTAGGGTACGACAACGCTTAACGGTTCGCATAATTGTGAGGGCACGAGTTAGTGTTGGTTTACAGGTTAAGACAAGGGCCCCGGTGAGGGTAAGGCCTCGGAAAAGGGTCACGTTCAGGGTTTGGGTTAGTGTTAGGGTTAGCGAATGGGGAGGGATTAGGGTACAGGAGAGGGTACAACAATGCTTAAGGGTTAGAGTACGTTTGAGGGCACGAGTTAGTGTTTGTGTATTGGTTAAATTAGGGCATGGGTTAAGGTAGGGCCTCGGAAGAGGGTCAGGTTTAGGGATGTGGTTAGGGTTAGGGTTAGGCAATGGGAGGGATTAGGGTACAATTTAGGTTATGACAACGCTTAAGGGTTTGCGTACGTGTGAGGGCACGAGTTAGTGTTGCTGTCCTGGTTAAGATTAGGGAACGGGTGAGGGTAAGGCTTCGGGTGACGGTCAGGGTTAGGATTCGTGTTAGGGTTAGGGTTAGGGAATGGGGAGGAATTAGGGTACAGTTTAGGGTACGACAGTGCTTAAGGGTTACCGTTCGTGTGAGGGGAATAGTTAGTGTTAGTGTCCTGGTTAAGATTAGGGCACAGGTGAGGGTAAGGCTTCAGGTGAGGGTCAGGGTTTGGATTCGGGTTAGGGTTAGGGTTAGGGAATGGGGAGGGATTAGGGACAGTTTATTGTACGACAACGCTTAAGGTTTAGCGTACGTGTGAGGGCACGAGTTATTGTTGGTGTCCTGGTTAATTTTAGGACACGGGTGAGGCTAAGGCTTTGGGTGAGGGTCAGGGTTAGGATTCGTGTTAGGGGTAGGGTTAGGGAATGGGGAGGGATTAGGGTACAGTTTAGCCTACGACAGTGCTTAAGGGTTATGTTTCGTGTGAGGGCAAGTGTTAGTGTTAGTGTCCTGGTTAAGATTAGGGCACGGGTGAGGGTTAGGGTTCGGGTGAGGGCCAGGTTTACCATTCCGGTTAGGGTTAGGGTTACATAATGGGGAGGGATTAGGGTACAGTTTAGGGACGATGACACTTAAGGGTGAGCCTACGTGTGAGGTCACTAGTTAGTGTTAGTGTACTGGTTACGATTAGGGCACAGGTTAATGTAAGGCCTCGGAAGAGGGTCACGTTAAGGGTTTGGGTTAGGGTTATGGTTAGGGCATCGGGATTTATTAGGGTACAGGTTAGGGTACGGCAATGGTTTAGGGTTAGCCTACGTAAGAGGGCATGGGTTAGTGTTGATGTACTCGTTAAAATTAGGACACAGGTGAGTGTAAAGTTTAGGGGAGTGTCAGGGTTAGGTTTCAGGTTAGGGTGAGTGTTAGGGAATGGAGAGAGATTAGGGTACAGGTTAGGGTACAGATGCGGTTTAACGTTAGCGTACGTGTGAGGGCACGAGTTAGCGTTGGTGTCCTGGTTAAGATTAGGGCACGGGTGAGGGTTAGGCTTCGGGTGAGCGTCAGCGTTAGGATTCGGGTTAGGGTTAGAGTTAGGGAATGGAGAGGGTTTAGGGTACAGGCTAGGGTACGACAATGCTTAAGGGTTCGAATAATTGTGAGGGCACAAGTTAGTGTTGGTGTACTGGTTAAGACAAGGGCACCGGTGAGGGTAAGGCCTCGGAAAAGGGTCACGTTCAGTGTTTGGCTTAGGGTTAGGGTTAGGTAATGGGGAGGGATTAGGGTACATGATAGGGTACGACAACGCTTAAGAGTTAGCGTACGTTTTAGGGCAAAAGTTAGTGTTTGTGTACTGGTTAAGATTAGGGCATGGGTTAGGGTAGGGCCTCGGAAGAGGGTCAGGTTTAGGGATGGGGTTAGGTTTAGTGTTAGGCAATGGGAGGGATTAGGGATCAGTGTTGGGCACGGCAACGGTTTAGTGTTAGCCTACGTTGGAGGGCATGGGTTAGTGTTGATGGACTATTTAAAATTAGGACACGGGTGAGGGTAAATCTTCGGGTGACGGTCAGGGTTAGGGTTCGGGTTAGGGTTAGGGTTAGGGAATGGAGAGGTATTAGGCTACAGGTTAGGGTACGACAGTGCTTAAGGGTTACCGTTCTTGTGTGGGCAAGAGTTAGTGTTAGTGTCCTGGTTAAGATTAGGGCATGGGAGAGGGTAAGTCTTCAGGTGAGGCTCAGGGTTAGGATTCGGGTTAGGGTTAGGGCTAGGGAATCGGGAGGGATTAGGGTACAGTTTAGGGTACGACAGTGCTTAAGGGTTAGCGTACGTGTGAGGCCATGAATTACTGTTGGTGTGCTGGGTAAGATTAGGGCACGGGTGATGGTAAGGGTTCGGGTGAGGGTTAAGTTTACGATTCGGGTTAGGGATAGGGTTAGGGAATGGGGAGGGATTAAGGTACAGTTTAGAGTACGATGACGCTTATGGGTTAGTGTACGTGTGAGGTCACTAGTTCGTGTTAGTGTACTGGTTACGATTAGGGCACGGGTGAGCGTAAGGCCTCAGAAGAGGGTCACGTTAAGGGTTTGGGTTAGGGTTATGGTTAGGGAATGGGGATTGATTAGGGTACAGGTTAGGGTACGGCATAGGTTTAGGGTTAGCCTACATAAGAGGGCATTGGTTAGTGTTGATGTACTGGTTAAAATTGGGACCCGGGTGAGGGTAAAGTTTAGGGTGAGTGTCAGGGTTAGGTTTCAGGTTAGCGTTATGGAATGTAGAGGGATTAGGGTACAGGTTAGGGTTCAGCTGCGGTTTAAGGTTACAGTACGTGTGAGGGTACGAGTTAGCCTTGGTGTCCTGGTTAAGATTAGGGCACGGGTGAGGGTAAGGCTTCGGGTGAGGGTCAGGGTTAGGATTCGGATTAGGGTTAGAGCTAGGGAATGGAGAGGGATTAGGGTACAGGCTAGGGTACGACAACCCTTAAGGGTTCGCATAATTGTGAGGGCACGAGTTAGTGTTGGTGTACTGGTTAAGACTAGGGCATCGGTGAGGGTAAGGCCTCGGAAAAGGGTCACGTTCAGGGTTTGGGTTAGGGTTAGGGTTAGGGAATGGGGAGGGTTTAGGGTAGAGGATAGGGTACGACAACGCTTAAGAGTTAGCGTACGTTTTAGGGCACAAGTTAGTGTTTGTGTACTGGTTAAGATTAGGGCATGGGTTAGGGTAGGGCCTCGGAAGAGGGTCAGGTTTAGGGATGGGGTTAGGGTTAGGGTTAGGCAATGGGAAGGATTAGGGATCAGGGTAGGGCACAGCAACGGTTTAGTGTTAGCCTACGTTGGAGGGCAGGGTTTAATGTTGATGGACTGTTTAAAATTAGGACACGGGTGAGGGTAAATCTTCGGGTGAGTGTCAGGGTTAGGGTTCGGCTTAGGGTTACGGTTAGGGAATGGAGAGGGATTAGGGTACAGGTTAGGGTACGGCTGTTGTTTAGGGTTAGCATACGTGTGAGGGCAAGGTTTAGTGATGGTGTATTTGTTAAGATTAGGTCACTGGTGAGGGTAAGGCTTAGGGTGAGGCTCAGGGTTAGGATTCGGGTTAGGGTTAGGGTTAGGGAATGGGGAGGGATTAGGGTACAATTTAGGGTATTACAACGCTTAAGGGTTAGCGTATGTGTGAGGGCACGAGTTAGTGTTGGTTTCCTGGTTAAGATTAGGGCACGGGTGAGGGTAAGCCTTCGGGTGAGGGTCAGGGTTAGGATTCGTGTTAGGGTTAGGGTAAGGGAATGGGGAGGAATTAGGGTACAGTTTAGGGTACGACAGTTCTTAAGGGTTACCATTCGTGTGAGGGCAAGCGTTAGTGTTAGTATCCTGGTTAAGATTAGGGCACAGGTGAGGGTAAGGCTTCAGGTGAGGGTCAGGTTTAGGATTCGGGTTAGGGTTAGGGTTAGGGAATGGGGAGGGATTAGGGTACAGTTTAGGGTACGACAACGCAAAAGGGTTAGCGTACGTGTGAGGGCACGAATTAGTGTTGGTGTGCTGGTTAAGTTTAGGGCACGGGTGATAGTAAGGATTCGGGTGAGGGTCAGGTTTTCGATTCGGGTTAGGGTTAGGGTTAGGGAATGGGGAGGGATTAGGGTACAGTTTAGAGTACGATGACGCTTAAGGGTTAGCGTACCTGTGAGGTCACTAGTTAGTGTTAGTGTACTGGTTATGATTAGGGCACGGGTGAGGGTAAGGCCTCGGAAGAGGGTCACGTTAAGGGTTAGGGTTAGGGTTACGGTTAGGGAATGGGGATTGATAGGGTTCAGTTTAGGGTACGGCAACGGTTTAGGGTTAGCCTACGTAAGAGGGCATGGGTTTGTGTTGATGTACTGGTTAAAATTAGGACACGGTTGAGGGTAAAGTTTAGGGTGAATGTCAGGGTTAGGTTTCAGGTTAGAGTTACGGAATGTAGAGGGATTAGGGTACAGGTTAGGGTACAGCTGTGGTTTAGGGTTAGCGTACGTGTGAGGGCACGAGTTAGTGTTTGTGTCCTGGTTAAGATTAGGGCACGGTTGAGTGTAAGGCTTCGGGTGAGGGTCACGGTTAGGATTCGGATTAGGGTTAGAGTTAGGGAATGGAGAGGGATTAGGGTACAGGCTAGGGTACGACAACGCTTAACGGTTCGCATAATTGTGAGGGCACGAGTTAGTGTTGGTTTACAGGTTAAGACAAGGGCCCCGGTGAGGGTAAGGCCTCGGAAAAGGGTCACGTTCAGGGTTTGGGTTAGTGTTAGGGTTAGCGAATGGGGAGGGATTAGGGTACAGGAGAGGGTACAACAATGCTTAAGGGTTAGAGTACGTTTGAGGGCACGAGTTAGTGTTTGTGTATTGGTTAAGATTAGGGCATGGGTTAAGGTAGGGCCTCGGAAGAGGGTCAGGTTTAGGGATGTGGTTAGGGTTAGGGTTAGGCAATGGGAGGGATTAGGGTACAATTTAGGTTATGACAACGCTTAAGGGTTTGCGTACGTGTGAGGGCACGAGTTAGTGTTGCTGTCCTGGTTAAGATTAGGGAACGGGTGAGGGTAAGGCTTCGGGTGACGGTCAGGGTTAGGATTCGTGTTAGGGTTAGGGTTAGGGAATGGGGAGGAATTAGGGTACAGTTTAGGGTACGACAGTGCTTAAGGGTTACCGTTCGTGTGAGGGGAATAGTTAGTGTTAGTGTCCTGGTTAAGATTAGGGCACAGGTGAGGGTAAGGCTTCAGGTGAGGGTCAGGGTTTGGATTCGGGTTAGGGTTAGGGTTAGGGAATGGGGAGGGATTAGGGACAGTTTATTGTACGACAACGCTTAAGGTTTAGCGTACGTGTGAGGGCACGAGTTATTGTTGGTGTCCTGGTTAATTTTAGGACACGGGTGAGGCTAAGGCTTTGGGTGAGGGTCAGGGTTAGGATTCGTGTTAGGGGTAGGGTTAGGGAATGGGGAGGGATTAGGGTACAGTTTAGCCTACGACAGTGCTTAAGGGTTATGTTTCGTGTGAGGGCAAGTGTTAGTGTTAGTGTCCTGGTTAAGATTAGGGCACGGGTGAGGGTTAGGGTTCGGGTGAGGGCCAGGTTTACCATTCCGGTTAGGGTTAGGGTTACATAATGGGGAGGGATTAGGGTACAGTTTAGGGACGATGACACTTAAGGGTGAGCCTACGTGTGAGGTCACTAGTTAGTGTTAGTGTACTGGTTACGATTAGGGCACAGGTTAATGTAAGGCCTCGGAAGAGGGTCACGTTAAGGGTTTGGGTTAGGGTTATGGTTAGGGCATCGGGATTTATTAGGGTACAGGTTAGGGTACGGCAATGGTTTAGGGTTAGCCTACGTAAGAGGGCATGGGTTAGTGTTGATGTACTCGTTAAAATTAGGACACAGGTGAGTGTAAAGTTTAGGGGAGTGTCAGGGTTAGGTTTCAGGTTAGGGTGAGTGTTAGGGAATGGAGAGAGATTAGGGTACAGGTTAGGGTACAGATGCGGTTTAACGTTAGCGTACGTGTGAGGGCACGAGTTAGCGTTGGTGTCCTGGTTAAGATTAGGGCACGGGTGAGGGTTAGGCTTCGGGTGAGCGTCAGCGTTAGGATTCGGGTTAGGGTTAGAGTTAGGGAATGGAGAGGGTTTAGGGTACAGGCTAGGGTACGACAATGCTTAAGGGTTCGAATAATTGTGAGGGCACAAGTTAGTGTTGGTGTACTGGTTAAGACAAGGGCACCGGTGAGGGTAAGGCCTCGGAAAAGGGTCACGTTCAGTGTTTGGCTTAGGGTTAGGGTTAGGTAATGGGGAGGGATTAGGGTACATGATAGGGTACGACAACGCTTAAGAGTTAGCGTACGTTTTAGGGCAAAAGTTAGTGTTTGTGTACTGGTTAAGATTAGGGCATGGGTTAGGGTAGGGCCTCGGAAGAGGGTCAGGTTTAGGGATGGGGTTAGGTTTAGTGTTAGGCAATGGGAGGGATTAGGGATCAGTGTTGGGCACGGCAACGGTTTAGTGTTAGCCTACGTTGGAGGGCATGGGTTAGTGTTGATGGACTATTTAAAATTAGGACACGGGTGAGGGTAAATCTTCGGGTGACGGTCAGGGTTAGGGTTCGGGTTAGGGTTAGGGTTAGGGAATGGAGAGGTATTAGGCTACAGGTTAGGGTACGACAGTGCTTAAGGGTTACCGTTCTTGTGTGGGCAAGAGTTAGTGTTAGTGTCCTGGTTAAGATTAGGGCATGGGAGAGGGTAAGTCTTCAGGTGAGGCTCAGGGTTAGGATTCGGGTTAGGGTTAGGGCTAGGGAATCGGGAGGGATTAGGGTACAGTTTAGGGTACGACAGTGCTTAAGGGTTAGCGTACGTGTGAGGCCATGAATTACTGTTGGTGTGCTGGGTAAGATTAGGGCACGGGTGATGGTAAGGGTTCGGGTGAGGGTTAAGTTTACGATTCGGGTTAGGGATAGGGTTAGGGAATGGGGAGGGATTAGGGTACAGTTTAGAGTACGATGACGCTTATGGGTTAGTGTACGTGTGAGGTCACTAGTTCGTGTTAGTGTACTGGTTACGATTAGGGCACGGGTGAGCGTAAGGCCTCAGAAGAGGGTCACGTTAAGGGTTTGGGTTAGGGTTATGGTTAGGGAATGGGGATTGATTAGGGTACAGGTTAGGGTACAGCATAGGTTTAGGGTTAGCCTACATAAGAGGGCATTGGTTAGTGTTGATGTACTGGTTAAAATTGGGACCCGGGTGAGGGTAAAGTTTAGGGTGAGTGTCAGGGTTAGGTTTCAGGTTAGCGTTATGGAATGTAGAGGGATTAGGGTACAGGTTAGGGTTCAGCTGCGGTTTAAGGTTACAGTACGTGTGAGGGTACGAGTTAGCCTTGGTGTCATGGTTAAGATTAGGGCACGGGTGAGGGTAAGGCTTCGGGTGAGGGTCAGGGTTAGGATTCGGATTAGGGTTAGAGCTAGGGAATGGAGAGGGATTAGGGTACAGGCTAGGGTACGACAACCCTTAAGGGTTCGCATAATTGTGAGGGCACGAGTTAGTGTTGGTGTACTGGTTAAGACTAGGGCATCGGTGAGGGTAAGGCCTCGGAAAAGGGTCACGTTCAGGGTTTGGGTTAGGGTTAGGGTTAGGGAATGGGGAGGGTTTAGGGTAGAGGATAGGGTACGACAACGCTTAAGAGTTAGCGTACGTTTTAGGGCACAAGTTAGTGTTTGTGTACTGGTTAAGATTAGGGCATGGGTTAGGGTAGGGCCTCGGAAGAGGGTCAGGTTTAGGGATGGGGTTAGGGTTAGGGTTAGGCAATGGGAAGGATTAGGGATCAGGGTAGGGCACAGCAACGGTTTAGTGTTAGCCTACGTTGGAGGGCAGGGTTTAATGTTGATGGACTGTTTAAAATTAGGACACGGGTGAGGGTAAATCTTCGGGTGAGTGTCAGGGTTAGGGTTCGGCTTAGGGTTACGGTTAGGGAATGGAGAGGGATTAGGGTACAGGTTAGGGTACGGCTGTTGTTTAGGGTTAGCATACGTGTGAGGGCAAGGTTTAGTGATGGTGTATTTGTTAAGATTAGGTCACTGGTGAGGGTAAGGCTTAGGGTGAGGCTCAGGGTTAGGATTCGGGTTAGGGTTAGGGTTAGGGAATGGGGAGGGATTAGGGTACAATTTAGGGTATTACAACGCTTAAGGGTTAGCGTATGTGTGAGGGCACGAGTTAGTGTTGGTTTCCTGGTTAAGATTAGGGCACGGGTGAGGGTAAGCCTTCGGGTGAGGGTCAGGGTTAGGATTCGTGTTAGGGTTAGGGTAAGGGAATGGGGAGGAATTAGGGTACAGTTTAGGGTACGACAGTTCTTAAGGGTTACCATTCGTGTGAGGGCAAGCGTTAGTGTTAGTATCCTGGTTAAGATTAGGGCACAGGTGAGGGTAAGGCTTCAGGTGAGGGTCAGGTTTAGGATTCGGGTTAGGGTTAGGGTTAGGGAATGGGGAGGGATTAGGGTACAGTTTAGGGTACGACAACGCAAAAGGGTTAGCGTACGTGTGAGGGCACGAATTAGTGTTGGTGTGCTGGTTAAGTTTAGGGCACGGGTGATAGTAAGGATTCGGGTGAGGGTCAGGTTTTCGATTCGGGTTAGGGTTAGGGTTAGGGAATGGGGAGGGATTAGGGTACAGTTTAGAGTACGATGACGCTTAAGGGTTAGCGTACCTGTGAGGTCACTAGTTAGTGTTAGTGTACTGGTTATGATTAGGGCACGGGTGAGGGTAAGGCCTCGGAAGAGGGTCACGTTAAGGGTTAGGGTTAGGGTTACGGTTAGGGAATGGGGATTGATAGGGTTCAGTTTAGGGTACGGCAACGGTTTAGGGTTAGCCTACGTAAGAGGGCATGGGTTTGTGTTGATGTACTGGTTAAAATTAGGACACGGTTGAGGGTAAAGTTTAGGGTGAATGTCAGGGTTAGGTTTCAGGTTAGAGTTACGGAATGTAGAGGGATTAGGGTACAGGTTAGGGTACAGCTGTGGTTTAGGGTTAGCGTACGTGTGAGGGCACGAGTTAGTGTTTGTGTCCTGGTTAAGATTAGGGCACGGTTGAGTGTAAGGCTTCGGGTGAGGGTCACGGTTAGGATTCGGGTTAGGTTTAGGGTTAGGGAATGGAGAGGGATTAGGGTACAGACTAGGGTATGACAACGCTTAAGGGTTCGCATAATTGTGAGGGCACGAGTTAGTGTTGGTTTACAGGTTAAGAGAAGGGCCCCGGTGAGGGAAAGGCCTCGGAAAAGGGTCACGTTCAGGGTTTGGGTTAGTGTTAGGGTTAGCGAAAGGGGAGGGATTAGGGTACAGGAGAGGGTACAACAACGCTTAAGGGTTAGAGTACGTTTGAGGGCACGAGTTAGTGTTTGTGTATTAGTTAAGATTAGGGCATGGGTTAGGGTAGGGCCTCGGAAGAGGGTCAGGTTTAGGGATGTGGTTAGGGTTAGGGTTAGGCAATGGGAGGGATTAGGGTACAATTTAGGGTATGACAACGCTTAAGGGTTTGTGTACGTGTGAGGGCACGAGTTAGTGTTGGTGTACTGGTTAATTTTAGGACACGGGTGAGGCTAAGGCTTTGGGTGAGGGTCAGGGTTAGGATTCGTGTTAGTGGTAGCGTTAGGGAATGGGGAGGGATTAGGGTACAGTTTAGGCTACGATAGTGCTTATGGGTTATGTTTCGTGTGAGGGCAAGTGTTAGTGTTAGTGTCCTGGTTAAGATTAGGGCACGGGTGAGGGTTAGTGTTCGGGTGAGGGCCAGGTTTACCATTCCGGTTAGGGTTAGGGTTACATAATGGGGAGGGATTAGGGTACAGTTTAGGGACGATGACACTTAAGGGTTCGCGTACGTGTGAGGTCACTAGTTAGTGTTAGTGTACTGGTTACGATTAGGGCACAGGTGAGTGTAAGGCCTCGGAAGAGGGTCACGTTAAGGGTTTGGGTTAGGGTTATGGTTAGGGCATGGGGATTTATTAGGGTACAGGTTAGGGTACGGCAATGGTTTAGGGTTAGCCTACGTAAGAGGGCATGTGTTAGTGTTGATGTACTGGTTAAAATTAGGACACAGGTGAGGGTAAAGTTTAGGGTGAGAGTCAGGGTTAGGTTTCAGGTTAGGGTTACTGTTAGGGAAAGGAGAGAGATTAGGGTACAGGTTAGGGTACAGATGCGGTTTAGCGTTAGCGTACGTGTGAGGGCACGAGTTAGCGTTGGTGTCCTGGTTAAGATTAGGGAACGGGTGAGGGTAAGGCTTCGGGTGAGGGTCAGGGTTAGGATTCGGATTAGGGTTAGGGTTAGGGAATGGAGAGGGATTAGGGTACAGGCTAGGGTACGACAACTCTTAAGGGTTCACATAATTGTGAGGGCACGAGTTAGTGTTGGTGTACTGGTTAAGACAAGGGCACCAGTGAGGGTAAGGCCTCGGAAAAGGGTCACGTTCAGGGTTTGGGTTAGTGTTAGGATTAGGGAATGGGGAGGGATTAGGCTACAGGAAAGGGTACTTCAACGCTTAAGGGTTAGCGTACGTTTGAGGGCACGAATTAGTGTTTGTGTACTGGTTAAGATTAGTGCATGGGTTAGGGTAGGGCCTCGGAAGAAGGTCAGGTTTAGGGATGGGGTTAGGGTTAGGTTTAGGCAATGGGAGGGATTAGGGAACAGGGTAGGGCACGGCAACGGTTTAGTGTTAGCCTACGTTGGAAGGCATGGGTTAGTGTTGATGGACTGTTTAAAATTAGGACACGGGTGTGGGTAAATTTTCGGGTGAGTGTCAGGGTTAGGGTTCGGGTTAGGGTTAGTGTTAGGGAATGGGGAGGGATTAGGGTACAATTTAGGGTATGACAACGCTTAAGTTTTAGCGTACGTGTGAGGGCACAAGTTAGTGTTGGTGTCCTGGTTAAGATTAGGGCACGGGTGAGGGTAAGGCTTCGGGTGAGGGTCAGGGTTAGGATTCGTGTTAGGGTTAGGGAATGGAGAGGGATTAGGGTACAGGCTAGGGTATGACAACACTTAAGGGTTTGCATAATTGTGAGGGCACGAGTTAGTGTTGGTGTACTGGTTAAGAGAAGGGCAACTGTGAGGGTAAGGCCTCGGAAAAGGGTCACGTTCAGGGTTTGGGTTAGGGTTAGTGTTAGGGAAGGGGAGGGATTAGAGTACAGGATAGGGTACGACAACGCTTAAGAGTTAGCGTACGTTTTAGGGCACAAGTTAGTGTTTGTGTACTGGTTAAGATTAGGGCATGGGTTAGGGTAGGGCCTCGGAAGAGGGTCAGGTTTAGGGATGGGGTTATGGTTAGGGTTAGGCAATGGGAGGGATTAGGGATCAGGGTAGGGCACGGCAACGGTTTAGAGTTAGCCTACGTTGTAGGGCATGGGTTAGTGTTGATGGATTGTTTAAAATTAGGACAAGGGTGAGCGTAAATCTTCGGGTGAGTGTCAGGTATAGGGTTCGGGTTAGGGTTAGGGATAGGGAATGGAGAGGGATTAGGGTACAGAGTAGGGTACGGCTGTGGTTTAGGGTTAGCGTACGTGTGAGGGCAAGGTTTAGTGATGGTGTATTTGTTAAGATTAGGTCACGGGTGAGGGTAAGGCTTAGGGTGAGGCTCAGGGTTAGGATTCGGGTTAGGGTTAGGGTTAGGGATTGGGGAGGGTTTAGGGTACAGTTTAGGGTACGACAGTGATTAAGGGATACCGTTCGTGTGAGGGCAAGAGTTAGTGTTACTATCCTGGTTAAGATTAGGGAACGGGTGAGGGTAAGGCTTCAGGTGAGGGTCAGGGTTAGGATTCGGGTTAGGGTTAGGGTTACGGAATGGGGAGGGATTAGGGTACAGGTTAGGGTACGGATGCGGTTTAGGGTTAACGTACGTGTGAGGGCATGGTTTAGTGATGGTGTATTGGTTAAGATTAGGTCATGGGTGAGGGTAAGACTTAGGGTGAGGCTCAGGGTTAGGATTGGGGTTAGGGTTAGGGTTAGGGAATGGGGAGGGATTAGGGTACAATTTAGGGTATGACAACGCTTAAGGGTTAGCGTACGTGTGAGGGCACAAGTTCGTGTTTGTGTACTGGTTAAGATTCGGGCATGGGTTAGGGTAGGGCCTCGGAAAAGGGTCAGGTTTAGGGATGGGGTTAGGGTTAGAATTAGTCAATGGGAGGGATTAGGGATCAGTGTAGGACACGGCAACGGTTTAGTGTTAGCCTACGTTGGGGGGCAGGGGTTAGTATTGATGGACTATTTAAAATTAGGAAACGGGTGAGGGTAAATCTTCGGGTGAGGGTCAGGGTTAGGGTTCGGTTTAGGGATAGGTTTAGGGAATGGAGAGGGATTAGGCTACAGGTTAGGGTACGACAGTGCTTAAGGGTTACCGTTCGTGTGAGGGCAAGAGTTAGTGTTAGTGTCCTGGTTAAGATTAGGGCACGGGTGAGGGTAAGGTTTCGGGTGAGGGTCAAGTTTACGATTCGGGTTAGGGTTAGGGTTAGGGAATGGAGAGGGAGTAGGGTACAGGTTAGGGTATAGCTGCGGTTTAGGGTTACAGTACGTGTGAGGACACGAGTTAGCCTTGGTGTCCTGGTTAAGATTAGTGCACTGGTGAGGGTAAGGTTTCGGGTGAGGGTCAGGGTTAGGATTCGGGTTAGGGTTAGAGTTAGGGAATGGAGAGTGATTAGGGTACAGGCTAGGATACGACAACGCTTAAGGGTTCGCATAATTGTGAGGGCACGAGTTAGTGTTGGTGTACTGGTTAAGACAAGGGCACCGGTGAGGGTAAGGCCTCGGAAAAGGGTCACGTTAAGGGTTTGGGTTAGGGTTAGTGTTAGGGAATGGGGAAGGATTAGGTTACAGGATAGGGTACGACAACTCTTAAGAGTTAGCGTACGTTTTAGGGCACAATTTAGTGTTTGTGTACTGGTTAAGATTAGGGCATGGGTTAGGGTAGGGCCTCGGAAGAGGGTCAGGTTTAGGGATGGGGTTAGGGTTAGGGTTAGGCAATGGGAGGGATTAAGGATCAGGGTAGGGCACGGCAACGGTTTAGTGTTAGCCTACGTTGGAGGGCATGGGTTAGTGTTGATGGACTGTTTAAAATTAGGACACGGGTGTGGGTAAATCTTCGGGTGAGTGTCAGGGATAGGGTTCGGGTTAGGTTTAGTGTTAGGGAATGGGGAGGGATTAGGGTACAATTTAGGGTATGACAACGCTTAAGTGTTAGCGTACGTGTGAGGGCACAAGTTAGTGTTGGTGTCCTGGTTTAGATTAGGGCACGGGTGATGGTAAGGATTCGGGTGAGGGTCAGGTTTACGATTCGGGTTAGGGTTAGGGTTAGGGAATGGGGAGGGATTAGGGTACAGTTTAGGGACGATGACACTTAAGGGTTAGCGTACGTGTGAGGTCACTAGTTAGTGTTAGTGTATTGGTTACGATTAGGGCACGGGTGAGTGTAAGGCCTCGGAAGAGGTTCACGTTAAGGGTTTGCGTTAGGGTTATGGTTAGGGCATGGGGACTTATTAGGGTACAGGTTAGGGTACGGCAATGGTTTAGGGTTAGCCTACGTAAGAGGGCATGGGTTAGTGTTGATGTACTGGTTAAAATTAGGAAACGGGTGAGGGTAAAGTTTAGGGTGAGTGTCAGGGTTAGGTTTCAGGTTAGGGTTAGGGTTAGGGAATGGAGAGAGTTTAGGGTACAGGTTCGGGTACAGATGCCGTTTAGCGTTAGCCTACGTGTGAGGGCATGAGTTAGCGTTGGTGTCCTGGTTAAGATTAGGGCACGGGTGAGGGTAAGGCTTCGGGTGAGGGTCAGGGTTAGGATTCGGGTTAGGGTTAGAGTTAGGGAATGGAGAGGGATTAGGGTACAGGCTAGTGTACGACAACCCTTAAGGGTTCGCATAATTGTGAGGGCACGAGTTAGTATTGGTGTACTGGTTAAGGCAAGGGCACCGGTGAGGGTAAGGCCTCGGAAAAGGGTCACGTTCAGTGTTTGGGCTAGGGTTAGGGTTAGGGAATGGGGAGGGATTAGGGTACAGGATAGGGTACGAAAACGCTTAAGAGTTAGCGTACGTTTTAGGGCACAAGTTAGTGTTTGTGTACTGGTTAAGATTAGGGCATGGGTTAGGGTAGGGCCTCGGAGGAGGGTCAGTTTAGGGATGGGGTTACGTTTAGGGTTAGGCAATGGGAGGGATTAGGGATCAGGGTAGGGCACAGCAACGGTTTAGTGTTAGCCTACATTGGAGGGCATGGGTTAGTGTTGTTGGACTGTTTAAAATTAGGACAGGGGTGAGGGTAAATCTTCGGGTGAGTGTCAGGGTTAGGGTACGGGTTAGGGTTAGGGTTAGGGAATGGAGAGAGAATAGGGTACAGGTAAGGGTACGGCTGCGGTTTAGGGTTAGCGTACGTGTGAGGGCAAGGTTTAGTGATGGTGTATTGGTTAAGATTAGGTCACGGGTGAGGGTAAGGCTTAGGGTGAGGCTCAGGGTCAGGATTCGGGTTAGGGTTAGTGTTAGGGAATGGGGAGGTATTAGGGTACAATTTAGGGTATGACAACGCTTAAGGGTTAGCGTACGTGTGAGGGCACGAGTTAGTGTTGGTGTCCTGGTTAAGATTAGGGCACGGGTGAGGGTAAGGCTTCGGGTGAGGGTCAGGGTTAGGATTCGTGTTAGGGTTAGGGTAAGGTAGTGGGGAGGGATTAGGGTACAGTTTAGGGTACGACAGTGCTTAAGGGTTAAAGTTCGTGTGAGGGCAAGAGTTAGTGTTAGTGTCCAGGTTAAGATTAGGCACAGGTGAGGGTAAGGCTTCAGGTGAGGGTCAGGGTTAGGATTCGGGTTAGGGTTAGGGAATGGGGAGGGATTAGGGTCCAGTTTAGGGTACGACAGTGCTTAAGGGTTAAAGTTCGTGTGAGGGCAAGAGTTAGTGTTGGTTTGCTGGTTATCATTAGGGCACGGGTGAGGGTAAGGGTTCGGGTGAGGGCCAGGTTTACCATTCCGGTTAGGGTTAGGGTTACATAATGGGGAGGGATTAGGGTACAGTTTAGGGACGATGACACTTAAGGGTTCGCGTACGTGTGAGGTCACTAGTTAGTGTTAGTGTACTGGTTACGATTAGGGCACAGGTGAGTGTAAGGCCTCGGAAGAGGGTCACGTTAAGGGTTTGGGTTAGGGTTATGGTTAGGGCATGGGGATTTATTAGGGTACAGGTTAGGGTACGGCAATGGTTTAGGGTTAGCCTACGTAAGAGGGCATGTGTTAGTGTTGATGTACTGGTTAAAATTAGGACACAGGTGAGGGTAAAGTTTAGGGTGAGAGTCAGGGTTAGGTTTCAGGTTAGGGTTACTGTTAGGGAAAGGAGAGAGATTAGGGTACAGGTTAGGGTACAGATGCGGTTTAGCGTTAGCGTACGTGTGAGGGCACGAGTTAGCGTTGGTGTCCTGGTTAAGATTAGGGAACGGGTGAGGGTAAGGCTTCGGGTGAGGGTCAGGGTTAGGATTCGGATTAGGGTTAGGGTTAGGGAATGGAGAGGGATTAGGGTACAGGCTAGGGTACGACAACTCTTAAGGGTTCACATAATTGTGAGGGCACGAGTTAGTGTTGGTGTACTGGTTAAGACAAGGGCACCAGTGAGGGTAAGGCCTCGGAAAAGGGTCACGTTCAGGGTTTGGGTTAGTGTTAGGATTAGGGAATGGGGAGGGATTAGGGTACAGGAAAGGGTACTTCAACGCTTAAGGGTTAGCGTACGTTTGAGGGCACGAATTAGTGTTTGTGTACTGGTTAAGATTAGTGCATGGGTTAGGGTAGGGCCTCGGAAGAAGGTCAGGTTTAGGGATGGGGTTAGGGTTAGGTTTAGGCAATGGGAGGGATTAGGGAACAGGGTAGGGCACGGCAACGGTTTAGTGTTAGCCTACGTTGGAAGGCATGGGTTAGTGTTGATGGACTGTTTAAAATTAGGACACGGGTGTGGGTAAATTTTCGGGTGAGTGTCAGGGTTAGGGTTCGGGTTAGGGTTAGTGTTAGGGAATGGGGAGGGATTAGGGTACAATTTAGGGTATGACAACGCTTAAGTTTTAGCGTACGTGTGAGGGCACAAGTTAGTGTTGGTGTCCTGGTTAAGATTAGGGCACGGGTGAGGGTAAGGCTTCGGGTGAGGGTCAGGGTTAGGATTCGTGTTAGGGTTAGGGAATGGAGAGGGATTAGGGTACAGGCTAGGGTATGACAACACTTAAGGGTTTGCATAATTGTGAGGGCACGAGTTAGTGTTGGTGTACTGGTTAAGAGAAGGGCAACTGTGAGGGTAAGGCCTCGGAAAAGGGTCACGTTCAGGGTTTGGGTTAGGGTTAGTGTTAGGGAAGGGGAGGGATTAGAGTACAGGATAGGGTACGACAACGCTTAAGAGTTAGCGTACGTTTTAGGGCACAAGTTAGTGTTTGTGTACTGGTTAAGATTAGGGCATGGGTTAGGGTAGGGCCTCGGAAGAGGGTCAGGTTTAGGGATGGGGTTATGGTTAGGGTTAGGCAATGGGAGGGATTAGGGATCAGGGTAGGGCACGGCAACGGTTTAGAGTTAGCCTACGTTGTAGGGCATGGGTTAGTGTTGATGGATTGTTTAAAATTAGGACAAGGGTGAGCGTAAATCTTCGGGTGAGTGTCAGGTATAGGGTTCGGGTTAGGGTTAGGGATAGGGAATGGAGAGGGATTAGGGTACAGAGTAGGGTACGGCTGTGGTTTAGGGTTAGCGTACGTGTGAGGGCAAGGTTTAGTGATGGTGTATTTGTTAAGATTAGGTCACGGGTGAGGGTAAGGCTTAGGGTGAGGCTCAGGGTTAGGATTCGGGTTAGGGTTAGGGTTAGGGATTGGGGAGGGTTTAGGGTACAGTTTAGGGTACGACAGTGATTAAGGGATACCGTTCGTGTGAGGGCAAGAGTTAGTGTTACTATCCTGGTTAAGATTAGGGAACGGGTGAGGGTAAGGCTTCAGGTGAGGGTCAGGGTTAGGATTCGGGTTAGGGTTAGGGTTACGGAATGGGGAGGGATTAGGGTACAGGTTAGGGTACGGATGCGGTTTAGGGTTAACGTACGTGTGAGGGCATGGTTTAGTGATGGTGTATTGGTTAAGATTAGGTCATGGGTGAGGGTAAGACTTAGGGTGAGGCTCAGGGTTAGGATTGGGGTTAGGGTTAGGGTTAGGGAATGGGGAGGGATTAGGGTACAATTTAGGGTATGACAACGCTTAAGGGTTAGCGTACGTGTGAGGGCACAAGTTCGTGTTTGTGTACTGGTTAAGATTCGGGCATGGGTTAGGGTAGGGCCTCGGAAAAGGGTCAGGTTTAGGGATGGGGTTAGGGTTAGAATTAGTCAATGGGAGGGATTAGGGATCAGTGTAGGACACGGCAACGGTTTAGTGTTAGCCTACGTTGGGGGGCAGGGGTTAGTATTGATGGACTATTTAAAATTAGGAAACGGGTGAGGGTAAATCTTCGGGTGAGGGTCAGGGTTAGGGTTCGGTTTAGGGATAGGTTTAGGGAATGGAGAGGGATTAGGCTACAGGTTAGGGTACGACAGTGCTTAAGGGTTACCGTTCGTGTGAGGGCAAGAGTTAGTGTTAGTGTCCTGGTTAAGATTAGGGCACGGGTGAGGGTAAGGTTTCGGGTGAGGGTCAAGTTTACGATTCGGGTTAGGGTTAGGGTTAGGGAATGGAGAGGGAGTAGGGTACAGGTTAGGGTATAGCTGCGGTTTAGGGTTACAGTACGTGTGAGGACACGAGTTAGCCTTGGTGTCCTGGTTAAGATTAGTGCACTGGTGAGGGTAAGGTTTCGGGTGAGGGTCAGGGTTAGGATTCGGGTTAGGGTTAGAGTTAGGGAATGGAGAGTGATTAGGGTACAGGCTAGGATACGACAACGCTTAAGGGTTCGCATAATTGTGAGGGCACGAGTTAGTGTTGGTGTACTGGTTAAGACAAGGGCACCGGTGAGGGTAAGGCCTCGGAAAAGGGTCACGTTAAGGGTTTGGGTTAGGGTTAGTGTTAGGGAATGGGGAAGGATTAGGTTACAGGATAGGGTACGACAACTCTTAAGAGTTAGCGTACGTTTTAGGGCACAATTTAGTGTTTGTGTACTGGTTAAGATTAGGGCATGGGTTAGGGTAGGGCCTCGGAAGAGGGTCAGGTTTAGGGATGGGGTTAGGGTTAGGGTTAGGCAATGGGAGGGATTAAGGATCAGGGTAGGGCACGGCAACGGTTTAGTGTTAGCCTACGTTGGAGGGCATGGGTTAGTGTTGATGGACTGTTTAAAATTAGGACACGGGTGTGGGTAAATCTTCGGGTGAGTGTCAGGGATAGGGTTCGGGTTAGGTTTAGTGTTAGGGAATGGGGAGGGATTAGGGTACAATTTAGGGTATGACAACGCTTAAGTGTTAGCGTACGTGTGAGGGCACAAGTTAGTGTTGGTGTCCTGGTTTAGATTAGGGCACGGGTGATGGTAAGGATTCGGGTGAGGGTCAGGTTTACGATTCGGGTTAGGGTTAGGGTTAGGGAATGGGGAGGGATTAGGGTACAGTTTAGGGACGATGACACTTAAGGGTTAGCGTACGTGTGAGGTCACTAGTTAGTGTTAGTGTATTGGTTACGATTAGGGCACGGGTGAGTGTAAGGCCTCGGAAGAGGTTCACGTTAAGGGTTTGCGTTAGGGTTATGGTTAGGGCATGGGGACTTATTAGGGTACAGGTTAGGGTACGGCAATGGTTTAGGGTTAGCCTACGTAAGAGGGCATGGGTTAGTGTTGATGTACTGGTTAAAATTAGGAAACGGGTGAGGGTAAAGTTTAGGGTGAGTGTCAGGGTTAGGTTTCAGGTTAGGGTTAGGGTTAGGGAATGGAGAGAGTTTAGGGTACAGGTTCGGGTACAGATGCCGTTTAGCGTTAGCCTACGTGTGAGGGCATGAGTTAGCGTTGGTGTCCTGGTTAAGATTAGGGCACGGGTGAGGGTAAGGCTTCGGGTGAGGGTCAGGGTTAGGATTCGGGTTAGGGTTAGAGTTAGGGAATGGAGAGGGATTAGGGTACAGGCTAGTGTACGACAACACTTAAGGGTTCGCATAATTGTGAGGGCACGAGTTAGTATTGGTGTACTGGTTAAGACAAGGGCACCGGTGAGGGTAAGGCCTCGGAAAAGGGTCACGTTCAGTGTTTGGGCTAGGGTTAGGGTTAGGGAATGGGGAGGGATTAGGGTACAGGATAGGGTACGACAACGCTTAAGAGTTAGCGTACGTTTTAGGGCACAAGTTAGTGTTTGTGTACTGGTTAAGATTAGGGCATGGGTTAGGGTAGGGCCTCGGAGGAGGGTCAGTTTAGGGATGGGGTTACGTTTAGGGTTAGGCAATGGGAGGGATTAGGGATCAGGGTAGGGCACAGCAACGGTTTAGTGTTAGCCTACATTGGAGGGCATGGGTTAGTGTTGTTGGACTGTTTAAAATTAGGACAGGGGTGAGGGTAAATCTTCGGGTGAGTGTCAGGGTTAGGGTACGGGTTAGGGTTAGGGTTAGGGAATGGAGAGAGAATAGGGTACAGGTAAGGGTACGGCTGCGGTTTAGGGTTAGCGTACGTGTGAGGGCAAGGTTTAGTGATGGTGTATTGGTTAAGATTAGGTCACGGGTGAGGGTAAGGCTTAGGGTGAGGCTCAGGGTCAGGATTCGGGTTAGGGTTAGTGTTAGGGAATGGGGAGGTATTAGGGTACAATTTAGGGTATGACAACGCTTAAGGGTTAGCGTACGTGTGAGGGCACGAGTTAGTGTTGGTGTCCTGGTTAAGATTAGGGCACGGGTGAGGGTAAGGCTTCGGGTGAGGGTCAGGGTTAGGATTCGTGTTAGGGTTAGGGTAAGGTAGTGGGGAGGGATTAGGGTACAGTTTAGGGTACGACAGTGCTTAAGGGTTAAAGTTCGTGTGAGGGCAAGAGTTAGTGTTAGTGTCCAGGTTAAGATTAGGCACAGGTGAGGGTAAGGCTTCAGGTGAGGGTCAGGGTTAGGATTCGGGTTAGGGTTAGGGAATGGGGAGGGATTAGGGTCCAGTTTAGGGTACGACAGTGCTTAAGGGTTAAAGTTCGTGTGAGGGCAAGAGTTAGTGTTGGTTTGCTGGTTATCATTAGGGCACGGGTGAGGGTAAGGGTTCGGGTGAGGGTCAGGTTTACGATTCGGGTTAGGGTTGGGGTTAGGGAATGGGGAGGGATGAGGGTACAGTTTAGGGTACGATGACGCTTAAGTGTTAGCGTACATGTGAGGTCACTATGTAGTGGTAGTTTACTGGTTACGATTAGGGCACGGGTGAGTGTAAGGCCTCGGAAGAGGGTCACGTTAAGGGTTTGGTTTAGGGTTATGGTTAGGGCATGGGGATTTATTAGGGTACAGGTTAGGGTACGGCAATTGTTTAGGGTTAGCCTACGTAAGAGGGCATGGGTTAGTGTTGATGTACTGGTTAAAATTAGGACACGGATGAGGGTAAAGTTTAGGGTGAGTGTCAGGGTTAGATTTCAGGTTAGGGTTAGGGTTTCGGAAGGGAGAGACATTAGAGTACAGGTTAGGGTACAGCTGCGGTTTAGGGTTAGCGTACGTGTGAGGGCACGTGTTAGTGTTGGTGTCCTGGTTAAGATTAGGGCAAGGGTGAGGGTAAGGCTTTGGGTGAGGGTCAGGTTTAGGATTCGGATTAGGGTTAGGGTTAGGGAATGGAGAGGGATTAGGGTACAGGCTAGGGTACGACAACTCTTAAGGGTTCACATAATTGTGAGGGCACGAGTTAGTGTTGGTGTACTGGTTAAGACAAGGGCACCAGTGAGGGTAAGGCATCGGAAAAGGGTCACGTTCAGGGTTTGGGTTAGTGTTAGGATTAGGGAATGGGGAGGGATTAGGGTACAGGATAGGGTACTTCAACGCTTAAGGGTTAGCGTACGTTTGAGGGCACGAATTAGTGTTTGTGTACTGGTTAAGATTAGTGCATGGGTTAGGGTAGGGCCTCGGAAGAAGGTCAGGTTTAGGGATGGGGTTAGGGTTAGGTTTAGGCAATGGGAGGGATTAGGGAACAGGGTAGGGCACGGCAACGGTTTAGTGTTAGCCTACGTTGGAAGGCATGGGTTAGTGTTGATGGACTGTTTAAAATTAGGACACGGGTGTGGGTAAATTTTCGGGTGAGTGTCAGGGTTAGGGTTCGGTTTAGGGTTAGTGTTAGGGAATGGGGAGGGATTAGGGTACAATTTAGGGTATGACAACGCTTAAGTGTTAGCGTACGTGTGAGGGCACAAGTTAGTGTTGGTGTCCTGGTTAAGATTAGGGCACGGGTGAGGGTAAGGCTTCGGGTGAGGGTCAGGGTTAGGATTCGTGTTAGGGTTAGGGAATGGAGAGGGATTAGGGTACAGGCTAGGGTATGACAACACTTAAGGGTTTGCATAATTGTGAGGGCACGAGTTAGTGTTGGTATACTGGTTAAGACAAGGGCAACTGTGAGGGTAAGGCCTCGGAAAAGGGTCACGTTCAGGGTTTGGGTTAGGGTTAGTGTTAGGGAAGTGGAGAGATTAGAGTACAGGATAGGGTACGACAACGCTTAAGAGTTAGCGTACGTTTTAGGGCACAAGTTAGTGTTTGTGTACTGGTTAAGATTAGGGCATGGGTTAGGGTAGGGCCTCGGAAGAGGGTCAGGTTTAGGGATGGGGTTATGGTTAGGGTTAGGCAATGGGAGGGATTAGGGATCAGGGTAGGGCACGGCAATGGTTTAGAGTTAGCCTAAGTTGTAGGGCATGGGTTAGTGTTGATGGATTGTTTAAAATTAGGACAAGGGTGAGCGTAAATCTTCGGGTGAGTGTCAGGTATAGGGTTCGGGTTAGGGTTAGGGATAGGGAATGCAGAGGGATTAGGGTACAGATTAGGGTACGGCTGTGGTTTAGGGTTAGCGTACGTGTGAGGGCAAGGTTTAGTGATGGTGTATTTGTTAAGATTAGGTCACGGGTGAGGGTAAGGCTTAGGGTGAGGCTCAGGGTTAGAATTCGGGTTAGGGTTAGGGTTAGGGATTGGGGAGGGTTTAGGGTACAGTTTAGGGTACGACAGTGATTAAGGGTTACCGTTCGTGTGAGGGCAAGAGTTAGTGTTAGTGTCCTGGTTAAGATTAGGGCACGGGTGAGGGTAAAGTCTCGGAAGAGGGTCACGTTAAGGGTTTGGGTTAGGGTTATGGTTAGGGAATGGGGATTGATTAGGGTACAGGTTAGGGTACGGCAATGGTTTAGGGTTAGCCTACGTATGAGGGCATGGCTTAGTGTTGATGTACTGGTTAAAATTAGGACACGGTGAGGGTAAAGCTTAGGGTGAGTGTCAGGGTTAGGTTTCAGGTTAGGGTTAGGGTTAGGGAATGGAGAGGGATTAGGATACAGGTTATGGTACAGCTGCGGTTTAGGTTTAGCGTACGTATGAGGGCACGAGTTAGTTTTGGTGACCTGGTTAAGATTAGGGCACTGCTGAGGGTAAGGCTTCGGATGAGGGTCACGGTTAGGATTCGGGTTAGGGTTAGGGGTAGGCAATGGGAGAGATTAGGGAACAGGGTAGGACACGGCAACGGTTTAGTGTTAGCCTACGTTGGAGGGCATATGTTAGTGTTGATGGACTGTTTAAAATTAAGACACGGGTGAGGGTAAGTCTTATGTTGAGTGTCAGGGTTAGGGTTCGTTTTAGGGTTAGGGTTAGGGAATGGAGAGGGATTAGGGCACAGGCTAGGGTAGGACAACGCTTAAGTGTTCGCATAATTGTGACTGCACGAGTTAGTGTTGGTGTACTGGTTAGAACAAGGGCACCGGTGAGGGTAAGGTCTCGGAAAAGGGTCACGTTCAGGGTTTGGGTTAGGGATATGGTTAGGGAATAGGGAGGGATTAAGGTACAGGATAGGGTACGACAACGCTTAAGGGTTAGCGTACGTTTGAGGGCACGAGTTAGTGTTTGTGTACTGGTTAAGATTAGGTCATGGGTTAGGGTAGAGCCTCGGAAGAGAGTCAGGGTTAGAGTTGTGGTTAGGGTTAGGGTTAGGCAATGGGAGGGATTAGGGAACAGGGTAGGGCATGGCAACTGTTTAGTGTTAGCCTACGTTGGAGGGCATGGGTTAGTGTTGATGGACTGTTTAAAATTAGGACACGGGTGAGCGTAAATCTTCGGGTGAGTGTCAGGGTTAGGGTTTGTGTTAGGGTTAGTGTTAGGGAATGGAGAGCGATTAGGGTACAGGTTAGGGTACGGTTGCCGTTTAGGGTTAGCGTACGTGTGAGGGCACGGTTTAGTGATGGTGTATTGGTTAAGATTAGGTCAGGGGTGAGGGTAAGGCTTCGGGTGAGGCTCAGGGTTAGGATTGGGGTTAGGGTTAGGGTTAGGGAATGGAGAGGGAGTAGGGTACAGGTTAGGGTACAGCTGAGGTTTAGGGTTACAGTACGTGTGAGGGCACGAGTTAGCCTTGGTGTCCAGGTTAAGATTAGGGCACGGGTGAGGGTAAGGCTTAGGGTGAGGGTCAGGGTTAGGATTCGGGTTAGGGTTAGAGTTAGGGAATGGAGAGGGATTAGGGTACAGGCTTGGGTATGACAACCCTTAAGGGTTTGCATAATTGTGAGGGCACGAGTTAGTGTTGGTGTACTGGTTAAGACAAGGGCAACTGTGAGGGTAAGGCCTCGGAAAAGGGTCACGTTCAGGGTTTGGATTAGGGTTAGTGTTAGGGAAGGGGAGGGATTAGAGTACAGGATAGGGTACGACAACGCTTAAGAGTTAGCGTACGTTTTAGGGCACAAGTTAGTGTTTGTGTACTGGTTAAGATTAGGGCATGGGTTAGGGTAGGGCCTCGGAAGAGGGTCAGGTTTAGGGATGGGGTTATGGTTAGGGTTAGGCAATGGGAGGGATTAGGGATCAGGGTAGGGCACGGCAACGGTTTAGAGTTAGCCTACGTTGTAGGGCATGGGTTAGTGTTGATGGATTGTTTAAAATTAGGACAAGGGTGAGCGTAAATCTTCGGGTGAGTGTCAGGTATAGGGTTCGGGTTAGGGTTAGGGATAGGGAATGGAGAGGGATTAGGGTACAGATTAAGGTACGGCTGTGGTTTAGGGTTAGCGTACGTGTGAGGGCAAGGTTTAGTGATGGTGTATTTGTTAAGATTAGGTCACGGGTGAGGGTAAGGCTTAGGGTGAGGCTCAGGGTTAGGATTCGGGTTAGGGTTAGGGTTAGGGATTGGGGAGGGTTTAGGGTACAGTTTAGGGTACGACAGTGATTAAGGGATACCGTTCGTGTGAGGGCAAGAGTTAGTGTTACTATCCTGGTTAAGATTAGGGAACGGGTGAGGGTAAGGCTTCAGGTGAGGGTCAGGGTTAGGATTCGGGTTAGGGTTAGGGTTACGGAATGGGGAGGGATTAGGGTACAGGTTAGGGTACGGATGCGGTTTAGGTTTAACGTACGTGTGAGGGCATGGTTTAGTGATGGTGTATTGGTTAAGATTAGGTCATGGGTGAGGGTAAGACTTAGGGTGAGGCTCAGGGTTAGGATTGGGGTTAGGGTTAGGGTTAGGGAATGGGGAGGGATTAGGGTACAATTTAGGGTATGACAACGCTTAAGGGTTAGCGTACGTGTGAGGGCACAAGTTCGTGTTTGTGTACTGGTTAAGATTAGGGCATGGGTTAGGGTAGGGCCTCGGAAAAGGGTCAGGTTTAGGGATGGGGTTAGGGTTAGAATTAGTCAATGGGAGGGATTAGGGATCAGTGTAGGACACGGCAACGGTTTAGTGTTAGCCTACGTTGGGGGGCAGGGGTTAGTATTGATGGACTATTTAAAATTAGGACACGGGTGAGGGTAAAACTTCGGGTGAGGGTCAGGGTTAGGGTTCGGTTTAGGGATAAGTTTAGGGAATGGAGAGGGATTAGGCTACAGGTTAGGGTACGACAGTGCTTAAGGGTTACCGTTCGTGTGAGGGCAAGAGTTAGTGTTAGTGTCCTGGTTAAGATTAGGGCACGGGTGAGGGTAAGGTTTCGGGTGAGGGTCAAGTTTACGATTCGGGTTAGGGTTAGGGTTAGGGAATGGAGAGGGAGTAGGGTACAGGTTAGGGTATAGCTGCGGTTTAGGGTTACAGTACGTGTGAGGACATGAGTTAGCCTTGGTGTCCTGGTTAAGATTAGTGCACTGGTGAGGGTAAGGTTTCGGGTGAGGGTCAGGGTTAGGATTCGGGTTAGGGTTAGAGTTAGGGAATGGAGAGTGATTAGGGTACAGGCTAGGGTACGACAACGCTTAAGGGTTCGCATAATTGTGAGGGCACGAGTTAGTGTTGGTGTACTGGTTAAGACAAGGGCACCGGTGAGGGTAAGGCCTCGGAAAAGGGTCAGGTTAAGGGTTTGGGTTAGGGTTAGTGTTAGGGAATGGGGAGGGATTAGGTTACAGGATAGGGTACGACAACTCTTAAGAGTTAGCGTACGTTTTAGGGCACAAGTTAGTGTTTGTGTACTGGTTAAGATTAGGGCATGGGTTAGGGTAGGGCCTCGGAAGAGGGTCAGGTTTAGGGATGGGGTTAGGGTTAGGGTTAGGCAATGGGAGGGATTAGGGATCAGGGTAGGGCACGGCAACGGTTTAGTGTTAGCCTACGTTGGAGGGCATGGGTTAGTGTTGATGGACTGTTTAAAATTAGGACACGGGTGAAGGTAAATCTTCGGGTGAGTGTCAGGTTTAGGGTTCGGGTTAGGGTTAGGGTTAGGGAATGGAGAGGGATTAGGGTACAGGTTAGGGTACGGCTGTGGTTTAGTGTTAGCGTACTTGTGAGGACAAGGTTTAGTGATGGTGTATTTGTTAAGATTAGGTCACGGGTGAGGGTAAGGCTTAGGGTGAGGCTGAGGGTTAGGATTGGGGTTAGGGTTAGGGTTAGGGAATGGGGAGGGATTAGGGTACAATTTAGGGTATTACAACGCTTAAGGGTTAGCGTACGTGTGAGGGCACGAGTTAGTGTTGGTGTCCTAGTTAAGATTAGGGCACGGGTGAGGGTAAGGCTTTGGGTGAGGGTCAGGGTTAGGATTCGTGTTGGGGTAAGCGTAAGCGAATGGGAAGGGATTAGGGTTCAGTTTAGGGTACGACAGTGCTTAAAGGTTAAATTTCTTGTGAGGGCAAGAGTTAGTGTTAGTGTCCTGGTTAAGATTAGGGCACAGGTGAGGGTAAGGCTTCAGGTGATTGCCAGGGTTAGGATTCGGTTTAGGGTTAGTGTTAGGGAATGGGGAGGGATTAGGGTACAGTTTAGGGTACGACAACGCAAAAGGGTTAGCGTACGTGTGAGGGCACGAATTAGTGTTGGTGTGCTGGTTAAGATTAGGGCACGGGTGATGGTAAGGTTTCGGGTGAGGGTCAGGTTTACGATTCGGGTTAGGGTTAGGTTTAGGGAATGGGGAGGGATTAGGGTACATTTTAGAGTACGATGATGTTTAAGGGTTAGCGTACCTGTGAGGTCACTAGTTAGTGTTAGTGTACTGTTTACGATTAGGGCACGGGTGAGGGTAAGGCCTCGGAAGAGGTTCACGTTAAGGGTTTGGGTTAGGGTTACGGTTAGGGAATGTGGATTGATTAGGGTACAGGCTAGGGTACGGCAATGGTTTAGGGTTAGCCTACGTAAGAGGGCATGGGTTAGTGTTGTTGTACTGGTTAAAATTAGGACACGGGTGAGGGTAAAGTTTAGGGTGAATGTCAGGGTTAGGTTTCAGGTTAGGGTTAGGGAATGTAGAGGGATTAGGGTACAGGTTAGGGTACAGCTGCGGTTTAGGGTTAGCGTATGTGTGAGGGCACGAGTTAGTGTTGGTGTCCTGCTTAAGATTAGGGCACGGGTGAGGGTAAGGCTTCGGGTGAGGGTCACGGTGAGGATTCGGGTTAGGGTTAGGGTTAGGGAATGGAGAGGGATTAGGGTCCAGACTAGGGTACGAGAACGCTTAAGGGTTCGCATAATTGTGAGGGCACGAGTTAGTGTTGGTTTACAGTTTAAGACAAGGGACCCGGTGAGGGTAAGGTCTCGGAAAAGTGTCACGTTCAGGGTTTGGGTTAGTGTTAGTGTTAGCGAATGGGGAGGGATTAGAGTACAGGAGAGGGTACAACAACGCTTAAGGGTTAGAGTACGTTTGAGGGCACGAGTTAGTGTTTGTGTATTGTTTAAGATTAGGGCATGGGTTAGGATAGGGCCTCGGAAGAGGGTCAGGTTTAGGGATGTGGTTAGGGTTAGGGTTAGGCAATGGGAGGGATTAGGGTACAATTTAGGGTATGACAACGCTTAAGGGTTTGCGTACGTGTGAGGACACGAGTTAGTGTTGGTGTCCTGGTTGAGATTACGGCACGGGTGAGGGTAAGGCTTCGGGTGAGGGTCAGGGTTAGGATTCGTGTTAGGGTTAGGGTTAGGGAATGGGGAGGAATTAGGGTACAGTTTAGGGTACGACAGAGCTTAAGGGTTACCGTTCGTGTGAGGGCAAGAGTTAGTGTTAGTGTCCTGGCTAAGATTAGGGCACAGGTGAGGGTAAGGCTTCAGGTGAGGGTCAGGGTTAGGATTCGGTTTAGGGTTAGTGTTAGAGAATGGGGAGGGATTAGGGTACAGTTTAGGGTACGACAACGCTTAAGGTTTAGCGTACGTGTGAGGGCACGAGTTAGTGTTGGTGTCCTGGTTAAGATTAGGACACGGGTGAGGCTAAGGCTTTGGGTGAGGGTCAGGGTTAGGATTCGTGTTAGGGTTCGGGTTAGGGAATGGGGAACGATTAGGGTACAGTTTAGGGCACGACAGTATTTAAGGGTTACCGTTCGTGTGAGGGCAAGAGTTAGTGTTAGTGTCCTGGTTAAGTTTAGGGCACGGGTGAAGGTAAGGCTTCAGGTGAGGGTCAGGGTTAGGATTTGTGTTAGGGTTAGGGTTACGTAATGGGGAGGGATTAGGGTACAGTTTAGGGAAGATGACACTTAAGATTTAGCGTACGTGTGAGGTCACTAGTTAGTGTTAGTGTACTGGTTACGATTAGGGCACGGGTGAGTGTAAGGCCTCGGAATAGGGTCACGTTAAGGGTTTGGGTTAGGGTTATGGTTAGGGCATGGGGATTAATTAGGGTATAGGTTAGGGTACGGCAATGGTTTAGGGTTAGCCTACGTAAGAGGGCATGGGTTAGTGTTGATGTACTGGTTAAAATTAGGACACGGGTGAGGGTAAAGTTTAGGGTTAGTGTCAGGGTTAGGTTTCAGGTTAGGGTTAGGGTTAGGGAATGGAGAGGGGTAAGGGTACAGGTTAGGGTACAGCTGCGGTTTAGGGTTACAGTACGTGTGAGGGTACGAGTTAGCCTTGGTGTCCTGGTTAAGATTAGGGCAAGGGTGAGGGTAAGGTTTTGGGTGAGGGTCAGGTTTAGGATTCGGGGTAGGGTTAGGGTTAGGGAATGGGGAGGGATTAGGGTACAATTTAGGGTATTACAACGCTTAAGGGTTAGCGTACGTGTGAGGGCACGAGTTAGTGTTGGTTTTCTGGTTAAGATTAGGGCACGGGTGAGGGTAAGGCTTCGGGTGAGGGTCAGGGTTAGGATTCGCGTTAGGGTTGGTGTTAGGGAATGGAGTGGGATTACGGTACAGGCTAAGGTACGACAACGCTTAAGGGTTCGCATAATTGTGAGGGCACGAGTTAGTGTTGGTGTACTGGTTAAGACAAGGGCACCAGTGAGGGTAAGGCCTCGGAAAAGGGTCACGTTCAGGATTTGGGTTAGGGTGAGGATTAGGGAATGGGGAGGGATTAGGGTACAGGATAGGGTACGACAACGCTTAAGGGGTAGCGTACGTTTGAGGGCACGAGTTAGTGTTTGTGTACTGGTTAAGATTAGGGCATGGGTTAGGGTAGGGCCTCGGAAGAGGGTCAGGTTTAGGGATGTGTTTACGGTTAGGGTTAGGCAATGGGAGGGATTAGGGAAGAGTTTAGGGCACGGCAACGGTTTAGTGTTATCTTTGGTGGGCATGGGTTAGTGTTGATGGACTCTTTAAAATTAAGACACGGGTGACGGTAAATCTTCGGGTGAGTGTCAGGGTTAGGGTTCGGGATAGGGTTAGGGTTAGGAAATGGAGAGGGATTAGTGTACAGGTTAGGGTACGGCTGTGGTTTAGGGTTAGCGTACGTGTGAGGGCACCGTTTAGTGATGGTGTATTCGTTGAGATTAGGTCACGGGAGAGGGTAAGGCTTAGGATGAGGCTCAGGGTTAGGATTCGGGTTATGGTTAGGGTTAGGGAATGGGGAGGGATTAGGGTACAATTTAGGGTATGACAACGCTTAAGGGTTAGCGTACGTGTGAGGGCACAAATTAGTGTTGGTGTGCTGGTTAAGATTAGGGCACTGGTGAGGGTAAGGCTTCGGGTGAGGGTCAGGGTTAGGATTCGGATTAGGGTTAGGGTTAGGGAATGGGGAGGTATTAGGGTACAGTTTAGGGTACGACAACGCTTAAGGGTTTGCGTACGTGTGAGGGCACGAATTAGTGTTGGTGTGCTGCTTAAGATTAGGGCACTGGTGAGGGTAAGGCCTCGGAAGAGGGTCACGTTACGTGTTTGGGTTAGGGTTATGGTTAGGGAATGGGGATTGATTAGGGTACAGGTTAGGGTACAGCAATGGTTTAGGTTTAGCCAACGTAAGAGGGCATGGGGTAGTGTTGATGTACTGGTTAAAATTAGGACACCGGTGAGGGTAAAGCTTAGGGTGAGTGTCAGGCTTAGGTTTCAGGTTAGGGTTAACGTTAGGGAATGGAGAGGGATTAGGGTACAGGTTAGGGTACGGCTGCGGTTTAGGGTTAGCATACGTGTGAGGGCATGATGAAGTGATGGTGTATTGCTTAAGATTAGGTCTGGGGTGAGGGTAAGGTTTAGGGTGAGTCTCAGGGTTAGGATTCCGGTTAGGGTTAGGGTTAGGGAATGGGGAGGGATTAGGGTACAGTTTAGGGTACGACAGTGCTTAAGGGTTACCGTTCGTGTGAGGGCAAGATTTAGTGTTAGTGTCCTGGTTAAAATTAGGGCACGGGTGAGGTTAAGGCTTTAGGTGAGGGTCAGGGTTAGGATTCGTTTTAGGGTTAGGGTTAGGGAATGGGGAGGGATTAGGGTACAGTTTAGGGTACGACAACGCTTAAGGGTTTGCGTACGTGTGAGGGCACGAATTAGTGTTGGTGTGCTGGTTAAGATTATCGCATGGGTGAGGGCAAGGCCTCGGAAGAGGGTCACGTTAAGGGTTTGGGTTAGGGTTATGGTTAGGGAATGGGGATTGATTAGGGTACAGGTTAGGGTACGACAATGGTTTAGGGTTAGCCTACGTAAGAGCGCATGGGTTAGTGTTGATGTACTGGTTAAAATTAGGACACGAGTGAGAGTAAAGTTTAGGGTGAGTGTCAGGGTTAGGGTTCGGGTTAAGGTTAGGGTTAGGGAATGGAGAGGGATTAGGGTACAGGTTAGGGTACGGCTGCGGTTTAGGGTTAGCGTACGTGTGAGGGCACGGTTTAGTGATGGGTATTGGTTAAGATTAGGTCACGGGTGAGGGTAAAGCTTAGGGTGAGTGTCAGGGTTAGGTTTCAGGTTAGGGTTAGGGTTAGGGAATGGAGAGGGATTAGGGTACACGTTAGGGTACAGCTGCGGTTTAGGGTTAGCGTACGTGTGAGGGCATGAGTTAGTGTTGGTGTCCTGGTTAAGATTAGGGCACGGGTGAGGGTAAGGCTTCGGGTGAGGGTCAGGGTTAGGATTCGGATTAGGGTTAGGGTTAGGGAATGGAGACGGATTAGGGTACAGGCTAGGGTACGACAACGCTTAAGGGTTCGCATTATTGTGAGGGCACGAGTTAGTGTTGGTGTACTGGTTAAGACAAGGGCACCGGTGAGTGTAAGGCCTCGGAAAAGGGTCACGTTCAGGGTTTGGGTTAGGGTTAGGGTTAGGGAATGGGGAGGGATTAGGGTACAGTATAGGGTACGACAACGCTTAAGGGTTAGCGTACGTTTGAGGGCACGAGTTAGTGTTTGTGTACTGGTTAAGATTAGGGCATGGGTTAGGGTAGCGCCTCGGAAGAGGGTCAGGTTTAGGGATGGGGTTAGGGTTAGGGTTAGGCAATGGGAGGGATTACGGAACAGGGTAGGGCACGGCAACGGTTTAGTGTTAGCCTACGTTGGAGGGCATGGGTTAGTGTTGATGGACTGTTTAAAATTAGGACACGGGTGAGGGTAAATCTTCGGGTGAGTGTCAGGGTTAGGGTTCGGGTTAGGGTTAGGGTTAGGGATTGGAGAGGGTTTAGGATACAGGTTAGGGTACGGCTGCGGTTCAGGGTTAGTGTACGTGTGAGGGCACGGTTTAGTGATGGTGTATTGGTTAAGATTAGGTCAGGGGTGAGGGTAAGGCTTAGGGTGAGGCTCAGGGTTAGGACTCCGGTTAGGGTTAGGGTTAGGGAATGGGGAGGGATTAGGGTACAATTTAGGGTATGACAACGCTTAAGTGTTAGTGTACGTGTGAGGGCACAAGTTAGTGTTGGTGTCCTGGTTAAGATTAGGGCAAGGGTGAGGGTAAGGCTTCGGGTGAGGGTCAGGGTTAGGATTCGTGTTAGGGTTAGGGAATGGGGAGGGATTAGGGTACAGTTTAGGGTACGACAGTGCTTAAGTGTTACCGTTCGTGTGAGGGCAAGAGTTAGTGTTAGTGTCCTGGTTAAGATTAGGGCACGGGTGAGGGTAAGGCTTCAGGTGAGGGTCAGGGTTAGGATTCGGGTTAGGGTTAGGGTGAGGGAATGTGGAGGGATTAGGGTACAGTATAGGGTACGACAATGCTTAAGGCTTTGCGTACGTGTGAGGGCACGAATTAGTGTTGGTGTGCTGGTTAAGATTATGTCACGGGTGAGGGTAAGGCTTAGGGTGTGGCTCAGGGTTAGGATTCGGGTTAGGGTTAGGGAATGGGGAGGGATTAGGGTACAATTTAGGGTATGACAATGCTTAAGGTTTAGCGTACGTGTGAGGGCACGAGTTAGTGTTGGTGTCCTGGTTAAGATTAGGGCACGGGTGAGGGTAAGGCTTCGGGTGTGGGTCAGGGTTAGGATTCGTGTTAGGGTTAGGGTAAGTTAATGGGGAGGGATTAGGGTACAGTTTAGGGTACGCCAGTGCCTAAGGGTTAACGTTCGTGTGAGGGCAAGAGTTAGTTTTAGTGTCCTGCTTAACATTAGGGCACGGTTGAGGGTAAGGCTTCCGGTGAGGGTCAGGGTTAGGATTCGGGTTAGTGTTAGGGTTAGGCAATGGTAGGGATTAGGGAACAGGGTAGGACACGGCAACGGTTTAGTGTTAGCATACGTTGGAGGGCATATGTTAGTGTTGATGGACTGTTTAAAATTAGGACACTGGTTAGGGTAAATTTTCGGGTGAGTGTCAGGGTTAGGGTTCGTTTTAGGGTTAGGGTTAGGGAATGGAGAGGGATTAGGGTTCATGTTACGGTGCAGCTGCGGTATAGGGTTAGCGTACGTGTGAGGGCACTGTTTAGTAATGGTGTATTGGTTAAGATTAGGTCACGGGTGAGGGTAAGGCTTAGGGTGAGGCTCAGGTTTAGGATTCGGGTTAGGGTTAGGGTTAGGGAATCGAGAGAGATTAGGGTACAGGTTAGGGTACAGCTGCGGTTTAGGGTTAGCGTACGTGTGAGGGCACGAGTTAGTGTTGGTGTCCTGGTTAAGATTTGGGCACGGGTGAGGGTAAGGCTTCGGGTGAGGGTGAGGGTTAGGATTCGGGTTAGGCTTAGAGTTAGGGAATGGAGAGGGATTAGGGTACAGGCTTGTGTACGACAATGCTTAAGGGTTCGCATAATTGTGAGGGCACGAGTTAGTGTTGGTGTACTGGTTAAGACAAGGGCACCGGTGAGGGTACGGCCTCGGAAAAGGGTCACGTTCAGGGTTTGGGTTAGGGTTAGGGTTAGGGAATGGGGAGGGATTAGGGTACAGGATAGGGTACGACAACGCTTAAGGGTTAGCGTACGTTTGAGGGCACGAGTTAGTGTTTGTGTACTGGTTAAGATTAGGGCATGGGTTAGGGTAGGGCCTCGGAAGAGGGTCAGGTTTAGGGATGGGGTTAGGGTTAGGGTTAGGCAATGGGAGGGATTACGGAACAGGGTAGGGCACGGCAACGGTTTAGTGTTCGCCTACGTTGGAGGGCATGGGTTAGTGTTGATGGACTGTTTAAAATTAGGACACGGGTGAGGGTAAATCTTCGGGTGAGTGTCAGGGTTAGGGTTCGGGTTAGGGTTAGGGTTAGGGAATGGAGAGGGTTTAGGATACAGGTTAGGGTACGGCTGCGATTCAGGGTTAGTGTACGTGTGAGGGCATGGTTTATGATGGTGTATTGGTTAAGATTAGGTCAGGGGTGAGGGTAAGGCTTAGGGTGAGGCTCAGGGTTAGGACTCCGGTTAGGATTAGGGTTAGCAAATGGGGAGGGATTAGAGTACAATTTAGGGTATGACAACGCTTAAGTGTTAGCGTACGTGTGAGGGCACAAGTTAGTGTTGGTGTCCTGGTTAAGATTAGGGCACGGGTGAGGGTAAGGCTTTGGGTGAGGGTCAGGGTTAGGATTCGTGTTAGGGTTAGGGAATGGGGAGGGATTAGGGTACAGTTTAGGGTACGACAATGCTTAAGGCTTTGCGTACATGTGAGCGCATGAATTAGTGTTGGTGTGCTGGTTAAGATTAGGGCACGGGTGAGGGTAAGGCCTCAGAAGAGGGTCACGTTAAGGGTTTGGGTTAGGGTTATGGTTAGGGAATGGGGATTGATTAGGGTACAGGTTAGGGTACGGCAATGGTTTAGGGTTAACCTACGTAAGAGGGCATGGGTTAGTGTTGATGTACTGGTAAAAATTAGGACACGGGTGAGGGTAAATCTTCGGGTGAGTGTCAGGTTTAGTGTTCGGGTTAAGGTTTGGGTTAGGGAATGGAGAGGGATTAGGGTACAGGTTAGGGTACGGCTGCGGTTTATGGTTAGCGTACGTGTGAGGGCACGGTTTAGTGATGGTGTATTGGTTAAGATTATGTCATGGGTGAGGGTAAGGCTTAGGGTGTGGCTCAGGGTTAGGATTTGGGTTAGGTTTAGGGTTAGGGAATAGGGAGGGCTTAGGGTACAATTTAGGGCATGACAACGCTTAAGGGTTAGCGTACGTGTGAGGGCACGAGTTAGTGTTGGTGTCCTGGTTAAGATTAGAGCAAGGGTGAGGGTAAGTCTTCGGGTGAGGGTCAGGGTTAGGATTCGTGTTAGGGTTAGGGTTAGGGAATGGGGAGGGATTAGGGTACAGTTTAGGGTACAACAGTGCTTAAGGGTTACCGTTCATGTGAGGGCTAGACTTAGTGTTAGTGTCCTGGTTAAGGTTAGGGCACGGGTGAGGGTAAGGCTTCAGGTGAGGGTCAGGGTTAGGATTCGGGTTAGGGTTAGGGTTAGGGAATGGGGAGTGATTAGGGTACAGTTTAGGGTATGACAACGCTTAAGTGTTTGCGTACGTGTGAGGGCACAATTAGTGTTGGTGTGCTGGTTAAGATTAGGGCACGGGTGAGGGAAAGGCCTTGTAAGAGGGTCACGTTAATGGTTTGGGTTAGGGTTTTGGTTAGGGAATGGGGATTGATTAGGGTACAGGTTAGGGTACGGCAATGGTTTAGGGTTAGCCTACGTAAGAGGGCATGGGTTAGTGTTGATGTACTGGTTAAAATTAGGACACGAGTGAGAGTAAAGTTTAGGGTGAGTGTCAGGGTTAGGGTTCGGGTTAAGTTTAGGGTTAGGGAATGGAGAGGGATTAGGGTACAGGTTAGGGTACGGCTGCGGTTTAGGGTTAGCGTACGTGTGAGGGCACGGTTTAGTGATGGGTATTGGTTAAGATTAGGTCACGGGTGAGGGTAAAGCTTAGGGTGAGTGTCAGGGTTAGGTTTCAGGTTAGGGTTAGGGTTAGGGAATGGAGAGGGATTAGGGTACACGTTAGGGTACAGCTGCGGTTTAGGGTTAGCGTACGTGTGAGGGCATGAGTTAGTGTTGGTGTCCTGGTTAAGATTAGGGCACGGGTGAGGGTAAGGCTTCGGGTGAGGGTCAGGGTTAGGATTCGGGTTAGGGTTAGGGTTAGGCAATGGGAGGAATTTGGGAACAGGGTAGGACACGGCAACGGTTTAGTGTTAGCCTACGTTGGAGGTTATATGTTAGTGTTGATGGACTGTTTAAAATTAGGACACAGGTGAGGGTAAATCTTGGGGTGAGTGTCAGGGTTAGGGTTCGTTTTAGGGTTAGGATTAGGGAATGGAGAGGGATTAGGGTACAGGTTAGGGTGCGGCTGCGGTTTAGGGTTAGCGTACATGTGAGGGCACTGTTTAGCGATGGTGTATTGGTTAAGATTAGGTCACGGGTGAGGGTAAGGCTTAGGGTGAGGCTCAGGGTTAGGATTCGGGTTAGGGTTAGTGTTAGGGAATGGAGAGAGATTAGGGTACAGGTTAGGGTACAGCTGCGGTTTAGGGTTAGCGTACGTGTGAGGGCACCAGTTAGTGTTGGTGTCCTGGTTAAGATTAGGGCACGGGTGAGGGTAAGACTTCGGGTGAGGTTCAGGTTTAGGATTCGGATTAGGGTTAGGGTTAGGGAATGGAGAGGGATTAGGGTACAGGCTAGGGTACGACAACGCTTAAGTGTTCGCATAATTGTGAGGGCACGAGTTAGTGTTGGTGTACTGGTTAGAACAAGGGCACCGGTGAGGGTACGGCCTCGGAAAAGGGTCACGTTCAGGGTTTGGTTTAGGGTTAGGGTTAGGTAATGGGGAGGGATTAGGGTACAGGATAGGGTACTTCAACGCTTAAGGGTTAGCGTACGTGTGAGGGCACGAGTTAGTGTTGGTGTCCTGGTTACGATTAGTGCACGGGTGAGGGTAAGGCTTCGGGTGAGGGTCAGGGTTAGGATTCGTGTTAGGGTTAGGGAATGGGGAGGGATTAGGGTACAGTTTAGGGTACGACAGTGCTTAAGTGTTACCGTTCGTGTGAGGGCAAGAGTTAGTGTTAGTGTCCTGGTTAAGATTAGGGCACGGGTGAGGGTAAGGCTTCAGGTGAGGGTCAGGGTTAGGATTCGGATTAGGGTTAGGGTTAGGGAATGGGGATTGATTAGGGTACAGGTTAGGGTACGGCAATGGTTTAGGGTTAGCCTACATAAGAGGGCATGGGTTGGTGTTGATTTACTGGTTAAAATTAGGACACGGGTGAGGGTAAAGCTTAGGGTGAGTGTCAGGGTTAGGTTTTGGGTTAGGGTTAGGGTTAGGGAATGGAGAGGGATTAGGGTACAGGTTAGGGTACAGCTGCGGTTTAGGGTTAGCGTACGTGTGAGGGCACGAGTTAGTGTTGGTGACCTGGTTGAGATTAGGGCAAGGGTGAGGGTAAGGCTTCGGGTGAGGGTCAGGGTTAAGATTCATGTTAGTGTTGGGTTTAGGGAATGGGGAGGGATTAGTGTACAGTTTAGGGTACGACAGTGCTTAAGGGTTACCGTTTGTGTGAGGGCAAGCGTTAGTGTTAGTGTCCTGGTTAAGATTCGGGCACGGGTGAGGGTAAGGCTTCAGGTGAGGGTCAGGGTTAGGATTCAGGTTAGGGTTAGGGTTAGGGAATGGGGAGGGATTAGGGTACAGTTTAGGGTACGATGAGGCTTAAGGGTTAGCGTACGTGTGAGGGCACGATTTAGTGTTGGTGTGCTGGTTAAGTTTAGAGCACGGGTCAAGGTAAGGGTTCAGGTGAGGGTCAGGTTTACGATTCGGGTTAGGATTAGGGTTAGGGAATGGGGAGGGATTAGGGTACAGTTTAGGGTACGATAAGGCTTAAGGGTTAGTGTACGTGTGAGGTCACTAGTTAGTGTTAGTGTACTGGTTACGATTAGGGGACGGGTGAGGGTAAGGCCTCGGAAGAGGGTCACGTTAAGGGTTTTGGTTAGGGTTATGGTTAGGGAATGGGGATTGATTAGGCTACAGATTAGGGTATGGCAATGGTTTAGGGTTAGCCTACGTAAGAGGGCATGGGTTACTGTGGATGTAGTTGTTTAAATTACGTCACGGGTGAGGGTAAATCTTCGGGTGAGTGTCACGGTTAGGGTTCGGGTTAGGGTTAGGGTTAGGGAATGGAGAGGGATTAGGGTACAGGCTAGGGTACGACAACGCTTAAGGGTTCGCATAATTGTGAGGGCACGAGTTAGTGTTGGTATCCTGGTTAATATTAGGGCACGTGTGAGGGTAAGGGTTCGGGTGAGGGTTAGGGTTAGGGTTAGGGATTGGGGAGGGATTAGGGTACAGGTTAGGGTACGAAAAAGCTTAAGGGTTAGCATACGTGTGAGGGCACGATTTAGTGTTGGTGTGCTGGTTAAGTTTAGAGCACGGGTCAAGGTAAGGGTTCAGGTGAGGGTCAGGTTTACGATTCGAGTTAGGATTAGTGTTAGGGAATGGGGAGGGATTAGGGTACAGTTTAGGGTACGATAAGGCTTAAGGGTTAGCGTACGTGTGAGGTCACTAGTTAGTGTTAGTGTACTGGTTACGATTAGGGCACGGGTGAGGGTAAGGCCTCGGAAGAGGGTCACGTTAAGGGTTTTGGTTAGGGTTATGGTTAGGGAATGGGGATTGATTAGGCTACAGATTAGGGTATGGCAATGGTTTAGGGTTAGCCTACGTAAGAGGGCATGGGTTACTGTGGATGTAGTTGTTAAAATTACGTCACGGGTGAGGGTAAATCTTCGGGTGAGTGTCACGGTTAGGGTTCGGGTTAGGGTTAGGGTTAGGGAATAGAGAGAGATTAGGGTACAGGTTAGGGTACAGCTGCGGTTTAGGGTTAGCGTACCTGTGAGGGCATGAGTTAGTGTTGGTGTCCTGGTTAAGATTAGGGCACGGGTGAGGGTAAGGCTTCGGGTGAGGGTCAGTGTTAGGATTCGGGTTAGGGTTAGGGTTAGGGAATGGAGAGGGATTAGGGTACAGGCTAGTGCACGGCAACGCTTAAGGGTTCACAAAATTGTGAAGGCACGAGTTAGTGTTGGTGTACAGGTTAAGGCAAGGGCACCGGTGAGGGTAAGTCCTCGGAAAAGGGTCACATTCAGGGTTTTGGTTAGGGTTAGCGTTAGGGAATGGGGAGGGATTAGGGTACAGGATAGGGTACGACATCGCTTAAGGGTTAGCGTTCGTTTGAGGGCACGAGTTAGTGTTTGTGTACTGGTTAAGATTAGGGCATGGGTTACGGTAGGGCCCGGAAGAGGGTCATATTTAGGGATGTGGTTAGGGTTAGGGTTAGGCAATTGGAGGGATTAGGGAACAGGGTAGGGCACGGCAATGGTTTAGTGTTACTCTACGTTGAAGAGCATGGGTTAGTGTTGGTGGGCTGTTTAAAATTAGGACACTGGTGAGGGTAAATCTTCGGGTTAGTGTCAGGGTTAGGGTTCGGGTTAGGGTTAGAGTTAGGGAATGGGGAGGGATTAGGGTACAATTTAGGGTATGACAACGCTTAAGGGTTAGCGTACGTGTGAGGGCACGAATTAGTTTTGGTGTGCTGGTTAAGATTAGGGCATGGGTGAGGGTAAGGTTTCGGGTGAGGTCAGGTTTACGATTCGGGTTAGGGTTAGGGTTAGGGAATGGGGAGGGATTAGGGTACAGTTTAGGATACGATGACGCTTAAGGGTTAGCGTACGTGTTAGGTCACTAGTTAGTGTTAGTGTACTGGTTACGATTAGAGCACGGGTGAGTGTAAGGCCTCGGAAGAGGGTCACGTTAAGGGTTTGGGTTAGGGTTATGGTTAGGGAATGGGGAATGAGTAGGGTACAGGTTAGGGTACGGCAATGGTTTAGGGTTAGCCTACGTAAGAGGGCATGGTTTAGTGTTGATGTACTGGTTAAAATTAGGACACGGGTGAGGGTAAAGTTTAGTGTGAGTGTCAGGGTTAGGTTTCAGGTTAGCGTTAGGGTTAGGGAATCGAGAGGGATTAGGGTACAGATTAGGGTACCGCTGCGGTTTAGGGTTAGCGTACGTGTTAGGGCATCAGTTAGTTTTGGTGTCCTGGTTAAGATTAGGGCATGGGTGAGCGTAAGGCTTCGGGTGAGGGTCAGGGTTAGGATTCCGGTTAGGGTTAGGGTTAGGGAATGGAGAGGGATTAAGGTACAGGCTAGGGTATGACAACGCTGAAGGGTTTGCATAAATGTGAGGGCACGAGTTACTGTTGGTGTACAGGTTAAGACAAGGGCACCGGTGAGGGTAAGGCCTCGGAAAAGTGTCACGTTCAGGGTTTGGGATAGGGTTAGGGTTAGGGAATGGGGAGGGATTAGGGTACAGGATAGGGTACTACAACGCTTAAGGGTTAGCGTTCGTTTGAGGGCACGAGTTAGTGTTTGTGTACTGGTTAACTTTAGGGCATGGGTTAGGATATCTCCTCGGAAGACGGTCATGTTTAGGGATGTGGTTAGGGTTATGGTTAGGCAATTGGAGGGATTTGGGAACAGGGTAGGGCACGGCAACGCTTTAGTGTTAGCCTACGTTGGAGGGCATGGGTTAGTGTTGGTGGACTGTTTAAAATTAGGACACTGGTGAGGGTAAATTTTCGGGTGAGTGTCAGGGTTAGGGTTCGGGTTAGGTTTAGGGTTAGGGAATGGAGAGGGATTAGGGTACAGGTTAGGGTACGGCTACGGTTTAGTGTTAGCGTATGTGTGATGGCATGAGTTAGTGTTGGTGTCCTTGTTAAGATTAGGGCACGGGTGAGGGTAAGGCTTAGGGTGAGCCTCAGGGTTAGGATTCGGGTTAGGGTTAGGGTTAGGGAATGGGGAGGGAGTAGGGTACAATTTAGGGTATGACAATGCTTAAGGGTTAGCGTACGTGTAATGGCATGAGTTAGTGTTGGTGTCCTGGTTAAGATTAGGGCACGGGTGAGGGTAAGGCTCCAGGTGAGGCTCAGGGTTAGGATTCGGGTTAGGGTTAGGTTTAGGGAATGGGGAGGGATTAGGGTACAGTTTAGGGTACAATGAGGCTTTAGGGTTAGCGTACGTGTGAGGTCACTAGGTAGTGTTAGTGTACTGGTTACGATTAGAGCACAGGTGAGGGTAAGGCCTCGGAAGAAGGTCACGTTGAGGGTTTGGGTTAGGGTTATGGTTAGGGAATGGGGATTGATTAGGGTACAGGTTAGGGTACGGCAATGGTTTAGGGTTAGCCTACGTAAGAGGGCATGGGTTAGTATTGATGTACTGGTTAAAATTAAGACACTGGTGAGGGTAAAGTTTGGGGTGAGTGTCAGGGTTAGGTTTCAGGTTAGGGTTAGGGTTAGGGAATGGAGAGGGATTAGTGTCCAGGTTAGGGTACAGCTGCGGTTTAGGGTTAGCGTACGTGTGAGGGCACGAGTTAGTGTTGGTGTCCTGGTTAAGATTAGGGCACGGCTGAGGGTAAGGCTTAGGGTGAGGGTCAGGGTTAGGATTCGGGTTAGGGTTAGGGTTAGGGAATGGAGAGGGATTGGGGTACAGGCTAGGGTACGACAACGCTTAAGGGATCGCATAATTGTGAGGGCACGAGTTAGTGTTGGTGTACTGGTTAAGACAAGGGCACCGGTGAGGGTAAGGCCTCGGAAAAGGGTCACGTTCAGGGTTTGGGTTAGGGTTAGGGTTAGGGAATAGGGAGGGATTAGGGTACAGGATAGGGTACGACAACGCTTAAGGGTTAGCGTACGTTTGAGGGCACGAGTTAGTGTTTGTGTACTGGTTAAGTTTAGGGCACGTGTGAGGGTAAGGCTCTGGTTTTATGACTCACCCCAACTCAACTTTCCCCTTAAAAAAAGCATAAGATTGTTTCCTAAAAGTGAGACTCTGTTCTGTTTTGTAATTCAGTTCATGTGTAGCCAAGTTTAGATTCCCTTTATTAGTGATATCTTATAATAATTTTCTTTTTCTGTGTGACTTATTTCACATAGAATCATCGTACTGGAATCCATTCATTTTGCTTGTACAGGCCTGATTACATTTATATCACTGTTGAGTGATATTTCATTATACAAAAGAAGCACAAGGTCTTTATCCATTTTTTTCTATCCAGGATATATAAGTTGTACTGTAGTGGACATTGCTGAAAACACAGCAGTCCTAAATATTGGGGTGGCTGTGTCTTCCTCCTTTAAATTTTCCTAAACTATAGGGCCATAAGTGGAAGTGCCCTAGGCTCTGTGGCTTTGATTTTTAGTTGTTTCAGGAAACACCATACACATCTCCACAGTACTCGTTGGCAATTTACATCCCGCCAATCAGCATAACCAAGCTCCCTGTACTCCATGGCCAGTCCTGTCTCTCGGGATTTTACACTTTTTTCAGATGACACTTTTAAGCGGTGGGAAGTGAGACTTCATTGTAGTGCAAATTTCCATTACAGGCTTGTTTGTTGGCCAAAAAGAGTGTATGCGTTTTTTCTGGAATATATTCAGGAAAAAACACATACGCCCTTTTTGGCTAAGTGTATCATTGTCGAAGTGCTGCCTCTTTTCCTTTACTTTCAGAGCAATTTTAATCTACCAACGGATATCTGTTTTCCGCAATTCTGCCTCGCGTTCAAGTCCTCTTCACAGCCTTCCTTCAATATATTTTTGGATGATAGGGGTCATGTGTAATTGTGCAGGATTGTGAATTACAGTGTTCAAAAAGCTCCTTTTTTCAACTAGCTTCCTTGTGAGCTGACTGCAAAACCGAAGAATTGCTTCAGGCCCTAACCTGGTTCTTGCAAGGTACGCTGAGCCTTTGGTGAATTCTTCTCCCTGGTGGGAAATCAGAGTTCAATGTGCCCGTCCAAACACATAGAGTTAGTCCCTCATTGGATCTCCTTATTCCTGGTCATCTTCTACAGAAATTGCAAACTGTGCCAAACCAGAGGTCAAAGGCACTGACTCTCCAAGTGGGGAGAATGTGAATATCACATCTGGAACGGCGAACTCGAGGACCAGGGGGCGAAAATGGCGATGAGTTTTAGAAATTTTGCCTGATCACTTCGTGGACCATATTCTGGGTTTTCCATGCATATTTTAGATGAAGGATAAATCCCTTAAACGTGGAAATGTGGGACCCGTGGAATGGGAACCATGCACCATTACCCGATAGGGTCTGCATTCCCTCACCAATAGTATCAGCCCCAAGTGTCCAGCCCTATCTCTCTCTCAGCTGTGGATGTAGAGGTGGTAAATCCCAGATTCCTCACAAGCCCTGAAGGACTTATTTAAGAATTTCTCTCTATTTCACAGTCCTTGTGTTTTCTTTTTCAAATTTATTTTTATAAGGGGATTTACCTTATTTACACTGCTGTGTGTATGCTGCTGTACACAAATGATTTTCTTATGGAGACCTATAAATGTATGGGTTTTACTTTTCTTCATAGTCAGGTATATTCCTAGGTTTTGAATACGGGATGTTGAGTCCATTTGGTTGAGTGAGGAATAGGTCTTGTCTAATATATATTTGGCTTATGGAATGGTATCTGTCCTAATGTCAACCTCTGATTTTATGCAGCCACCCCAGTCTCCATTCCCCTTAAGCAAGCCTAAGTTTCTTTTGTAAATGTGAGACTCTGTTGTGTTTTGAAATTCAGTTCATGCGTAGTCGTGTTTACATTCCCGGTATTAGTGATATCTTATGATGTTTCTTTTTCTGTGTGACTTATTTCACTTAGAATCATCGTAACTAAATCCACTCATTATGCTGCTACTGGTCTGTTGCCATTGATTTCTTTGTTGAGTGATATTCCATTGTAGGTATGTACCACAACTTCTATATCCAGTTTTGTCTTTCTGGGCTATTGAAGTTGTACCATAGTCAAGGTTTCCGTACACAGAGCAGCCCCAAACTTTGATGTAGCACGGTCTTTTTCATTTAAATTTTCCGAATCTATAGCACCATAAGTGGAAGTGCCCTAGGCTCTCTAGCTTGGTTTTTTCTTTGTTCCAGGAAACACCATCCACTTCTCCAGAGTGGCTGTTGGCAATTTACATCCCGCCCATCAGCATAACAAGGCTGCCAGTTCTCCATGGCCTGTCCTGCCTCTTTGGATTTTACACTTTTTTCGGACGGCCCTTTTGATCCGTGGGAAGTGAGACTTCATTGTAGTGCGGATTTCCATTGCAGGCTTGCTTGGTTGCCCAAAAAGGGCGTATGCGTTTTTTCCTGAATATATTCAGGAAAATACGCAAACGCCCTTTTTGGCCAAGTGCATCACTGTCGAACTGCTGCCTCTTTTCCTACGCTTTCAGAGCAATTCTTATCTACCACCTGATATCTGTTTTCTGCAATTCTGAGTCGCGTTCAAGTCCTCTTCACAGCCTTCCTTCAAAAAATTTTTGGATGATAGGGGTCATTTGGAACTCTGCAAGATTGTGAGTTACAGTGCCAAATATCTCCTTTTCTTAACTCGCTTTCTTGTGAGCTGACCGCAAACCCGAAGAATTGCTTCAGGCCCTAATCTCGTTCCGGCATGGCACGCTGAGCCTTTGGTGAATTCTGCTTCCTGTACGAAATCAGAATTCAATGTGCCCGTCCAAACACATCGAGTTAGCCGCTCATTGGTTCTCCTTATTCCTGTTCATCTTCCACGGAAATTGCAAACTGTGCCAAACAAGAGGTCAAAGGCACTGACTCTCCAAGTGGGGAGAATGTTAATATCGCATCTGGAACGGCGAACTCGAGTACCAGGGGGAGAAAATGGCGATGAGTTTTAGAAATTTTGCCTGGTCACTTGGTGGACGATATTCTGGGTTTTCCATTCATATTTTTGCTGAAGGATAAATCCCTTAAACCTGGAGATTTGGGACCCTTGGAAAGGGAACCATGCACCATTACATCAAAGGGTCTGCATTCTCTCACCAAACCTCACCAATCCTATCAGCCCCAAATGTCCAGCCTTATCTCTTCCCCAGCTTTGGATGTAGAGGTGGTAAATCCAACATTCCTCAAAAGCCCCGAAGGACTTATTTAAGAATTTCTCTCTATTTCACAATTTTTGTGTTTTGTTTTTAAATTTTTTTATAAGTGATCTTAGCTTATTTTCACTGCTGTGTTTATGCTGTGGAACACACATAATTTTCTAATGGAGACCTGTAAATATATGGCTTTTAAGTTTCTTCATAGTCAGGTATATTCCTAGGTTTTGAATACAGGGTGTTGAGTCCATTTGGTTGAACAAGGAGTAGGTCTTGTCTAATATATACTTGGCTTATGGAATGGTTTCTGGACTAACGTCAACCTCTGGTTTTATGCAGCCTCCCCACTCTCCTTTCCCCTTAAACAAGCATAAGTTTCTTTTGTAAATGTGAGACTCTGTTGTGTTTTGTAATACAGTTCACGCGTAGCAGTGTTTACATTCCCCGTATTAGTGATATCTTATGATGTTTCTTTTTCCGTGTGACTTATTTCACTTAGAATCATCGTAACTAAATCCACTCATTATGCTGCTACAGGTATGTTGCCATTGATTTCTTTGTTGAGTGATATTCCATTGTAGGTATGTACCACAACTTCTATATCCATTTTTCTCTTTCTGGGCTATTGAAGTTGTACCATAGTAAAGGTTCCCGTACACAGAGCAGCCCCAAACTTTGGTGTGGCAGTGTCTTTTTCATTTAAATTTTCCGAATCTATAGCACCATAAGTTGAAGTGCCCTAGGCTCTCTAGCTTGTTTTTTTCTTTCTTCCAGGAAACACCATCCACATCTCCAGAGTGGCTGTTGGCAATTTACATCCCGCCCATCAGCATAACAAGGCGGCCGGTTCTCCATGGCCTGTCCTGCATCTCTGGATTTTACACTTTTTTCGGATGGCCCTTTTGATCGGTGGGAAGTGAGACTTCCTTGTAGTGCGGATTTCCATTGCAGGCTTGCTTGGTTGCCCAAAAAGGGCGTATGCGTTTTTTCCTGAATATATTCAGGAAAAAACGCATACGCACTTTTTGGCCAAGTGCATCACTGTAGAATTGCTGCCTCTTTTCCTATGCTTTCAGAGCAATTCTTATCTACCCCCTGATATCTGTTTTCTGCAATTCTGTGTCGCGTCCAATTCCTCTTCACAGCCTTCCTTCAATAAATTTTTGGATGATAGGGGTCATTTGGGACTCTGCAGGATTGTGAGTTACAGTGGCAAAAATCTCCTTTTCTCAAGTTGCTATCTTGTGAGCTGACCACAAACCCAAAGAATTGCTTCAGGCCCTAATCTCGTTGCGGCATGGCACGCTGAGCCTTTGGTGAATTCTTCTTCCTGTAGGGAAATCAGAGTTCAATGTGCCCGTCCAAACACATCGAGTTAGCCGCTCATTGGTTCTCCTTATTCCTGTTGATCTTCCGCAGAAATTTCAAAGTGTGCCAAACAAGAAGTTAAAGGCACTGACTCTCCAAGTGGGGAGAGGTTTAATAAAGCATTTGGAACGGCGAACTCGAGTACCAGGGGGAGAAAATGGCGATGAGTTTTAGAAATTTTGCCTGGTCACTTGATGGACGATATTCTGGGTTTTCCATTCATATTTTTGCTGAAGGATAAATCCCTTAAACCTGGAGATTTGGGACCCTTGGAAAGGGAACCATGCACCATTACATCAAAGGGTCTGCATTCTCTCAGCAAACCTCACCAATCCTATCAGCCCCAAATGTCCAGCCTTATCTCTTCCCCAGCTTTGGATGTAGAGGTGGTAAATCCAACATTCCTCAAAAGCCCCGAAGGACTTATTTAAGAATTTCTCTCTATTTCACAATTTTTGTGTTTTGTTTTTAAATTTTTTTATAAGTGATCTTAGCTTATTTTCACTGCTGTGTTTATGCTGTGGAACACACATAATTTTCTAATGGAGACCTGTAAATATATGGCTTTTAAGTTTCTTCATAGTCAGGTATATTCCTAGGTTTTGAATACAGGGTGTTGAGTCCATTTGGTTGAACAAGGAGTAGGTCTTGTCTAATATATACTTGGCTTATGGAATGGTTTCTGGACTAACGTCAACCTCTGGTTTTATGCAGCCTCCCCACTCTCCTTTCCCCTTAAACAAGCATAAGTTTCTTTTGTAAATGTGAGACTCTGTTGTGTTTTGTAATACAGTTCATGCGTAGCCGTGTTTACAATCCTGGAATTAGTGATATCTTATGATGGTTCTTTTTCTGTGTGACTTATTTCACTTAGAATCATCGTACGTAAATCCACTCATTATGCTGCTACTGGCCTGATGCAATTGATTTCATTGTTCAGTGATATTCCATTGTAGGTATGTACCACAACTTCTATATCCATTTTTTTCTTTCTGGGCTATTGAAGTTGTACCATAGTCAAGATTCCCGTAAACAGAGCAGCCCCAAGTTTTGGTGTGACTGTGTCTTTTTCATTTAAATTTTCCGAATCTATAGCACCATAAGTGGAAGTGCCCTAGGCTCTCTAGCTTGGTTTTTTCTTTGTTTCAGGAAACACCATCCACTTCTCCAGAGTGGCTGTTGGCAATTTACATCTCACCCATCAGCATAAGAAGGCTGCCGGTTCTCCCTGGTCTGTCCTGCTCGTCTGGATTTTACACTTTTTTCGGACTGCCCTTTTTAGCGGTGGGAAGTGACACTTATTGTAGTGTGGATTTCAGTTGCAGGCTTGCTTGGTTGGCCAAAAAGGGCGTATGCCTTTTTTCCTGAATATATTCAGGAAAAAACGCACACGCCCTTTTTGGCCAACTGTATCATTGTCGAAGTTCTGCCTCTTTTCCTATTTTTTCAGAGCAATTCCTATTTACCGCCTGAAAACATTTTCCTGCAATTCTGTCGCGTGTTCAGATCCTCTTCACAGCCTTACTTCAGTATATTTTTGGATGATTGGGTTTATTTGTTACTCTGCAGGTTTGTGAAGTACAGTGTTTTTAAGTGTTTTTCTCAACTAGCTTTCTCGTGATCTTACCACAATACAGCAGAATTGCTTGAGGCCCTAATCTGGTTTCGGCATGGCATGCTGTGCCTTTGGTGAATTCTTCTTCCTGCTTGGAAATCAGAGTTCAATGTGCCCGTTCAAACACAGAGTTAGCTGCTCATTGGTTCTCCCTATTCCTGTTCACCTTCGGAAGAAATTGCGAACTTTGCCAAACAGGAGGTTAAACATTGTCTCTCAAAATGTGGGGAGAGATAGTAAAGTTTATGGAAAAGGGATCCCGGGTAACAGGGGACAAAAACTGAGATGAGTGTTAGAAAATTTGCTCGATCACTTGGTTGACCACAATTTGGGTTTCTCACGCATATTTTAACTGATGGATGAATCCCTTAAACCTGGAGATTTGGAAGCCATGGAATGGGGACCATGCACTATTCCATCAAAGGGTCTTCATTCGCTCATGAAACCTCACCAATCCTATCAGCCCCAAGTGTCCAGCCTTGTATCTACTCCAGCTGTGTATGTAGAGAGAAATCCAGGTTTCATCACAAGCCCTGAATGAAAGATGTAAGAATTTCTCTCTATTTCACTGTTTTTGTGTTTTGTTTTTGCAATTTATTTTTATAATAGGATATAGCTAATTTTCACTGCTGTGTTTGTGCCGCTGTACACACACATGATTCTATTACAGCGACCTACACATACATGGGTTTTAAGTTACTTCGTGGTCAGGTATATTCCTAGGCAGTGAATACAGGGTGTCAAGTCCATTTCGTTGAGCAAGGTGTCGGTCTTGTCTAGTATATATTTGGCTTATGGAATGGTATCTGTACTAATTTCAACCTCTGCTCTTATACAGCCTCCCAACTCACCTTTTCCTTTAAGCAACCTTAAGTTTCTTTGGTAAATGTGAGACTCTATTGTGTTTTGTCATACAGTTCATGTGTAGCCGTGTTTACATTCTGGTATTGGTGATAACTTATGATGTTTCTTTTTGTGTGTGACTTATTTCACTTAGAATCATCGTACCTAAACCACTTATTATGCTGCTACGGGCCTGGTGACATTAATTTCATTGCTGAGTAATATTCTATTGTACTTAAGTACCACAACTTCTATATCTATTTTTTTTCTCTTTCTGGGCTATTGAAATTGTACCATAGTCGAGGTTCTTGTAAACAGAGCAGCCCCAAACTTTGGGGTGGCTGTGTCTTTTTCAGTTGAATTTTCCTAATCTGTAGGACCATAAGTGGAAGTGCCCTCGGTTCTGTAGCTTGGTTTTTTATATGTTTCAGAAAACACCGTATAGTTCTCCAGAGTGGCTGTTGGCAATTTACATCCCACCCAACAGCATAAAAAGGCTGCCTGTTCTCAACTTTCTGTCCTGCCTCTCTGGATTTTACAATTTTTTCAGACAGCTCTTTTGAGCATTGGGACGTGAGACTTCATTGTAGTGCGGATTTCTACTGCAGGCTTTCTTGGTTGGCCAAAAAGGGCGTATGCATGTTTTCCTGAATATAATCAGGAAAAAATGCATACGCTCTTTTTGGCCATGTGCATCACTGTTGAAGTTGTGCCTCTTTCCTTATGCTTTAAATGTAATTCCAATCTATCACTTGAAATCGCTTTCCTGCAATTCTCCCTCACTTTCAAGTCTTCTTCGCATCCTTACTTCAATATATTTCTGGATGATAGCAGTCATTTGTAACTCTGCTGTTTTGTGAATTACAGTTCCTCTGAGCTCCTTTTTTCAGCTCCCTTTCTTGTGAGCTGACTGAAAAACTGCAAGATTGCTTCAATCCATATTCTTGTTTTCAGGCGACTTGCTGAGCCTTTGGTTAATACTTCTTCCTGATGTGAAATGAGAGTGAAATGTGCCCATCAAAGCCCTTACGGCTAATTTTTCATTGTTTCTCCCTCTTCCCATTCATCCTCTGTACTAATTGCAGACTGTGCAAAACAGGAAATTAAAAGCATTGACTATGCAAGTGGTGTGATTGTTAGTAAAGCGGCTGGAAGGTCGATCCTGTGACCCAGTAGAGGAAAAATGAGGTGCGTTTTAGAAACCTTTCCCAATCACATGGTATACCATCTGTTGGGTTTCTCATGCATGGTTTCGCTGTAAGAAGATTCCCTTAAACCTGGAGTGTTGTGACCCATGGAATGAGTACCTTTAAGTATTGTATTAGAGGTTCGGCATTTGCTCACCAAAGCTAACCAATCCTCACAGCCCCATGTGTCCAGCCTTATGTCTTATCCAGCTATGGGTTTATATGTGATCAATCCACTTTGCATCACAGCCCCTGAATCAATTTTGTACGAGTGTTTCTCTCTTTCTTTGTCTCTGTGATTTGTTTTTAAAATTTATTTTTATAATGGTGTTTAGATGATTTTCACTGCTGTGTTTGTGCCACTCTGCACACACTTGAGTCCCTTATGGAGATATATCAATACATAGGTTTTAAGATTCCTACTACTCACATATATTCCTCTGTGGTGAATAGGGTGTGTTGAGGCCAGTTCATTGAGCAAGGTGTAGATCTTGTCTATTACGTATTTGGTTTATTGAATGGTATCTGTGTTCATTTCAAACTCTGATTTTATGCATCACCCCACCTCACCTTTCCCCTTAAGCTCACATAAGTGTGTTTTCTAAATGTGAGACACTCTTGTTTTGTAATTCAGTTGTTGTGCAGTCATATTTACATTCCCTATATGAGTGATATCTTATGATATGTTTCTTTTTCTCTGTGACTTAACTCAAGCAGTATCATCGAAACTCGATCCACTCTTTATGCTTCTACTAGCCTTATTACATTGATTTCACAGTGAAGAGATATTCCATTGTGCGTAAGTACCACACCTTCTTTATCCATTGTTCTCTTTCCTGGGGTATTTAAGGTGTACTGAAGTTGAGGTTCTTGTAAACAGAGCAGCTCTAAACTTTGTTGTGCCTGTGTCTTTTTGATTTTTAGACTTCCCTAGATACACTCCTGTGATTGCAAGTGCCCTATGCTCTGTAGCTCTGCTTTTTAGATGATTTACAAACCAGGATACACTTCTCCAGAGTGCCTCTTCTCAGTTTACACACAGCCCATCAGTGTATAAAGGCTGCCTGTTCTCCATGGCCTGTCCTGCATTTCTGCCTTTTACAATTTTTTTCGGATGACCCTTTTGACTGGTAGGAAATGAGACTTCTTTGGTGTGCAGATTTGCATTGCTTGCTTGCTTGGTTGCCCATAAAATGCATATGCGTGTTTTCCTGAATATATTCAGGAGAAAATGCATACGCCCTTTTTGGCCAACTGCACCATTTTAGAAATCCTGCCACCTTGGGCCTTGGGATGTAGGCAGAGTGCGAACTTTAGATGATTGATGCCGTCAGGGTCAGAAGCACTCACCAATGGCTTCCCTTAGGTTACATTTTAACTGTCATTGATAGATGATGTCAATAAAAATATCTATTCTTTTTCAGATTTTTCCCCTTATACGTTATTGCAAAATATTTAGTGTAGTTCCCTATGCTATATAGTAGTTCCTTGTTGATGATCTACTTTATACATAGCAATGTGTATGTGTTAATCCCAAACTGTTAATTTATCCCTCCTCCCACTTTCCCCTTTGGTAATAATAAATTATAAGATTTCATACTTCTCAGAAATGGGGGAGCTGAAACAGAGGTATAATTTTCAATGGAAAAGCATTTAAAACAAGATTGAAGCTTTAACCAAGATTATTAGATGTGCATCCTTGGAAAAAAATCACTTCATTTCTCTAATATTGACCTGACAAATAAGACAAATCTTTTCACTGAACTTGCTTATGATAGAATGATGGAAATATAAAATGGAAGTGTTAGAAACATCTTATTTTACCCGAGCCTTATACAGTGTTCTATGTTAATTACAGTTTGGCTCACACATCTGTTTATTGAAGTTACAATGTTATCAATTTCTGTTACTGATCCTCCACAAAGGACCCCAACAAGCATCCCCCTGCCCAGTGTCATTGGAGCCAACAGATCGAGACTGAGTTTGGTTCAGAAGCAAAGGAAACTATATTTTGATCAGAGAATGGAGAAGTGAGAGAATGCGCTACCCCACAGGCTGTGTGTTGGCCTGCTGTGTACAGGTCCTGTCAGAGTCAGTGGGAGGGAGGGGGCGGAGCTCTCAGAGGCCGGGTTGGATGCAGCTCAGGCTCTATATCTTGGAGCATGCACTGGGCCCCAAGAGCTGAAGTGTCGACCCAGCCATTCTGCAGTAGGAAATCTGGTCTGAAGTGCCGGGTGTGGCAGCTCTGCATGCAGGAACCTAGGAGCACTTGAAATTAGACAAATCACAAAGGATAACAAAGGTTAGACTTTATTTTATTGCCCAGATTCTATTTTTATCTCCCAAGGATTTTTAATGGGCTTTGCTGGTGACAAAGCCCTCCTCTGCCTTTTGTCCCGTTCCTCATTCTTGGAGTGCTGAGTGTGCAGACCCCTCTTCTGTAACTGCTGAGTGCTGAGTTGGGAGCCCTCATACCCGGGGGTGAGGGTCAGAACTTCTCCCCAGCAGCCTCCAGGTGAGATTCATTGTACCCAGAGCTGCTGCCTCCCTGCTCGTCCACCTGAGTACCAGCATTGGAAGTGTTATAGATTCTAATGACCTTTAAGGGTACAGGAAAGGGATGTGCAGAGACAATGTGGAGGCAGGTTTTACCCCACCGCACATTTGTTAGGCCACCTTAGGCTGACCGCTTCTGCCAGCCTAGATGCTCTGACCAGCAGTCTTTGTTTTCTTCAATTAGGCCCCTGAATTAATGTAAAAACAGTACCAGGTGTCAGAGCCTTGCCTGCTCAACTCCCAGTCAGTCCAGGGTCAGTCGTGATCCAAGACCATGATGGACACTGAGTCAACAGCCTTTTGAGGTAGCCAGGACTCCAGCTGGTCTTATTGGCCACCATCACCACGGTGGCTGTAGGCTTTTCTATGGTGACAATGTGATATATGGTTCCCCTGCCAAGCTTATTATCTCCCCTCTGGGTGCAGTAGGTCCTGAAAGCAGTAGTCTACTCTTTTTTGACACACTCTTGTTGTTTTCTGAGAGAAACTCCAGGTAAAGTGATGGTTACACGAGTTGCCATGGGGCCCCATTGCCCCCAGTTTTCTTTCTGGAGGTTGGAGTTGGAGGGTCTCCTCACTCGAGGTCGGTGTGCCCATGGAGCGAACCCTGCAACCTCAGGGCATGTTTGGTGGTTAGGATCAACACATGAGGTCCTTTTCCCTTAGGAGGGAGGTGGCCTTTCAGGCTGCTGATTTCCAGGTTTTTAGATGCTGCCAGTATCCTGGTCAGGTGTGGTGGTGGACCAAGCCCCTTGGTGACCGTAGTTTATCCTACCTGGTTAGCATTCTTGCGTTGTTCCTTTTCAAGTGGTCCCAGTTTTTGCACTAATACTCCAATGGCAATTCACCTTTCACCAGGAATGTAAAGGTCAAAGGGTTTAGCTAAATTAGGGAGTTCCAGGTCAAGGGTCTGAATTGACCGCTCTTCCCATTCTTGAAAGACCACTTCTGGATTCTATTCAAAAGGATCATCATCTTTTCCTTTCAGTGTTTCATATAGAGGCCCAGCTATTAGACTGTAGTTTGGGATCCAGATGCAGCAAACCCCAGCCTCCCCAGGAACTCCTAAGCTGTCTTCTACTTTTAGAAGGGCTAAGGCTGCAAATGGTTTCTTCCCTTTCTTGGGATGGGCTTCTCAGAACTTCTGTGAGAATGAAGACCAGGCAGGTCACCTTAGTGTGTGATATTTGAGCTTTTTCTTGGACAACTTCTATCCTATATTGGCTTGGTAGTTCAGAGGCCTCCTTAGTAGAGCTGGCGATCAGATTGGTGTCTGCATATTGAAGGAGGGTTTCCTTTTCCAGAGGTAGAACTTTTAGGTCTTTAGCTAAGCTTTCCCAAAGATGGTGTGGGAATATTTATACCCTTGGGGCGAGACGGCCCAGCAGTATTATTTTTGTTGTATGTTGAGTCCTGCCAGTCACAAGGCAAAATTTCTTGTGACTCTGGGACTAATGGAATACAAAAGAAGGCATCATTGAAGTCTAATACAGAACACCATGTCCTGGTGGTTGGTAGAATGACTAGCAGTGTGTAGGAATTAGGAACTACTGGAGGTATACCCTCGGTGGCATAACTGACTGTCCTGACATCTTTTACCAGGTCCCCAGCGGCCCATTTGTCTCTCGTGGTCAGGCAATTACCAGGATATGGAGCTCACCTGGGCAGGTACCTCACCCCCACCCCAGCTCATTGGGCTCTCCTGGTCAGACCCCTCCCAGGATACAGAGCTACCCTTGCAGGTACCGTGGCAGGGCTGAGCAAACAGGAACTGTGCACATAGCCCTCATTGCAGAGCAACCTCAGCTCACCTGTCTCTCAGAGCTGACACAGAGCACCTCAGAGCAGGACTTGAACTAACAAACAGCAGCTCCGACATGTCTGTGACCCTGGGCATCACTCTGCAGGGCCTCCCTCTGCCTGGTCTTCCAGACACTTCCACTGCACCCAGGGCACCAAGCCGCTGCCTCCAGCCACCACTCACCCCTCCTCTCCCTGACTTCTGTGTCCCTCTCATTAGGAGAAGATTTTCTTGAAGCTGTCTCCCACTCATGGGTCAGATAAAATGATTAGAAAACAAGCCAGAGCTGCAGCCCCTTGTGTATCCGGACTTTCAAGAGCCTACACCTGTTGCTTGGAGATGGCCCGTTCAGCAAGGTCAATTTTCTGCAACTGTGAGCCCCTGAGTAGTGAAGATTGGCTGACCTGTGCAGCCTGACCAATCAGGCCAGCCCTCGCCAGGTGTGCATGTTTTGAGGTCAACATAAACACCGCACCAGGCAGCAAGAGCCCCTGCAGCTCTGCCTGACACCATATTCTCTGCACTGTCATTAGTCTCGGGGCTGGGCTGGTGGGAGGGATTGAGAGGCCACGGCTTTGTGAGAGGCCTAGTGTGAGTTGTGCTCTGCTGGACTTTCTGCAGCAGTTTCCAGGCTGCCACCTGCTAAAGAAGAGGATGTGTCACCTATAACTGCTGCTGGAATTTCTCCCTGGGCAGAGGTGAGGGAGGAAAAAAAGCAGTGGGGGCGGGACAGGAGGGGTTTCTCAGGCAGGGAAATGGAAGGCTTCCAGAAGAGCACCCAGGGCCAGGACCATCCTGGCTGGCCTGCAGGCACCAAGTCGGCCGGCATGCTGTCGCTTGTGTGGCTCCACGGCCCTTCCTCTAGGCTTTCAAGTCCTTGCACATATTCAGGTGTTTTACCTGGGAAGGGTGGGAACAGTTCAGCAGCAGCTGGCCTGGGCCTCAGCTCACGTTTACTCACAGAGGTCTCGGCACAGTCCCCCAGCTTTACAATGAGGACACTTGTTGCGTGGGGGCTGCTGGTTGAATGGGAGATGATTCCCCTCACTGACCAACTTCAGAGTTGTTTACAACTGGAGCAAGTGCCCTGATACGGTTTTCCTCTGTGTAACTGGTGGGTTCTGTTTAGTTTTTTTTTTCTTTTTTCATTTTGGGTCCTAGGTAGATTTTATTCCTCTTTTCTGTATTTACAGATATAAGCATGGAAATAATGTATTCATATAAATGCACGTATGTGAAGGGAAGAACCTTTTTTTCTGTTTTGTTTTTTTTAAATTTTGAAATATATTTTAGTTTTTTATACAGTAGGTTTTTATTGGTTATCTATTTTACACTTGGTTATCTATTTATCTATTGGTTATCTCTTTTATACATATAAATGCCAATCTGAATCTCTCAACTCCTCCCACCACCTAACCCCCACAGCTTTCCCCACTTGATGTCCATATGTTTTTTTTCTCTACATCTGTTGCTCTATTTCTGCCTTGCAAACTGGTTTATCTGCACAATTTTTCTAGGTTCCACATATATGCATTCATATACAATATTTGTTTTTCTCTTTCTGACATACTTCACTCTCTATGACAGTCTCTAGATCCATTGACATCTCTACAAATGATCCAACTTCATTCATTCTTATGGCTGAGTAATATTCCATTTTATATATGTATCATCTCTTTATGCATTCATGTGTCTGTGGACATTTAAGTTGCTACCATTACCTGGCTATTATAGTGATGCAATGAACTTTGTGGTGAAAGCCTCCTCTTTATTTTTGTTTTTTTTTTCTGGATATATGCCCAGGAGTGAGATGGCTGGATCATATGGTAATTTATGGTTAGTTTTTAAGGAACCTCCATGCTGTTCTCTATTGTAACTATCAATTTACATTCCCAACAATAGTGGAAGAGGTTTCCTTTTCTCCACACCATTCGAGCATTTGTTGTTTGCAGAATTTCTGATAATGCCCATTCTAACAGGTGTGAGGTGATACTTCATTGTTGAGTTTATTTCTTTGAGCAAGGAGTAGGTCCTGTCTATTACATACTTGGCTTATGGAATGGTTTTTGGGCTAATTTCAATCTCTGGTTTTATGACGCACCACAACTCAACTTTCCCCTTAAACAAAGCATAAGATTGTTTCCTAAAAGTGAGACTCTGTTCTGTTTTGTAATTCAGTTCATGTGTAGCCAAGTTTACATTCCCTTTATTAGTGATACCTTATAATAATTTTCTTTTTCTGTGTGACTTATTTCACATAGAATCATCGTACTGGAATCCATTCATTTTGCTTCTACAGGCCTGATTGCATTAATATCACTGTTGAGTGATATTTCATTATACAAAAGAAGCACAAGGTCTTTATCCATTTTTTCTGTCCAGGATATATAAGTTGTACTGTAGTGGACATTGCTGAAAACACAGCAGTCTTAAATATTGGGGTGGCTGTGTCTTCCTCCTTTAAATTTTCCTAAGCTATAGGGCCATAAGTGGAAGTGCCCTAGGCCCTGTGGCTTTGATTTTTAGATGTTTCAGGAAATACCATACACATCTCCACAGTACTCGTTGGCAATTTACATCCCGCCAATCAGCATAACCAAGCTCCCTGTACTCCATGGCCAGTCCTGTCTCTCGGGATTTTACACTTTTTTCAGACGACACTTTTAAGCGGTGGGAAGTGAGACTTCATTGTAGTGCAAATTTTCATTACAGTCTTGTTTGTTGGCCAAAAAGAGTGTATGCGTTTTTTTTGGAATATATTCAGGAAAAAACACATACGCCCTTTTTGGCCAAGTGTATCATTGTCGAAGTGCTTGCCTCTTTTCCTTTACTTTCAGAGCAATTTTAATCTACCACCGGATATCTGTTTTCTGCAATTCTGCCTCGTGTTCAAGTCCTCTTCACAGTCTTCCTTCAATATATTTTTGGATGATAGGGGTCATGTGTAATTGTGCAGGATTGTGAATTACAGTGTTCAAAAAGCTCCTTTTTTCAACTAGCTTCCTTGTGAGCTGACTGCAAAACGGAAGAATTGCTTCAGGCCCTAATCTGGTTCTGGCAAGGAACGCTGAACCTTTGGTGAATTCTTCTCCCTGGTGGGAAATCACAGTTCAATGTGCCCGTCCAAACACATAGAGTTAGTCCCTCATTGGATCTCCTTATTCCTGGTCATCTTCTACAGAAATTACTAACTGTGAAACAGTTCATGTGGAGCCGAGTTTATACTCCCGGTATTAGTGATATGTTGTGATGTTTCTTTTTCTGTGTGACTTATTTCACTTAGAAGCATCGTACCTACATCCACTCATTATGCTGCTACTGGTCTGTTGCCATTGATTTCATTGTTGAGTGATATTCCATTGTAGGTATGTACCACAACTGCTATATCCATTTTTCTCTTACTGGGCTATTGAAGTTGTACCATAGTCAAGGTTCGTGTAAACAGAGCAGCCGAAAACATTGGTGTGGCTGTTTCTTTTTCATTTAAATTTTCCGAATCCATAGCACCATAAGTGGAAGTGCCCTAGGCTCTCTAGCTTGTTTTTCTTTGTTCCAGGAAACACCATCCACTTCTCCAGAGTGGCTGTTGACACATTACATCCCGCCCATCAGCATAACAAGGCTGCCAGTTCTCCATGGCCTGTCCTGCCTCTCTGGATTTTCCACTTTTTTCGGACGGCCCTTTAGAGCGGTGGGAAGTCAGACTTCTTTTTAGTGCAGATTTCCATTGCAGGCTTGCTTGGTTGGGCCAAAAGGGCATATGCTTTTTTTCTTGAATATATTCAGGAAAAAACGCATATGCTCTCTTTGGCCAAGTGCATCATTTTCGAAGTGCTGCCTCTTTTCCTATGCTTTCAGAGCAATTCTTATCTACCACCTTATATCTGTTTTCTGCAATTCTGCGTCGCGTTCAAGTCCTCTTCACAGCCTACCTTCAATAAATTTTTGGATGATGGCGTCATTTGTAACTCTGCAGGATTGTGAATTACAATGGCAAAAATCTCCTTTACTCAAGTCGCTTTCTTGTGAGCTGACCGCAAACCCGAAGAATCGCTTCAGGCCCTAATCTTGTTCCGGCACGGCACGCTGAGCCTTTGGTGAATTCTTCTTCCTGGAGGGAAATCAGAGTTCAATGTGCCCGTCCAAACACACAGAGTTAATCGCTCTTTGGTTCTCCTTATTCCTGTTCATCTTTTGCAGAAATTGCAAACTGTGCCAAACAAGAGGTTAAAGGAACTGACTCTCCAAGTGGGGAGAGTGTTACTAACGCATCTGGAACGGCAAACTCGAGTACCAGGGTGCGAAAGTGGCGATGAGTTTAAAAATTTTGCCTGGTCACTTGGTGGACGATATTCTGTGTTTTCCACTCATATTTTAGCTGAAGGATAAATCCCTTAAACCTGGAGATTTGGGACCCGTGGAAAGGGAACCATGCACCATTACATCAAAGGGTCTGCATTCCTTCACCAAACCTCACCAATCCTATCAGCCCCAAGTGTCCAGCCTTATCTCTTCCCCAGCTTTGGATGTAGAGGTGGTAAATCCAAGGTTCCTCAAAAGCCCTGAAGGACTTATTTAAGAATTTCTCTCTATTTCACAATTTTTGTGTTTTGTTTTTAAAATTTTTTATAAGTGGTTTTAGCTTATTTTCACTGCTGTGTTTATGCTGTGGTACACACATGATTTTCTAATGGAGACCTTTAAATATATGGCTTTTAAGTTTCTTCATAGTCAGGTATATTCCTAGGTTTTGAATACAGGGTGTTGAGTCCATTTGGTTGAGCAAGGAGTAGGTCTTGTCTAATATATATTTGGCTTATGGAATGGTTTCTGGACTAACGTCAACCTCTGGTTTTATGCAGGCTCCCCACTCTCCTTTCCCCTTAAACAAGCATAAGTTTATTTTGTAAATGTGAGACTCTGTTGTGTTTTGTAATACAGTTCATGCGTAGCCGTGTTTACATCCCTGCAATTAGTGATATCTTATGATGGTTCTTTTTCTGTGTGACTTATTTCACTTAGAATCATCGTACGTAAATCCACTCATTATGCTGCTACTGGCCTGATGCCATTGATTTCATTGTTCAGTGATATTCCATTGTAGGTATGTGCCACAACTTCTATATCCATTTTTCTCTTTCTGGGCTATTGAAGTTGTACCATAGTCAAGGTTCCCGTAAACAGAGCAGCCCCAAGTTTTGGTGTGGCTGTGTCTTTTTCATTTAAATTTTCCAAATCTATAGCACCATAAGTGGAAGTGCCCTATGCTTTCTAGCTTGGTTTTTTCTTTGTTTCAGGAAACACCATCCACTTCTCCAGAGTGTCTGTTGGCAATTTACATCCCACCCATCAGCATAACAAGGCTGCCGTTTCTCCCTGGTCTGTCCTGCTCGTCTGAATTTTACACTTTTTTCGGACGGCCCTTTTGAGCGGTGCGAAGTGACACTTCATTGTAGTATGGATTTCAGTTGCAGGCTTCCTTGGTTGGCCAAAAAGTGCGTATGCCTTTTTTCCTGAATACATTCAGGAAAAAACGCACACGCACTTTTTGGCCAAGTGTATCATTGTCGAAGTTCTGCCTCTTTTCCTATTTTTTCAGAGCAATTCCTATTTACCGCCTGAAAACATTTTCCTGCAATTCTGTCGCGTGTTCAGTTCCTCTTCACAGCCTTACTTCAGTCTATTTTTGGATGATAGGGTTCATTTGTTACTCTGCAGGTTTGTGAAGTACAGTGTTTTTAAGTTTTTTTTTTTCTCAACTAGCTTTCTCGTGATCTTACCACAATACAGCAGAATTGCTTCAGGCCCTAATCTGGTTTCGGCATGGCATGCTGTGCCTTTGGTGAATTCTTCTTCCTGCTTGGAAATCAGAGTTCAATGTGCCCGTTCAAACACAGAGTTAGTTGCTCATTGGTTCTCCCTATTCCTGTTCACCTTCAGAAGAAATTGCGAACTTTGCCAAACAGGAGGTTAAACATTGTCTCTCAAAATGTGGAGAGAGATAGTAAAGCTTATGGAAAGGGGATCCCGAGTAACAGGGGGCAAAAACTGAGATGAGTGTTAGAAAATTTGCTCGATCACTTGGTTGACCACAATTTGGGTTTCTCACGCATATTTTAACTGAAGGATGAATCCCTTAAACCTGGAGATTTGAAAGCCATGGAATGGGGACCATGCACTATTCCATCAAAGGGTCTTTATTCGCTCATGAAACCTCACCAATCCTATCAGCCCCAAGTGTCCAGCCTTGTATCTCCCCCAGCTGTGTATGTAGAGAGAAATCCAGGTTTCATCACAAGCCCTGAATGAAAGATTTAAGAACTTCTCTCTATTTCACTGTTTTTGTGTTTTGTTTTTGCAATTTATTTTTATAATAGGATATAGCTAATTTTCACTGCTGTGTTTGTGCCGCTGTACACACACATGATTCTATTACAGTGACCTACAAATACATGGGTTTTAAGTTTCTTCGTGGTCAGGTATATTCCTAGGCAGTGAATACAGGGTGTCAAGTCTATTTCGTTGAGCAAGGTGTCGGTCTTGTCTAGTATATATTTGGCTTATGGAATGGTATCTGTACTAATCTCAACCTCTGCTCTTATGCAGCCTCCCAACTCACCTTTTCCATTAAGCAACCTTAAGTTTCTTTGGTAAATGTGAGACTCTATTGTGTTTTGTCATACAGTTCATGTGTAGCCATGTTTACATTCTGGTATTAGTGATAACTTATGATGTTTCTTTTTCTGTGTGACTTATTTCATTTAGAATCATCGTACCTAAATCCAGTCATTATGCTGCCACTGGCCTGATGCCATTGATTTCATTGTTGAGTGATATTCCATTGTAGGTAAGTACCACAACTTCTATATCCATTTTTCTCTTTCTGGGCTATTGAAGTTGTGCCGTAGTCAAGGTTCTTGTAAACAGAGCAGCCCCGAACTTTGGTGTGGCTGTGTCTTTTTCAGTTGAATTTTCCTAATCTATAGGACCATGAGTGGAAGTGCTCTCGGTTCTGTAGCTTGGTTTTTTATATGTTTCAGAAAACACTGTATACTTCTCCAGAGTGGCTGTTGGCAATTTACATCCCGCCCAACAGCATAAAAAGGCTGCCTGTTCTCCACTTCCTGTCCTGCCTCTCTGGATTTTACAATTTTTTTCAGACAGCTCTTTTGAGCATTGGGACGTGAGACTTCATTGTAGTGCGGATTTCAATTGCAGGCTTTCTTGGTTGGCCAAAAAGTGTGTATACATCTTGTCCTGAATATAATCAGGAAAAAACGCATACGCCCTTATTGGCCATGTGCATCATTGTTGAAGTTGTGTCTCTTTTCCTATGCTTTAAATGTAATTCCAATCTACCACCTGAAATTGCTTTCCTGCAATTCTCCCTCGCTTTCAAGTCTTCTTCGCATCCTTACTTCAATGTATTTCTGGATGTTAGCAGTCATTTGTAACTCTGCTGTTTTGTGAATTACAGTTCCTCTGAGCTCCTTTTTTCAGCTCCCTTTCTTGTGAGCTGACTGAAAAACTGCAAGATTGCTTCAATCCATATTCTTGTTTTCAGGCGACTTGCTGAGCCTTTGGTTAATACTTCTTCCTGATGTGAAATGAGAGTGAAATGTGCCCATCAAAGCCCTTACAGCTAATTTCTCATTGTTTCTCCCTCTTCCCATTCATCCTCTGCACTAATTGCAGACTGTGCAAAACAGGAAATTAAAGGCATTGGCTATCCAAGTGGTGTGATTGTTAGTAAAGCGGCTGGAAAGTCAATCCTGTGACCCAGTAGAGGAAAAATGACGTGAGCTTTAGAAACCTTTCCCAATCACATGGTATACCATCTGTTGGGTTTCTCATGCATGGTTTCACTGTAAAAAGATTCCCTTAAACCTGGAGTGTTGTGACCCATGGAATGAGTACCTTTAAGTATTGTAGTAGAGGTTCGGCATTTGCTCACCAAAGCTCACCAATCCTCACATCCCCATGTGTCCAGCATTATGTCTTATCCAGCTATGGGTTTATATGTGGTCAATCCACTTTGCATCACAGCCCCTGAAACAATTTTGTACAAATGTTTCTCTCTTTCTTTGTCTCTGTGTTTTGTTTTTTAAATTTATTTTTATAATGGTGTTTAGCTGATTTTCACTGCTGTGTTTGTGCCACTCTGCACACACTTGATTCCCTTATGGAGATGTATCAATACATAGGTTTTAAGATTCCTAGTACTCACATATATTCCTCTGTGGTGAATAGGGTTTGTTGAGGCCAGTTCATTGAGCAAGGTGTAGATCTTGTCTATTACGTATTTGGTTTATTGAATGGTACCTGTGTTAATTTCAAACTCTGATTTTATGCATCACCCCACCTCACCTTTCCCCTTAAGCTCACATAAGTGTGTTTTCTAAATGTGAGGCACTCTTGTTTTGTAATTCAGTTGTTGTGCAGTCATATTTACATTCCCTCTATGAGTGATATCTTATGATATGTTTCTTTTTCTGTGTGACTTAACTCAAGCAGTATCATCGAAACTCGATCCACTCTTTATGCTTCTACTAGCCTTATTACATTGATTTCACAGTGAAGAGATATTCCATTGTGCGTAAGTACCACACTTTTATCCATTGTTCTCTTTCCTGGGGTATTTAAGGTGTACTGAAGTCGAGGTTCTTGTAAACAGAGCAGCCCTGAACTTTGTTGTGCCTGTGTCTTTTTGATTTTTAGACTTCCCTAGATATGCTCCTGTGACTTCAAGTGCCCTATGCTCTGTAGCTCTGCTTTTTAGATGATTTACAAACCAGGATACACTTCTCCAGAGTGCCTCTTCTCTGTTTACACACAGCCCATCAGTGTATAAAGGCTGCCTGTTCTCCATGGCCTGTCCTGCATTTCTGCATTTTACAATTTTTTTCGGATGGCCCTTTTGACTGGTAGGAAATGAGACTTCTTTGGTGTGCAGATTTGCATTGCTTGCTTGCTTGGTTGCCCATAAAGTGCATATGCGTGTTTTCCTGAATATATTCAGGAGAAAATGCATACGCCCTTTTTGGCCAACTGCACCATTTTAGAAATCCTGCCACCTTGGGCCTTGGGATGTAGGCAGAGTGCGAACTTTAGATGATTGATGTCGTCAGGGTCAGAAGCACTCACCAACGGCTTCCCTTAGGTTACATTTTAACTGTCATTGACAGGTGATGTCAATAAAAATATCTATTCTTTTTCAGATTTTTTCCCCTTATACGTTATTGCAAAATATTGAGTGTAGTTCCCTATGCTATACAGTAGTTCCTTGTTGATGATCTACTTTATATGTAGCAATGTGTATGTGTTAATCCCAAACTGTTAATTTATCCCTCCTCCCACTTTCCCCTTAATAATAAATAATAAATTATAAGATTAATAAATTATAAATTATTCATTAATAAATAATAAAGTATAAGATTTTATACTTCTCAGAAATCGGGGAGCTGAAACAGAGGTATAATTTTCAATGGAAAAGCATTTAAAACAAGATTGAAGCTTTAACCAAGATTATTAGATGTACATCCTTGGAAAGAAATCACTTGATTTCTCTAATATTGACCTGACAAATAACACAACTCTTTTCACTGAACTTGCTTAGAATAGAATGATGGAAATATAAAATGGAAGTGTTAGAAACATTTTATTTTACCCGAGCCTTATATACTGTTCTATGTTAATTACAGTTTGGCTCACACATCTGTTCATTGAAGTTACAATGTTATCAGTTTCTGTTACTGATCCTCCAGAGTGGACCCCAACAAATATCCCCCTGCCCAGTGTCATTGGAGCCAACAGATCGAGACTGAGTTTGGTTCAGAAGCAAAGGAAACTCTATTTTGATCAGAGAATGGAGAAGTGAGAGAATGCGCTACCCCGCAGGCTGTGTTGGTCTGCTGTGTACAGGTCCTGTCAGAGTCAGTGGGAGGGAGGGGGCGGAGCTCTCGGGGGCGGGCATGGATGCACCTCAGGCTCTATATAGCGGAGCCTGCACAGGGCCCCAAGAGCTGAAGTGTCGACCCAGCCATTCTGCGGTAGGAAAACTGGTCTGAAGTGCCGGGTGTGGCAGCTATGAATGCGGGAACCTAGGAGCACGTGAAATTAGACAAAGCACAAAGGATAACAAAGGTTAGACGTTATTTTATTGCCCAGATTCTATTTTTATCTCCTAGGGATTTTTAATGGGCTTTGCTGGTGACAAAACCCTCCTCTGCCTTTTGTCCCATTCCTCATTCTTGGAGTACTGAGTGTGCAGACCCCTCTTCTGTAACTGCTGAGTGCTGAGTTGGGAGCCCTCATACCCGGGGGCGAGGGTCAGAACTTCTCCCCAGCAGCCTCCAGGTGAGATTGATAGTCCCCAGGGCTGCTGTGCCCCTGCTTATCCACCAGAGTACAAGCATTGGAAGTGTTATAGATTCTAATGACCTTTAAGGGTACAGGAAAGGGATGTGCAGAGACACTGTGGGAGCAGGTTTTACCCCACCCCACATTTGTTAGGCCACCTTAGACTGACCATTTCTGCCAGCCTAGATGCTCTGACCAGTAGTCTTTGTTTTCTTCAATTAGGCCCCTGAATTAATGTAAAAACAATACCAGGTGTCAGAGCCTTGCCTGTTCAACTTCCAATCAGTCCAGGGTCAGTGGTGATCCAGGACCATGATGGACACTGAGTCAACAGCCTTTTGAGGTAGCCAGGAGTCCAGCCGGTCTTATTGGCCACCATCATCATGGTGGCTCTAGGCTTTTCTATGGTGACAGTGTGATATACTGTTCCCCTGCCAAGCTTATTAGCTCCTCTCTGAGTGCAGTAAGTCCTGAAAGCTGTAGTCTACTCTTTTTTGACACACTCGTTGTTTTCTGAGAGAAACTCCAGGTAAAGAGATGGTTTCACGAGTCGCCATGGGGCCCTGTTGCCCCCGGTTGTCTCTCTGGAGGTTGGAGTTGGAGGGCCTCCTCACTCGAGGTCAGTGTGCTCATGGAGCGAACCTTGCAACCTCAAGGCATGTTTGGTGGTTAGGATCAACACGTGGGGTCCTTTTCCTTTATGAGCGAGGTGGCCTTTCAGGCTGCTGATTTCCAGGTTTTTAGATACTGCCAGTATGTTGGCCAGATGTGGTGGTGGGCCAAGCCCCTTGGTGACCGTAGTTTATCCTACCTGGAATGCATTCTTGCGTTGTTCCTTTTCAAGTGGTCCCATTTTTTGCCCTAATACTCCAATGGCGATTCACCTTTCACCAGGAATGTAAAGATCAAAGGGTTTAGCTAAATTAGGGAGTTCCAGGTCAAGTGTCTGAATTGGCTGCTCTTTCCATTCTTGAAAGACCACTTCTGGATTCTATTCAAAAGGATCATCATCTTTTCCTTTCAGTGTTTCATATAGAGGCCCAGCGATTAGACTGTAGTTCGGGATCCAGATGCAGCAAACCCCAGCCTCCCCAGGAACTCCTAAGCTGTCTTCTACTTTTAGAAGGGCTAAGGCTGCAAATGGTTTCTTCCCTTTCTTGGGATGTGCTTCTCAGACCTTCTGTGAGAATGAAGCCCAGGCAGGTCACCTTAGTGTGTGATATTTGAGCTTTTTCTTGGACAACTTCTATCCTATATTGGCTTGGTAGTTCAGAGGTCTCCTTAGTAGGGCTGGCAATCAGAATGGCGTCTGAATATTGAAGGAGGGTTTCCTTTTCCAGAGGTAGAACTTTTAGGTCTTTAGCTAAGCTTTCCCAAAGATGGTGTGGGAATTTTTGTACCCTTGGGGCGAGACGGCTCAGCAGTATTGTTTTTGTTGTATGCTGAGTCCTGCCACTCACAAGGCAAAATTTCTTGTGACTCTGGGACTAATGGAATACAAAAGAAGGCATCATTGAAGTCTAATACAGAACACCATGTCCTGGTGGTTGGTAGAATGACTAGCAGTGTGTAGGAATTAAGAACTACTGGAGGTATACCCTTGGTGGCATAACTGACTGTCCTGACATCCTTTACCAGGTCCCCAGCAGCCCATTTGTCTCTCGTGGTCAGGCCAATACCAGGATATGGAGCTCACCTGGGCAGGTACCCCACCCCAACCCCAGCCCATTGGGCTCTCATGGTCAAGCCCCTCCCAGGATAAAGGTCTCACCTGGGCAGGTCACCAGCAGCCCACAAGGCTCTCCTGGTCAGGCCCCTCCCAGGATACAGAGGTACCGTGGCAGGGCTGGGCAAGCAGGAACCGTGCACATAACCCTCATTGCAGAGCAACCCCAGCTCACCTGTCTCTCAGAGCTGACACAGAGCACCTCAGAGCAGGACTTGAACTAACAAACAGCAGCTCCGACATGTCTGTGACCATGGGCATCACTCTGTAGGGCCTCCTTCTGCCTGGTCTTCCAGAGACTTCCACTACACCCAGGGCAACAGGCTGCTGCCTCCAGCCGCCACCCACCCCTCCTCTCCCTGACTTCTGTGTTCCTTTCATTAGGAGAGGATTTTCTTGAAGTTGTCTCCCACTCATGGGCCAGATAAAATGATTAGAAAACAAACCAGAGCTGCAGCTCCTTGTGTATCCAGACTTTCAAGAGCCTACACCTCTTCCTTGGAGCTGGCCGGTTCAGCAAGGTCAATTTTCTGCAACTGTGAACCCCTGAGTAGTAAGGATTGGCTGACCTGTGCAGCCTGACCAATCGGGCCAGCCCTCCCCAGGTGTGCCTGTTTTGAGGTCAATATAAACACCGCACCAGGCAGCAAGAGCCCCTGCAGCTCTGCCTGACACCATATTCTCTGCCCTGTCAGTAGTCTCGGGGCTGGGCTGCTGGGAGGGATTGAGAGGCCACGGCTTTGTGAGTGGCCTAGTGTGAGTTGGGCTCTGCTGGACTTTCTGCAGCAGTTTCCAGGCTGCCATCTGCTAAAGAAGAGGATGTGTCACCTATAACTGCTGCTGGAATTTTTCCCTGGGCAGAGGTGAGGAAGGAAAAAAGCAGTGGGGGTGGGACAGGAGGGGTTTCTCAGGCAGGGAAGTGGAAAGCTTCCAGAAGAGCACCCAGAGCGAGGACCATCCTGGCTGGCCTTCAGGCACCAAGTCAGCCGGCATGCTGTCACTTGTGTGGCTCCACGGCCCTTCCTCTAGGCTTTCAAGTCCTTGCACATATTCAGGTGTTTTATCTGGGAAGGGTGGGAACAGTTCAGCAGCAGCTGTCCTGGAGCTCAGCTCACGTTTCCTCACGGAGGCCTCGGCACAGTCCCCCAGCTTTACAATGAGGACACTTGTTGCGTGGGGACTGCTGGCTGAATGGGAGATGATTCCCCACCACTGAGCAACTTCAGAATTGTTTACAACTGGAGCAAGTGCCCTGATATGGTTTTCCTCTGTGTAACTGGTGGGTTCTCTTTAGTTTTTTTTTTTTTTTTTTCATTTTGGGTTCTAGGTAGATTTTATTCCTCTTTTCTGTATTTACAGATATAAGCATGGAAATAATGTATTCATAAAAATACACGTATGTGAAGGGAAGAACCTTTTTTTTCTGTTTTAATTTTTTTTAAAATTTTCAAATATATTTTAGTTTTTTATACAGTAGGTTTTTATTGGTTATCTATTTTATACTTGGTTATCTATTTATCTATTGGTTATCTCTTTTATACATATAAATGCCAATCTGACTCTCTCAACTCCTCCCACCACCTACCCCCCACAGCTTTCCCCACTTGATGTCCATATGTTTTTTTCTCTAAATCTGTTGCTCTATTTCTGCCTTGCAAACTGGTTCATCTGCACAATTTTTCTAGGTTCCACATATATGCATTCATATACAATATTTGTTTTTCTCTTTCTGACATACTTCACTCTCTATGACAGTCTCTATATCTATCGACATCTCTACAAATGATCCAATTTCATTCCTTTTTATGGCTGAGTTATATTACATTTTATATATGTACCATCTCTTTATGCATTCGAGTGTCTGTGGACATTTAGGTTGCTTCCATTACCTGGCTATTATAGTGATGCAATGAACTTTGTGGTGAAAGCCTCCTCTTTAATTTTGTTTTTTTTTTTCTGGATATATGCCCAGGAGTGAGATGGCTGGATCATATGGTAATTTATGGTTAGTTTTTAAGGAACCTCCATGCTGTTCTCTATTGTAACTGTATCAATTTACATTCCCAACAATAGTGGAAGAGGTTTCCTTTTCTCCACACCATTCGAGCATTTGTTGTTTGCAGAATTTCTGATAATGCCCATTCGAACAGGTGTGAGGTGATACTTCATTGTTGAGTTTATTTCTTTGAGCAAGGAGTAGGTCCTGTCTATTACATACTTGGTTTATGGAATGGTTTTTGGGCTAATTTCAATCTCTGGTTTTATGACGCACCACAACTCAACTTTCCCCTTAAACAAAGCATAAGATTGTTTCCTAAAAGTGAGACTCTGTTCTGTTTTGTAATTCAGTTCATGTGTAGCCAAGTTTACATTCCCTTTATTAGTGATACCTTATAATAATTTTCTTTTTCTGTGTGACTTATTTCACATAGAATCATCGTACTGGAATCCATTCATTTTGCTTCTACAGGCCTGATTGCATGAATATCACTGTTGAGTGATATTTCATTATACAAAAGAAGCACAAAGTCTTTATCCATTTTTTTCTATCCAGGATATATAAGTTGTACTGTAGTGGACATTGCTGAAAACACAGCAGTCCTAAATATTGGGGTGGCTGTGTCTTCCTCCTTTAAATTTTCCTAAGCTATAGGGCCATAAGTGGAAGTGCCCTAGGCTCTGTGGCTTTGATTTTTAGATGTTTCAGGAAACACCATACACATCTCCACAGTACTCGTTGGCAATTTACATCCCGCCCATCAGCATAACAAGGCTGCCGGTTCTCCATGGCCTGTCCTGCCTCTCTGGATTTTACACATTTTTCGGACGGCCCTTTTGATCGGTGGGAAGTGAGACTTCCTTGTAATGCGGATTTCCATTGCAGGCTTGCTTGGTTGGCAAAAAAGGGCGTATGCGTTTTTTCCTGAATATATTCAGGAAAAAACGCATATGCCCTATTTGGCCAAGTGCATCACTGTCGAACTGCTGCCTCTTTTCCTATGCTTTCAGAGCAATTCTTATCCACCACCTGATATCTGTTTTCTGCAATTCTGCGTTGCATTCAAGTCCTCTTCACAGCCTTCCTTCAATAAATTTTTGGATGCTATGGGTCATTTGCAATTCTGCAGGATTGTGAGTTACAGTGCCAAAAATCTCCTTTTCTCTACTCGCTTTCTTGTGAGCTGACCGCAAACCCGAAGAATTGCTTCAGGCCCTAATCTCGTTCCTGCATGGCACGCTGAGCCTTTGGTGAATTCTGCTTCCTGTAGGGAAATCAGAGCTCAATGTGCCCGTCCAAACACATCGAGTTAGCCGCTCATTGGTTCTCCTTATTCCTGTTCATCTTCCACAGAAATTGCAAACTGTGCCAAACTAGAGGTCAAAGGCACTGACTCTAGAAGTAGGGAGAATGTTAATATCGCATCTGGAACGGCGAACTCGAGTACCAGGGGGCGAAAATGGCGATGAGTTTTAGAAATATTGCCTGATCACTTCGTGGACCATATTCTGGGTTTTCCATGCATATTTTAGCTGAAGGATAAATCCCTTACACGTGGAGATTTGGGACCCGTGGAATGGGAACCATGCACCATGACCTCAAAGGGTCTGCATTCCCTCACAATAGTATCAACCCCAAGTGTCCAGCCTTAACTCTCCCACAGCTGTGGATGTAGAGGTGTTAAATCCAAGATTCCTCACAAGCCCTGAAGGACTTATTTAAGAATTTCTCTCTATTTCACAGTCCTTGTGTTTTCTTTTTCAAATTTATTTTTATAAGGGAATTTAGCTTATTTACACTGCTGTGTGTATGCTGCTGTACACAAATGATTTTCTTATGGAGACCTATAAATGTATGGGTTTTAATTTTCTTCATAGTCAGGTATATTCCTAGGTTTGGAATACGGGGTGTTGAGTCCATTTGGTTGAGCAATGTGTAGGTCTTGTCTAATATATATTTGGCTTATGGAATGGTATCTGTCGTAATGTCAACCTCTGGTTTTATGCAGCCTCCCCACTCTCCTTTCCCCTTAAGCAAGCATAAGTTTCTTTTGTAAATGTGAGAGTCTGTTGTGTTTTGAAATGCAGTTCATGCATAGTCGTGTTTACATTCCCGGTGTTAGTGATATGTAATGATGTTTCTTTTTCTGTGTGACTTATTTCACTTAGAATCATCATAACTATATCCACTCATTATGCTGCTACTGGTCTGTTGCCATTGATTTCATTGTTGAGTGAGATTTCATTGTTAAGTGATATTCCATTGTAGGGATGTACCACAACTTCTATATCCATTTTTCTCTTTCTGGGCTAATGAAGTTGTACCATAGTCAAGGTTCCCGTACACAGAGCAGCCCCAAACTATTGTGTGGCTGTGTCTTTTTCATTTAAATTTTCCGAATCTATAGCACCATAAGTGGAAGTGCCCTAGGCTCTCTAGCTTGGTTTTCTCTTTGTTCCAGGAAACACCATCCACTTCTCCAGAGTGGCTGTTGGCAATTTACATCCTGCCCATCAGCATAACAAGGCTGCCGGTTCTCCATGGCCTGTCCTGCCTCTCTGGATTTTACACTTTTTTCGGAAGGCCCTTTGGATCGGTGGGAAGTGAGACTTCCTTGTAGTGCGGATTTCCATTGCAGGCTTGCTTGGTTGGCCAAAAACGGTGTATGCGTTTTTTCCTGAATATATTCAGGAAAAAACGCATATGCCCTTTTTGGCCAAGTGCATCACTGTTGAACTGCTGCCTCTTTTCCTACGCTTTCAGAGCAATTCTTATCTACCACCTGATATCTGCTTTCTGCAATTCTGAGTCACGTTCAAGTCCTCTTCACAGCCTTCCTTCAATAAATTTTTGGATGATAGGGGTCATTTGGAACTCTGCAGGATTGTGAGTTACAGTGCCAAAAATCTCCTTTTCTCAACTCGCTTGCTTGTGAGCTGACGGCAAACCCGAAGAATTGCTTCAGGCCCTAATCTCGTTCCTGCATGGCACGCTGAGCCTTTGGTGAATTCTGCTTCCTGTAGGGAAATCAGAGCTCAATGTGCCCGTCCAAACACATCGAGTTAGCCGCTCATTGGTTCTCCTTATTCCTGTTCATCTTCCACAGAAATTGCAAACTGTGCCAAACTAGAGGTCAAAGGCACTGACTCTCCAAGGGGGGAGAATGTTAATATCGCATCTGGAACGGCGAACTCGAGTACCAGGGGGCGAAAATGGCGATGAGTTTTAGAAATATTGCCTGATCACTTCGTGGACCATATTCTGGGTTTTCCATGCATATTTTAGCTGAAGGATAAATCCCTTACACGTGGAGATTTGGGACCCGTGGAATGGGAACCATGCACCATGACCTCAAAGGGTCTGCATTCCCTCACAATAGTATCATCCCCAAGTGTCCAGCCTTAACTCTCCCACAGCTGTGGATGTAGAGGTGTTAAATCCAAGATTCCTCACAAGCCCTGAAGGACTTATTTAAGAATTTCTCTCTATTTCACAGTCCTTGTGTTTTCTTTTTCAAATTTATTTTTATAAGGGGATTTAGCTTATTTACACTGCTGTGTGTATGCTGCTGTACACAAATGATTTTCTTATGGAGACCTATAAATGTATGGGTTTTAATTTTCTTCATAGTCAGGTATATTCCTAGGTTTGGAATACGGGGTGTTGAGTCCATTTGGTTGAGCAATGTGTAGGTCTTGTCTAATATATATTTGGCTTATGGAATGGTATCTGTCGTAATGTCAACCTCTGGTTTTATGCAGCCTCCCCACTCTCCTTTCCCCTTAAGCAAGCATAAGTTTCTTTTGTAAATGTGAGACTCTGTTGTGTTTTGAAATGCAGTTCATGCGTAGTCGTGTTTACATTCCCGGTGTTAGTGATATCTAATGATGTTTCTTTTTCTGTGTGACTTATTTCACTTAGAATCATCATAACTATATCCACTCATTATGCTGCTACTGGTCTGTTGCCATTGATTTCATTGTTGAGTGAGATTTCATTGTTAAGTGATATTCCATTGTAGGGATGTACCACAACTTCTATATCCATTTTTCTCTTTCTGGGCTAATGAAGTTGTACCATAGTCAAGGTTCCCGTACACAGAGCAGCCCCAAACTTTTGTGTGGCTGTGTCTTTTTCATTTAAATTTTCCGAATCTATAGCACCATAAGTGGAAGTGCCCTAGGCTCTCTAGCTTGGTTTTCTCTTTGTTCCAGGAAACACCATCCACTTCTCCAGAGTGGCTGTTGGCAATTTACATCCTGCCCATCAGCATAACAAGGCTGCCGGTTCTCCATGGCCTGTCCTGCCTCTCTGGATTTTACACTTTTTTCGGAAGGCCCTTTGGATCGGTGGGAAGTGAGACTTCCTTGTAGTGCGGATTTCCATTGCAGGCTTGCTTGGTTGGAAAAAAAGGGCGTATGCGTTTTTTCCTGAATTTATTCAGGAAAAAACGCATATGCCCTTTTTGGCCAAGTGCATCACTGTCGAACTGCTGCCTCTTTTCCTACGCTTTCAGAGCAATTCTTATCTACCCCCTGATATCTGTTTTGTGCAATTCTGCGTCGTGTTCAAGTCCTCTTCACAGCCTTCCTTCAATAAATTTTTGGATGATAGGGGTCATTTGGAACTCTGCAGGATTGTGAGTTACAGTGCCAAAAATCTCCTTTTCTCAACCCCCTTTCTTGTGAGCTGACCGCAAACCCGAAGAATTGCTTCAGGCCCTAATCTCGTTCCGGCATGGCATGCTGAGCCTTTGGTGAATTCTTCTTCCTGTAGGGAAATCAGAGTTCAATGTGCCCGTCCAAACACATCGAGTTAGCCGCTCATTCGTTCTCCTTATTCCTGTTCATCTTCCACAGAAATTGCAAACTGTGCCAAACAAGAGGTCAAAGGCTCTGACTCTCCAAGTGGGGAGAATGTTAATATCGCATCTGGAAAGGCGATCTCGAGTACCAGGGTGCGAAAATGGCGATGAGTTTTAAAAATTTTGCCTGATCACTTCGTGGACCATATTCTGGGTTTTCCATGCATATTTTAGCTGACGGATAAATCCCTTAAACGTGGAGATTTGGACCCGAGGAATGGGAACCATGCACCATTACCTCAAAGGGTCTGCATTCCTTCACCAATAGTATCAGCCCCAAGAGTCCAGCCTTATCTCTCCCCCAGCTGTGGATGTAGAGGTGGTAAATCCAAGATTCCTCACAAGCCCTGAAGGACTTATTTAAGAATTTCTCTCTATTTCGCAGTCCTTGTGTTTTCTTTTTCCAATTTATTTTTATAAGGGGATTTAGCTTATTTACACTGTTGTGTGTATGCTGCTGTACACAAATGATTTTCTTATGGAGGCCTATAAATGTATGGGTTTTAAGTTTATTCACAGTCAGGTATATTCCTAGGTTTTGAATACGGGGTGTTGAGTCCATTTCGGTGATCAAGGAGTAGGTCTTGTCTAATATATATTTGGCTTATGGAATGGTATCTGTCCTAATGTCAACCTCTGGTTTTATGCAGCCTCCCCACTCTCCTTTCCCATTAAGCAAGCATAAGTTTCTTTTGTAAATGTGAGACTCTGTTGTGTTTTGTAATGCAGTTCACGCGTAGCCGTGTTTACATTCCCGGTATTAGTGATATCTTATGATGTTTCTTTTTCTGTGTGACTTATTTCACTTAGAATCATCGTAACTAAATCCACTCATTATGCTGCTACTGGTCTGTTGCCATTGATTTCATTGTTGAGTGATATTCCATTGTAGGGATGTACCACAACTTCTATATCCATTTTTCTCTTTCTGGGCTATTGAAGTTGTACCATAGTCCAGGTTCCCGTACACAGAGCAGCCCCAAACTTTGGTGTGGCTGTGTCTTTTTCATTTAAATTTTCCGAATCTGTAACAGCAAAGGTGGAAGTGCCCTAGGCTCTCTAGCTTGTTTTTTTCTTTTTTCTAGGAAACACCATCCACTTCTCCAGAGTGGCTGTTGGCAATTTACATCCCGCCCATCAGCATAACAAGGCTGCCGGTTCTGCATGGCCTGTCCTGCCTCTCTGGATTTTACACTTTTTTCGGACGGCCATTTTGATCGGTTGGAAGTTAGACTTCCTTGTAGTGTGGATTTCCATTGCAGGCTTGCTTGGGTGGCCAAAAAGGGCATATGCGTTTTTTCCTGAATATATTCAGGAAAAAACGCATATGCCCTTTTTGGCCAAGTGCATCACTGTCGAACTGCTGCCTCTTTTCCTACGCTTTCAGAGCAATTCTTATCTACCCCCTGATTTCTGTTCTGTGCAATTCTGCGTCGTGTTCAAGTCCTCTTCACAGCCTTCCTTCAATAAATTTTTGGATGATAGGGGTCATTTGGAACTCTGCAGGATTGTGAGTTACAGTGCCAAAAATCTCCTATTCTCAACTCGCTTGCTTGTGAGCTGACGGCAAACCCGAAGAATTGCTTCAGGCCCTAATCTCGTTCCTGCATGGCACGCTGAGCCTTTGGTGAATTCTGCTTCCTGTAGGGAAATCAGAGCTCAATGTGCCCGTCCAAACACATCGAGTTAGCCGCTCATTGGTTCTCCTTATTCCTGTTCATCTTCCACAGAAATTGCAAACTGTGCCAAACTAGAGGTCAAAGGCACTGACTCTCCAAGGGGGGAGAATGATAATATCGCATCTGGAACGGCGAACTCGAGTACCAGGGGGCGAAAATGGCGATGAGTTTTAGAAATATTGCCTGATCAGTTCGTGGACCATATTCTGGGTTTTCCATGCATATTTTAGCTGAAGGATAAATCCCTTACACGTGGAGATTTGGGGCCCGTGGAATGGGAACCATGCACCATGACCTCAAAGGGTCTGCATTCCCTCACAATAGTATCAACCCCAAGTGTCCAGCCTTAACTCTCCCACAGCTGTGGATGTAGAGGTGTTAAATCCAAGATTCCTCACAAGCCCTGAAGGACTTATTTAAGAATTTCTCTCTATTTCACAGTCCTTGTGTTTTCTTTTTCAAATTTATTTTTATAAGGGGATTTAGCTTATTTACACTGCTGTGTGTATGCTGCTGTACACAAATGATTTTCTTATGGAGACCTATAAATGTATGGGTTTTAATTTTCTTCATAGTCAGGTATATTCCTAGGTTTGGAATACGGGGTGTTGAGTCCATTTGGTTGAGCAATGTGTAGGTCTTGTCTAATATATATTTGGCTTATGGAATGGTATCTGTCGTAATGTCAACCTCTGGTTTTATGCAGCCTCCCCACTCTCCTTTCCCCTTAAGCAAGCATAAGTTTCTTTTGTAAATGTGAGACTCTGTTGTGTTTTGAAATGCAGTTCATGCGTAGTCGTGTTTACATTCCCGGTGTTAGTGATATCTAATGATGTTTCTTTTTCTGTGTGACTTATTTCACTTAGAATCATCATAACTATATCCACTCATTATGCTGCTACTGGTCTGTTGCCATTGATTTCATTGTTGAGTGAGATTTCATTGTTAAGTGATATTCCATTGTAGGGATGTACCACAACTTCTATATCCATTTTTCTCTTTCTGGGCTAATGAAGTTGTACCATAGTCAAGGTTCCCGTACACAGAGCAGCCCCAAACTTTTGTGTGGCTGTGTCTTTTTCATTTAAATTTTCCGAATCTATAGCACCATAAGTGGAAGTGCCCTAGGCTCTCTAGCTTGGTTTTCTCTTTGTTCCAGGAAACACCATCCACTTCTCCAGAGTGGCTGTTGGCAATTTACATCCTGCCCATCAGCATAACAAGGCTGCCGGTTCTCCATGGCCTGTCCTGCCTCTCTGGATTTTACACTTTTTTCGGAAGGCCCTTTGGATCGGTGGGAAGTGAGACTTCCTTGTAGTGCGGATTTCCATTGCAGGCTTGCTTGGTTGGAAAAAAAGGGCGTATGCGTTTTTTCCTGAATTTATTCAGGAAAAAACGCATATGCCCTTTTTGGCCAAGTGCATCACTGTCGAACTGCTGCCTCTTTTCCTACGCTTTCAGAGCAATTCTTATCTACCCCCTGATATCTGTTTTGTGCAATTCTGCGTCGTGTTCAAGTCCTCTTCACAGCCTTCCTTCAATAAATTTTTGGATGATAGGGGTCATTTGGAACTCTGCAGGATTGTGAGTTACAGTGCCAAAAATCTCCTTTTCTCAACTCGCTTTCTTGTGAGCTGACCGCAAACCCGAAGAATTGCTTCAGGCCCTAATCTCGTTCCGGCATGGCATGCTGAGCCTTTGGTGAATTCTTCTTCCTGTAGGGAAATCAGAGTTCAATGTGCCCGTCCAAACACATCGAGTTAGCCGCTCATTCGTTCTCCTTATTCCTGTTCATCTTCCACAGAAATTGCAAACTGTGCCAAACAAGAGGTCAAAGGCTCTGACTCTCCAAGTGGGGAGAATGTTAATATCGCATCTGGAAAGGCGATCTCGAGTACCAGGGTGCGAAAATGGCGATGAGTTTTAAAAATTTTGCCTGATCACTTCGTGGACCATATTCTGGGTTTTCCATGCATATTTTAGCTGACGGATAAATCCCTTAAACGTGGAGATTTGGACCCGAGGAATGGGAACCATGCACCATTACCTCAAAGGGTCTGCATTCCTTCACCAATAGTATCAGCCCCAAGAGTCCAGCCTTATCTCTCCCCCAGCTGTGGATGTAGAGGTGGTAAATCCAAGATTCCTCACAAGCCCTGAAGGACTTATTTAAGAATTTCTCTCTATTTCGCAGTCCTTGTGTTTTCTTTTTCCAATTTATTTTTATAAGGGGATTTAGCTTATTTACACTGTTGTGTGTATGCTGCTGTACACAAATGATTTTCTTATGGAGGCCTATAAATGTATGGGTTTTAAGTTTATTCACAGTCAGGTATATTCCTAGGTTTTGAATACGGGGTGTTGAGTCCATTTCGGTGATCAAGGAGTAGGTCTTGTCTAATATATATTTGGCTTATGGAATGGTATCTGTCCTAATGTCAACCTCTGGTTTTATGCAGCCTCCCCACTCTCCTTTCCCATTAAGCAAGCATAAGTTTCTTTTGTAAATGTGAGACTCTGTTGTGTTTTGTAATGCAGTTCACGCGTAGCCGTGTTTACATTCCCGGTATTAGTGATATCTTATGATGTTTCTTTTTCTGTGTGACTTATTTCACTTAGAATCATCGTAACTAAATCCACTCATTATGCTGCTACTGGTCTGTTGCCATTGATTTCATTGTTGAGTGATATTCCATTGTAGGGATGTACCACAACTTCTATATCCATTTTTCTCTTTCTGGGCTATTGAAGTTGTACCATAGTCCAGGTTCCCGTACACAGAGCAGCCCCAAACTTTGGTGTGGCTGTGTCTTTTTCATTTAAATTTTCCGAATCTGTAACAGCAAAGGTGGAAGTGCCCTAGGCTCTCTAGCTTGTTTTTTTCTTTTTTCTAGGAAACACCATCCACTTCTCCAGAGTGGCTGTTGGCAATTTACATCCCGCCCATCAGCATAACAAGGCTGCCGGTTCTGCATGGCCTGTACTGCCTCTCTGGATTTTACACTTTTTTCGGACGGCCATTTTGATCGGTTGGAAGTTAGACTTCCTTGTAGTGTGGATTTCCATTGCAGGCTTGCTTGGGTGGCCAAAAAGGGCATATGCGTTTTTTCCTGAATATATTCAGGAAAAAACGCATATGCCCTTTTTGGCCAAGTGCATCACTGTCGAACTGCTGCCTCTTTTCCTACGCTTTCAGAGCAATTCTTATCTACCCCCTGATTTCTGTTCTGTGCAATTCTGCGTCGTGTTCAAGTCCTCTTCACAGCCTTCCTTCAATAAATTTTTGGATGATATGGGTCATTTGGAACTCTGCAGGATTGTGAGTTACAGTGCCAAAAATCTCCTATTCTCAACTCGCTTGCTTGTGAGGTGACGGCAAACCCGAAGAATTGCTTCAGGCCCTAATCTCGTTCCTGCATGGCACGCTGAGCCTTTGGTGAATTCTGCTTCCTGTAGGGAAATCAGAGCTCAATGTGCCCGTCCAAACACATCGAGTTAGCCGCTCATTGGTTCTCCTTATTCCTGTTCATCTTCCACAGAAATTGCAAACTGTGCCAAACTAGAGGTCAAAGGCACTGACTCTCCAAGGGGGGAGAATGTTAATATCGCATCTGGAACGGCGAACTCGAGTACCAGGGGGCGAAAATGGCGATGAGTTTTAGAAATATTGCCTGATCAGTTCGTGGACCATATTCTGGGTTTTCCATGCATATTTTAGCTGAAGGATAAATCCCTTACACGTGGAGATTTGGGGCCCGTGGAATGGGAACCATGCACCATGACCTCAAAGGGTCTGCATTCCCTCACAATAGTATCAACCCCAAGTGTCCAGCCTTAACTCTCCCACAGCTGTGGATGTAGAGGTGTTAAATCCAAGATTCCTCACAAGCCCTGAAGGACTTATTTAAGAATTTCTCTCTATTTCACAGTCCTTGTGTTTTCTTTTTCAAATTTATTTTTATAAGGGGATTTAGCTTATTTACACTGCTGTGTGTATGCTGCTGTACACAAATGATTTTCTTATGGAGACCTATAAATGTATGGGTTTTAATTTTCTTCATAGTCAGGTATATTCCTAGGTTTGGAATACGGGGTGTTGAGTCCATTTGGTTGAGCAATGTGTAGGTCTTGTCTAATATATATTTGGCTTATGGAATGGTATCTGTCGTAATGTCAACCTCTGGTTTTATGCAGCCTCCCCACTCTCCTTTCCCCTTAAGCAAGCATAAGTTTCTTTTGTAAATGTGAGACTCTGTTGTGTTTTGAAATGCAGTTCATGCGTAGTCGTGTTTACATTCCCGGTGTTAGTGATATCTAATGATGTTTCTTTTTCTGTGTGACTTATTTCACTTAGAATCATCATAACTATATCCACTCATTATGCTGCTACTGGTCTGTTGCCATTGATTTCATTGTTGAGTGAGATTTCATTGTTAAGTGATATTCCATTGTAGGGATGTACCACAACTTCTATATCCATTTTTCTCTTTCTGGGCTAATGAAGTTGTACCATAGTCAAGGTTCCCGTACACAGAGCAGCCCCAAACTTTTGTGTGGCTGTGTCTTTTTCATTTAAATTTTCCGAATCTATAGCACCATAAGTGGAAGTGCCCTAGGCTCTCTAGCTTGGTTTTCTCTTTGTTCCAGGAAACACCATCCACTTCTCCAGAGTGGCTGTTGGCAATTTACATCCTGCCCATCAGCATAACAAGGCTGCCGGTTCTCCATGGCCTGTCCAGCCTCTCTGGATTTTACACTTTTTTCGGAAGGCCCTTTGGATCGGTGGGAAGTGAGACTTCCTTGTAGTGCGGATTTCCATTGCAGGCTTGCTTGGTTGGAAAAAAAGGGCGTATGCGTTTTTTCCTGAATTTATTCAGGAAAAAACGCATATGCCCTTTTTGGCCAAGTGCATCACTGTCGAACTGCTGCCTCTTTTCCTACGCTTTCAGAGCAATTCTTATCTACCCCCTGATATCTGTTTTGTGCAATTCTGCGTCGTGTTCAAGTCCTCTTCACAGCCTTCCTTCAATAAATTTTTGGATGATAGGGGTCATTTGGAACTCTGCAGGATTGTGAGTTACAGTGCCAAAAATCTCCTTTTCTCAACTCGCTTTCTTGTGAGCTGACCGCAAACCCGAAGAATTGCTTCAGGCCCTAATCTCGTTCCGGCATGGCATGCTGAGCCTTTGGTGAATTCTTCTTCCTGTAGGGAAATCAGAGTTCAATGTGCCCGTCCAAATACATCGAGTTAGCCGCTCATTCGTTCTCCTTATTCCTGTTCATCTTCCACAGAAATTGCAAACTGTGCCAAACAAGAGGTCAAAGGCTCTGACTCTCCAAGTGGGGAGAATGTTAATATCGCATCTGGAAAGGCGATCTCGAGTACCAGGGTGCGAAAATGGTGATGAGTTTTAAAAATTTTGCCTGATCACTTCATGGACCATATTCTGGGTTTTCCATGCATATTTTAGCTGACGGATAAATCCCTTAAACGTGGAGATTTGGGACCCGTGGAATGGGAACCATGCACCATGACCTCAAAGGGTCTGCATTCCCTCACAATAGTATCAACCCCAAGTGTCCAGCCTTAACTCTCCCACAGCTGTGGATGTAGAGGTGTTAAATCCAAGATTCCTCACAATCCCTGAAGGACTTATTTAAGAATTTCTCTCTATTTCACAGTCCTTGTGTTTTCTTTTTCAAATTTATTTTTATAAGGGGATTTAGCTTATTTACACTGCTGTGTGTATGATGCTGTACACAAATGATTTTCTTATGGAGACCTATAAATGTATGGGTTTTAATTTTCTTCATAGTCAGGTATATTCCTAGGTTTGGAATACGGGGTGTTGAGTCCATTTGGTTGAGCAATGTGTAGGTCTTGTCTAATATATATTTGGCTTATGGAATGGTATCTGTCGTAATGTCAACCTCTGGTTTTATGCAGCCTCCCCACTCTCCTTTCCCCTTAAGCAAGCATAAGTTTCTTTTGTAAATGTGAGACTCTGTTGTGTTTTGAAATGCAGTTCATGCGTAGTCGTGTTTACATTCCCGGTGTTAGTGATATCTAATGATGTTTCTTTTTCTGTGTGACTTATTTCACTTAGAATCATCATAACTATATCCACTCATTATGCTGCTACTGGTCTGTTGCCATTGATTTCATTGTTGAGTGAGATTTCATTGTTAAGTGATATTCCATTGTAGGGATGTACCACAACTTCTATATCCATTTTTCTCTTTCTGGGCTAATGAAGTTGTACCATAGTCAAGGTTCCCGTACACAGAGCAGCCCCAAACTTTTGTGTGGCTGTGTCTTTTTCATTTAAATTTTCCGAATCTATAGCACCATAAGTGGAAGTGCCCTAGGCTCTCTAGCTTGGTTTTCTCTTTGTTCCAGGAAACACCATCCACTTCTCCAGAGTGGCTGTTGGCAATTTACATCCTGCCCATCAGCATAACAAGGCTGCCGGTTCTCCATGGCCTGTCCTGCCTCTCTGGATTTTACACTTTTTTCGGAAGGCCCTTTGGATCGGTGGGAAGTGAGACTTCCTTGTAGTGCGGATTTCCATTGCAGGCTTGCTTGGTTGGAAAAAAAGGGCGTATGCGTTTTTTCCTGAATTTATTCAGGAAAAAACGCATATGCCCTTTTTGGCCAAGTGCATCACTGTCGAACTGCTGCCTCTTTTCCTACGCTTTCAGAGCAATTCTTATCTACCCCCTGATATCTGTTTTGTGCAATTCTGCGTCGTGTTCAAGTCCTCTTCACAGCCTTCCTTCAATAAATTTTTGGATGATAGGGGTCATTTGGAACTCTGCAGGATTGTGAGTTACAGTGCCAAAAATCTCCTTTTCTCAACTCGCTTTCTTGTGAGCTGACCGCAAACCCGAAGAATTGCTTCAGGCCCTAATCTCGTTCCGGCATGGCATGCTGAGCCTTTGGTGAATTCTTCTTCCTGTAGGGAAATCAGAGTTCAATGTGCCCGTCCAAACACATCGAGTTAGCCGCTCATTCGTTCTCCTTATTCCTGTTCATCTTCCACAGAAATTGCAAACTGTGCCAAACAAGAGGTCAAAGGCTCTGACTCTCCAAGTGGGGAGAATGTTAATATCGCATCTGGAAAGGCGATCTCGAGTACCAGGGTGCGAAAATGGCGATGAGTTTTAAAAATTTTGCCTGATCACTTCGTGGACCATATTCTGGGTTTTCCATGCATATTTTAGCTGACGGATAAATCCCTTAAACGTGGAGATTTGGGACCCGTGGAATGGGAACCATGCACCATGACCTCAAAGGGTCTGCATTCCCTCACAATAGTATCAACCCCAAGTGTCCAGCCTTAACTCTCCCACAGCTGTGGATGTAGAGGTGTTAAATCCAAGATTCCTCACAATCCCTGAAGGACTTATTTAAGAATTTCTCTCTATTTCACAGTCCTTGTGTTTTCTTTTTCAAATTTATTTTTATAAGGGGATTTAGCTTATTTACACTGCTGTGTGTATGCTGCTGTACACAAATGATTTTCTTATGGAGACCTATAAATGTATGGGTTTTAATTTTCTTCATAGTCAGGTATATTCCTAGGTTTGGAATACGGGGTTTTGAGTCCATTTTGTTGAGCAATGTGTAGGTCTTGTCTAATATATATTTGGCTTATGGAATGGTATCTGTCGTAATGTCAACCTCTGGTTTTATGCAGCCTCCCCACTCTCCTTTCCCCTTAAGCAAGCATAAGTTTCTTTTGTAAATGTGAGACTCTGTTGTGTTTTGAAATGCAGTTCATGCGTAGTCGTGTTTACATTCCCGGTGTTAGTGATATCTAATGATGTTTCTTTTTCTGTGTGACTTATTTCACTTAGAATCATCATAACTATATGCACTCATTATGCTGCTACTGGTCTGTTGCCATTGATTTCATTGTTGAGTGAGATTTCATTGTTAAGTGATATTCCATTGTAGGGATGTACCACAACTTCTATATCCATTTTTCTCTTTCTGGGCTAATGAAGTTGTACCATAGTCAAGGTTCCCGTACACAGAGCAGCCCCAAACTTTTGTGTGGCTGTGTCTTTTTCATTTAAATTTTCCGAATCTATAGCACCATAAGTGGAAGTGCCCTAGGCTCTCTAGCTTGGTTTTCTCTTTGTTCCAGGAAACACCATCCACTTCTCCAGTGTGGCTGTTGGCAATTTACATCCTGCCCATCAGCATAACAAGGCTGCCGGTTCTCCATGGCCTGTCCTGCCTCTCTGGATTTTACACTTTTTTCGGAAGGCCCTTTGGATCGGTGGGAAGTGAGACTTCCTTGTAGTGCGGATTTCCATTGCAGGCTTGCTTGGTTGGAAAAAAAGGGCGTATGCGTTTTTTCCTGAATTTATTCAGGAAAAAACGCATATGCCCTTTTTGGCCAAGTGCATCACTGTCGAACTGCTGCCTCTTTTCCTACGCTTTCAGAGCATTTCTTATCTACCCCCTGATATCTGTTTTGTGCAATTCTGCGTCGTGTTCAAGTCCTCTTCACAGCCTTCCTTCAATAAATTTTTGGATGATAGGGGTCATTTGGAACTCTGCAGGATTGTGAGTTACAGTGCCAAAAATCTCCTTTTCTCAACTCGCTTTCTTGTGAGCTGACCGCAAACCCGAAGAATTGCTTCAGGCCCTAATCTTGTTCCGGCATGGCATGCTGAGCCTTTGGTGAATTCTTCTTCTTGTAGGGAAATCAGAGTTCAATGTGCCCGTCCAAACACATCGAGTTAGCCGCTCATTCGTTCTCCTTATTCCTGTTCATCTTCCACAGAAATTGCAAACTGTGCCAAACAAGAGGTCAAAGGCTCTGACTCTCCAAGTGGGGAGAATGTTAATATCGCATCTGGAAAGGCGATCTCGAGTACCAGGGTGCGAAAATGGCGATGAGTTTTAAAAATTTTGCCTGATCACTTCGTGGACCATATTCTGGGTTTTCCATGCATATTTTAGCTGACGGATAAATCCCTTAAACGTGGAGATTTGGGACCCGAGGAATGGGAACCATGCACCATTACCTCAAAGGGTCTGCATTCCTTCACCAATAGTATCAGCCCCAAGAGTCCAGCCTTATCTCTCCCCCAGCTGTGGATGTAGAGGTGGTAAATCCAAGATTCCTCACAAGCCCTGAAGGACTTATTTAAGAATTTCTCTCTATTTCGCAGTCCTTGTGTTTTCTTTTTCCAATTTATTTTTATAAGGGCAGTTAGCTTATTTACACTGTTGTGTGTATGCTGCTGTACACAAATGATTTTCTTATGGAGGCCTATAAATGTATGGGTTTTAATTTTCTTCATAGTCAGGTATATTCCTAGGTTTGGAATACGGGGTTTTGAGTCCATTTGGTTGAGCAATGTGTAGGTCTTGTCTAATATATATTTGGCTTATGGAATGGTATCTGTCGTAATGTCAACCTCTGGTTTTATGCAGCCTCCCCACTCTCCTTTCCCCTTAAGCAAGCATAAGTTTCTTTTGTAAATGTGAGACTCTGTTGTGTTTTGAAATGCAGTTCATGCGTAGTCGTGTTTACATTCCCGGTGTTAGTGATATCTAATGATGTTTCTTTTTCTGTGTGACTTATTTCACTTAGAATCATCATAACTATATGCACTCATTATGCTGCTACTGGTCTGTTGCCATTGATTTCATTGTTGAGTGAGATTTCATTGTTAAGTGATATTCCATTGTAGGGATGTACCACAACTTCTATATCCATTTTTCTCTTTCTGGGCTAATGAAGTTGTACCATAGTCAAGGTTCCCGTACACAGAGCAGCCCCAAACTTTTGTGTGGCTGTGTCTTTTTCATTTAAATTTTCCGAATCTATAGCACCATAAGTGGAAGTGCCCTAGGCTCTCTAGCTTGGTTTTCTCTTTGTTCCAGGAAACACCATCCACTTCTCCAGTGTGGCTGTTGGCAATTTACATCCTGCCCATCAGCATAACAAGGCTGCCGGTTCTCCATGGCCTGTCCTGCCTCTCTGGATTTTACACTTTTTTCGGAAGGCCCTTTGGATCGGTGGGAAGTGAGACTTCCTTGTAGTGCGGATTTCCATTGCAGGCTTGCTTGGTTGGAAAAAAAGGGCGTATGCGTTTTTTCCTGAATTTATTCAGGAAAAAACGCATATGCCCTTTTTGGCCAAGTGCATCACTGTCGAACTGCTGCCTCTTTTCCTACGCTTTCAGAGCAATTCTTATCTACCCCCTGATATCTGTTTTGTGCAATTCTGCGTCGTGTTCAAGTCCTCTTCACAGCCTTCCTTCAATAAATTTTTGGATGATAGGGGTCATTTGGAACTCTGCAGGATTGTGAGTTACAGTGCCAAAAATCTCCTTTTCTCAACTCGCTTTCTTGTGAGCTGACCGCAAACCCGAAGAATTGCTTCAGGCCCTAATCTCGTTCCGGCATGGCATGCTGAGCCTTTGGTGAATTCTCCTTCTTGTAGGGAAATCAGAGTTCAATGTGCCCGTCCAAACACATCGAGTTAGCCGCTCATTCGTTCTCCTTATTCCTGTTCATCTTCCACAGAAATTGCAAACTGTGCCAAACAAGAGGTCAAAGGCTCTGACTCTCCAAGTGGGGAGAATGTTAATATCGCATCTGGAAAGGCGATCTCGAGTACCAGGGTGCGAAAATGGCGATGAGTTTTAAAAATTTTAGCTGATCACTTCGTGGACCATATTCTGGGTTTTCCATGCATATTTTAGCTGACGGATAAATCCCTTAAACGTGGAGATTTGGGACCCGAGGAATGGGAACCATGCACCATTACCTCAAAGGGTCTGCATTCCTTCACCAATAGTATCAGCCCCAAGAGTCCAGCCTTATCTCTCCCCCAGCTGTGGATGTAGAGGTGGTAAATCCAAGATTCCTCACAAGCCCTGAAGGACTTATTTAAGAATTTCTCTCTATTTCGCAGCCCTTGTGTTTTCTTTTTCCAATTTATTTTTATAAGGGCAGTTAGCTTATTTACACTGTTGTGTGTATGCTGCTGTACACAAATGATTTTCTTATGGAGGCCTATAAATGTATGGGTTTTAATTTTCTTCATAGTCAGGTATATTCCTAGGTTTGGAATACGGGGTGTTGAGTCCATTTGGTTGAGCAATGTGTAGGTCTTGTCTAATATATATTTGGCTTATGGAATGGTATCTGTCGTAATGTCAACCTCTGGTTTTATGCAGCCTCCCCACTCTCCTTTCCCCTTAAGCAAGCATAAGTTTCTTTTGTAAATGTGAGACTCTGTTGTGTTTTGAAATGCAGTTCATGCGTAGTCGTGTTTACATTCCCGGTGTTAGTGATATCTAATGATGTTTCTTTTTCTGTGTGACTTATTTCACTTAGAATCATCATAACTATATCCACTCATTATGCTGCTACTGGTCTGTTGCCATTGATTTCATTGTTGAGTGAGATTTCATTGTTAAGTGATATTCCATTGTAGGGATGTACCACAACTTCTATATCCATTTTTCTCTTTCTGGGCTAATGAAGTTGTACCATAGTCAAGGTTCCCGTACACAGAGCAGCCCCAAACTTTTGTGTGGCTGTGTCTTTTTCATTTAAATTTTCCGAATCTATAGCACCATAAGTGGAAGTGCCCTAGGCTCTCTAGCTTGGTTTTCTCTTTGTTCCAGGAAACACCATCCACTTCTCCAGAGTGGCTGTTGGCAATTTACATCCTGCCCATCAGCATAACAAGGCTGCCGGTTCTCCATGGCCTGTCCTGCCTCTCTGGATTTTACACTTTTTTCGGAAGGCCCTTTGGATCGGTGGGAAGTGAGACTTCCTTGTAGTGCGGATTTCCATTGCAGGCTTGCTTGGTTGGAAAAAATGGGCGTATGCGTTTTTTCCTGAATTTATTCAGGAAAAAACGCATATGCCCTTTTTGGCCAAGTGCATCACTGTCGAACTGCTGCCTCTTTTCCTACGCTTTCAGAGCAATTCTTATCTACCCCCTGATATCTGTTTTGTGCAATTCTGCGTCGTGTTCAAGTCCTCTTCACAGCCTTCCTTCAATAAATTTTTGGATGATAGGGGTCATTTGGAACTCTGCAGGATTGTGAGTTACAGTGCCAAAAATCTCCTTTTCTGAACTCGCTTTCTTGTGAGCTGACCGCAAACCCGAAGAATTGCTTCAGGCCCTAATCTCGTTCCGGCAAGGCATGCTGAGCCTTTGGTGAATTCTTCTTCCTGTAGGGAAATCAGAGTTCAATGTGCCCGTCCAAACACATCGAGTTAGCCGCTCATTCGTTCTCCTTATTCCTGTTCATCTTCCACAGAAATTGCAAACTGTGCCAAACAAGAGGTCAAAGGCTCTGACTCTCCAAGTGGGGAGAATGTTAATATCGCATCTGGAAAGGGGATCTCGAGTACCAGGGTGCGAAAATGGCGATGAGTTTTAAAAATTTTGCCTGATCACTTCGTGGACCATATTCTGGGTTTTCCATGCATATTTTAGCTGACGGATAAATCCCTTAAACGTGGAGATTTGGGACCCGAGGAATGGGAACCATGCACCATTACCTCAAAGGGTCTGCATTCCTTCACCAATAGTATCAGCCCCAAGAGTCCAGCCTTATCTCTCCCCCAGCTGTGGATGTAGAGGTGGTAAATCCAAGATTCCTCACAAGCCCTGAAGGACTTATTTAAGAATTTCTCTCTATTTCGCAGTCCTTGTGTTTTCTTTTTCCAATTTATTTTTATAAGGGCAGTTAGCTTATTTACACTGTTGTGTGTATGCTGCTGTACACAAATGATTTTCTTATGGAGGCCTATAAATGTATGGGTTTTAATTTTCTTCATAGTCAGGTATATTCCTAGGTTTGGAATACGGGGTGTTGAGTCCATTTGGTTGAGCAATGTGTAGGTCTTGTCTAATATATATTTGGCTTATGGAATGGTATCTGTCGTAATGTCAACCTCTGGTTTTATGCAGCCTCCCCACTCTCCTTTCCCCTTAAGCAAGCATAAGTTTCTTTTGTAAATGTGAGACTCTGTTGTGTTTTGAAATGCAGTTCATGCGTAGTCGTGTTTACATTCCCGGTGTTAGTGATATCTAATGATGTTTCTTTTTCTGTGTGACTTATTTCACTTAGAATCATCATAACTATATCCACTCATTATGCTGCTACTGGTCTGTTGCCATTGATTTCATTGTTGAGTGATATTCCATTGTAGGGATGTACCACAACTTCTATATCCATTTTTCTCTTTCTGGGCTATTGAAGTTGTACCATAGTCCAGGTTCCCGTACACAGAGCAGCCCCAAACTTTGGTGTGGCTGTGTCTTTTTCATTTAAATTTTCCGAATCTATAGCACCATAAGTGGAAGTGCCCTAGGCTCTCTAGCTTGGTTTTCTCTTTTTTCTAGGAAACACCATCCACTTCTCCAGAGTGGCTGTTGGCAATTTACATCCCGCCCATCAGCATAACAAGGCTGCCGGTTCTGCATGGCCTGTCCTGCCTCTCTGGATTTTACACTTTTTTCGGAAGGCCCTTTGGATCGGTGGGAAGTGAGACTTCCTTGTAGTGCGGATTTCCATTGCAGGCTTGCTTGGGTGGCCAAAAAGGGCATATGCGTTTTTTCCTGAATTTATTCAGGAAAAAACGCATATGCCCTTTTTGGCCAAGTGCATCACTGTCGAACTGCTGCCTCTTTTCCTACGCTTTCAGAGCAATTCTTATCTACCCCCTGATTTCTGTTCTGTGCAATTCTGCGTCGTGTTCAAGTCCTCTTCACAGCCTTCCTTCAATAAATTTTTGGATGATAGGGGTCATTTGGAACTCTGCAGGATTGTGAGTTACAGTGCCAAAAATCTCCTATTCTCAACTCGCTTGCTTGTGAGGTGACGGCAAACCCGAAGAATTGCTTCAGGCCCTAATCTCGTTCCTGCATGTCACGCTGAGCCTTTGGTGAATTCTGCTTCCTGTAGGGAAATCAGAGCTCAATGTGCCCGTCCAAACACATCGAGTTAGCCGCTCATTGGTTCTCCTTATTCCTGTTCATCTTCCACAGAAATTGCAAACTGTGCCAAACTAGAGGTCAAAGGCACTGACTCTCCAAGGGGGGAGAATGTTAATATCGCATCTGGAACGGCGAACTCGAGTACCAGGGGGCGAAAATGGCGATGAGTTTTAGAAATATTGCCTGATCAGTTCGTGGACCATATTCTGTGTTTTCCATGCATATTTTAGCTGAAGGATAAATCCCTTACACGTGGAGATTTGGGGCCCGTGGAATGGGAACCATGCACCATGACCTCAAAGGGTCTGCATTCCTTCACCAATAGTATCAGCCCCAAGAGTCCAGCCTTATCTCTCCCCCAGCTGTGGATGTAGAGGTGGTAAATCCAAGATTCCTCACAAGCCCTGAAGGACTTATTTAAGAATTTCTCTCTATTTCGCAGTCCTTGTGTTTTCTTTTTCCAATTTATTTTTATAAGGGGATTTAGCTTATTTACACTGTTGTGTGTATGCTGCTGTACACAAATGATTTTCTTATGGAGGCCTATAAATGTATGGGTTTTAAGTTTATTCACAGTCAGGTATATTCCTAGGTTTTGAATACGGGGTGTTGAGTCCATTTCGGTGATCAAGGAGTAGGTCTTGTCTAATATATATTTGGCTTATGGAATGGTATCTGTCCTAATGTCAACCTCTGGTTTTATGCAGCCTCCCCACTCTCCTTTCCCATTAAGCAAGCATAAGTTTCTTTTGTAAATGTGAGACTCTGTTGTGTTTTGTAATGCAGTTCACGCGTAGCCGTGTTTACATTCCCGGTATTAGTGATATCTTATGATGTTTCTTTTTCTGTGTGACTTATTTCACTTAGAATCATCGTAACTAAATCCACTCATTATGCTGCTACTGGTCTGTTGCCATTGATTTCATTGTTGAGTGATATTCCATTGTAGGGATGTACCACAACTTCTATATCCATTTTTCTCTTTCTGGGCTATTGAAGTTGTACCATAGTCCAGGTTCCCGTACACAGAGCAGCCCCAAACTTTGGTGTGGCTGTGTCTTTTTCATTTAAATTTTCCGAATCTGTAACAGCAAAGGTGGAAGTGCCCTAGGCTCTCTAGCTTGTTTTTTTTTTTTTCTAGGAAACACCATCCACTTCTCCAGAGTGGCTGTTGGCAATTTACATCCCGCCCATCAGCATAACAAGGCTGCCGGTTCTGCATGGCCTGTCCTGCCTCTCTGGATTTTACACTTTTTTCGGACGGCCATTTTGATCGGTTGGAAGTTAGACTTCCTTGTAGTGTGGATTTCCATTGCAGGCTTGCTTGGGTGGCCAAAAAGGGCATATGCGTTTTTTCCTGAATATATTCAGGAAAAAACGCATATGCCCTTTTTGGCCAAGTGCATCACTGTCGAACTGCTGCCTCTTTTCCTACGCTTTCAGAGCAATTCTTATCTACCCCCTGATTTCTGTTCTGTGCAATTCTGCGTCGTGTTCAAGTCCTCTTCACAGCCTTCCTTCAATAAATTTTTGGATGATAGGGGTCATTTGGAACTCTGCAGGATTGTGAGTTACAGTGCCAAAAATCTCCTATTCTCAACTCGCTTGCTTGTGAGGTGACGGCAAACCCGAAGAATTGCTTCAGGCCCTAATCTCGTTCCTGCATGGCACGCTGAGCCTTTGGTGAATTCTGCTTCCTGTAGGGAAATCAGAGCTCAATGTGCCCGTCCAAACACATCGAGTTAGCCGCTCATTGGTTCTCCTTATTCCTGTTCATCTTCCACAGAAATTGCAAACTGTGCCAAACTAGAGGTCAAAGGCACTGACTCTCCAAGGGGGGAGAATGATAATATCGCATCTGGAACGGCGAACTCGAGTACCAGGGGGCGAAAATGGCGATGAGTTTTAGAAATATTGCCTGATCAGTTCGTGGACCATATTCTGGGTTTTCCATGCATATTTTAGCTGAAGGATAAATCCCTTACACGTGGAGATTTGGGGCCCGTGGAATGGGAACCATGCACCATGACCTCAAAGGGTCTGCATTCCCTCACAATAGTATCAACCCCAAGTGTCCAGCCTTAACTCTCCCACAGCTGTGGATGTAGAGGTGTTAAATCCAAGATTCCTCACAAGCCCTGAAGGACTTATTTAAGAATTTCTCTCTATTTCACAGTCCTTGTGTTTTCTTTTTCAAATTTATTTTTATAAGGGGATTTAGCTTATTTACACTGCTGTGTGTATGCTGCTGTACACAAATGATTTTCTTATGGAGACCTATAAATGTATGGGTTTTAATTTTCTTCATAGTCAGGTATATTCCTAGGTTTGGAATACGGGGTGTTGAGTCCATTTGGTTGAGCAATGTGTAGGTCTTGTCTAATATATATTTGGCTTATGGAATGGTATCTGTCGTAATGTCAACCTCTGGTTTTATGCAGCCTCCCCACTCTCCTTTCCCCTTAAGCAAGCATAAGTTTCTTTTGTAAATGTGAGACTCTGTTGTGTTTTGAAATGCAGTTCATGCGTAGTCGTGTTTACATTCCCGGTGTTAGTGATATCTAATGATGTTTCTTTTTCTGTGTGACTTATTTCACTTAGAATCATCATAACTATATCCACTCATTATGCTGCTACTGGTCTGTTGCCATTGATTTCATTGTTGAGTGAGATTTCATTGTTAAGTGATATTCCATTGTAGGGATGTACCACAACTTCTATATCCATTTTTCTCTTTCTGGGCTAATGAAGTTGTACCATAGTCAAGGTTCCCGTACACAGAGCAGCCCCAAACTTTTGTGTGGCTGTGTCTTTTTCATTTAAATTTTCCGAATCTATAGCACCATAAGTGGAAGTGCCCTAGGCTCTCTAGCTTGGTTTTCTCTTTGTTCCAGGAAACACCATCCACTTCTCCAGAGTGGCTGTTGGCAATTTACATCCTGCCCATCAGCATAACAAGGCTGCCGGTTCTCCATGGCCTGTCCTGCCTCTCTGGATTTTACACTTTTTTCGGAAGGCCCTTTGGATCGGTGGGAAGTGAGACTTCCTTGTAGTGCGGATTTCCGTTGCAGGCTTGCTTGGTTGGAAAAAAAGGGCGTATGCGTTTTTTCCTGAATTTATTCAGGAAAAAACGCATATGCCCTTTTTGGCCAAGTGCATCACTGTCGAACTGCTGCCTCTTTTCCTACGCTTTCAGAGCAATTCTTATCTACCCCCTGATATCTGTTTTGTGCAATTCTGCGTCGTGTTCAAGTCCTCTTCACAGCCTTCCTTCAATAAATTTTTGGATGATAGGGGTCATTTGGAACTCTGCAGGATTGTGAGTTACAGTGCCAAAAATCTCCTTTTCTCAACTCGCTTTCTTGTGAGCTGACCGCAAACCCGAAGAATTGCTTCAGGCCCTAATCTCGTTCCGGCATGGCATGCTGAGCCTTTGGTGAATTCTTCTTCCTGTAGGGAAATCAGAGTTCAATGTGCCCGTCCAAATACATCGAGTTAGCCGCTCATTCGTTCTCCTTATTCCTGTTCATCTTCCACAGAAATTGCAAACTGTGCCAAACAAGAGGTCAAAGGCTCTGACTCTCCAAGTGGGGAGAATGTTAATATCGCATCTGGAAAGGCGATCTCGAGTACCAGGGTGCGAAAATGGTGATGAGTTTTAAAAATTTTGCCTGATCACTTCATGGACCATATTCTGGGTTTTCCATGCATATTTTAGCTGACGGATAAATCCCTTAAACGTGGAGATTTGGGACCCGTGGAATGGGAACCATGCACCATGACCTCAAAGGGTCTGCATTCCCTCACAATAGTATCAACCCCAAGTGTCCAGCCTTAACTCTCCCACAGCTGTGGATGTAGAGGTGTTAAATCCAAGATTCCTCACAATCCCTGAAGGACTTATTTAAGAATTTCTCTCTATTTCACAGTCCTTGTGTTTTCTTTTTCAAATTTATTTTTATAAGGGGATTTAGCTTATTTACACTGCTGTGTGTATGATGCTGTACACAAATGATTTTCTTATGGAGACCTATAAATGTATGGGTTTTAATTTTCTTCATAGTCAGGTATATTCCTAGGTTTGGAATACGGGGTGTTGAGTCCATTTGGTTGAGCAATGTGTAGGTCTTGTCTAATATATATTTGGCTTATGGAATGGTATCTGTCGTAATGTCAACCTCTGGTTTTATGCAGCCTCCCCACTCTCCTTTCCCCTTAAGCAAGCATAAGTTTCTTTTGTAAATGTGAGACTCTGTTGTGTTTTGAAATGCAGTTCATGCGTAGTCGTGTTTACATTCCCGGTGTTAGTGATATCTAATGATGTTTCTTTTTCTGTGTGACTTATTTCACTTAGAATCATCATAACTATATCCACTCATTATGCTGCTACTGGTCTGTTGCCATTGATTTCATTGTTGAGTGAGATTTCATTGTTAAGTGATATTCCATTGTAGGGATGTACCACAACTTCTATATCCATTTTTCTCTTTCTGGGCTAATGAAGTTGTACCATAGTCAAGGTTCCCGTACACAGAGCAGCCCCAAACTTTTGTGTGGCTGTGTCTTTTTCATTTAAATTTTCCGAATCTATAGCACCATAAGTGGAAGTGCCCTAGGCTCTCTAGCTTGGTTTTCTCTTTGTTCCAGGAAACACCATCCACTTCTCCAGAGTGGCTGTTGGCAATTTACATCCTGCCCATCAGCATAACAAGGCTGCCGGTTCTCCATGGCCTGTCCTGCCTCTCTGGATTTTACACTTTTTTCGGAAGGCCCTTTGGATCGGTGGGAAGTGAGACTTCCTTGTAGTGCGGATTTCCATTGCAGGCTTGCTTGGTTGGAAAAAAAGGGCGTATGCGTTTTTTCCTGAATTTATTCAGGAAAAAACGCATATGCCCTTTTTGGCCAAGTGCATCACTGTCGAACTGCTGCCTCTTTTCCTACGCTTTCAGAGCAATTCTTATCTACCCCCTGATATCTGTTTTGTGCAATTCTGCGTCGTGTTCAAGTCCTCTTCACAGCCTTCCTTCAATAAATTTTTGGATGATAGGGGTCATTTGGAACTCTGCAGGATTGTGAGTTACAGTGCCAAAAATCTCCTTTTCTCAACTCGCTTTCTTGTGAGCTGACCGCAAACCCGAAGAATTGCTTCAGGCCCTAATCTCGTTCCGGCATGGCATGCTGAGCCTTTGGTGAATTCTTCTTCCTGTAGGGAAATCAGAGTTCAATGTGCCCGTCCAAACACATCGAGTTAGCCGCTCATTCGTTCTCCTTATTCCTGTTCATCTTCCACAGAAATTGCAAACTGTGCCAAACAAGAGGTCAAAGGCTCTGACTCTCCAAGTGGGGAGAATGTTAATATCGCATCTGGAAAGGCGATCTCGAGTACCAGGGTGCGAAAATGGCGATGAGTTTTAAAAATTTTGCCTGATCACTTCGTGGACCATATTCTGGGTTTTCCATGCATATTTTAGCTGACGGATAAATCCCTTAAACGTGGAGATTTGGGACCCGTGGAATGGGAACCATGCACCATGACCTCAAAGGGTCTGCATTCCCTCACAATAGTATCAACCCCAAGTGTCCAGCCTTAACTCTCCCACAGCTGTGGATGTAGAGGTGTTAAATCCAAGATTCCTCACAATACCTGAAGGACTTATTTAAGAATTTCTCTCTATTTCACAGTCCTTGTGTTTTCTTTTTCAAATTTATTTTTATAAGGGGATTTAGCTTATTTACACTGCTGTGTGTATGCTGCTGTACACAAATGATTTTCTTATGGAGACCTATAAATGTATGGGTTTTAATTTTCTTCATAGTCAGGTATATTCCTAGGTTTGGAATACGGGGTTTTGAGTCCATTTGGTTGAGCAATGTGTAGGTCTTGTCTAATATATATTTGGCTTATGGAATGGTATCTGTCGTAATGTCAACCTCTGGTTTTATGCAGCCTCCCCACTCTCCTTTCCCCTTAAGCAAGCATAAGTTTCTTTTGTAAATGTGAGACTCTGTTGTGTTTTGAAATGCAGTTCATGCGTAGTCGTGTTTACATTCCCGGTGTTAGTGATATCTAATGATGTTTCTTTTTCTGTGTGACTTATTTCACTTAGAATCATCATAACTATATCCACTCATTATGCTGCTACTGGTCTGTTGCCATTGATTTCATTGTTGAGTGAGATTTCATTGTTAAGTGATATTCCATTGTAGGGATGTACCACAACTTCTATATCCATTTTTCTCTTTCTGGGCTAATGAAGTTGTACCATAGTCAAGGTTCCCGTACACAGAGCAGCCCCAAACTTTTGTGTGGCTGTGTCTTTTTCATTTAAATTTTCCGAATCTATAGCACCATAAGTGGAAGTGCCCTAGGCTCTCTAGCTTGGTTTTCTCTTTGTTCCAGGAAACACCATCCACTTCTCCAGTGTGGCTGTTGGCAATTTACATCCTGCCCATCAGCATAACAAGGCTGCCGGTTCTCCATGACCTGTCCTGCCTCTCTGGATTTTACACTTTTTTTGGAAGGCCCTTTGGATCGGTGGGAAGTGAGACTTCCTTGTAGTGCGGATTTCCATTGCAGGCTTGCTTGGTTGGAAAAAAAGGGCGTATGCGTTTTTTCCTGAATTTATTCAGGAAAAAACGCATATGCCCTTTTTGGCCAAGTGCATCACTGTCGAACTGCTGCCTCTTTTCCTACGCTTTCAGAGCAATTCTTATCTACCCCCTGATATCTGTTTTGTGCAATTCTGCGTCGTGTTCAAGTCCTCTTCACAGCCTTCCTTCAATAAATTTTTGGATGATAGGGGTCATTTGGAACTCTGCAGGATTGTGAGTTACAGTGCCAAAAATCTCCTTTTCTCAACTCGCTTTCTTGTGAGCTGACCGCAAACCCGAAGAATTGCTTCAGGCCCTAATCTCGTTCCGGCATGGCATGCTGAGCCTTTGGTGAATTCTTCTTCTTGTAGGGAAATCAGAGTTCAATGTGCCCGTCCAAACACATCGAGTTAGCCGCTCATTCGTTCTCCTTATTCCTGTTCATCTTCCACAGAAATTGCAAACTGTGCCAAACAAGAGGTCAAAGGCTCTGACTCTCCAAGTGGGGAGAATGTTAATATCGCATCTGGAAAGGCGATCTCGAGTACCAGGGTGCGAAAATGGCGATGAGTTTTAAAAATTTTGCCTGATCACTTCGTGGACCATATTCTGGGTTTTCCATGCATATTTTAGCTGACGGATAAATCCCTTAAACGTGGAGATTTGGGACCCGAGGAATGGGAACCATGCACCATTACCTCAAAGGGTCTGCATTCCTTCACCAATAGTATCAGCCCCAAGAGTCCAGCCTTATCTCTCCCCCAGCTGTGGATGTAGAGGTGGTAAATCCAAGATTCCTCACAAGCCCTGAAGGACTTATTTAAGAATTTCTCTCTATTTCGCAGTCCTTGTGTTTTCTTTTTCCAATTTATTTTTATAAGGGCAGTTAGCTTATTTACACTGTTGTGTGTATGCTGCTGTACACAAATGATTTTCTTATGGAGGCCTATAAATGTATGGGTTTTAATTTTCTTCATAGTCAGGTATATTCCTAGGTTTGGAATACGGGGTGTTGAGTCCATTTGGTTGAGCAATGTGTAGGTCTTTTCTAATATATATTTGGCTTATGGAATGGTATCTGTCGTAATGTCAACCTCTGGTTTTATGCAGCCTCCCCACTCTCCTTTCCCCTTAAGCAAGCATAAGTTTCTTTTGTAAATGTGAGACTCTGTTGTGTTTTGAAATGCAGTTCATGCGTAGTCGTGTTTACATTCCCGGTGTTAGTGATATCTAATGATGTTTCTTTTTCTGTGTGACTTATTTCACTTAGAATCATCATAACTATATCCACTCATTATGCTGCTACTGGTCTGTTGCCATTGATTTCATTGTTGAGTGATATTCCATTGTAGGGATGTACCACAACTTCTATATCCATTTTTCTCTTTCTGGGCTATTGAAGTTGTACCATAGTCCAGGTTCCCGTACACAGAGCAGCCCCAAACTTTGGTGTGGCTGTGTTTTTTTCATTTAAATTTTCCGAATCTATAACACCATAAGTGGAAGTGCCCTAGGCTCTCTAGCTTGTTTTTTTCTTTTTTCTAGGAAACACCATCCACTTCTCCAGAGTGGCTGTTGGCAATTTACATCCCGCCCATCAGCATAACAAGGCTGCCGGTTCTGCATGGCCTGTCCTGCCTCTCTGGATTTTACACTTTTTTCGGAGGGCCCTTTTGATCGTTTGGAAGATAGACTTCCTTGTAGTGCGGATTTCCATTGCAGGCTTGCTTGGTTGGACAAAAAGGGCGTATGCGTTTTTTCCTGAATATATTCAGGAAAAAACGCATATGCCCTTTTTGGCCAAGTGCTTCACTGTCGAACTGCTGCCTCTTTTCCTACGCTTTCAGAGCAATTCTTATCTACCCCCTGATATCTGTTTTGTGCAATTCTGCGTCGTGTTCAAGTCCTCTTCACAGCCTTCCTTCAATACATTTTTGGATGATAGGGGTCATTTGGAACTCTGCAGGATTGTGAGTTACAGTGCCAAAAATCTCCTTTTCTCAACTCGCTTTCTTGTGAGCTGACCGCAAACCCGAAAAATTGCTTCAGGCCCTAATCTCGTTCCGGCATGGCACGCTGAGCCTTTGGTGAATTCTTCTTCCTGTAGGGAAATCAGAGTTCAATGTGCCCGTCCAAACACATCGAGTTAGCCGCTCATTCGTTCTCCTTATTCCTGTTCATCTTCCACAGAAATTGCAAACTGTGCCAAACAAGAGGTCAAAGGCTCTGACTCTCCAAGTGGGGAGAATGTTAATATCGCATCTGGAAAGGCGATCTCGAGTACCAGGGTGCGAAAATGGCGATGAGTTTTAAAAATTTTGCCTGATCACTTCGTGGACCATATTCTGGGTTTTCCATGCATGTTTTAGCTGACGGATAAATCCCTTAAACGTGGAGATTTGGGACCCGAGGAATGGGAACCATGCACCATTACCTCAAAGGCTCTGCATTCCTTCACCAATAGTATCAGCCCCAAGAGTCCAGCCTTATCTCTCCACCAGCTGTGGATGTAGAGGTGGTAAATCCAAGATTCCTCACAAGCCCTGAAGGACTTATTTAAGAATTTCTCTCTATTTCGCGGTCCTTGTGTTTTCTTTTTCCAATTTATTTTTATAAGGGCAGTTAGCTTATTTACACTGTTGTGTGTATGCTGCTGTACACAAATGATTTTCTTATGGAGGCCTATAAATATATGGGTTTTAAGTTTATTCACAGTCAGGTATATTCCTAGGTTTTGAATACGGGGTGTTGAGTCCATTTCGGTGAGCAAGGAGTAAGTCCTGTCTAATATATATTTGGCTTATGGAATGGTATCTGTCCTAATGTCAACCTCTGGTTTTATGCAGCTTCCCCACTCTCCTTTCCCCTTAAGCAAGCATAAGTTTCTTTTGTAAATGTGAGACTCTGTTGTGTTTTGTAATGCAGTTCACGCGTAGCCGTGTTTACATTCCCGGTATTAGTGATATCTTATGATGTTTCTTTTTCTGTGTGACTTATTTCACTTAGAATCATCGTAACTAAATCCACTCATTATGCTGCTACTGGTCTGTTGCCATTGATTTCATTGTTGAGTGATATTCCATTGTAGGGATGTACCACAACTTCTATATCCATTTTTCTCTTTCTGGGCTATTGAAGTTGTACCATAGTCCAGGTTCCCGTACACAGAGCAGCCCCAAACTTTGGTGTGGCTGTGTCTTTTTCATTTAAATTTTCCGAATCTATAACAGCATAAGTTGAAGTGCCCTAGGCTCTCTAGCTTGTTTTTTTCTTTTTTCTAGGAAACACCATCCACTTCTCCAGAGTGGCTGTTGGCAATTTACATCCCGCCCATCAGCATAACAAGGCTGCCGGTTCTGCATGGCCTGTCCTGCCTCTCTGGATTTTACACTTTTTTCGGAGGGCCCTTTTGATCGTTTGGAAGATAGACTTCCTTGTAGTGCGGATTTCCATTGCAGGCTTGCTTGGTTGGACAAAAAGGGCGTATGCGTTTTTTCCTGAATATATTCAGGAAAAAACGCATATGCCCTTTTTGGCCAAGTGCATCAGTTTGGAACTGCTGCCTCTTTTCCTATGCTTTCAGAGCAATTCTTATCTACCCCCTGATATCTGCTTTCTGCAATGCTGAGTCACGTTCAAGTCCTCTTCACAGCCTTCCTTCAATAAATTTTTGGATGATAGGGGTCATTTGGAACTCTGCAGGATTGTGAGATACAGTGCCAAAAATCTCCATTTCTCAACTCGCTTTCTTGTGAGCTGACCGCAAACCCGAAGAATTGCTTCAGGCCCTAATCTCGTTCCGACATGGCACACTGAGCCTTTGGTGAATTCTTCTTCCTGTAGGGAAATCAGAGTTCAATGTGCCCGTCCAAACACATCGAGTTAGCCGCTCATTCGTTCTCCTTATTCCTGTTCATCTTCCACAGAAATTGCAAACTGTGCCAAACAAGAGGTCTAAGACACTGACTCTCCAAGTGGGGAGAATGTTAATATCGCATCTGGAAAGGCGAACTCGAGTACCAGGGGGCGAAAATGGCGATGAGTTTTAAAAATTTTGCCTGATCACTTCGTGGACCATATTCTGGGTTTTCCATGCATATTTTAGCTGACGGATAAATCCCTTAAACGTGGAGATTTGGGACCCGTGGAATGGGAACCATGCACCATTACCTCAAAGGGTCTGCATTCCCTCACCAATAGTATCAGCCCCAAGAGTCCAGCCTTATCTCTCCCCCAGCTGTGGATGTAGAGGTGGTAAATCCAAGATTCCTCACAAGCCCTGAAGGACTTATTTAAGAATTTCTCTCTATTTCGCAGTCCTTGTGTTTTCTTTTTCAAATTTATTTTTATAAGGGCAGTTAGCTTATTTACACTGTTGTCTGTATGCTGCTGTACACAAATGATTTACTTATGGAGGCCTATAAATGTATGGGTTTTAAGTTTATTCAGAGTCAGGTATATTCCTAGGTTTTGAATACGGGGTGTTGAGTCCATTTCGGTGAGCAAGGAGTAGGTCTTGTCTAATATATATTTGGCTTATGGAATGGTATCTGTCCTAATTTCAACCTCTGGTTTTATGCAACCTCCCCACTCTCCTTTCCCCTTAAGCAAACATAAGTTTCTTTTGTAAATGTGAGACTCTGTTGTGTTTTGTAATGCAGTTCACGCGTAGCCGTGTTTACATTCCCGATATTAGTGATATCTTATGATGTTTCTTTTTCTGTGTGACTTATTTCACTTAGAATCATCGTAACTAAATCCACTCATTATGCTGCTACTGGTCTGTTGCCATTGATTTCATTCTTGAGTGATATTCCATTGTAGGGATGTACCACAACTTCTATATCCATTTTTCTCTTTCTGGGCTATTGAAGTTGTACCATAGTCCAGGTTCCCGTACACAGAGCAGCCCCAAACTTTGGTGTGGCTGTGTTTTTTTCATTTAAATTTTCCGAATCTATAACACCATAAGTGGAAGTGCCCTAGGCTCTCTAGCTTGTTTTTTTCTTTTTTCTAGGAAACACCATCCACTTCTCCAGAGTGGCTGTTGGCAATTTACATCCCGCCCATCAGCATAACAAGGCTGCCGGTTCTGCATGGCCTGTCCTGCCTCTCTGGATTTTACACTTTTTTCGGAGGGCCCTTTTGATCGTTTGGAAGATACACTTCCTTGTAGTGCGGATTTCCATTGCAGTCTTGCTTGGTTGGACAAAAAGGGCGTATGCGTTTTTTCCTGAATATATTCAAGAAAAAACGCATATGCCCTTTTTGGCCAAGTGCTTCACTGTCGAACTGCTGCCTCTTTTCCTACGCTTTCAGAGCAATTCTTATCTACCCCGTGATATCTGTTTTGTGCAATTCTGCGTCGTGTTCAAGTCCTCTTCACAGCCTTCCTTCAATACATTTTTGGATGATAGGGGTCATTTGGAACTCTGCAGGATTGTGAGTTACAGTGCCAAAAATCTCCTTTTCTCAACTCGCTTTCTTGTGAGCTGACCGCAAACCCGAAGAATTGCTTCAGGCCCTAATCTCGTTCCGGCATGGCACGCTGAGCCTTTGGTGAATTCTTCTTCCTGTAGGGAAATCAGAGTTCAATGTGCCCGTCCAAACACATCGAGTTAGCCGCTCATTGGTTCTCCTTATTCCTGTTCATCTTCCACAGAAGTTGCAAACTGTGCCAAACAAGAGGTCAAAGGCTCTGACTCTCCAAGTAGGGAGAATGTTAATATCGCATCTGGAAATGCGATCTCGAGTACCAGGGTGCGAAAATGGCGATGAGTTTTAAAAATTTTGCCTGATCACTTCGTGGACCATATTCTGGGTTTTCCATGCATATTTTAGCTGACGGATAAATCCCTTAAACATGGAGATTTGGGACCCGAGGAATGGGAACCATGCACCATTACCTCAAAGGGTCTGCATTCCTTCACCAATAGTATCAGCCCCAAGAGTCCAGCCTTATCTCTCCACCAGCTGTGGATGTAGAGGTGGTAAATCCAAGATTCCTCACAAGCCCTGAAGGACTTATTTAAGAATTTCTCTCTATTTCGCAGTCTTGTGTTTTCTTTTTCAAATTTATTTTTATAAGGGCAGTTAGCTTATTTACACTGTTGTGTGTATGCTGCTGTACACAAATGATTTTCTTATGGAGGCCTATAAATGTATGGGTTTTAAGTTTATTCACAGTCAGGTATATTCCTAGGTTTTGAATACGGGGTGTTGAGTCCATTTCGGTGAGCAAGGAGTAGGTCTTGTCTAATATATATTTGGCTTATGGAATGGTATCTGTCCTAATGTCAACCTCTGGTTTTATGCAGCCTCCCCACTCTCCTTTCCCCTTAAGCAAGCATAAGTTTCTTTTGTAAATGTGAGACTCTGTTGTGTTTTGTAATGCAGTACACGCGTAGCCGTGTTTACATTCCCGGTATTAGTGATATCTTATGATGTTTCTTTTTCTGTGTGACTTATTTCACTTAGAATCATCGTAACTAAATCCACTCATTATGCTGCTACTGGTCTGTTGCCATTGATTTCATTGTTGAGTGATATTCCATTGTAGGGATGTACCACAACTTCTATATCCATTTTTCTCTTTCTGGGCTATTGAAGTTGTACCATAGTCCAGGTTCCCGTACACAGAGCAGCCCCAAACTTTGGTGTGGCTGTGTCTTTTTCATTTAAATTTTCCGAATCTATAACAGCATAAGTGGAAGTGCCCTAGGCTCTCTAGCTTGTTTTTTTCTTTTTTCTAGGAAACACCATCCACTTCTCCAGAGTGGCTGTTGGCAATTTACATCCCGCCCATCAGCATAACAAGGCTGCCGGTTCTGCATGGCCTGTCCTGCCTCTCTGGATTTTACACTTTTTTCGGACGGCCATTTTGATCGGTTGGAAGTTAGACTTCCTTGTAGTGTGGATTTCCATTGCAGGCTTGCTTGGTTGGCCAAAAAGGGCGTATGCGTTTTTTCCTGAATATATTCAGGAAAAAACGCATACGCCCTTTTTGGCCAAGTGCATCACTGTCGAACTGCTGCCTCTTTTCCTACGCTTTCAGAGCAATTCTTATCTACCCCCTGATATCTGTTTTGTGCAATTCTGCGTCGTGTTCAAGTCCTCTTCACAGCCTTCCTTCAATAAATTTTTGGATGATAGGGGTCATTTGGAACTCTGCAGGATTGTGAGTTACAGTGCCAAAAATCTCGTTTTCTCAACTCGCTTTCTTGTGAGCTGACCGCAAACCCGAAGAATTGCTTCAGGCCCTAATCTCGTTCCTGCATGGCACGCTGAGCCTTTGGTGAATTCTGCTTCCTGTAGGGAAATCAGAGCTCAATGTGCCCGTCCAAACACATCGAGATAGCCGCTCATTGGTTCTCCTTATTCCTGTTCATCTTTCACAGAAATTGCAAACTGTGCCAAACTAGAGGTCAAAGGCACTGACTCTCCAAGTGGGGAGAATGTTAATATCGCATCTGGAACGGCGAACTCGAGTACAAGGGGGCGAAAATGGCGATGAGTTTTAGAAATATTGCCTGATCACTTCGTGGACCATATTCTGGGTTTTCCATGCATATTTTAGCTGAAGGATAAATCCCTTACACGTGGAGATTTGGGACCCGTGGAATGGGAACCATGCACCATGACCTCAAAGGGTCTGCATTCCCTCACAATAGAATCAACCCCAAGTGTCCAGCCTTAACTCTCCCACAGCTGTGGATGTAGAGGTGTTAAATCCAAGATTCCTCACAAGCCCTGAAGGACTTATTTAAGAATTTCTCTCTATTTCACAGTCCTTGTGTTTTCTTTTTCAAATTTATTTTTATAAGGGGATATAGCTTATTTACACTGCTGTGTGTATGCTGCTGTACACAAATGATTTTCTTATGGAGACCTATAAATGTATGGGTTTTAATTTTCTTCATAGTCAGGTATATTCCTAGGTTTGGAATACGGGGTGTTGAGTCCATTTGGTTGAGCAATGTGTAGGTCTTGTCTAATACATATTTGGCTTATGGAATGGTATCTGTCGTAATGTCAACCTCTGGTTTTATGCAGCCTCCCCCTCTCCTTTCCCCTTAAGCAAGCATAAGTTTCTTTTGTAAATGTGAGACTCTGTTGTGTTTTGAAATGCAGTTCATGCGTAGTCGTGTTTACATTCCCGGTGTTAGTGATATCTAATGATGTTTCTTTCTCTGTGTGACTTATTTCACTTAGAATCATCATAACTATATCCACTCATTATGCTGCTACTGGTCTGTTGCCATTGATTTCATTGTTGAGTGAGATTTCATTGTTAAGCGATATTCCATTGTAAGGATGTACCACAACTTCTATATCCATTTTTCTCTTTCTGGGCTAATGAAGTTGTACCATAGTCCAGGTTCCTGTACACAGAGCAGCCCCAAACTTTTGTGTGGCTGTGTCATTTTCATTTAAATTTTCCGAAACTATAGCACCATAAGTGGAAGTGCCCTAGGCTCTCTAGCTTGGTTTTTTCTTTGTTCCAGGAAACACCATCCACTTCTCCAGAGTGGGTGTTGGCAATTTACATCCTGCCCATCAGCATAACAAGGCTGCCGGTTCTCCATGGCCTGTCCTGCCTCTCTGGATTTTACACTTTTTTCGGAAGGCCCTTTGGATCGGTGGAAAGTGAGACTTCCTTGTAGTGCGGATTTCCATTGCAGGCTTGCTTGGTTGGCCAAAAAGGGCGTATGCGTTTTTTCCTGAATATATTCAGGAAAAAACGCATACGCCCTTTTTGGCCAAGTGCATCACTGTCGAACTGCTGCCTCTTTTCCTACGCTTTCAGAGCAGTTCTTATCTACCACCTGATATCTGCTTTCTGCAATTCTGAGTCACGTTCAAGTCCTCTTCACAGCCTTCCTTCAATAAATTTTTGGATGATAGGGGTCATTTGGAACTCTGCAGGATTGTGAGTTACAGTGCCAAAAATCTCCTTTTCTCAACTCGCTTTCTTGTGAGCAGACCGCAAACCCGAAGAATTGCGTCAGGCCCTAATCTCGTTCCGGCATGGCACGCTGAGCCTTTGGTGAATTCTTCTTCCTGTAGGGAAATCAGAGTTCAATGTGCCCGTCCAAACACATCGAGTTAGCCGCTATTTCGTTCTCCTTATTCCTGTTCATCTTCCACAGAAATTGCAAACTGTGCCAAACAAGAGGTCAAAGGCACTGACTCTCCAAGTGGGGAGAATGTTAATATCGCATCTGGAAAGGCGAACTCGAGTACCAGGGTGCGAAAATGGCGATGAGTTTTAAAAATTTTGCCTGATCACTTCGTGGACCATATTCTGGGTTTTCCATGCATATTTTAGCTGACGGATAAATCCCTTAAACGTGGAGATTTGGGACCCGTGGAATGGGAACCATGCACCATTACCTCAAAGGCTCTGCATTCCCTCACCAATAGTATCAGCCCCAAGTGTCCAGCCTTATCTCTCCCCCAGCTGTGGATGTAGAGGTGGTAAATCCAAGATTCCTCACAAGCCCTGAAGGACTTATTTAAGAATTTCTCTCTATTTCGCAGTCCTTGTGTTTTCTTTTTCAAATTTATTTTTATAAGGGCAGTTAGCTTATTTACACTGTTGTGTGTATGCTGCTGTACACAAATGATTTTCTTATGGAGGCCTATAAATGTATGGGTTTTAAGTTTATTCACAGTCAGGTATATTCCTAGGCTTTGAATACGGGGTGTTGAGTCCATTTCGGTGAGCAAGGAGTAGGTCTCGTCTAATATATATTTGGCTTATTGAATGGTATCTGTCGTAATGTCAACCTCTGGTTTTATGCAGCCTCCCCACTCTCCTTTCCCCTTAAGCAAGCATAAGTTTCTTTTGTAAATGTGAGACTCTGTTGTGTTTTGTAATGCAGTTCACCCGTAGCCGTGTTTACATTCCCGGTATTAGTGATATCTTATGATGTTTCTTTTTCTGTGTGACTCATTTCACTTAGAATCATCGTAACTAAATCCACTCATTATGCTGCTACTGGTCTGTTGCCATTGATTTCATTGTTGAGTGATATTCCATTGTAGGGATGTAACACAACTTCTATATCCATTTTTCTCTTTCTGAGCTATTGAAGTTGTACCATAGTCCAGGTTCCCATACACAGAGCAGCCCCAAACTTTGGTGTGGCTGTGTCTTTTTCATTTAAATTTTCCGAATCCATAACACCATAAGTGGAAGTGCCCTAGGCTCTCTAGCTTGTTTTTATCTTTTTTCTAGGAAACACCATCCACTTCTCCAGAGTGGCTGTTGGCAATTTACATCCCGACCATCAGCATAACAAGGCTGCCGGTTCTGCATGGCCCGTCCTGCCTCTCTGGATTTTACACTTTTTTCGGAGGGCCCTTTTGATCTGTTGGAAGTTAGACTTCCTTGTAGTGCGGATTTCCATTGCAGGCTTGCTTGGTTCGCCAAAAAGGGCGTATGAGTTTTTTCCTGAATATATTCAGGAAAAAACGCATACTCCCTTTTTGGCCAAGTTCATCACTGTTGAACTGCTGCCTCTTTTCCTACGCTTTCAGAGCAATTCTTATCTACCCCGTGATATCTGTTTTTTGCAATTCTGCGTCGTGTTCAAGTCCTCTTCACAGCCTTCCTTCAATAAATTTTTGGGTGATAGGGGTCATTTGGAACTCTGCAGTATTGTGAGTTACAGTGCCAAAAATCTCCTTTTCTCAACTCGCTTTCTTGTGAGCTGACCGCAAATTCGAAGAATTGCTTCAGGCCCTAATCTCGTTCCTGCATGGCACGCTGAGCCTTTGGTGAATTCTTCTTCCTGTAGGGAAATCATAGTTCAATGTTCCCGTCCAAACACATCGAGTTTGCCGCTCATTGGTTCTCCTTATTCCTGTTCATCTTCCACAGAAATTGCAAACTGTGCCAAGCAAGAGGTCAAAGGCACTGACTCTCCAAGTGGAGAGAATGTTAATATCGCAGCTGGAATGGTGAACTCGAGAACCAGGGGGCGAAAATGGCGATGAGTTTTAGAAATTTTGCCTGATCTTTTTGTGGACCATACACTTTGTTTTCTATGCATATTTTAGCTGACGGATAAATCCCTTAAACGTGGAGATTTGGGACCCGTGGAATGGGAACCATGCACCATTACCTCAAAGGTTCTGCATTCCCTCACCAATAGTATCAACCCCAAGTGTCCAGCCTTATCTCTCCCACAGCTGTGGATGTAGAGGTGGTTAATCCAAGATTCCTCACAAGCCCTGAAGGACTTACTTAAGAATATCTCTCTATTTCACAGTCCTTGTGTTTTCTTCTTCAAATATATTTTTATAAGGGGATTTAGCTTATTTACACTGCTGTGTGTATGCTGCTGTACACAAATGGTTTTCTTATGGAGACCTCTAAATGTATGGGTTTTAAGTTTATTCACAGTCAGGTATATTCCTAGGTTTTGAATACGGGGTGTTGAGTCCATTTGGGTGAGCAAGGAGTAGGTCTTGTCTAATATATATATGGCTTATGGAATGGTATCTGTCCTAATATCAACCTCTGGTTTTTATGCAGCCTCCCCACTCTCCTTTCCCCTTAAGCAAGCATAAGTTTCTTTTGTAAATGTGAGACTCTGTTGTGTTTTGTAATGCAGTTCACGCGTAGCGGTGTTTACATTCCCGGTATTAGTGATATCTTATGATGTTTCTTTTTCTGTGTGACTTATTTCACTTAGAATCATCGTAACTAAATCCACTCATTATGCTGCTACTGGTCTGTTGCCATTGATTTCATTGTTGAGTGATATTCCATTGTAGGGATGTACCACAACTTCTATATCCATTCTTCTCTTTCTGGGCTATTGAAGTTGTACCATAGTCCAGGTTCCCTTACACAGAGCAGCCCCAAACTTTGGTGTGGCTGTGTCTTTTCATTTAAATTTTCCGAATCCATAACATCATAAGTGGAAGTGCCCTAGGCTCTCTAGCTTGTTTTTATCTTTTTTCTAGGAAACACCATCCACTTCTCCAGAGTGGCTCTTGGCAATTTACATCCCGCCCATCAGCATAACAAGGCTGCCGGTTCTGCATGGCCTGTCCTGCCTCTCTGGATTTTACACTTTTTTCGGAGGGCCCTTTTGATCTGTTGGAAGTTAGACTTCCTTGTAGTGCGGATTTCCATTGCAGGCTTGCTTGGTTCGCCAAAAAGGGCGTATGAGTTTTTTCCTGAATATATTCAGGAAAAAACGCATACTCCCTTTTTGGCCAAGTTCATCACTGTTGAACTGCTGCCTCTTTTCCTACGCTTTCAGAGCAATTCTTATCTACCCCGTGATATCTGTTTTTTGCAATTCTGCGTCGTGTTCAAGTCCTCTTCACAGCCTTCCTTCAATAAATTTTTGGGTGATAGGGGTCATTTGGAACTCTGCAGTATTGTGAGTTACAGTGCCAAAAATCTCCTTTTCTCAACTCGCTTTCTTGTGAGCTGACCGCAAATTCGAAGAATTGCTTCAGGCCCTAATCTCGTTCCTGCATGGCACGCTGAGCCTTTGGTGAATTCTTCTTCCTGTAGGGAAATCATAGTTCAATGTTCCCGTCCAAACACATCGAGTTTGCCGCTCATTGGTTCTCCTTATTCCTGTTCATCTTCCACAGAAATTGCAAACTGTGCCAAGCAAGAGGTCAAAGGCACTGACTCTCCAAGTGGAGAGAATGTTAATATCGCAGCTGGAATGGTGAACTCGAGAACCAGGGGGCGAAAATGGCGATGAGTTTTAGAAATTTTGCCTGATCTTTTTGTGGACCATACACTTTGTTTTCTATGCATATTTTAGCTGACGGATAAATCCCTTAAACGTGGAGATTTGGGACCCGTGGAATGGGAACCATGCACCATTACCTCAAAGGTTCTGCATTCCCTCACCAATAGTATCAACCCCAAGTGTCCAGCCTTATCTCTCCCACAGCTGTGGATGTAGAGGTGGTTAATCCAAGATTCCTCACAAGCCCTGAAGGACTTACTTAAGAATATCTCTCTATTTCACAGTCCTTGTGTTTTCTTCTTCAAATATATTTTTATAAGGGGATTTAGCTTATTTACACTGCTGTGTGTATGCTGCTGTACACAAATGGTTTTCTTATGGAGACCTCTAAATGTATGGGTTTTAAGTTTATTCACAGTCAGGTATATTCCTAGGTTTTGAATACGGGGTGTTGAGTCCATTTGGGTGAGCAAGGAGTAGGTCTTGTCTAATATATATATGGCTTATGGAATGGTATCTGTCCTAATATCAACCTCTGGTTTTTATGCAGCCTCCCCACTCTCCTTTCCCCTTAAGCAAGCATAAGTTTCTTTTGTAAATGTGAGACTCTGTTGTGTTTTGTAATGCAGTTCACGCGTAGCGGTGTTTACATTCCCGGTATTAGTGATATCTTATGATGTTTCTTTTTCTGTGTGACTTATTTCACTTAGAATCATCGTAACTAAATCCACTCATTATGCTGCTACTGGTCTGTTGCCATTGATTTCATTGTTGAGTGATATTCCATTGTAGGGATGTACCACAACTTCTATATCCATTCTTCTCTTTCTGGGCTATTGAAGTTGTACCATAGTCCAGGTTCCCTTACACAGAGCAGCCCCAAACTTTGGTGTGGCTGTGTCTTTTTCATTTAAATTTTCCGAATCCATAACATCATAAGTGGAAGTGCCCTAGGCTCTCTAGCTTGTTTTTATCTTTTTTCTGGGAAACACCATCCACTTCTCCAGAGTGGCTCTTGGCAATTTACATCCCGCCCATCAGCATAACAAGGCTGCCGGTTCTGCATGGCCTGTCCTGCCTCTCTGGATTTTACACTTTTTTCGGAGGGCCCTTTTGATCGGTTGGAATTTAGACTTCATTGTAGTGCGGATTTCCATTGCAGGCTTGCTTGGTTGGCCAAAAAGGGCGTATGCGTTTTTTCCTGAATATATTCAGGAAAAAACGCATATGCCCTTTTTGGTCAAGTGCATCACTGTCGAACTGCTGCCTCTTTTCCTACGCTTTCAGAGCAATTTTTATCTACCCCCTGATATCTGTTTTCTGCAATTCTGCGTCGTGTTCAAGTCCTCTTCACAGCCTTCCTTCAATAAATTTTTGGATGATAGGGGTCATTTGGAACTCTGCAGTATTGAGAGATACAGTGCCAAAAATCTCCTTTTCTCAACTCGCTTTCTTGTGAGCTAACCGCAAACCCGAAGAATTGCTTCAGGCCCTAATCTCGCTCCTGCATGGCACGCTGAGCCTTTGGTGAATTCTGCTTCCTGTAGGGAAATCAGAGTTCAATGTGACCGTCCAAACACATCGAGTTAGCCTCTCATTGGTTCTCCTTATTCTTGTTCATCTTCCACAGAAATTGCAAACTGTGCCAAACAAGAGGTCAAAGGCACTGACTCTCCAAGTGGATAGAATGTTAATATCGCAGCTGGAACGGTGAACTCGAGAACCAGGGGGCGAAAATGGCGATGAGTTTTAGAAATTTTGCCTGATCTTTTTGTGGATCATACACTTTGTTTTCTATGCATATTTTAGCTGACGGATAAATCCCTTAAACGTGGAGATTTGAGACCCGTGGAATGGGAACCATGCACCATTACCTCAAAGGGTCTGCATTCCCTTACCAATAGTATCAGCCCCAAGTGTCCAGCCTTATCTCTCCCACAGCTGTGGATGTAGAGGTGGTAAATCCAAGATTCCTCACAAGCCCTGAAGGACTTACTTAAGAATATCTCTCTATTTCACAGTCCTTGTGTTTTCTTCTTCAAATATATTTTTTTAAGGGGATTTAGCTTAATTACACTGCTGTGTGTATGCTGCTGTACACAAATGATTTTCTTATGGAGACCTATAAATGTATGGGTTTTAAGTTTATTCACAGTCAGGTATATTCCTAGGTTTTGAATACGGGGTGTTGAGTCCATTTGGGTGAGCAAGGAGTAGGTCTTGTCTAATATATATATGGCTTATGGAATGGTATCTGTCCTAATATCAACCTCTGGTTTTATGCAGCCTCCCCACTCTCCTTTCCCCTTAAGCAAGCATAAGTTTCTTTTGTAAATATGAGACTCTGTTGTGTTTTGAAATGCAGTTCACGCGTAGCCGTGTTTACATTCCTGGTATTAGTGATATCTTATGACGTTTCTTTTTCTGTGTGACTTATTTCACTTAGAATCATCGTAACTAAATCCACTCATTATGCTGCTACTGGTCTGTTGCCATTGATTTCATTGTTGAGTGATATTCCATTGTAGGGATGTACCACAACTTCTATATCCATTTTTCTCTTTCTGGGCTATTGAAGTTGTACCATAGTCCAGGTTCCCGTACACAGAGCAGCCCCAAACTTTGGTGTGGCTGTGTCTTTTTCATTTAAATTTTCCGAATCTATAACACCATAAGTGGAAGTTCCCTAGGCTCTCTAGCTTGTTTTTTTCTTTGTTCTAGGAAACACCATCCACTTCTCCAGAGTGGCTGTTGGCAATTTACATCCCGCCCATCAGCATAACAAGCCTGCCTGTTCTCCATGGCCTGTCCTGCCTATCTGGATTTTACACTTTTTTCGGACGGCCCTTTTGATCGGTAGGAAGTTAGACTTCCTTGTAGTGCGGATTTCCATTGCAGGCTTGCTTGGTTGGCAAAAAAGGGCGTATGCGTTTTTTCCTGAATATATTCAGGAAAAAACGCATACGCCCTTTTTGGCCAAGTGCATCACTGTCGAACTGCTGCCTCTTTTCCTACGCTTTCCGAGCAATTCTTATCTACCACCTGATATCTGTTTTCTGCAATTCTGCGTCGTGTTCAAGTCCTCTTCACAGCCTTCCTTCAATACATTTTTGGATGATAGGGGTCATTTGGAACTCTGCAGTATTGTGAGTTACAGTGCCAAAAATCTCCTTTTCTCAACTCGCTTTCTTGTGAGCTAACCGCAAACCCGAAGAATTGCTTCAGGCCCTAATCTCGTTCCTGCATGGCACGCTGAGCCTTTGGTGAATTCTGCTTCCTGTAGGGAAATCAGAGTTCAATGTGACCGTCCAAACACATCGAGTTAGACTCTCATTGGTTCTCCTTATTCTTGTTCATCTGCCACAGAAATTGCAAACTGTGCCAAACAAGAGGTCAAAGGCACTGACTCTCCAAGTGGAGAGAATGTTAATATCGCAGCTCGAACGGTGAACTCGAGAACCAGGGGGCGAAAATGGCGATGACTTTTAGAAATTTTGCCTGATCTTTTTGTGAACCATACACTTTGTTTTCTATGCATATTTTAGCTGACGGATAAATCCCTTAAACGTGGAGATTTGGGACCCGTGGAATGGGAACCATGCACCATTACCTCAAAGGTTCTGCATTCCCTCACCAATAGTATCAGCCCCAAGTGTCCAGCCTTATCTCTCCCACAGCTGTGGATGTAGAGGTGGTAAATCCAAGATTCCTCACAAGCCCTGAAGGACTTACTTAAGAATATCTCTCTATTTCACAGTCCTTGTGTTTTCTTCTTCAAATATATTTTTATAAGGGGATTTAGCTTATTTACACTGCTGTGTGTATGCTGCTGTACACAAATGATTTTCTTATGGAGACCTATAAATGTATGGGTTTTAAGTTTATTCACAGTCAGGTATATTCCTAGGTTTTGAATACGGGGTGTTGAGTCCATTTGGGTGAGCAAGGAGTAGGTCTTGTCTAATATATATATGGCTTATGGAATGGTATCTGTCCTAATATCAACCTCTGGTTTTATGCAGTCTCCCCACTCTCCTTTCCCCTTAAGCAAGCATAAGTTTCTTTTGTAAATGTGAGACTCTGTTGTGTTTTGTAATGCAGTTCACGCGTAGCGGTGTTTACATTCCCGGTATTAGTGATATCTTATGATGTTTCTTTTTCTGTGTGACTTATTTCACTTAGAATCATCGTAACTAAATCCACTCATTATGCTGCTACTGGTCTGTTGCCATTGATTTCATTGTTGAGTGATATTCCATTGTAGGGATGTACCACAACTTCTATATCCATTTTTGTCTTTCTGGGCTAATGAAGTTGTACCATAGTCAATGTTCCGGTACACAGAGCAACCCCAAACACTTGTGTGGCTGTGTCTTTTTCATTTAAATTTTCCGAATCTATAGCACCATAAGTGGAAGTGCCCTAGGCTCTCTAGCTTGGTTTTCTCTTTGTTCCAGGAAACACCATCCACTTCTCCAGAGTGGCTGTTGGCAATTTACATCCTGCCCATCAGCATAACAAGTCTGCCAGTTCACCATGGCCGGTCCTGCCTCTCTGGATTTTACACTTCTTTCGGACGGCCCTTTTGATCGGTGGGAAGTGAGACTTCATTGTAGTGCGGATTTCCATTGCAGGCTTGCTTGGTTGGCCAAAAAGGGCGTATGCGTTTTTTCCTGAATATATTCAGGAAAAAACGCATACGTCCTTTTTGGCCAAGTGCATCACTGTCGAACTGCTGCCTCTTTTCCTACGATTTCAGAGCAATTCTTATCTACCACCTGATATCTGCTTTCTGCAATTCTGAGTCACGTTCAAGTCCTCTTCACAGCCTTCCTTCAATAAATTTTGGGATGATAGGGGTCATTTGGAACTCTGCAGGATTGTGAGTTACAGTGCCAAAAATCTCCTTTTCTCAACTCGCTTTCTTGTGAGCAGACCGCAAACCCGAAGAATTGCTTCAGGCCCTAATCTCGTTCCGGCATGGCACGCTGAGCCTTTGGTGAATTCTTCTTCCTGTAGGGATATCAGAGTTCAATGTGCCCGTCCAAACACATCGAGTTAGCCACTCATTCGCTCTCCTTATTCCTGTTCATCTTCCACAGAAATTGCAAACTGTGCCAAACAAGAGGTCAAAGGCACTGACTCTCCAACTTTGGAGAATGTTAATATCGCATCTGGAAAGGCGAACTCGAGTACCAGGGTGAGAAAATGGCGATGAGTTTTAAAAATTTTGCCTGATCACTTCGTGGACCATATTCTGGGTTTTCCATGCATATTTTAGCTGACGGATAAATCCCTTAAACGTGGAGATTTGGGACCCGTGGAATGGGAACCATGCACCATTACCTCAAAAGGTCTGCATTCCCTCACCAATAGTATCAGCCCCAAGTGTCCAGCCTTATCTCTCCCCCAGCTGTGGATGTAGAGGTGGTAAATCCAAGATTCCTCACAAGCCCTGAAGGACTTATTTAAGAATTTCTCTCTATTTCACAGTCCTTGTGTTTTCTTTTTCAAATTTATTTTTATAAGGGCAGTTAGCTTATTTACACTGTTGTGTGTATGCTGCTGTACACAAATGATTTTCTTATGGAGGCCTATAAATGTATGGGTTTTAAGTTTCTTCACAGTCAGGTATATTCCTAGGTTTTGAATACGGGGTGTTGAGTCCATTTCGGTGAGCAAGGAGTAGGTCTTGTCTAATATATATTTGGCTTATGGAATGGTATCTGTCCTAATGTCAACCTCTGGTTTTTTGCATCCTCCCCACTCTCCTTTCCCCTTAAGCAAGCATAAGTTTCTTTTGTAAATGTGAGACTCTGTTGTGTTTTGAAATGCAGTTCATGCGTAGTCGTGTTTACATTCCCGGTATTAGTGATATCTAATGATGTTTCTTTTTCTGTGTGACTTATTTCACTTAGAATCATCATAACTAAATCCACTCATTATGCTGCTACTGGTCTGTTGCCATTGATTTCATTGTTGAGTGATATTCCATTGTAGGGATGTACCACAACTTCTATATCCATTTTTCTCTTTCTGGGCTATTGAAGTTGTACCATAGTCCAGGTTCCCGTACACAGAGCAGCCCCAAACTTTGGTGTGGCTGTGTGTTTTTCATTTAAATTTTCCGAATCTATAGCACCATAAGTGGAAGTGCCCTAGGCTCTCTAGCTTGGTTTTTTCTTTGTTCCAGGAAACACCATCCACTTCCCCAGAGTGGATGTTGGCAATTTACATCCCGCCCATCAGCATAACAAGGCGGACGGTTCTCCATGGCCTGTCCTGCCTCTCTGGATTTTACACTTCTTTCGGACGGCCCTTTTGATCGGTGGGAAGTGAGACTTCATTGTAGTGCGGATTTCCATTGCAGGCTTGCTTGGTTGGCCAAAAAGGGCGTATGCGTTTTTTCCTGAATATATTCAGGAAAAAACGCATACGCCCCTTTTGGCCAAGTGCATCACTGTCGAACTGCTGCCTCTTTTCCTACGCTTTCAGAGCAATTCTTATCTACCACCTGATATCTGTTTTCTGCAATTCTGCGTCACGGTCAAGTCCTCTTCACCGCCTTCCTTCAATAAATTTTGGGATGATAGGGGTCATTTGGAACTCTGCAGGATTGTGAGTTACAGTGCCCAAAATCTCCTTTTCTCAACTCGCTTTCTTGTGAGCAGACCGCGAATCCGAAGAATTGCTTCAGGCCCTAATCTCGTTCCGGCAGGGCACGCTGAGCCTTTGGTGAATTCTTCTTCCTGTAGGGAAATCAGAGTTCAATGTGGCCGTCCAAACACATCGAGTTAGCCGCTCATTGGTTCTCCTTATTCCTGTTCATCTTCCACAGAAATTGCAAACTGTGCAAAACAAGAGGTCAAACGCACTGACTCTCCAAGTGGAGAGAATGTTAATATCGCAGCTGGAACGGCGAACTCGAGAACCAGGGGGCAAAAATGGCGATGAGTTTTAGAAATTTTGCCTGATCACTTCGTGGACCATACACTTTGTTTTCTATGCATATTTTAGCTGACGGATAAATCCCTTAAACGTGGAGATTTGGGACCCGTGGAATGGGAACCATGCACCATTACCTCAAAGGGTCTGCATTCCCTCACCAATAGTATCAGCCCCAAGTGTCCAGCCTTATCTCTCCCACAGCTGTGGATGTAGAGGTGGTAAATCCAAGATTCCTCACAAGCCCTGAAGGACTTACTTAAGAATATCTCTCTATTTCACAGTCCTTGTGTTTTCTTCTTCAATTATATTTTTTTCAGGGGATTTAGCTTATTTACACTGCTGTGTGTATGCTGCTGTACACAAATGATTTTCTTATGGAGACCTATAAATGTATGGGTTTTAAGTTTATTCACAGTCAGGTATATTCCTAGGTTTTGAATACGGGGTGTTGAGTCCATTTGGGTGAGCAAGGAGTAGGTCTTGTCTAATATATATATGGCTTATGGAATGGTATCTTTCCTAATATCAACCTCTGGTTTTATGCAGCCTCCCCACTCTCCTTTCCCCTTAAGCAAGCATAAGTTTCTTTTGTAAATGTGAGACTCCTTTGTGATTTGTAATGCAGTTCACGCGTAGCTGTGTTTACATTCCCGTTATTAGTGATATCTTATGATGTTTCTTTTTCTGTGTGACTTATTTCACTTAGAATCATCGTAACTAAATCCACTCATTATGCTGCTACTGGTCTGTTGCCATTGATTTCATTGTTGAGTGATATTCCATTGTAGGGATGTACCACAACTTCTATATCCATTTTTCTCTTTCTGGGCTATTGAAGTTGTACCATAGTCCAGGTTCCCGTACACAGAGCAGCCCCAAACCTTGGTGTGGCTGTGTCTTTTTCATTTAAATTTTCCGAATCTATAGCACCATAAGTGGAAGTGCCCTAGGCTCTCTAGCTTGGTTTTTTCTTTGTTCCAGGAAACACCATCCACTTCCCCAGAGTGGATGTTGGCAATTTACATCCCGCCCATCAGCATAACAAGGCGGACGGTTCTCCATGGCCTGTCCTGCCTCTCTGGATTTTACACTTCTTTCGGACGGCCCTTTTGATCGGTGGGAAGTGAGACTTCATTGTAGTGCGGATTTCCATTGCAGGCTTGCTTGGTTGGCCAAAAAGGGCGTATGCGTTTTTTCCTGAATATATTCAGGAAAAAACGCATACGCCCTTTTTGGCCAAGTGCATCACTGTCGAACTGCTGCCTCTTTTCCTACGCTTTCAGAGCAATTCTTATCTACCCCCTGATATCTGTTTTGTGCAATTCTGCGTCACGGTCAAGTCCTCTTCACCGCCCCTCTTCAATAAATGTTGGGATGATAGGGGTCATTTGGAACTCTGCAGGATTGTGAGTTACAGTGCCCAAAATCTCCTTTTCTCAACTCGCTTTCTTGTGAGCAGACCGCGAATCCGAAGAATTGCTTCAGGCCCTAATCTCGTTCCGGCATGGCACGCTGAGCCTTTGGTGAATTCTTCTTCCTGTAGGGAAATCAGAGTTCAATGTGGCCGTCCAAACACATCGAGTTAGCCGCTCATTGGTTCTCCTTATTCCTGTTCATCTTCCACAGAAATTGCAAACTGTGTCAAACAAGAGTTCAAAGGCACTGACTCTCCAAGTGGAGAGAATGTTAATATCGCAGCTGGAACGGCGAAGTCGAGAACCAGGGGGCAAAAATGGCGATAAGTTTTAGAAATTTTGCCTGATCACTTCGTGGACCATACACTTTGTTTTCTATGCATATTTTAGCTGACGGATAAATCCCTTAAACGTGGAGATTTGGGACCCGTGGAATGGGAACCATGTACCATTACCTCAAAGGGTCTGCATTCCCTCACAATAGTGTCAACCCCAAGTGTCCAGCCTTAACTCTCCCACAGCTGTGGATGTAGAGGTGTTAAATCCAAGATTCCTCACAAGCCCTGAAGGACTTATTTAAGAATTAATCTCTATTTCACAGTCCTTGTGTTTTCTTTTGAAAATTTATTTTTATTAGGGGATTTAGCTTATTTACACTGTTGTGTGTATGCTGCTGTACACAAATGATTTTCTTATGGAGACCTATAAATGTATGGGTTTTAATTTTCTTCATAGTCAGGTATATTCCTAGGTTTGGAATACGGGGTGTTGAATCCATTTGGTTGAGCAATGTGTAGGTCTTGTCTAATATATATTTGGCTTATGGAATGGTATCTGTCGTAATGTCAACCTCTGGTTTTATGCAGCCTCCCCACTCTCCTTTCCCCTTAAGCAAGCATAAGTTTCTTTTGTAAATGTGAGACTCTGTTGTGTTTTGAAATGCAGTTCATGCGTCGTCGTGTTTACATTCCCGGTGTTAGTGATATCTAATGATGTTTCTTTTTCTGTGTGACTTATTTCACTTAGAATCATCATAACTATATCCACTCATTATGCTGCTACTGGTCTGTTGCCATTGATTTCATTGTTGAGTGAGATTTCATTGTTAAGCGATATTCCATTGTAAGGATGTACCACAACTGCTATATCCATTTTTCTCTTTCTGGGCTAATGAAGTTGTACCATAGTCCAGGTTCCCGAACACAGAGCAGCCCCAAACTTTTGTGTGGCTGTGTCATTTTCATTGAAATTTTCCGAAACTATAGCACCATAAGTGGAAGTGCCCTAGGCTCTCTAGCTTGGTTTTTTCATTGTTCCAGGAAACACCATCCACTTCTCCAGAGTGGGTGTTGGCAATTTACATCCTGCCCATCAGCATAACAAGGCTGCCGGTTCTCCATGGCCTGTCCTGCCTCTCTGGATTTTACACTTTTTTCGGAAGGCCCTTTGGATCGGTGGGAAGTGAGACTTCCTTGTAGTGCAGATTTCCATTGCAGGCTTGCTTGGTTGGCCAAAAAGGGCGTATGCGTTTTTTCCTGAATATATTCAGGAAAAAACGCATACGCCCTTTTTGGCCAAGTGCATCACTGTCGAACTGCTGCCTCTTTTCCTACGCTTTCCGAGCAATTCTTATCTACCACCTGATATCTGCTTTCTGCAATTCTGAGTCACGTTCAAGTCCTCTTCACAGCCTTCCTTCAATAAATTTTGGGATGATAGGGGTCATTTGGAACTCTGCAGGATTGTGAGTTACAGTGCCAAAAATCTCCTTTTCTCAACTCGCTTTCTTGTGAGCTGACCGCAATCCCGAAGAATTGCTTCAGGCCCTAATCTCGTTCCGGCATGGCACGCTGAGCCTGTGGTGAATTCTTCTTCCTGTAGCGAAATCAGAGTTCAATGTGCCCGTCCAAACACATCGAGTTAGCCACTCATTCGTTCTCCTTATTCCTGTTCATCTTCCACAGAAATTGCAAACTGTGCCAAACAAGAGGTCAAAGGCACTGACTCTCCAAGTGGGGAGAATGTTAATATCGCATCTGGAAAGGCGAACTCGAGTACCAGGGTGCGAAAATGGCGATGAGTTTTAAAAATTTTGCCTGATCACTTCGTGGACCATATTCTGGGTTTTCCATGCATATTTTAGCTGACGGATAAATCCCTTAAACGTGGAGATTTGGGACCCGTGGAATGGGAACCATGCACCATTACCTCAAAAGGTCTGCATTCCCTCACCAATAGTATCAGCCCCAAGTGTCCAGCCTTATCTCTCCCCCAGCTGTGGATGTAGAGGTGGTAAATCCAAGATTCCTCACAAGCCCTGAAGGACTTATTTAAGAATTTCTCTCTATTTCACAGTCCTTGTGTTTTCTTTTTCAAATTTATTTTTATAAGGGCAGTTAGCTTATTTACACTGTTGTGTGTATGCTGCTGTACACAAATGATTTTCTTAAGGAGGCCTATAAATGTATGGGTTTTAAGTTTATTCACAGTCAGGTATATTCCTAGGTTTTGAATACGGGGTGTTGAGTCCATTTCGGTGAGCAAGGAGTAGGTCTTGTCTAATATATATTTGGCTTATGGAATGGTATCTGTCCTAATGTCAACCTCTGGTGTTTTGCAGCCTCCCCACTCTCCTTTCCCCTTAAGCAAGCATAAGTTTCTTTTGTAAATGTGAGACTCTGTTGTGTTTTGAAATGCAGTTCATGCGTAGTCGTGTTTACATTCCCGGTATTAGTGATATCTAATGATGTTTCTTTTTCTGTGTGACTTATTTCACTTAGAATCATCATAACTATATCCACTCATTATGCTGCTACTGGTCTGTTGCCATTGATTTCATTGTTGAGTGATATTCCATTGTAGGGATGTACCACAACTTCTATATCCATTTTTCTCTTTCTGGGCTATTGAAGTTGTACCATAGTCCAGGTTCCCGTACACAGAGCAGCCCCAAACTTTGGTGTGGCTGTGTCTTTTTCATTTAAATTTTCCGAATCTATAGCACCATAAGTGGAAGTGCCCTAGGCTCTCTAGCTTGGTTTTTTCTTTGTTCCAGGAAACACCATCCACTTCCCCAGAGTGGATGTTGGCAATTTACATCCCGCCCATCAGCATAACAAGGCGGACGGTTCTCCATGGCCTGTCCTGCCTCTCTGGATTTTACACTTCTTTCGGACGGCCCTTTTGATCGGTGGGAAGTGAGACTTCATTGTAGTGCGGATTTCCATTGCAGGCTTGCTTGGTTGGCCAAAAAGTGCGTATGCGTTTTTTCCTGAATATATTCAGGAAAAAACGCATACGCCCCTTTTGGCCAAGTGCATCACTGTCGAACTGCTGCCTCTTTTCCTACGCTTTCAGAGCAATTCTTATCTACCACCTGATATCTGTTTTCTGCAATTCTGCGTCACGGTCAAGTCCTCTTCACCGCCTTCCTTCAATAAATTTTGGGATGATAGGGGTCATTTGGAACTCTGCAGGATTGTGAGTTACAGTGCCCAAAATCTCCTTTTCTCAACTCGCTTTCTTGTGAGCAGACCGCGAATCCGAAGAATTGCTTCAGGCCCTAATCTCGTTCCGGCATGGCACGCTGAGCCTTGGGTGAATTCTTCTTCCTGTAGGGAAATCAGAGTTCAATGTGGCCGTCCAAACACATCGAGTTAGCCGCTCATTGGTTCTCCTTATTCCTGTTCATCTTCCACAGAAATTGCAAACTGTGTCAAACAAGAGGTCAAAGGCACTGACTCTCCAAGTGGAGAGAATGTTAATATCGCAGCTGGAACGGCGAAGTCGAGAACCAGGGGGCAAAAATGGCGATGAGTTTTAGAAATTTTGCCTGATCACTTCCTGGACCATACACTTTGTTTTCTATGCATATTTTAGCTGACGGATAAATCCCTTAAACGTGGAGATTTGGGACCCGTGGAATGGGAACCATGCACCATTACCTCAAAGGGTCTGCATTCCCTCACAAATGGTATCAGCCCCAAGTGTCCAGCCTTATCTCTCCCACAGCTGTGGATGTAGAGGTGGTAAATCCAAGATTCCTCACAAGACCTGATGGACATATTTAAGAATTTCTCTCTATTTCGCAGTCCTTGTGTTTTCTTTTTCAAATTTATTTTTATTAGGGGATTTAGCTTATTTACACTGCTGTGTGTATGCTGCTGTACACAAATGATTTTCTTATGGAGACCTATAAATGTATGGGTTTTAAGTTTATTCACAGTCAGGTATATTCCTAGGTTTTGAATACGGGGTGTTGAGTCCATTTGGGTGAGCAAGGAGTAGGTCTTGTCTAATATATATATGGCTAATGGAATGGTATCTGTCCTAATATCAACCTCTGGTTTTATGCAGCCTCCCCACTCTCCTTTCCCCTTAAGCAAGCATAAGTTTCTTTTGTAAATGTGAGACTCTGTTGTGATTTGTAATGCAGTTCACGCGTAGCCGTGTTTACATTCCCGGTATTAGTGATATCTTATGATGTTTCTTTTTCTGTGTGACTTATTTCACTTAGAATCATCGTAACTAAATCCACTCATTATGCTGCTACTGGTCTGTTGCCATTGATTTCATTGTTGAGTGATATTCCATTTTAGGGATGTACCACAACTTCTATATCCATTTTTCTCTTTCTGGGCTATTGAAGTTGTACCATAGTCCAGGTTCCCGTACACAGAGCAGCCCCAAACTTTGGTGTGGCTCTGTCTTTTTCACTTAAATTTTCCGAATCTATAACACCATAAGTGGAAGTGCCCTAGGCTCTCTAGCTTGATTTTTCTTTTTTCTAGGAAACACCATCCACTTCTCCAGAGTGGCTGTTGGCAATTTACATCCCGCGCATCAGCATAACAAGGCTGCCGGTTCTGCATGGCCTGTCCTGCCTATCTGGATTTTACACTTTTTTTGGACGGCCCTTTTGATCGGTTGGAATTTAGACTTCCTTGTAGTGCGGATTTCCATTGCAGGCTTGCTTGGTTGGCCAAAAAGGGCGTATACGTTTTTTCCTGAATATATTCAGGAAAAAACGCATACGCCCTTTTTGGCCAAGTGCATCACTGTCGAACTGCTGCCTCTTTTCCTACGCTTTCAGAGCAATTCTTATCTACCCCCTGATATCTGTTTTGTGCAATTCTGCGTCGTGTTCAAGTCCTCTTCAGAGCCTTCCTTCAATACATTTTTGGATGATAGGGGTCATTTGGAACTCTGCAGGATTGTGAGTTACAGTGCCAAAAATCTCCTTTTCTCAACTCGCTTTCTTGTGAGCTGACCGCAAACCCGAAGAATTGCTTCAGGCCCTAATCGCGTTCCTGCATGGCACGCTGTGCCTTTGGTGAATTCTGCTTCCTGTAGGGAAATCAGAGGTCAATGTGCCCGTCCAAACACATCAAGTTAGCCGCTCATTGGTTCTCCTTATTCCTGTTCATCTTCCACAGAAATTGCAAACTGTGCCAAACAAGAGTTCAAAGGCACTGACTCTCCAAGTGGAGAGAATGTTAATATCGCAGCTGGACCGGCGAACTCGAGAACCAGGGGGTGAAAATGGCGATGAGTTTTAGAAATATTGCCTGATCACTTCGTGGACCATATTCTGGGTTTTCCATGCATATTTTAGCTGAAGGATAAATCCCTTACACGTGGAGATTTGGGACCCGTGGAATGGGAACCATGCACCATGACCTCAAAGGGTCTGCATTCCCTCACAATAGTGTCAACCCCAAGTGTCCAGCCTTAACTCTCCCACAGCTGTGGATGTAGAGGTGTTAAATCCAAGATTCCTCACAAGCCCTGAAGGACTTATTTAAGAATTAATCTCTATTTCACAGTCCTTGTGTTTTCTTTTGAAAATTTATTTTTATAAGGGGATTTAGCTTATTTACACTGTTGTGTGTATGCTGCTGTACACAAATGATTTTCTTATGGAGACCTATAAATGTATGGGTTTTAATTTTCTTCATAGTCAGGTATATTCCTAGGTTTGGAATACGGGGTGTTGAGTCCATTTGGTTGAGCAATGTGTAGGTCTTGTCTAATATATATTTGGCTTATGGAATGGTATCTGTCGTAATGTCAACCTCTGGTTTTATGCAGCCTCCCCACTCTCCTTTCCCCTTAAGCAAGCATAAGTTTCTTTTGTAAATGTGAGACTCTGTTGTGTTTTGAAATGCAGTTCATGCGTCGTCGTGTTTACATTCCCGGTGTTAGTGATATCTAATGATGTTTCTTTTTCTGTGTGACTTATTTCACTTAGAATCATCATAACTATATCCACTCATTATGCTGCTACTGGTCTGTTGCCATTGATTTCATTGTTGAGTGAGATTTCATTGTTAAGCGATATTCCATTGTAAGGATGTACCACAACTGCTATATCCATTTTTCTCTTTCTGGGCTAATGAAGTTGTACCATAGTCCAGGTTCCCGAACACAGAGCAGCCCCAAACTTTTGTGTGGCTGTGTCATTTTCATTGAAATTTTCCGAAACTATAGCACCATAAGTGGAAGTGCCCTAGGCTCTCTAGCTTGGTTTTTTCATTGTTCCAGGAAACACCATCCACTTCTCCAGAGTGGGTGTTGGCAATTTACATCCTGCCCATCAGCATAACAAGGCTGCCGGTTCTCCATGGCCTGTCCTGCCTCTCTGGATTTTACACTTTTTTCGGAAGGCCCTTTGGATCGGTGGGAAGTGAGACTTCCTTGTAGTGCAGATTTCCATTGCAGGCTTGCTTGGTTGGCCAAAAAGGGCGTATGCGTTTTTTCCTGAATATATTCAGGAAAAAACGCATATGCCCTTTTTGGCCAAGTGCATCACTGTCGAACTGCTGCCTCTTTTCCTACGCTTTCCGAGCAATTCTTATCTACCACCTGATATCTGCTTTCTGCAATTCTGAGTCACGTTCAAGTCCTCTTCACAGCCTTCCTTCAATAAATTTTGGGATGATAGGGGTCATTTGGAACTCTGCAGGATTGTGAGTTACAGTGCCAAAAATCTCCTTTTCTCAACTCACTTTCTTGTGAGCTGACCGCAATCCCGAAGAATTGCTTCAGGCCCTAATCTCGTTCCGGCATGGCACGCTGAGCCTGTGGTGAATTCTTCTTCCTGTAGCGAAATCAGAGTTCAATGTGCCCGTCCAAACACATCGAGTTAGCCACTCATTCGTTCTCCTTATTCCTGTTCATCTTCCACAGAAATTGCAAACTGTGCCAAACAAGAGGTCAAAGGCACTGACTCTCCAAGTGGGGAGAATGTTAATATCGCATCTGGAAAGGCGAACTCGAGTACCAGGGTGCGAAAATGGCGAAGAGTTTTAAAAATTTTGCCTGATCACTTCGTGGACCATATTCTGGGTTTTCCATGCATATTTTAGCTGACGGATAAATCCCTTAAACGTGGAGATTTGGGACCCGTGGAAAGGGAACCATGCACCATTACCTCAAAATGTCTGCATTCCCTCACCAATAGTATCAGCCCCAAGTGTCCAGCCTTATCTCTCCCCCAGCTGTGGATGTAGAGGTGGTAAATCCAAGATTCCTCACAAGCCCTGAAGGACTTATTTAAGAATTTCTCTCTATTTCACAGTCCTTGTGTTTTCTTTTTCAAATTTATTTTTATAAGGGCAGTTAGCTTATTTACACTGTTGTGTGTATGCTGCTGTACACAAATGATTTTCTTATGGAGGCCTATAAATGTATGGGTTTTAAGTTTATTCACAGTCAGGTATATTCCTAGGTTTTGAATACGGGGTGTTGAGTCCATTTGGGTGAGCAAGGAGTAGGTCTTGTCTAATATATATATGGCTTATGGAATGGTATCTGTCCTAATATCAACCTCTGGTTTTATGCAGCCTCCCCACTCTCCTTTCCCCTTAAGCAAGCATAAGTTTCTTTTGTAAATGTGAGACTCTGTTGTGATTTGTAATGCAGTTCACGCGTAGCCGTGTTTACATTCCCGGTATTAGTGATATCTTATGATGTTTCTTTTTCTGTGTGACTTATTTCACTTAGAATCATCGTAACTAAATCCACTCATTATGCTGCTACTGGTCTGTTGCCATTGATTTCATTGTTGAGTGATATTCCATTGTAGGGATGTACCACAACTTCTATATCCATTTTTCTCTTTCTGGGCTATTGAAGTTGTACCATAGTCCAGGTTCCCGTACACAGAGCAGCCCCAAACTTTGGTGTGGCTGTGTCTTTTTCACTTAAATTTTCCGAATCTATAGCACCATAAGTGGAAGTGCCCTAGGCTCTCTAGCTTGGTTTTTTCTTTGTTCCAGGAAACACCATCCACTTCCCCAGAGTGGATGTTGGCAATTTACATCCCGCCCATCAGCATAACAAGGCGGACGGTTCTCCATGGCCTGTCCTGCCTCTCTGGATTTTACACTTCTTTCGGACGGCCCTTTTGATCGGTGGGAAGTGAGACTTCATTGTAGTGCAGATTTCCATTGCAGGCTTGCTTGGTTGGCCAAAAAGGGCGTATGCGTTTTTTCCTGAATATATTCAGGTAAAAACGCATACGCCCCTTTTGGCCAAGTTCATCACTGTCGAACTGCTGCCTCTTTTCCTACGCTTTCAGAGCAATTCTTATCTACCACCTGATATCTGTTTTCTGCAATTCTGTGTCACGGTCAAGTCCTCTTCACCGCCTTCCTTCAATAAATTTTGGTATGATAGGGGTCATTTGGAACTCTGCAGGATTGTGAGTTACAGTGCCCAAAATCTCCTTTTCTCAACTCGCTTTCTTGTGAGCAGACCACGAATCCGAAGAATTGCTTCAGGCCCTAATCTCGTTCCGGCATGGCACGCTGAGCCTTTGGTGAATTCTTCTTCCTTTAGGGAAATCAGAGTTCAATGTGCCCGTCCAAACACATCGAGTTAGCCGCTCATTGGTTCTGCTTATTCCTGTTCATCTTCCACAGAAATTGCAAACTGTGCCAAACAAGAGGTCAAAGGCACTGACTCTCCAAGTGGAGAGAATGTTAATATCGGAGCTGGAACGGTGAACTCGAGAACCAGGGGGCGAATATGGCGATGAGTTTTAGAAATTTTGCCTGATCACTTCGTGGACCATATTCTTTGTTTTCTATGCATATTTTAGCTGATGGATAAATCCCTTAAACGTGGAGATTTGGGACCCGTGGAATGGGAACCATGCACCATTACCTCAAAGGGTCTGCATTCCCTCAACAATAGTATAAGCCCCAAGTGTCCAGCCTTAACTCTCCCACAGCTCTGGATGTAGAGGTGGTAAATCCAAGATTCCTCACAAGCCCTGAAGGACTTATTTAAGAATTTCTCTCTAATTCACAGTCCTTGTGTTTTCTTTTTCAAATTTATTTTTATTAGGGGATTTAGCTTATTTACACTGCTGTGTGTATGCTGCTGTACACAAATGATTTTCTTACGGAGACCTGTAAATGTATGGGTTTTAATTTTCTCCAAAGTCAGGTATATTCCTAGGTTTTGAATACGGGGTGTTGAGTCCATTTTGTTGAGCAAGGAGTAGGTCTTGTCTAATATATATTTGGCTTATGGAATGGTATCTGTCGTAATGTCAACCTCTGGTTTTATGCAGCCTCCCCACTCTCCTTTCCCCTTAAGCAAGCCTAAGTTTCTTTTGTAAATGTGAGACTCTGTTGTGTTTTGAAATGCAGTTGATGCGTAGCCGTGTTTACATTCCCGGTATTAGTGATATCTTATGATGTTTCTTTTTCTGTGTGACTTATTTCACTTAGAATCATCGTACCTAAATCCACTCATTATGCTGCTACTTGTCTGTTGCCATTGATTTCATTGTTGAGTGATATTCCATTGTAGGGATGTACCACAACTTCTGTATCCATTTTTCTCTTTCTGGGCTATTGAAGTTGTACCATAGTCCAGGTTCCAGTACACAGAGCAGCCCCAAAGTTTGGTGTGGCTGTGTCTTTGTCATTTAAATTTTCCGAATCTATAGCACCATAAGTGGAAGTGCCCAGGCTCTTTAGCTTGGTTTTTTCTTTGTTCCAGGAAACACCATCCACTTCTCCAGAGCGGCTGTTGGCAATTTACATCCCGCCCATCAGCATAACAAGGCTGCCGGTTCTCCATGGCCTGTCCTGCCTCTCTGGATTTTACACTTCTTTCGGACGGCCCTTTTGATCGGTGGGAAGTGAGACTTCATTGTAGTGCGGATTTCCATTGCAGGCTTGCTTGGTTGGCCAAAAAGGGCGTATGCGTTTTTTCCTGAATATATTCAGGAAAAAACGCATACGCCCTTTTTGGCCAAGTGCATCACTGTCGAACTGCTGCCACTTTTCCTACGCTTTCAGAGCAATTCTTATCTACCACCTGATATCTGTTTTCTGCAATTCTGCGTCGCGTTCAACTCCTCTTCACAGCCTTCCTTCAATAAATTTTGGGATGAGAGGGGTCATTTGGAACTCTGCAGGATTGTGAGTTACAGTGCCAAAAATCTCCTTTTCTCAACTCGCTTTCTTGTGACAAGACTGCAAATCCGAAGAATTGCTTCAGGCCCTAATCTCGTTCCGGCATGGCACGCTGAGCCTTTGGTGAATTCTTCTTCCTTTAGGGAAATCAGAGTTCAATGTGCCCGTCCAAACACATCGAGTTAGCCACTCATTGGTTCTCCTTATTCCTGTTCATCTTCCACAGAAATTGCAAACTGTGCCAAACAAGAGGTCAAAGGCACTGACTCTCCAGGTGGAGAGAATGTTAATATCGGAGCTGGAACGGTGAACTCGAGAACCAGGGGGCGAATATGGCGATGAGTTTTAGAAATTTTGCCTGATCACTTCGTGGACCATATTCTTTGTTTTCTATGCATATTTTAGCTGACGGATAAATCCCTTAAACGTGGAGATTTGGGACCCGTGGAATGGGAACCATGCACCATTACCTAAAAGGGTCTGCATTCCCTCACCAATAGTATCAGCCCCAAGTGTCCAGCCTTCTCTCTCCCCCAGCTGTGGATGTAGAGGTGGTAAATCCAAGATTCCTCACAAGCACTGAAGGACTTATTTAAGAATTTCTCTCTATTTTAGAGTCCTTGTGTTCTCGTTTTCAAATTTATTTTTATTAGGGGATTTAGCTTATTTACACTGCTGTGTGTATGCTGCTGTACACAAATGATTTTCTTACGGAGACCTGTAAATGTATGGGTTTTAATTTTCTCCAAAGTCAGGTATATTCCTAGGTTTTGAATACGGGATGTTGAGTCCATTTGGTTGAGCACGTGTAGGTCTTGTCTAATATATATTTGGCTTATGGAATGGTATCTGTCCTAATGTCAACCTCTGGTTTTATGCAGCCTCCCCACTCTCCTTTCCCCTTAAGCAAGCCTAAGTTTCTTTTGTAAATGTGAGACTCTGTTGTGTTTTTAAATGCAGTTGACGCGTAGCCGTGTTTACATTCCCGGTATTAGTGATATCTTATGATGTTTCTTTTTCTGTGTGACTTATTTCACTTAGAATCATCGTAACTAAATCGACTCATTATGCTGCTACTGGTCTGTTGCCATTGATTTCATTGTTGAGTGATATTCCATTGTAGGGATGTACCACAACTTTTATATCCATTTTTCTCTTTCTGTGCTATTGAAGTTGTACCATAGTCCAGGTCCCCGTACAAAGAGCAGCCCCAAACTTTTGTGTGGTTGTGTCTTTTTCATTTAAATTTTCCGAATCTATAGCACCATAAGTGGAAGTGCCCTAGGCTCTCTAGCTTGTTTTTTCCTTTGTTCCAGGAAACACCATCCACTTCTCCAGAGTGGCTGTTGGCAATTTACATCCCGCCCATCAGCATAACAAGGCTGCCGGTTCTCCATGGCCTGTCCTGCCTCTCTGGATTTTACACTTCTTTCGGACGGCCCTTTTGATCGGTGGGAAGTGAGACTTCATTGTAGTGCGGATTTCCATTGCAGGCTTGCTTGGTTGGTCAAAAAGGGCGTATGCGTTTTTTCCTGAATATATTCAGGGAAAAACGCATACGCCCTTTTTGGCCAAGTGCATCACTTTCGAACTGCGGCCTCTTTTCTTACGCTTTCAGAGCAGTTCTTTTCTACCACCTGATATCTGTTTTCTGCAATTCTGCGTCGCGTTCAAGTCCTCTTCACAGCCTTCCTTCAATAAATTTTGGGATGATAGGGGTCATTTGGAACTCTGCCGGACTGTGAGTTACAGTGCCAAAAATCTCCTTTTCTCAACTCGCTTTCTTGTGAGCAGACTGCAAATCTGAAGAATTGCTTCAGGCCCTAATCTCGTTCCGGCATGGCATGCTGAGCCTTTGGTGAATTCTTCTTCCTGTAGGGAAATCAGAGTTCAATGTGCCCGTCCAAACAGATCGAGTTAGCCGCTCATTGGTTCTCCTTATTCTTGTTCATCTTCCACAGAAATTGCAAACTGTGCCAAACAAGAGGTCAAAGACACTGACTCTCCAAGTGGAGAGAATGTTAATATCGCAGCTGGAACGGCGAACTCGAGAACCAGGGGCCGAAAATGGCAATGAGTTTTAGAAATTTTGCCTGATCACTTTGTGGACCATATTCTTTGTTTTCTATGCATATTTTAGCTGACGGATAAATCCCTTAAACGTGGAGATTTGGGACCCGTGGAATGGGAACCATGCACCATGACCTCAAAGGGTCTGCATTCCCTCACCAATAGTATCAGCCCCAAGTGTCCAGCCTTATCTCTCCCCCAGCTGTGGATGTAGAGGTGGTAAATCCAAGATTCCTCACAAGCCCTGAAGGACTTATTTAAGAATTTCTCTCTATTTCGCAGTCCTTGTGTTTTCTTTTTCAAATTTATTTTTATTAGGGGATTTAGCTTATTTACACTGCTCTGTGTATGCTGCTGTACACAAATGATTTTCTTACGGAGACCTGTAAATGTATGGGTTTTAATTTTCTCCAAAGTCAGGTATATTCCTAGGTTTTGAATACGGGGTGTTGAGTCCATTTGGTTGAGCAAGGAGTAGGTCTTGTCTAATATATATTTGGCTTATGGAATGGTATCTGTCCTAATGTCAACCTCTGGTTTTATGCAGCCTCCCCACTCTCCTTTCCCCTTAAGCAAGCCTAAGTTTCTTTTGTAAATGTGAGACTCTGTTGTGTTTTTAAATGCAGTTGACGCGTAGCCGTGTTTACATTCCCGGTATTAGTGATATCTTATGATGTTTCTTTTTCTGTGTGACTTATTTCACTTAGAATCATCGTAACTAAATCCACTCATTATGCTGCTACTGGTCTGTTGCCATTGATTTCATTGTTGATTGATATTCCATTGTAGGGATGTACCACAACTTCTATATCCATTTTTCTCTTTCTGGGCTATTGAAGTTGAACCATAGTCCACGTTCCCGTACACAGAGCAGCCCCAAACTTTGGTGTGGCTGTGTCTTTGTCATTTAAATTTTCCGAATCTATAGCACCATAAGTGGAAGTGCCCGAGGGTCTCTAGCTTGGTTTTTTCTTTGTTCCAGGAAACACCATCCACTTCTCCAGAGTGGCTGTTGGCAATTTACATCCCGCCCATCAGCATAATAAGGCTGCCGGTTCTCCATGGCCTGTCCTGCCTCTCTGGATTTTACACTTTTTGCGGACGGCCATTTTGTTCGGTGGTAAGTGAGACTTCATTGTAGTGCGGATTTCCATTGCAGGCTTGCTTGGTTGGCCAAAAACGGTGTATGCGTTTTTTCCTGAATATATTCAGGAAAAAAAGCATACGCCCTTTTTGGCCAAGTGCATCACTGTCGAACTGCTGCCTCTTTTCCTACGCTTTCAGAACAATTCTTATTTACCACCTGATATCTCTTTTCTGCAATTCTGCGTCGCGTTCAAGTCCTCTTCACAGCCTTCCTTCAATAAATTTTCGGATGATAGGGGTCATTTGGAACTCTGCAGGATTGTGAGTTACAGTGCCAAAAATCTCCTTTTCTCAACTCGCTTTCTTGTGAGCAGACAGCAAATCCGAAGAATTGCTTCAGGCCCTAATCTCTTCTGGCATGGCACGCTGAGCCTTTGGTGAATTCTTCTTCCTGTAGGGAAATCAGAGTTCAATGTGCCCGTCCAAACACATCGAGTTAGCCGCTCATTGGTTCTCCTTATTCCTGTTCATCTTCCACAGAAATTGCAAACTGTGTCAAACAAGAGGTCAAAGGCACTGACTCTCCAAGTGGAGAGAATGTTAATATCGCAGCTGGAATGGCGAACTCGAGAACCAGGGGGCGAAAGTGGTGATGAGTTGTAGAAATTTTGCCTGATCACTTCGTGGACCATACAGTTTGTTTTCTATGCATATTTTAGCTGACAGATAAATCCCTTAAACGTGGAGATTTGGGACCCGTGGAATGGGAACCATGCACCATTACCTCAAAGGGTCTGCATTCCCTCACCAATAGTATCAGCCCCAAGTGTCCAGCCTTATCTCTCCCCGAGCTGTGGATGTAGAGGTGGTAAATCCAAGATTCCTCACAAGCCCTGAAGGAATTATTTTACAATTTCTCTCTATTTCACAGTCCTTGTGTTTTCTTTTTCAAATTTATTTTTATTAGGGGATTTAGCTTATTTACACTGCTGTGTGTATGCTGCTGTACACAAATGATTTTCTTACGGAGACCTGTAAATGTATGGGTTTTAATTTTCTCCAAAGTCAGGTATATTCCTAGGTTTTGAATACGGGGTGTTGAGTCCATTTGGTTGAGCAAGGTGTAGGTCTTGTCTAATATATATTTGGCTTATGGAATGGTATCTGTCCTAATGTCAACCTCTGGTTTTATGCAGCCTCCCCACTCTCCTTTCCCCTTAAGCAAGCCTAAGTTTCTTTTGTAAATGTGAGACTCTGTTGTGTTTTGAAATGCAGTTGACGCGTAGCCGTGTTTACATTCCCGGTATTAGTGATATCTTATGATGTTTCTTTTTCTGTGTGACTTATTTCACTTAGAATCATCGTAACTAAATCGACTCATTATGCTGCTACTGGTCTGTTGCCATTGATTTCATTGTTGAGTGATATTCCATTGTAGGGATGTACCACAACTTTTATATCCATTTTTCTCTTTCTGTACTATTGAAGTTGTACCATAGTCCAGGTCCCCGTACAAAGAGCAGCCCCAAACTTTTGTGTGGTTGTGTCTTTTTCATTTAAATTTTCCGAATCTATAGCACCATAAGTGGAAGTGCCCTAGGCTCTCTAGCTTGTTTTTTTCTTTGTTCCAGGAAACACCATCCACTTCCCCAGAGTGGCTGTTGGCAAATTACATCCCGCCCATCAGCATAACAAGGCTGCCGGTTCTCCATGGCCTGTCCTGCCTCTCTGGATTTTACACTTCTTTCGGACGGCCCTTTTGATCGGTGGGAAGTGAGACTTCATTGTAGTGCGGATTTCCATTGCAGGCTTGCTTGGTTGGTCAAAAAGGGCGTATGCGTTTTATCCTGAATATATTCAGGAAAAAACGCATACGCCCTTTTTGGCCAAGTGCATCACTGTCGAACTGCGGCCTCTTTTCTTACGCTTTCAGAGCAATTCTTTCCTACCACCTGATATCTGTTTTCTGCAATTCTGCGTCGCGTTCAAGTCCTCTTCACAGCCTTCCTTCAATAAATTTTGGGATGATAGGGGTCATTTGGAACTCTGCAGGACTGTGAGTTACAGTGCCAAAAATCTCCTTTTCTCAACTCGCTTTCTTGTGAGCAGACTGCAAATCTGAAGAATTGCTTCAGGCCCTAATCTCGTTCCGGCATGGCATGCTGAGCCTTTGGTGAATTCTTCTTCCTGTAGGGAAATCAGAGTTCAATGTGCCCGTCCAAACAGATCGAGTTAGCCGCTCATTGGTTCTCCTTATTCTTGTTCATCTTCCACAGAAATTGCAAACTGTGCCAAACAAGAGGTCAAAGGCACTGACTCTCCAAGTGGAGAGAATGTTAATATCGCAGCTGGAACGGCAAACTCGAGAACCAGGGGCCGAAAATGGCGATGAGTTTTAGAAATTTTGCCTGATCACTTCGTGGACCATATTCTTTGTTTTCTATGGATATTTTAGCTGACGGATAAATCCCTTAAACGTGGAGATTTGGGACCCGTGGAATGGGAACCATGCACCATTACCTCAAAGGGTCTGCATTCCCTCACCAATAGTATCAGCCCCAAGTGTCCAGCCTTATCTCTCCCCCAGCTGTGGATGTAGAGGTGGTAAATCCAAGATTCCTCACAAGCCCTGAAGGACTTATTTAAGAATTTCTCTCTATTTTGCAGTCCTTGTGTTTTCTTTTTCAAATTTATTTTTATTAGGGGATTTAGCTTATTTACACTGCTGTGTGTATGCTGCTGTACACAAATGATTTTCTTACGGAGACCTGTAAATGTATGGGTTTTAATTTTCTCCAAAGTCAGGTATATTCCTAGGTTTTGAATACGGGGTGTTGAGTCCATTTGGTTGAGCAAGGAGTAGGTCTTGTCTAATATATATTTGGCTTATGGAATGGTATCTGTCCTAATGTCAACCTCTGGTTTTATGCAGCCTCCCCACTCTCCTTTCCCCTTAAGCAAGCCTAAGTTTCTTTTGTAAATGTGAGACTCTGTTGTGTTTTGAAATGCAGTTGACGCGTAGCCGTGTTTACATTCCCGGTATTAGTGATATCTTATGATGTTTCTTTTTCTGTGTGACTTATTTCACTTAGAATCATCGTAACTAAATCCACTCATTATGCTGCTACTGGTCTGTTGCCATTGATTTCATTGTTGATTGATATTCCATTGTAGGGATGTACCACAACTTCTCTATCCATTTTTCTCTTTCTGGGCTATTGAAGTTGTACCATAGTCCACGTTCCCGTACACAGAGCAGCCCCAAACTTTGGTGTGGCTGTGTCTTTGTCATTTAAATTTTCCGAATCTATAGCACCATAAGTGGAAGTGCCCGAGGGTCTCTAGCTTGGTTTTTTCTTTGTTCCAGGAAACACCATCCACTTCTCCAGAGTGGCTGTTGGCAATTTACATCCCGCCCATCAGCATAACAAGGCTGCCGGTTCTCCATGGCCTGTCCTGCCTCTCTGGATTTTACACTTTTTGCGGACGGCCATTTTGTTCGGTGGGAAGTGAGACTTCATTGTAGTGCGGATTTCCATTGCAGGCTTGCTTGGTTGGCCAAAAACGGCGTATGCGTTTTTTCCTGAATATATTCAGGAAAAAAAGCATACGCCCTTTTTGGCCAAGTGCATCACTGTCGAACTGCTGCCTCTTTTCCTACGCTTTCAGAACAATTCTTATTTACCACCTGATATCTGTTTTCTGCAATTCTGCGTCGCGTTCAAGTCCTCTTCACAGCCTTCCTTCAATAAATTTTCGGATGATAGGGGTCATTTGGAACTCTGCAGGATTGTGAGTTACAGTGCCAAAAATCTCCTTTTCTCAACTCGCTTTCTTGTGAGCAGACAGCAAATCCGAAGAATTGCTTCAGGCCCTAATCTCTTCTGGCATGGCACGCTGAGCCTTTGGTGAATTCTTCTTCCTGTAGGGAAATCAGTGTTCAATGTGCCCGTCCAAACACATCGAGTTAGCCGCTCATTGGTTCTCCTTATTCCTGTTCATCTTCCACAGAAATTGCAAACTGTGTCAAACAAGAGGTCAAAGGCACTGACTCTCCAAGTGGAGAGAATGTTAATATCGCAGCTGGAACGGCGAACTCGAGAACCAGGGGGCGAAAGTGGTGATGAGTTGTAGAAATTTTGCCTGATCACTTCGTGGACCATACAGTTTGTTTTCTATGCATATTTTAGCTGACAGATAAATCCCTAAAACGTGGAGATTTGGGACCCGTGGAATGGGAACCATGCACCATTACCTCAAAGGGTCTGCATTCCCTCACCAATAGTATCAGCCCCAAGTGTCCAGCCTTATCTCTCCCCGAGCTGTGGATGTAGAGGTGGTAAATCCAAGATTCCTCACAAGCCCTGAAGGACTTATTTAAGAATTTCTCTCTATTTCACAGTCCTTGTGTTTTCTTTTTCAAATTTATTTTTATTAGGGGATTTAGCTTATTTACACTGCTGTGTGTATGCTGCTGTACACAAATGATTTTCTTACGGAGACCTGTAAATGTATGGGTTTTAATTTTCTCCAAAGTCAGGTATATTCCTAGGTTTTGAATACGGGGTGTTGAGTCCATTTGGTTGAGCAAGGTGTAGGTCTTGTCTAATATATATTTGGCTTATGGAATGGTATCTGTCCTAATGTCAACCTCTGGTTTTATGCAGCCTCCCCACTCTCCTTTCCCCTTAAGCAAGCCTAAGTTTCTTTTGTAAATGTGAGACTCTGTTGTGTTTTGAAATGCAGTTGACGCGTAGCCGTGTTTACATTCCCGGTATTAGTGATATCTTATGATGTTTCTTTTTCTGTGTGACTTATTTCACTTAGAATCATCGTAACTAAATCGACTCATTATGCTGCTACTGGTCTGTTGCCATTGATTTCATTGTTGAGTGATATTCCATTGTAGGGATGTACCACAACTTTTATATCCATTTTTCTCTTTCTGTGCTATTGAAGTTGTACCATAGTCCAGGTCCCCGTACAAAGAGCAGCCCCAAACTTTTGTGTGGTTGTGTCTTTTTCATTTAAATTTTCCGAATCTATAGCACCATAAGTGGAAGTGCCCTAGGCTCTCTAGCTTGGTTTTTTCTTTGTTCCAGGAAACACCATCCACTTCTCCAGAGTGGCTGTTGGCAATTTACATCCCGCCCATCAGCATAACAAGGCTGCCGATTCTCCATGGCCTGTCCTGCCTCTCTGGATTTTACACTTCTTTCGGACGGCCCTTTTGATCGGTGGGAAGTGAGACTTCATTGTAGTGCGGATTTCCATTGCAGGCTTGCTTGGTTGGTCAAAAAGGGCGTATGCGTTTTTTCCTGAATATATTCAGGAAAAAACGCATACGCCCTTTTTGGCCACGTGCATCACTGTCGAACTGCTGCCTCTTTTCCTACGCTTTCAGAGCAATTCTTATCTACCACCTGATATCTGTTTTCTGCAATTCTGCGTCTCGTTCAAGTCCTCTTCACAGCCTTCCTTCAATAAATGTTGGGATGATAGGGGTCATTTGGAACTCTGCAGGACTGTGAGTTACAGTGCCAAAAATCTCCTTTTCTCAACTCACTTTCTTGTGAGCAGACCGCAAATCCGAAGAATTGCTTCAGGCCCTAATCTCGTTCCGGCATGGCACGCTGAGCCTTTGGTGAATTCTCCTTCCTTTAGGGAAATCAGAGTTCAATGTGCCCGTCCAAATAGATCGAGTTAGCAGCTCATTGGTTCTCCTTATTCCTGTTCATCTTCCACAGAAATTACAAACTGTGCCAAACAAGAGGTCAAAGGCACTGACTCTCCAAGTGGAGAGAATGTTAATATCGCAGCTGGAACGGCGAACTTGAGAACCAGGGGGCGAAAATGGCGATGAGTTTTAGATATTTTGCCTGATCACTTTGTGGACCATATTCTTTGTTTTCTATGCATATTTTAGCTGACGGATAAATCCCTTAAACGTGGAGATTTGGGACCCGTGGAATGGGAACCATGCACCATTACCTCAAAGGGTCTGCATTCCCTCACCAATAGTATCAGCCCCAAGTGTCCAGCCTTATCTCTCCCCGAGCTGTGGATGTAGAGGTGGTAAATCCAAGATTCCTCACAAGCCCTGAAGGAGTTATTTAAGAATTTCTCTCTATTTCACGGTCCTTGTGTTTTCTTTTTCAAATTTATTTTTATTAGGGGATTTAGCTTATTTACACTGCTGTGTGTATGCTGCTGTACACAAATGATTTTCTTACGGAGACCTGTAAATGTATGGGTTTTAATTTTCTCCAAAGTCAGGTACATTCCTAGGTTTTGAATACGGGATGTTGAGTTCATTTGGTTGAGCAAGGAGTAGGTCTTGTCTAATATATATTTGGCTTATGGAATGGTATCTGTCCTAATGTCATCCTCTGGTTTTATGCAGCCTCCCCACTCTCCTTTCCCCTTAAGCAAGCCTAAGTTTCTTTTGTAAATGTGAGACTCTGTTGTGTTTTTAAATGCAGTTGACGCGTAGCCGTGTTTACATTCCCAGTATTAGTGATATCTTATGATGTTTCTTTTTCTGTGTGACTTATTTCACTTAGAATCATCGTAACTAAATCCACTCATTATGCTGCTACTGGTCTGTTGCCATTGATTTCATTGTTGATTGATATTCCATTGTAGGGATGTACCACAACTTCTATATCCATTTTTCTCTTTCTGGGCTATTGAAATTGTACCATAGTCCAGGTTCCCGTACACCGAGCAGCCCCAAACTTTGGTGTGGCTGTGTCTTTGTCATTTAAATTTTCCGAATCTATAGCACCATAAGTGGAAGTGCCCTAGGCTCTCTAGCTTGGTTTTTTCTTTGTTCCAGGAAACACCATCCACTTCTCCAGAGTGGCTGTTGGCAATTTACATCCCGCCCATCAGCATAACAAGGCTGCCAGTTCTCCATGGCCTGTCCTGCCTCTCTGGATTTTACACTTTTTTCGGACGGCCCTTTTGATCGGTGGGAAGTGAGACTTCATTGTAGTGCGGATTTCCATTGCAGGCTTGCTTGGTTGGCCAAAAAGGGCATATGCGTTTTTTCATGAATATATTCAGGAAAAATGGCATACGCCGTTTTTGGCCAAGTGCATCACTGTCGAACTGCTGCCTCTTTTCCTACGCTTTCAGAGCAGTTCTTATCTACCACCTGATATCTGTTTTCTGCAATTCTGCGTCACGTTCAAGTCCTCTTCACAGCCTTCCTTCAATAAATGTTGGGATGATAGGGGTCATTTGGAACTCTGCAGGACTGTGAGTTACAGTGCCAAAAATCTCCTTTTCTCAACTCACTTTCTTGTGAGCAGACCGCAAATCCGAAGAATTGCTTCAGGCCCTAATCTCGTTCCGGCATGGCACGCTGAGCCTTTGGTGAATTCTTCTTCCTTTAGGGAAATCAGAGTTCAATGTGCCCGTCCAAACACATCGAGTTAGCCGCTCATTGGTTCTCCTTATTCCTGTTCATCTTCCACAGAAATTGCAAACTGTGCCAAACAAGAGGTCAAAGGCACTGACTCTCCAAGTGGAGAGAATGTTAATATCGCAGCTGGAACGGCGAACTCGAGAACCAGGGGGCGAAAATTGCGATGAGTTTTAGAAATTTTGCCTGATCACTTTGTGGACCATATTCTTTGTTTTCTATGCATATTTTAGCTGACGGATAAATCCCTTAAACGTGGAGATTTGGGACCCGTGGAATGGGAAACATGCACCATTACTTAAAAGGGTCTGCATTCCCTCACCAATAGTATCAGCCCCAAGTGTCCAGCCTTATCTCTCCCCGAGCTGTGGATGTAGAGGTGGTAAATCCAAGATTCCTCACAAGCCCTGACGGACTTATTTAAGAATTTCTCTCTATTTCACAGTCCTTGTGTTTTCTTTTTCAAATTTATTTTTATTAGGGGATTTAGCTTATTTACACTGCTGTGTGTATGCTGCTGTACACAAATGATTTTCTTACGGAGACCTGTAAATGTATGGGTTTTAATTTTCTCCAAAGTCAGGTATATTCCTAGGTTTTGAATACGGGGTGTTGAGTCCATTTGGTTGAGCAAGGTGTAGGTCTTGTATAATATATATTTGGCTTATGGAATGGTATCTGTCCTAATGTCAACCTCTGGTTTTATGCAGCCTCCCCACTCTCCTTTCCCCTTAAGCAAGCCTAAGTTTCTTTTGTAAATGTGAGACTCTGTTGTGTTTTGAAATGCAGTTGACGCGTAGCCGTGTTTACATTCCCGGTATTAGTGATATCTTATGATGTTTCTTTTTCTGTGTGACTGATTTCACTTAGAATCATCGTAACTAAATCCACTCATTATGCTGCTACTGGTCTGTTGCCATTGATTTCATTGTTGAGTGATATTCCATTGTAGGGATGTACCACAACTTCTGTATCCATTTTTCTCTTTCTGGGCTATTGAAGTTGTACCATAGTCCAGGTTCCAGTACACAGAGCAGCCCCAAACTTTGGTGTGGCTGTGTCTTTGTCATTTAAATTTTCCGAATCTATAGCACCATAAGTGGAAGTGCCCAGGCTCTTTAGCTTGGTTTTTTCTTTGTTCCAGGAAACACCATCCACTTCTCCAGAGTGGCTGTTGGCAATTTACATCCCGCCCATCAGCATAACAAGGCTGCTGGTTCTCCATGGCCTGTCCTGTCTCTCTGGATTTTACACGTTTTTCGGACGGCCCTTTTGATCAGTGGGAAGTGAGACTTCATTCTAGTGCGGATTTCCATTGCAGGCTTGCTTGGTTGGCCAAAAAGGGCGTATGCGTTTTTTCCTGAATATATTCAGGAAAAAACGCATACGCCCTTTTTGGCCAAGTGCATCACTGTCGAACTGCTGCCACTTTTCCTACGCTTTCAGAGCAATTCTTATCTACCACCTGATATCTGTTTTCTGCAATTCTGCGTCGCGTTCAACTCCTCTTCACAGCCTTCCTTCAATAAATTTTGGGATGAGAGGGGTCATTTGGAACTCTGCAGGATTGTGAGTTACAGTGCCAAAAATCTCCTTTTCTCAACTCGCTTTCTTGTGACAAGACTGCAAATCCGAAGAATTGCTTCAGGCCCTAATCTCGTTCCGGCATGGCACGCTGAGCCTTTGGTGAATTCTTCTTCCTTTAGGGAAATCAGAGTTCAATGTGCCCGTCCAAACACATCGAGTTAGCCACTCATTGGTTCTCCTTATTCCTGTTCATCTTCCACAGAAATTGCAAACTGTGCCAAACAAGAGGTCAAAGGCACTGACTCTCCAGGTGGAGAGAATGTTAATATCGGAGCTGGAACGGTGAACTCGAGAACCAGGGGGCGAATATGGCGATGAGTTTTAGAAATTTTGCCTGATCACTTCGTGGACCATATTCTTTGTTTTCTATGCATATTTTAGCTGACGGATAAATCCCTTAAACGTGGAGATTTGGGACCCGTGGAATGGGAACCATGCACCATTACCTAAAAGGGTCTGCATTCCCTCACCAATAGTATCAGCCCCAAGTGTCCAGCCTTCTCTCTCCCCCAGCTGTGGATGTAGAGGTGGTAAATCCAAGATTCCTCACAAGCACTGAAGGACTTATTTAAGAATTTCTCTCTATTTTAGAGTCCTTGTGTTCTCGTTTTCAAATTTATTTTTATTAGGGGATTTAGCTTATTTACACTGCTGTGTGTATGCTGCTGTACACAAATGATTTTCTTACGGAGACCTGTAAATGTATGGGTTTTAATTTTCTCCAAAGTCAGGTATATTCCTAGGTTTTGAATACGGGATGTTGAGTCCATTTGGTTGAGCACGTGTAGGTCTTGTCTAATATATATTTGGCTTATGGAATGGTATCTGTCCTAATGTCAACCTCTGGTTTTATGCAGCCTCCCCACTCTCCTTTCCCCTTAAGCAAGCCTAAGTTTCTTTTGTAAATGTGAGACTCTGTTGTGTTTTTAAATGCAGTTGACGCGTAGCCGTGTTTACATTCCCGGTATTAGTGATATCTTATGATGTTTCTTTTTCTGTGTGACTTATTTCACTTAGAATCATCGTAACTAAATCGACTCATTATGCTGCTACTGGTCTGTTGCCATTGATTTCATTGTTGAGTGATATTCCATTGTAGGGATGTACCACAACTTTTATATCCATTTTTCTCTTTCTGTGCTATTGAAGTTGTACCATAGTCCAGGTCCCCGTACAAAGAGCAGCCCCAAACTTTTGTGTGGTTGTGTCTTTTTCATTTAAATTTTCCGAATCTATAGCACCATAAGTGGAAGTGCCCTAGGCTCTCTAGCTTGTTTTTTCCTTTGTTCCAGGAAACACCATCCACTTCTCCAGAGTGGCTGTTGGCAATTTACATCCCGCCCATCAGCATAACAAGGCTGCCGGTTCTCCATGGCCTGTCCTGCCTCTCTGGATTTTACACTTCTTTCGGACGGCCCTTTTGATCGGTGGGAAGTGAGACTTCATTGTAGTGCGGATTTCCATTGCAGGCTTGCTTGGTTGGTCAAAAAGGGCGTATGCGTTTTTTCCTGAATATATTCAGGGAAAAACGCATACGCCCTTTTTGGCCAAGTGCATCACTGTCGAACTGCGGCCTCTTTTCTTACGCTTTCAGAGCAGTTCTTTTCTACCACCTGATATCTGTTTTCTGCAATTCTGCGTCGCGTTCAAGTCCTCTTCACAGCCTTCCTTCAATAAATTTTGGGATGATAGGGGTCATTTGGAACTCTGCCGGACTGTGAGTTACAGTGCCAAAAATCTCCTTTTCTCAACTCGCTTTCTTGTGAGCAGACTGCAAATCTGAAGAATTGCTTCAGGCCCTAATCTCGTTCCGGCATGGCATGCTGAGCCTTTGGTGAATTCTTCTTCCTGTAGGGAAATCAGAGTTCAATGTGCCCGTCCAAACAGATCGAGTTAGCCGCTCATTGGTTCTCCTTATTCTTGTTCATCTTCCACAGAAATTGCAAACTGTGCCAAACAAGAGGTCAAAGGCACTGACTCTCCAAGTGGAGAGAATGTTAATATCGCAGCTGGAACGGCGAACTCGAGAACCAGAGGCCGAAAATGGCAATGAGTTTTAGAAATTTTGCCTGATCACTTCGTGGACCATATTCTTTGTTTTCTATGCATATTTTAGCTGACGGATAAATCCCTTAAACGTGGAGATTTGGGACCCGTGGAATGGGAACCATGCACCATGACCTCAAAGGGTCTGCATTCCCTCACCAATAGTATCAGCCCCAAGTGTCCAGCCTTATCTCTCCCCCAGCTGTGGATGTAGAGGTGGTAAATCCAAGATTCCTCACAAGCCCTGAAGGACTTATTTAAGAATTTCTCTCTATTTCGCAGTCCTTGTGTTTTCTTTTTCAAATTTATTTTTATTAGGGGATTTAGCTTATTTACACTGCTCTGTGTATGCTGCTGTACACAAATGATTTTCTTACGGAGACCTGTAAATGTATGGGTTTTAATTTTCTCCAAAGTCAGGTATATTCCTAGGTTTTGAATACGGGGTGTTGAGTCCATTTGGTTGAGCAAGGAGTAGGTCTTGTCTAATATATATTTGGCTTATGGAATGGTATCTGTCCTAATGTCAACCTCTGGTTTTATGCAGCCTCCCCACTCTCCTTTCCCCTTAAGCAAGCCTAAGTTTCTTTTGTAAATGTGAGACTCTGTTGTGTTTTTAAATGCAGTTGACGCGTAGCCGTGTTTACATTCCCGGTATTAGTGATATCTTATGATGTTTCTTTTTCTGTGTGACTTATTTCACTTAGAATCATCGTAACTAAATCCACTCATTATGCTGCTACTGGTCTGTTGCCATTGATTTCATTGTTGATTGATATTCCATTGTAGAGATGTACCACAACTTCTATATCCATTTTTCTCTTTCTGGGCTATTGAAGTTGTACCATAGTCCAGGTTCCAGTATTCAGAGCAGCCCCAAACTTTGGTGTGGCTGTGTCTTTGTCATTTAAATTTTCCGAATCTATAGCACCATAAGTGGAAGTGCCCTAGGCTCTCTAGCTTGGTTTTTTCTTTGTTCCAGGAAACACCATCCACTTCTCCAGAGTGGCTGTTGGCAATTTACATCCGGCCCATCAGCATAACAAGGCTGATGGTTCTCCATGGCCTGTCCTGCCTGTCTGGATTTTACACTTTTTTCGGACGGCCCTTTTGATCGGTGGGAAGTGAGACTTCATTGTAGTGCGGATTTCCATTGCAGGCTTGCTTGGTTGGCCAAAAAGGGCGTATGCGTTTTTTCCTGAATATATTCAGGAAAAAACGCATACGCCCTTTTTGGCCAAGTGCATCACTGTCGAACTGCTGCCTCTTTTGCTACGCTTTCAGAGCAATTCTTATCTACCACCTGATATCTGTTTTCTGCAATTCTGCGTCGCGTTCAAGTCCTCTTCACAGCCTTCCTTCAATAAATTTTGGGATGATAGGGGTCATTTGGGACTCTGCAGGTTTGTGAGTTACAGTGCCCAAAATCTCCTTTTCTCAACTCGCTTTCTTGTGAGCAGACCGCAAATCCGAAGAATTGCTTCAGGCCCTAATCTCGTTCCGGCATGGCACGCTGAGCCTTTGGTGAATTCTTCTTCCTGTAGGGAAATCAGAGTTCAATGTGCCCGTCGAAACACATCGAGTTAGCCGCTCATTGGTTCTCCTTATTCCTGTTCATCTTCCACAGAAATTGCAAACTGTGCCAAACAAGAGGTCAAAGGCACTGACTCTCCAAGTGGAGAGAATGTTAATATCGCAGCTGGAACGGCGAACTCGAAAACCAGGGGCGAAATTGGCGATGAGTTTTAGAAATTTTGCCTGATCACTTCGTGGACCATACACTTTGTTTTCTATGCATATTTTAGCTGACGGATAAATCCCTTAAACGTGGAAATTTGGGACCCGTGGAATGGGAACCATGCACCATTACCTCAAAGGGTCTGCATTCCCTCAGCAATAGTATCAGCCCCAAGTGTCCAGCCTTATCTCTCCCACAGCTGTGGATGTAGAGGTGGTAAATCCAAGATTCCTCACAAGCCCTGAAGGACTTATTTAAGAATTTCTCTCTATTTCACAGTCCTTGTGTTTTCTTTTTCAAATTTATTTTTATTAGGGGATTACCTTATTTACACTGCTGTGTGTATGCTGCTGTACACAAATGATTTTCTTACGGAGACCTTTAAATGTATGGGTTTTAATTTTCTCCAAAGTCAGGTATATTCCTAGGTTTTGAATACGGGGTGTTGAGTCCATTTGGTTGAGCAAGGTGTAGGTCTTGTCTAATATATATTTGGCTTATGGAATGGTATCTGTCCTAATGTCAACCTCTGGTTTTATGCAGCCTCCCCACTCTCCTTTCCCCTTAAGCAAGCCTAAGTTTCTTTTGTAAATGTGAGACTCTGTTGTGTTTTGAAATGCAGTTGACGCGTAGCCGTGTTTACATTCCCGGTATTAGTGATATCTTATGATGTTTCTTTTTCTGTGTGACTTATTTCACTTAGAATCATCGTAACTAAATCCACTCATAATGCTGCTACTGGTCTGTTGCCATTGATTTCATTGTTGAGTGATATTCCATTTTAGGGATGTACCACAACTTCTATATCCATTTTTCTCTTTCTGGGCTATTGAAGTTGTACCATAGTCCAGGTTCCAGTATTCAGAGCAGCCCCAAACTTTGGTGTGGCTGTGTCTTTGTCATTTAAATTTTCCGAATCTATAGCACCATAAGTGGAAGTGCCCAGGCTCTTTAGCTTGGTTTTTTCTTTGTTCCAGGAAACACCATCCACTTCTCCAGAGTGGCTGTTGGCAATTTACATCCCGCCCATCAGCATAACAAGGCTGCTGGTTCTCCATGGCCTGTCCTGTCTCTCTGGATTTTACACGTTTTTCGGACGGCCCTTTTGATCAGTGGGAAGTGAGACTTCATTCTAGTGCGGATTTCCATTGCAGGCTTGCTTGGTTGGCCAAAAAGGGCGTATGCGTTTTTTCCTGAATATATTCAGGAAAAAACGCATACGCCCTTTTTGGCCAAGTGCATCACTGTCGAACTGCTGCCACTTTTCCTACGCTTTCAGAGCAATTCTTATCTACCACCTGATATCTGTTTTCTGCAATTCTGCGTCGCGTTCAACTCCTCTTCACAGCCTTCCTTCAATAAATTTTGGGATGAGAGGGGTCATTTGGAACTCTGCAGGATTGTGAGTTACAGTGCCAAAAATCTCCTTTTCTCAACTCGCTTTCTTGTGACAAGACTGCAAATCCGAAGAATTGCTTCAGGCCCTAATCTCGTTCCGGCATGGCACGCTGAGCCTTTGGTGAATTCTTCTTCCTTTAGGGAAATCAGAGTTCAATGTGCCCGTCCAAACACATCGAGTTAGCCACTCATTGGTTCTCCTTATTCCTGTTCATCTTCCACAGAAATTGCAAACTGTGCCAAACAAGAGGTCAAAGGCACTAACTCTCCAGGTGGAGAGAATGTTAATATCGGAGCTGGAACGGTGAACTCGAGAACCAGGGGGCGAATATGGCGATGAGTTTTAGAAATTTTGCCTGATCACTTCGTGGACCATATTCTTTGTTTTCTATGCATATTTTAGCTGACGGATAAATCCCTTAAACGTGGAGATTTGGGACCCGTGGAATGGGAACCATGCACCATTACCTAAAAGGGTCTGCATTCCCTCACCAATAGTATCAGCCCCAAGTGTCCAGCCTTCTCTCTCCCCCAGCTGTGGATGTAGAGGTGGTAAATCCAAGATTCCTCACAAGCACTGAAGGACTTATTTAAGAATTTCTCTCTATTTTAGAGTCCTTGTGTTCTCGTTTTCAAATTTATTTTTATTAGGGGATTTAGCTTATTTACACTGCTGTGTGTATGCTGCTGTACACAAATGATTTTCTTACGGAGACCTGTAAATGTATGGGTTTTAATTTTCTCCAAAGTCAGGTATATTCCTAGGTTTTGAATACGGGATGTTGAGTCCATTTGGTTGAGCACGTGTAGGTCTTGTCTAATATATATTTGGCTTATGGAATGGTATCTGTCCTAATGTCAACCTCTGGTTTTATGCAGCCTCCCCACTCTCCTTTCCCCTTAAGCAAGCCTAAGTTTCTTTTGTAAATGTGAGACTCTGTTGTGTTTTTAAATGCAGTTGACGCGTAGCCGTGTTTACATTCCCGGTATTAGTGATATCTTATGATGTTTCTTTTTCTGTGTGACTTATTTCACTTAGAATCATCGTAACTAAATCGACTCATTATGCTGCTACTGGTCTGTTGCCATTGATTTCATTGTTGAGTGATATTCCATTGTAGGGATGTACCACAACTTTTATATCCATTTTTCTCTTTCTGTGCTATTGAAGTTGTACCATAGTCCAGGTCCCCGTACAAAGAGCAGCCCCAAACTTTTGTGTGGTTGTGTCTTTTTCATTTAAATTTTCCGAATCTATAGCACCATAAGTGGAAGTGCCCTAGGCTCTCTAGCTTGTTTTTTCCTTTGTTCCAGGAAACACCATCCACTTCTCCAGAGTGGCTGTTGGCAATTTACATCCCGCCCATCAGCATAACAAGGCTGCCGGTTCTCCATGGCCTGTCCTGCCTCTCTGGATTTTACACTTCTTTCGGACGGCCCTTTTGATCGGTGGGAAGTGAGACTTCATTGTAGTGCGGATTTCCATTGCAGGCTTGCTTGGTTGGTCAAAAAGGGCGTATGCGTTTTTTCCTGAATATATTCAGGGAAAAACGCATACGCCCTTTTTGGCCAAGTGCATCACTGTCGAACTGCGGCCTCTTTTCTTACGCTTTCAGAGCAGTTCTTTTCTACCACCTGATATCTGTTTTCTGCAATTCTGCGTCGCGTTCAAGTCCTCTTCACAGCCTTCCTTCAATAAATTTTGGGATGATAGGGGTCATTTGGAACTCTGCCGGACTGTGAGTTACAGTGCCAAAAATCTCCTTTTCTCAACTCGCTTTCTTGTGAGCAGACTGCAAATCTGAAGAATTGCTTCAGGCCCTAATCTCGTTCCGGCATGGCATGCTGAGCCTTTGGTGAATTCTTCTTCCTGTAGGGAAATCAGAGTTCAATGTGCCCGTCCAAACAGATCGAGTTAGCCGCTCATTGGTTCTCCTTATTCTTGTTCATCTTCCACAGAAATTGCAAACTGTGCCAAACAAGAGGTCAAAGGCACTGACTCTCCAAGTGGAGAGAATGTTAATATCGCAGCTGGAACGGCGAACTCGAGAACCAGGGGCCGAAAATGGCAATGAGTTTTAGAAATTTTGCCTGATCACTTCGTGGACCATATTCTTTGTTTTCTATGCATATTTTAGCTGACGGATAAATCCCTTAAACGTGGAGATTTGGGACCCGTGGAATGGGAACCATGCACCATGACCTCAAAGGGTCTGCATTCCCTCACCAATAGTATCAGCCCCAAGTGTCCAGCCTTATCTCTCCCCCAGCTGTGGATGTAGAGGTGGTAAATCCAAGATTCCTCACAAGCCCTGAAGGACTTATTTAAGAATTTCTCTCTATTTCGCAGTCCTTGTGTTTTCTTTTTCAAATTTATTTTTATTAGGGGATTTAGCTTATTTACACTGCTCTGTGTATGCTGCTGTACACAAATGATTTTCTTACGGAGACCTGTAAATGTATGGGTTTTAATTTTCTCCAAAGTCAGGTATATTCCTAGGTTTTGAATACGGGGTGTTGAGTCCATTTGGTTGAGCAAGGAGTAGGTCTTGTCTAATATATATTTGGCTTATGGAATGGTATCTGTCCTAATGTCAACCTCTGGTTTTATGCAGCCTCCCCACTCTCCTTTCCCCTTAAGCAAGCCTAAGTTTCTTTTGTAAATGTGAGACTCTGTTGTGTTTTTAAATGCAGTTGACGCGTAGCCGTGTTTACATTCCCGGTATTAGTGATATCTTATGATGTTTCTTTTTCTGTGTGACTTATTTCACTTAGAATCATCGTAACTAAATCCACTCATTATGCTGCTACTGGTCTGTTGCCATTGATTTCATTGTTGATTGATATTCCATTGTAGGGATGTACCACAACTTCTATATCCATTTTTCTCTTTCTGGGCTATTGAAGTTGTACCATAGTCCAGGTTCCAGTATTCAGAGCAGCCCCAAACTTTGGTGTGGCTGTGTCTTTGTCATTTAAATTTTCCGAATCTATAGCACCATAAGTGGAAGTGCCCTAGGCTCTCTAGCTTGGTTTTTTCTTTGTTCCAGGAAACACCATCCACTTCTCCAGAGTGGCTGTTGGCAATTTACATCCGGCCCATCAGCATAACAAGGCTGATGGTTCTCCATGGCCTGTCCTGCCTGTCTGGATTTTACACTTTTTTCGGACGGCCCTTTTGATCGGTGGGAAGTGAGACTTCATTGTAGTGCGGATTTCCATTGCAGGCTTGCTTGGTTGGCCAAAAAGGGCGTATGCGTTTTTTCCTGAATATATTCAGGAAAAAACGCATACGCCCTTTTTGGCCAAGTGCATCACTGTCGAACTGCTGCCTCTTTTGCTACGCTTTCAGAGCAATTCTTATCTACCACCTGATATCTGTTTTCTGCAATTCTGCGTCGCGTTCAAGTCCTCTTCACAGCCTTCCTTCAATAAATTTTGGGATGATAGGGGTCATTTGGAACTCTGCAGGTTTGTGAGTTACAGTGCCCAAAATCTCCTTTTCTCAACTCGCTTTCTTGTGAGCAGACCGCAAATCCGAAGAATTGCTTCAGGCCCTAATCTCGTTCCGGCATGGCACGCTGAGCCTTTGGTGAATTCTTCTTCCTGTAGGGAAATCAGAGTTCAATGTGCCCGTCCAAACACATCGAGTTAGCCGCTCATTGGTTCTCCTTATTCCTGTTCATCTTCCACAGAAATTGCAAACTGTGCCAAACAAGAGGTCAAAGGCACTGACTCTCCAAGTGGAGAGAATGTTAATATCGCAGCTGGAACGGCGAACTCGAAAACCAGGGGCGAAATTGGCGATGAGTTTTAGAAATTTTGCCTGATCACTTCGTGGACCATACACTTTGTTTTCTATGCATATTTTAGCTGACGGATAAATCCCTTAAACGTGGAAATTTGGGACCCGTGGAATGGGAACCATGCACCATTACCTCAAAGGGTCTGCATTCCCTCAGCAATAGTATCAGCCCCAAGTGTCCAGCCTTATCTCTCCCACAGCTGTGGATGTAGAGGTGGTAAATCCAAGATTCCTCACAAGCCCTGAAGGACTTATTTAAGAATTTCTCTCTATTTCACAGTCCTTGTGTTTTCTTTTTCAAATTTATTTTTATTAGGGGATTACCTTATTTACACTGCTGTGTGTATGCTGCTGTACACAAATGATTTTCTTACGGAGACCTTTAAATGTATGGGTTTTAATTTTCTCCAAAGTCAGGTATATTCCTAGGTTTTGAATACGGGGTGTTGAGTCCATTTGGTTGAGCAAGGTGTAGGTCTTGTCTAATATATATTTGGCTTATGGAATGGTATCTGTCCTAATGTCAACCTCTGGTTTTATGCAGCCTCCCCACTCTCCTTTCCCCTTAAGCAAGCCTAAGTTTCTTTTGTAAATGTGAGACTCTGTTGTGTTTTGAAATGCAGTTGACGCGTAGCCGTGTTTACATTCCCGGTATTAGTGATATCTTATGATGTTTCTTTTTCTGTGTGACTTATTTCACTTAGAATCATCGTAACTAAATCCACTCATAATGCTGCTACTGGTCTGTTGCCATTGATTTCATTGTTGAGTGATATTCCATTTTAGGGATGTACCACAACTTCTATATCCATTTTTCTCTTTCTCGGCTATTGAAGTTGTACCATAGTCCAGGTTCCAGTATTCAGAGCAGCCCCAAACTTTGGTGTGGCTGTGTCTTTGTCATTTAAATTTTCCGAATCTATAGCACCATAAGTGGAAGTGCCCTAGGCTCTCTAGCTTGGTTTTTTCTTTGTTCCAGGAAACACCATCCACTTCTCCAGAGTGGCTGTTGGCAATTTACATCCGGCCCATCAGCATAACAAGGCTGATGGTTCTCCATGGCCTGTCCTGCCTGTCTGGATTTTACACTTTTTTCGGACGGCCCTTTTGATCGGTGGGAAGTGAGACTTCATTGTAGTGCGGATTTCCATTGCAGGCTTGCTTGGTTGGCCAAAAAGGGCGTATGCGTTTTTTCCTGAATATATTCAGGAAAAAACGCATACGCCCTTTTTGGCCAAGTGCATCACTGTCGAACTGCTGCCTCTTTTGCTACGCTTTCAGAGCAATTCTTATCTACCACCTGATATCTGTTTTCTGCAATTCTGCGTCGCGTTCAAGTGCTCTTCACAGCCTTCCTTCAATAAATTTTGGGATGATAGGGGTCATTTGGAACTCTGCAGGTTTGTGAGTTACAGTGCCCAAAATCTCCTTTTCTCAACTCGCTTTCTTGTGAGCAGACCGCAAATCCGAAGAATTGCTTCAGGCCCTAATCTCGTTCCGGCATGGCACGCTGAGCCTTTGGTGAATTCTTCTTCCTGTAGGGAAATCAGAGTTCAATGTGCCCGTCCAAACACATCGAGTTAGCCGCTCATTGGTTCTCCTTATTCCTGTTCATCTTCCACAGAAATTGCAAACTGTGCCAAACAAGAGGTCAAAGGCACTGACTCTCCAAGTGGAGAGAATGTTAATATCGCAGCTGGAACGGCGAACTCGAAAACCAGGGGCGAAATTGGCGATGAGTTTTAGAAATTTTGCCTGATCACTTCGTGGACCATACACTTTGTTTTCTATGCATATTTTAGCTGACGGATAAATCCCTTAAACGTGGAAATTTGGGACCCGTGGAATGGGAACCATGCACCATTACCTCAAAGGGTCTGCATTCCCTCAGCAATAGTATCAGCCCCAAGTGTCCAGCCTTATCTCTCCCACAGCTGTGGATGTAGAGGTGGTAAATCCAAGATTCCTCACAAGCCCTGAAGGACTTATTTAAGAATTTCTCTCTATTTCACAGTCCTTGTGTTTTCTTTTTCAAATTTATTTTTATTAGGGGATTACCTTATTTACACTGCTGTGTGTATGCTGCTGTACACAAATGATTTTCTTACGGAGACCTTTAAATGTATGGGTTTTAATTTTCTCCAAAGTCAGGTATATTCCTAGGTTTTGAATACGGGGTGTTGAGTCCATTTGGTTGAGCAAGGTGTAGGTCTTGTCTAATATATATTTGGCTTATGGAATGGTATCTGTCCTAATGTCAACCTCTGGTTTTATGCAGCCTCCCCACTCTCCTTTCCCCTTAAGCAAGCCTAAGTTTCTTTTGTAAATGTGAGACTCTGTTGTGTTTTGAAATGCAGTTGACGCGTAGCCGTGTTTACATTCCCGGTATTAGTGATATCTTATGATGTTTCTTTTTCTGTGTGACTTATTTCACTTAGAATCATCGTAACTAAATCGACTCATTATGCTGCTACTGGTCTGTTGCCATTGTTTTCATTGTTGAGTGATATTCCATTTTAGGGATGTACCACAACTTCTATATCCATTTTTCTCTTTCTGGGCTATTGAAGTTGTACCATAGTCCAGGTTCCAGTATTCAGAGCAGCCCCAAACTTTGGTGTGGCTGTGTCTTTGTCATTTAAATTTTCCGAATCTATAGCACCATAAGTGGAAGTGCCATAGGCTCTCTAGCTTGGTTTTTTCTTTGTTCCAGGAAACACCATCCACTTCTCCAGAGTGGCTGTTGGCAATTTACATCCGGCCCATCAGCATAACAAGGCTGATGGTTCTCCATGGCCTGTCCTGCCTGTCTGGATTTTACACTTTTTTCGGACGGCCCTTTTGATCGGTGGGAAGTGAGACTTCATTGTAGTGCGGATTTCCATTGCAGGCTTGCTTGGTTGGCCAAAAAGTGCGTATGCGTTTTTTCCTGAATATATTCAGGAAAAAACGCATACGCCCTTTTTGGCCAAGTGCATCACTGTCGAACTGCTGCCTCTTTTCCTACGCTTTCAGAGCAATTCTTATCTACCACCTGATATCTGTTTTCTGCAAGTCTTCGTCGCGTTCAAGTCCTCTTCACAGCCTTCCTTCAATAAATTTTGGGATGATAGGGGTCATTTGGAACTCTGCAGGATTGTGAGTTACAGTGCCCAAAATCTCCTTTTCTCAACTCGCTTTCTTGTGAGCAGACCGCAAATCCGAAGAATTGCTTCAGGCCCTAATCTCGTTCCGGCATGGCACGCTGAGCCTTTGGTGAATTCTTCTTCCTGTAGGGAAATCAGAGTTCAATGTGCCCGTCCAAACACATCGAGTTAGCCGCTCATTGGTTCTCCTTATTCCTGTTCATCTTCCACAGAAATTGCAAACTGTGCCAAACAAGAGGTCAAAGGCACTGACTCTCCAAGTGGAGAGAATGTTAATATCGCAGCTGGAACGGCGAACTCGAGAACCAGGGGCGAAAATGGCGATGAGTTTTAGAAATTTTGCATGATCACTTCGTGGACCATACACTTTGTTTTCTATGCATATTTTAGCTCACAGATAAATCCCTTAAACGTGGAAATTTGGGACCCGTGGAATGGGAACCATGTACCGTTACCTCAAAGGGTCTGCATTCCCTCACCAATAGTATCAGCCCCAAGTGTCCAGGCTTATCTCTCCCACAGCTCTGGATGTAGAGGTGGTAAATCCAAGATTCCTCACAAGCCCTGAATGGCTTATTTAAGAATTTCTCTCTATTTCACAGTCCTTGTGTTTTCTTTTTCAAATTTATTTTTATTAGGGGATTTAGCTTATTTACACTGCTGTGTGTATGCTGCTGTACACAAATGATTTTCTTACGGAGACCTGTAAATGTATGGGTTTTATTTTTCTACAAAGTCAGGTATATTCCTAGGTTTTGAATACGGGGTGTTGAGTCCATTTGGTTGAGCAAGGAGTAGGTCTTGTCTAATATATATTTGGCTTATTGAATGGTATCTGTCCTAATATCAACCTCTGGTTTTATGCAGCCTCCCCACTCTCCTTTCCCCTTAAGCAAGCCTAAGTTTCTTTTGTAAATGTGAGACTCTGTTGTGTTTTGAAATGCAGTTGATGCGTAGCCGTGTTTACATTCCCGGTATTAGTGATATCTTATGATGTTTCTTTTTCTGTGTGACTTATTTCACTTAGAATCATCGTAACTAAATCCACTCATTATGCTGCTACTGGTCTGTTACCATTGATTTCATTGTTGAGTCATATTCCATTGTAGGGATGTACCACAACTTCTATATCCATTTTTCTCTTTCTGGGCTATTGAAGTTGTACCATAGTCCAGGTTCCCGTACACAGAGCAGCCCCCAACTTTGGTGTGGCTGTGTCTTTGTCATTTAAATTTTCCGAATCTATAGCACCATAAGTGGAAGTGCCCTAGGCTCTCTAGCTTGGTTTTTTCTTTGTTCCAGGAAACACCATCCACTTCTCCAGAGTGGCTGTTGGCAATTTACATCCCGCCCATCAGCATAACAAGGCTGCCGGTTCTCCATGGCCTGTCCTGCCTCTCTGGATTTTACACTTCTTTCGGACGGCCCTTTTGATCGGTGGGAAGTGAGACTTCATTGTAGTGCGGATTTCCATTGCAGGCTTGCTTGGTTGGCCAAAAAGGGCGTATGCGTTTTTTCCTGAATATATTCAGGAAAAAACGCATACGCCCTTTTTGGCCAATTGCATCACTGTCGAACTGCTGCCTCTTTTCCTACGCTTTCAGAGCAATTCTTATCTACCACCTGATATCTGTTTTCTGCAATTCTGCGTCGCGTTCAAGTCCTCTTCACAGCCTTCCTTCAATAAATTTTGGGATGATAGGGGTCATTTGGAACTCTGCAGGATTGTGAGTTACAGTGCCCAAAATCTCCTTTTCTCAACTCGCTTTCTTGTGAGCAGACCGCAAATCCGAAGAATTGCTTCAGGCCCTAATCTCGTTCCGGCATGGCACGCTGAGCCTTTGGTGTATTCTTCTTCCTGTAGGGAAATCAGAGTTCAATGTGCCCGTCCAAACACATCGAGTTAGCCGCTCATTGGTTCTCCTTATTCCTGTTCATCTTCCACAGAAATTGCAAACTGTGCCAAACAAGAGGTCAAAGGCACTGACTCTCCAAGTGGAGAGAATGTTAATATCGCAGCTGGAACGGCGAACTCGAGAACCAGGGGCGAAAATGGCGATGAGTTTTAGAAATTTTGCATGATCACTTCGTGGACCATACACTTTGTTTTCTATGCATATTTTAGCTCACAGATAAATCCCTTAAACGTGGAAATTTGGGACCCGTGGAATGGGAACCATGCACCGTTACCTCAAAGGGTCTGCATTCCCTCACCAATAGTATCAGCCCCAAGTGTCCAGGCTTATCTCTCCCACAGCTCTGGATGTAGAGGTGGTAAATCCAAGATTCCTCACAAGCCCTGAATGGCTTATTTAAGAATTTCTCTCTATTTCACAGTCCTTGTGTTTTCTTTTTCAAATTTATTTTTATTAGGGGATTTAGCTTATTTACACTGCTGTGTGTATGCTGCTGTACACAAATGATTTTCTTACGGAGACCTGTAAATGTATGGGTTTTATTTTTCTACAAAGTCAGGTATATTCCTAGGTTTTGAATACGGGGTGTTGAGTCCATTTGGTTGAGCAAGGAGTAGGTCTTGTCTAATATATATTTGGCTTATGGAATGGTATCTGTCCTAATATCAACCTCTGGTTTTATGCAGCCTCCCCACTCTCCTTTCCCCTTAAGCAAGCCTAAGTTTCTTTTGTAAATGTGAGACACTGTTGTGTTTTGAAATGCAGTTGATGCATAGCCGTGTTTACATTCCCGGTATTAGTGATATCTTATGATGTTTCTTTTTCTGTGTGACTTATTTCACTTAGAATCATCGTAACTAAATCCACTCATTATGCTGCTACTGGTCTGTTACCATTGATTTCATTGTTGAGTCATATTCCATTGTAGGGATGTACCACAACTTCTATATCCATTTTTCTCTTTCTGGGCTATTGAAGTTGTACCATAGTCCAGGTTCCCGTACACAGAGCAGCCCCCAACTTTGGTGTGGCTGTGTCTTTGTCATTTAAATTTTCCGAATCTATAGCACCATAAGTGGAAGTGCCCTAGGCTCTCTAGCTTGGTTTTTTCTTTGTTCCAGGAAACACCATCCACTTCTCCAGAGTGGCTGTTGGCAATTTACATCCCGCCCATCAGCATAACAAGGCTGCCGGTTCTCCATGGCCTGTCCTGCCTCTCTGGATTTTACACTTCTTTCGGACGGCCCTTTTGATCGGTGGGAAGTGAGACTTCATTGTAGTGCGGATTTCCATTGCAGGCTTGCTTGGTTGGCCAAAAAGGGCGTATGCGTTTTTTCCTGAATATATTCAGGAAAAAACGCATACGCCCTTTTTGGCCAAGTGCATCACTGTCGAACTGCTGCCTCTTTTCCTACGCTTTCAGAGCAGTTCTTATCTACCACCTGATATCTGTTTTCTGCAATTCTGCGTCACGTTCAAGTCCTCTTCACAGCCTTCCTTCAATAAATGTTGGGATGATAGGGGTCATTTGGAACTCTGCAGGACTGTGAGTTACAGTGCCAAAAATCTCCTTTTCTCAACTCACTTTCTTGTGAGCAGACCGCAAATCCGAAGAATTGCTTCAGGCCCTAATCTCGTTCTGGCATGGCACGCTGAGCCTTTGGTGAATTCTTCTTCCTTTAGGGAAATCAGAGTTCAATGTGCCCGTCCAAACACATCGAGTTAGCCGCTCATTGGTTCTCCTTATTCCTGTTCATCTTCCACAGAAATTGCAAACTGTGCCAAACAAGCGGCCAAAGGCACTGACTCTCCAAGTGGAGAGAATGTTAATATCGCAGCTGGAACGGCGAACTCGAGAACCAGGGGGCGAAAATTGCGATGAGTTTTAGAAATTTTGCCTGATCACTTTGTGGACCATATTCTTTGTTTTCTATGCATATTTTAGCTGACGGATAAATCCCTTAAACGTGGAGATTTGGGACCCGTGGAATGGGAAACATGCACCATTACTTAAAAGGGTCTGCATTCCCTCACCAATAGTATCAGCCCCAAGTGTCCAGCCTTATCTCTCCCCGAGCTGTGGATGTAGAGGTGGTAAATCCAAGATTCCTCACAAGCCCTGACGGACTTATTTAAGAATTTCTCTCTATTTCACAGTCCTTGTGTTTTCTTTTTCAAATTTATTTTTATTAGGGGATTTAGCTTATTTACACTGCTGTGTGTATGCTGCTGTACACAATGATTTTCTTACGGAGACCTGTAAATGTATGGGTTTTAATTTTCTCCAAAGTCAGGTGTATTCCTAGGTTTTGAATACGGGGTGTTGAGTCCATTTGGTTGAGCAAGGTGTAGGTCTTGTCTAATATATATTTGGCTTATGGAATGGTATCTGTCCTAATGTCAACCTCTGGTTTTATGCAGCCTCCCCACTCTCCTTTCCCCTTAAGCAAGCCTAAGTTTCTTTTGTAAATGTGAGACTCTGTTGTGTTTTGAAATGCAGTTGACGCGTAGCCGTGTTTACATTCCCGGTATTAGTGATATCTTATGATGTTTCTTTTTCTGTGTGACTTATTTCACTTAGAATCATCGTAACTAAATCCACTCATAATGCTGCTACTGGTCTGTTGCCATTGATTTCATTGTTGAGTGATATTCCATTTTAGGGATGTATCACAACTTCTATATCCATTTTTCTCTTTCTGGGCTATTGAAGTTGTACCATAGTCCAGGTTCCAGTATTCAGAGCAGCCCCAAACTTTGGTGTGGCTGTGTCTTTGTCATTTAAATTTTCCGAATCTATAGCACCATAAGTGGAAGTGCCCTAGGCTCTCTAGCTTGGTTTTTTCTTTGTTCCAGGAAACACCATCCACTTCTCCAGAGTGGCTGTTGGCAATTTACATCCGGCCCATCAGCATAACAAGGCTGATGGTTCTCCATGGCCTGTCCTGCCTGTCTGGATTTTACACTTTTTTCGGACGGCCCTTTTGATCGGTGGGAAGTGAGACTTCATTGTAGTGCGGATTTCCATTGCAGGCTTGCTTGGTTGGCCAAAAAGGGCGTATGCGTTTTTTCCTGAATATATTCAGGAAAAAACGCATACGCCCTTTTTGGCCAAGTGCATCACTGTCGAACTGCTGCCTCTTTTGCTACGCTTTCAGAGCAATTCTTATCTACCACCTGATATCTGTTTTCTGCAATTCTGCGTCGCGTTCAAGTCCTCTTCACAGCCTTCCTTCAATAAATTTTGGGATGATAGGGGTCATTTGGAACTCTGCAGGTTTGTGAGTTACAGTGCCCAAAATCTCCTTTTCTCAACTCGCTTTCTTGTGAGCAGACCGCAAATCCGAAGAATTGCTTCAGGCCCTAATCTCGTTCCGGCATGGCACGCTGAGCCTTTGGTGAATTCTTCTTCCTGTAGGGAAATCAGAGTTCAATGTGCCCGTCCAAACACATCGAGTTAGCCGCTCATTGGTTCTCCTTATTCCTGTTCATCTTCCACAGAAATTGCAAACTGTGCCAAACAAGAGGTCAAAGGCACTGACTCTCCAAGTGGAGAGAATGTTAATATCGCAGCTGGAACGGCGAACTCGAAAACCAGGGGCGAAATTGGCGATGAGTTTTAGAAATTTTGCCTGATCACTTCGTGGACCATACACTTTGTTTTCTATGCATATTTTAGCTGACGGATAAATCCCTTAAACGTGGAAATTTGGGACCCGTGGAATGGGAACCATGCACCATTACCTCAAAGGGTCTGCATTCCCTCAGCAATAGTATCAGCCCCAAGTGTCCAGCCTTATCTCTCCCACAGCTGTGGATGTAGAGGTGGTAAATCCAAGATTCCTCACAAGCCCTGAAGGACTTATTTAAGAATTTCTCTCTATTTCACAGTCCTTGTGTTTTCTTTTTCAAATTTATTTTTATTAGGGGATTACCTTATTTACACTGCTGTGTGTATGCTGCTGTACACAAATGATTTTCTTACGGAGACCTTTAAATGTATGGGTTTTAATTTTCTCCAAAGTCAGGTATATTCCTAGGTTTTGAATACGGGGTGTTGAGTCCATTTGGTTGAGCAAGGTGTAGGTCTTGTCTAATATATATTTGGCTTATGGAATGGTATCTGTCCTAATGTCAACCTCTGGTTTTATGCAGCCTCCCCACTCTCCTTTCCCCTTAAGCAAGCCTAAGTTTCTTTTGTAAATGTGAGACTCTGTTGTGTTTTGAAATGCAGTTGACGCGTAGCCGTGTTTACATTCCCGGTATTAGTGATATCTTATGATGTTTCTTTTTCTGTGTGACTTATTTCACTTAGAATCATCGTAACTAAATCCACTCATAATGCTGCTACTGGTCTGTTGCCATTGATTTCATTGTTGAGTGATATTCCATTTTAGGGATGTACCACAACTTCTATATCCATTTTTCTCTTTCTGGGCTATTGAAGTTGTACCATAGTCCAGGTTCCAGTATTCAGAGCAGCCCCAAACTTTGGTGTGGTTGTGTCTTTGTCATTTAAATTTTCCGAATCTATAGCACCATAAGTGGAAGTGCCCTAGGCTCTCTAGCTTGGTTTTTTCTTTGTTCCAGGAAACACCATCCACTTCTCCAGAGTGGCTGTTGGCAATTTACATCCGGCCCATCAGCATAACAAGGCTGATGGTTCTCCATGGCCTGTCCTGCCTGTCTGGATTTTACACTTTTTTCGGACGGCCCTTTTGATCGGTGGGAAGTGAGACTTCATTGTAGTGCGGATTTCCATTGCAGGCTTGCTTGGTTGGCCAAAAAGTGCGTATGCGTTTTTTCCTGAATATATTCAGGAAAAAACGCATACGCCCTTTTTGGCCAAGTGCATCACTGTCGAACTGCTGCCTCTTTTCCTACGCTTTCAGAGCAATTCTTAACTACCACCTGATATCTGTTTTCTGCAAGTCTTCGTCGCGTTCAAGTCCTCTTCACAGCCTTCCTTCAATAAATTTTGGGATGATAGGGGTCATTTGGAACTCTGCAGGATTGTGAGTTACAGTGCCCAAAATCTCCTTTTCTCAACTCGCTTTCTTGTGAGCAGACCGCAAATCCGAAGAATTGCTTCAGGCCCTAATCTCGTTCCGGCATGGCACGCTGAGCCTTTGGTGAATTCTTCTTCCTGTAGGGAAATCAGAGTTCAATGTGCCCGTCCAAACACATCGAGTTAGCCGCTCATTGGTTCTCCTTATTCCTGTTCATCTTCCACAGAAATTGCAAACTGTGCCAAACAAGAGGTCAAAGGCACTGACTCTCCAAGTGGAGAGAATGTTAATATCGCAGCTGGAACGGCGAACTCGAGAACCAGGGGCGAAAATGGCGATGAGTTTTAGAAATTTTGCATGATCACTTCGTGGACCATACACTTTGTTTTCTATGCATATTTTAGCTCACAGATAAATCCCTTAAACGTGGAAATTTGGGACCCGTGGAATGGGAACCATGCACCGTTACCTCAAAGGGTCTGCATTCCCTCACCAATAGTATCAGCCCCAAGTGTCCAGGCTTATCTCTCCCACAGCTCTGGATGTAGAGGTGGTAAATCCAAGATTCCTCACAAGCCCTGAATGGCTTATTTAAGAATTTCTCTCTATTTCACAGTCCTTGTGTTTTCTTTTTCAAATTTATTTTTATTAGGGGATTTAGCTTATTTACACTGCTGTGTGTATGCTGCTGTACACAAATGATTTTCTTACGGAGACCTGTAAATGTATGGGTTTTATTTTTCTACAAAGTCAGGTATATTCCTAGGTTTTGAATACGGGGTGTTGAGTCCATTAGGTTGAGCAAGGAGTAGGTCTTGTCTAATATATATTTGGCTTATGGAATGGTATCTGTCCTAATATCAACCTCTGGTTTTATGCAGCCTCCCCACTCTCCTTTCCCCTTAAGCAAGCCTAAGTTTCTTTTGTAAATGTGAGACTCTGTTGTGTTTTGAAATGCAGTTGATGCGTAGCCGTGTTTACATTCCCGGTATTCGTGATACCTTATGATGTTTCTTTTTCTGTGTGACTTATTTCACTTAGAATCATCGTAACTAAATCCACTCATTATGCTGCTACTGGTCTGTTACCATTGATTTCATTGTTGAGTCATATTCCATTGTAGGGATGTACCACAACTTCTATATCCATTTTTCTCTTTCTGGGCTATTGAAGTTGTACCATAGTCCAGGTTCCCGTACACAGAGCAGCCCCCAACTTTGGTGTGGCTGTGTCTTTGTCATTTAAATTTTCTGAATCTATAGCACCATAAGTGGAAGTGCCCTAGGCTCTCTAGCTTGGTTTTTTCTTTGTTCCAGGAAACACCATCCACTTCTCCAGAGTGGCTGTTGGCAATTTACATCCCGCCCATCAGCATAACAAGGCTGCCGGTTCTCCATGGCCTGTCCTGCCTCTCTGGATTTTACACTTCTTTCGGACGGCCCTTTTGATCGGTGGGAAGTGAGACTTCATTGTAGTGCGGATTTCCATTGCAGGCTTGCTTGGTTGGCCAAAAAGGGCGTATGCGTTTTTTCCTGAATATATTCAGGAAAAAACGCATACGCCCTTTTTGGCCAATTGCATCACTGTCGAACTGCTGCCTCTTTTCCTACGCTTTCAGAGCAATTCTTATCTACCACCTGATATCTGTTTTCTGCAATTCTGCGTCGCGTTCAAGTCCTCTTCACAGCCTTCCTTCAATAAATTTTGGGATGATAGGGGTCATTTGGAACTCTGCAGGATTGTGAGTTACAGTGCCCAAAATCTCCTTTTCTCAACTCGCTTTCTTGTGAGCAGACCGCAAATCCGAAGAATTGCTTCAGGCCCTAATCTCGTTCCGGCATGGCACGCTGAGCCTTTGGTGAATTCTTCTTCCTGTAGGGAAATCAGAGTTCAATGTGCCCGTCCAAACACATAGAGTTAGCCGCTCATTGGTTCTCCTTATTCCTGTTCATCTTCCACAGAAATTGCAAACTGTGCCAAACAAGAGGTCAAAGGCACTGACTCTCCAAGTGGAGAGAATGTTAATATCGCAGCTGGAACGGCGAACTCGAGAACCAGGGGCGAAAATGGCGATGAGTTTTAGAAATTTTGCATGATCACTTCGTGGACCATACACTTTGTTTTCTATGCATATTTTAGCTCACAGATAAATCCCTTAAACGTGGAAATTTGGGACCCGTGGAATGGGAACCATGCACCGTTACCTCAAAGGGTCTGCATTCCCTCACCAATAGTATCAGCCCCAAGTGTCCAGGCTTATCTCTCCCACAGCTCTGGATGTAGAGGTGGTAAATCCAAGATTCCTCACAAGCCCTGAATGGCTTATTTAAGAATTTCTCTCTATTTCACAGTCCTTGTGTTTTCTTTTTCAAATTTATTTTTATTAGGGGATTTAGCTTATTTACACTGCTGTGTGTATGCTGCTGTACACAAATGATTTTCTTACGGAGACCTGTAAATGTATGGGTTTTATTTTTCTACAAAGTCAGGTATATTCCTAGGTTTTGAATACGGGGTGTTGAGTCCATTTGGTTGAGCAAGGAGTAGGTCTTGTCTAATATATATTTGGCTTATGGAATGGTATCTGTCCTAATATCAACCTCTGGTTTTATGCAGCCTCCCCACTCTCCTTTCCCCTTAAGCAAGCCTAAGTTTCTTTTGTAAATGTGAGACTCTGTTGTGTTTTGAAATGCAGTTGATGCGTAGCCGTGTTTACATTCCCGGTATTAGTGATATCTTATGATGTTTCTTTTTCTGTGTGACTTATTTCACTTAGAATCATCGTAACTAAATCCACTCATTATGCTGCTACTGGTCTGTTACCATTGATTTCATTGTTGAGTCATATTCCATTGTAGGGATGTACCACAACTTCTATATCCATTTTTCTCTTTCTGGGCTATTGAAGTTGTACCATAGTCCAGGTTCCCGTACACAGAGCAGCCCCCAACTTTGGTGTGGCTGTGTCTTTGTCATTTAAATTTTCCGAATCTATAGCACCATAAGTGGAAGTGCCCTAGGCTCTCTAGCTTGTTTTTTTCTTTGTTCCAGGAAACACCATCCACTTCTCCAGAGTGGCTGTTGGCAATTTACATCCCGCCCATCAGCATAACAAGGCTGCCGGTTCTCCATGGCCTGTCCTGCCTCTCTGGATTTTACACTTCTTTCGGACGGCCCTTTTGATCGGTGGGAAGTGAGACTTCATTGTAGTGCGGATTTCCATTGCAGGCTTGCTTGGTTGGCCAAAAAGGGCGTATGCGTTTTTTCCTGAATATATTCAGGAAAAAACGCATACGCCCTTTTTGGCCAAGTGCATCACTGTCGAACTGCTGCCTCTTTTCCTACGCTTTCAGAGCAATTCTTATCTACCACCTGATATCTGTTTTCTGCAATTCTGCGTCGCGTTCAAGTCCTCTTCACAGCCTTCCTTCAATAAATTTTGGGACGATAGGGGTCATTTGGAACTCTGCAGGATTGTGAGTTACAGTGCCCAAAATCTCCTTTTCTCAACTCGCTTTCTTGTGAGCAGACCGCAAATCCGAAGAATTGCTTCAGGCCCTAATCTCGTTCCGGCATGGCACGCTGAGCCTTTGGTGAATTCTTCTTCCTGTAGGGAAATCAGAGTTCAATGTGCCCGTCCAAACACATCGAGTTAGCCGCTCATTGGTTCTCCTTATTCCTGTTCATCTTCCACAGAAATTGCAAACTGTGCCAAACAAGAGGTCAAAGGCACTGACTCTCCATGTGGAGAGGATGTTAATATCGCAGCTGGAATGGCGAACTCGAGAACCAAGGGGGCGAAAATGACGATGAGTTTTAGAAATTTTTACTGATCACTTCCTGGACTATACACGTTGTTTTCTATGCATATTTTAGCTGATGGATAAATCCCTTAAACGTGGATCTTTGGGACCCGTGGAATGGGAACCATGCACCATTACCTCAAAGGGTCTGCATTCCCTCACCAATAGTATCAGCCCCAAGTGTCCAGGCTTATCTCTCCCACAGCTCTGGATGTAGAGGTGGTAAATCCAAGATTCCTCACAAGCCCTGAATGGCTTATTTAAGAATTTCTCTCTATTTCACAGTCCTTGTGTTTTCTTTTTCAAATTTATTTTTATTAGGGGATTTAGCTTATTTACACTGCTGTGTGTATGCTGCTGTACACAAATGATTTTCTTACGGAGACCTGTAAATGTATGGGTTTTATTTTTCTACAAAGTCAGGTATATTCCTAGGTTTTGAATACGGGGTGTTGAGTCCATTTGGTTGAGCAAGGAGTAGGTCTTGTCTAATATATATTTGGCTTATGGAATGGTATCTGTCCTAATATCAACCTCTGGTTTTATGCAGCCTCCCCACTCTCCTTTCCCCTTAAGCAAGCCTAAGTTTCTTTTGTAAATGTGAGACTCTGTTGTGTTTTGAAATGCAGTTGATGCGTAGCCGTGTTTACATTCCCGGTATTAGTGATATCTTATGATGTTTCTTTTTCTGTGTGACTTATTTCACTTAGAATCATCGTAACTAAATCCACTCATTATGCTGCTACTGGTCTGTTACCATTGATTTCATTGTTGAGTCATATTCCATTGTAGGGATGTACCACAACTTCTATATCCATTTTTCTCTTTCTGGGCTATTGAAGTTGTACCATAGTCCAGGTTCCCGTACACAGAGCAGCCCCCAACTTTGGTGTGGCTGTGTCTTTGTCATTTAAATTTTCCGAATCTATAGCACCATAAGTGGAAGTGCCCTAGGCTCTCTAGCTTGTTTTTTTCTTTGTTCCAGGAAACACCATCCACTTCTCCAGAGTGGCTGTTGGCAATTTACATCCCGCCCATCAGCATAACAAGGCTGCCGGTTCTCCATGGCCTGTCCTGCCTCTCTGGATTTTACACTTCTTTCGGACGGCCCTTTTGATCGGTGGGAAGTGAGACTTCATTGTAGTGCGGATTTCCATTGCAGGCTTGCTTGGTTGGCCAAAAAGGGCGTATGCGTTTTTTCCTGAATATATTCAGGAAAAAACGCATACGCCCTTTTTGGCCAAGTGCATCACTGTCGAACTGCTGCCTCTTTTCCTACGCTTTCAGAGCAATTCTTATCTACCACCTGATATCTGTTTTCTGCAATTCTGCGTCACGTTCAAGTCCTCTTCACAGCCTTACTTCAATAAATTTTGGGACGATAGGGGTCATTTGGAACTCTGCAGGATTGTGAGTTACAGTGCCCAAAATCTCCTTTTCTCAACTCGCTTTCTTGTGAGCAGACCGCAAATCCGAAGAATTGCTTCAGGCCCTAATCTCGTTCCGGCATGGCACGCTGAGCCTTTGGTGAATTCTTCTTCCTGTAGGGAAATCAGAGTTCAATGTGCCCGTCCAAACACATCGAGTTAGCCGCTCATTGGTTCTCCTTATTCCTGTTCATCTTCCACAGAAATTGCAAACTGTGCCAAACAAGAGGTCAAAGGCACTGACTCTCCATGTGGAGAGGATGTTAATATCGCAGCTGGAATGGCGAACTCGAGAACCAAGGGGGCGAAAATGACGATGAGTTTTAGAAATTTTTACTGATCACTTCCTGGACTATACACGTTGTTTTCTATGCATATTTTAGCTGATGGATAAATCCCTTAAACGTGGATCTTTGGGACCCGTGGAATGGGAACCATGCACCATTACCTCAAAGGGTCTGCATTCCCTCACCAATAGTATCAGCCCCAAGTGTCCAGGCTTATCTCTCCCACAGCTGTGGATGTAGAGGTGGTAAATCCAAGATTCCTCACAAGCCCTGAAGGACTTATTTAAGAATTTCTCTCTATTTCACAGTTCTTGTGTTTTCTTTTTCAAATTTATTTTTATTAGGGGATTTAGCTTATTTACACTGCTGTGTGTATGCTGCTGTACACAAATGATTTTCTTACGGAGACCTGTAAATGTATGGGTTTTAATTTTCTCCAAAGTCAGGTATATTCCTAGGTTTTGAATACAGGGTGTTGAGTCCATTTGGTTGAGCAAGGTGTAGGTCTTGTCTAATATATATTTGGCTTATGGAATGAAATCTGTCCTAATGTCAACCTCTGGTTTTATGCAGCCTCCCCACTCTCCTTTCCCCTTAAGCAAGCCTAAGTTTCTTTTGTAAATGTGAGACTCTGTTGTGTTTTGAAATGCAGTTGACGCGTAGCCGTGTTTACATTCCCGGTATTAGTGATATCTTATGATGTTTCTTTTTCTGTGTGACTTATTTCACTTAGAATCATCGTAACTAAATCCACTCATTATGCTGCTACTGGTCTGTTGCCATTGATTTCATTGTTGAGTGATATTCCAATGTAGGGATGTATCACAATTTCTATATCCATTTTTCTCTTTCTGGGCTATTGAAGTTGTACCATAGTCCAGGTTCCCGTACTCAGAGCAGCCCCAAACTTTGGTGTGGCAGTGTCTTTGTCATTTAAATTTTCCGAATCTATAGCACCATAAGTGGAAGTGCCCTAGGCTCTCTAGCTTGGTTTTTTCTTTGTTCCAGGAAACACCATCCACTTCTCCAGAGTGGCTGTTGGCAATTTACATCCGGCCCATCAGCATAACAAGGCTGATGGTTCTCCATGGCCTGTCCTGCCTGTCTGGATTTTACACATTTTTCGGACGGCCCTTTTGATCGGTGGGAAGTGAGACTTCATTGTAGTGCGGATTTCCATTGCAGGCTTGCTTGGTTGGCCAAAAAGGGCGTATGCGTTTTTTACTGAATATATTCAGGAAAAAACGCATACGCCCTTTTTGGCCAAGTGCATCACTGTCGAACTGCTGCCTCTTTTGCTACGGTTTCAGAGCAATTCTTATCTACCACCTGTTATCTGTTTTCTGCAATTCTGCGTCGCGTTCAAGTCCTCTTCACAGCCTTCCTTCAATAAATTTTGGGATGATAGGGGTCATTTGGAACTCTGCAGGTTTGTGAGTTACAGTGCCCAAAATCTCCTTTTCTCAACTCGCTTTCTTGTGAGCAGACCGCAAATCTGAAGAATTGCTTCAGGCCCTAATCTCGTTCCGGCATGGCACGCTGAGTCTTTGGTGAATTCTTCTTCCTGTAGGGAAATCAGAGTTCAATGTGCCCGTCCAAACACATCGAGTTAGCCGCTCATTGGTTCTCCTTATTCCTGTTCATCTTCCACAGAAATTGCAAACTGTGCCAAACAAGAGGCCAAAGGCACTGACTCTCCAAGTGGAGAGAATGTTAATATCGCAGCTGGAACGGCGAACTCGAGAACCAGGGGCGAAAATGGCGATGAGTTTTAGAAATTTTGCCTGATCACTTCGTGGATCATACACTTTGTTTTCTATGCATATTTTAGCTGACGGATAAATCCCTTAAACGTGGAAATTTGGGACCCGTGGAATGGGAACCATGCACCATTACCTCAAAGGGTCTGCATTCCCTCAGCAATAGTATCAGCCCCAAGTGTCCAGCCTTATCTCTCCCACAGCTTTGGATGTAGAGGTGGTAAATCCAAGATTCCTCACAAGCCCTGAAGGACTTATTTAAGAATTTCTCTCTATTTCACAGTCCTTGTGTTTTCTTTTTCAAATTTATTTTTATTAGGGGATTTAGCTTATTTACACTGCTGTGTGTATGCTGCTGTACACAAATGATTTTCTTACGGAGACCTGTAAATGTATGGGTTTTAATTTTCTCCAAAGTCAGGTGTATTCCTAGGTTTTGAATACGGGGTGTTGAGTCCATTTGGTTGAGCAAGGTGTAGGTCTTGTCTAATATATATTTGGCTTATGGAATGGTATCTGTCCTAATGTCAACCTCTGGTTTTATGCAGCCTCCCCTCTCTCCTTTCCCCTTAAGCAAGCCTAAGTTTCTTTTGTAAATGTGAGACTCTGTTGTGTTTTGAAATGCAGTTGACGCGTAGCCGTGTTTACATTCCCGGTATTAGTGATATCTTATGATGTTTCTTTTTCTGTGTGACTTATTTCACTTAGAATCATCGTAACTAAATCCACTCATAATGCTGCTACTGGTCTGTTGCCATTGATTTCATTGTTGAGTGATATTCCATTTTAGGGATGTATCACAACTTCTATATCCATTTTTCTCTTTCTGGGCTATTGAAGTTGTACCATAGTCCAGGTTCCAGTATTCAGAGCAGCCCCAAACTTTGGTGTGGCTGTGTCTTTGTCATTTAAATTTTCCGAATCTATAGCACCATAAGTGGAAGTGCCCTAGGCTCTCTAGCTTGGTTTTTTTTTGTTCCAGGAAACACCATCCACTTCTCCAGAGTGGCTGTTGGCAATTTACATCCGGCCCATCAGCATAACAAGGCTGATGGTTCTCCATGGCCTGTCCTGCCTGTCTGGATTTTACACTTTTTTCGGACGGCCCTTTTGATCGGTGGGAAGTGAGACTTCATTGTAGTGCGGATTTCCATTGCAGGCTTGCTTGGTTGGCCAAAAAGGGCGTATGCGTTTTTTCCTGAATATATTCAGGAAAAAACGCATACGCCCTTTTTGGCCAAGTGCATCACTGTCGAACTGCTGCCTCTTTTCCTACGCTTTCAGAGCAATTCTTATCTACCACCTGATATCTGTTTTCTGCAAGTCTTCGTCGCGTTCAAGTCCTCTTCACAGCCTTCCTTCAATAAATTTTGGGATGATAGGGGTCATTTGGAACTCTGCAGGATTGTGAGTTACAGTGCCCAAAATCTCCTTTTCTCAACTCGCTTTCTTGTGAGCAGACCGCAAATCCGAAGAATTGCTTCAGGCCCTAATCTCGTTCCGGCATGGCACGCTGAGCCTTTGGTGAATTCTTCTTCCTGTAGGGAAATCAGAGTTCAATGGGCCCGTCCAAACACATCGAGTTAGCCGCTCATTGGTTCTCCTTATTCCTGTTCATCTTCCACAGAAATTGCAAACTGTGCCAAACAAGAGGTCAAAGGCACTGACTCTCCAAGTGGAGAGAATGTTAATATCGCAGCTGGAACGGCGAACTCGAGAACCAGGGGCGAAAATGGCGATGAGTTTTAGAAATTTTGCATGATCACTTCGTGGACCATACACTTTGTTTTCTATGCATATTTTAGCTCACAGATAAATCCCTTAAACGTGGAAATTTGGGACCCGTGGAATGGGAACCATGCACCATTACCTCAAAGGGTCTGCATTCCCTCACCAATAGTATCAGCCCCAAGTGTCCAGGCTTATCTCTCCCACAGCCCTGGATGTAGAGGTGGTAAATCCAAGATTCCTCACAAGCCCTGAATGGCTTATTTAAGAATTTCTCTCTATTTCACAGTCCTTGTGTTTTCTTTTTCAAATTTATTTTTATTAGGGGATTTAGCTTATTTACACTGCTGTGTGTATGCTGCTGTACACAAATGATTTTCTTACGGAGACCTGTAAATGTATGGGTTTTATTTTTCTACAAAGTCAGGTATATTCCTAGGTTTTGAATACGGGGTGTTGAGTCCATTTGGTTGAGCAAGGAGTAGGTCTTGTCTAATATATATTTGGCTTATGGAATGGTATCTGTCCTAATATCAACCTCTGGTTTTATGCAGCCTCCCCACTCTCCTTTCCCCTTAAGCAAGCCTAAGTTTCTTTTGTAAATGTGAGACTCTGTTGTGTTTTGAAATGCAGTTGATGCGTAGCCGTGTTTACATTCCCGGTATTAGTGATATCTTATGATGTTTCTTTTTCTGTGTGACTTATTTCACTTAGAATCATCGTAACTAAATCCACTCATTATGCTGCTACTGGTCTGTTACCATTGATTTCATTGTTGAGTCATATTCCATTGTAGGGATGTACCACAACTTCTATATCCATTTTTCTCTTTCTGGGCTATTGAAGTTGTACCATAGTCCAGGTTCCCGTACACAGAGCAGCCCCCAACTTTGGTGTGGCTGTGTCTTTGTCATTTAAATTTTCCGAATCTATAGCACCATAAGTGGAAGTGCCCTAGGCTCTCTAGCTTGGTTTTTTCTTTGTTCCAGGAAACACCATCCACTTCTCCAGAGTGGCTGTTGGCAATTTACATCCCGCCTATCAGCATAACAAGGCTGCCGGTTCTCCATGGCCTGTCCTGCCTCTCTGGATTTTACACTTCTTTCGGACGGCCCTTTTGATCGGTGGGAAGTGAGACTTCATTGTAGTGCGGATTTCCATTGCAGGCTTGCTTGGTTGGCCAAAAAGGGCGTATGCGTTTTTTCCTGAATATATTCAGGAAAAAACGCATACGCCCTTTTTGGCCAATTGCATCACTGTCGAACTGCTGCCTCTTTTCCTACGCTTTCAGAGCAATTCTTATCTACCACCTGATATCTGTTTTCTGCAATTCTGCGTCGCGTTCAAGTCCTCTTCACAGCCTTCCTTCAATAAATTTTGGGATGATAGGGGTCATTTGGAACTCTGCAGGATTGTGAGTTACAGTGCCCAAAATCTCCTTTTCTCAACTCGCTTTCTTGTGAGCAGACCGCAAATCCGAAGAATTGCTTCAGGCCCTAATCTCGTTCCGGCATGGCACGCTGAGCCTTTGGTGAATTCTTCTTCCTGTAGGGAAATCAGAGTTCAATGTGCCCGTCCAAACACATCGAGTTAGCTGCTCATTGGTTCTCCTTATTCCTGTTCATCTTCCACAGAAATTGCAAACTGTGCCAAACAAGAGGTCAAAGGCACTGACTCTCCAAGTGGAGAGAATGTTAATATCGCAGCTGGAACGGCGAACTCGAGAACCAGGGGCGAAAATGGCGATGAGTTTTAGAAATTTTGCATGATCACTTCGTGGACCATACACTTTGTTTTCTATGCATATTTTAGCTCACAGATAAATCCCTTAAACGTGGAAATTTGGGACCCGTGGAATGGGAACCATGCACCGTTACCTCAAAGGGTCTGCATTCCCTCACCAATAGAATCAGCCCCAAGTGTCCAGGCTTATCTCTCCCACAGCTCTGGATGTAGAGGTGGTAAATCCAAGATTCCTCACAAGCCCTGAATGGCTTATTTAAGAATTTCTCTCTATTTCACAGTCCTTGTGTTTTCTTTTTCAAATTTATTTTTATTAGGGGATTTAGCTTATTTACACTGCTGTGTGTATGCTGCTGTACACAAATGATTTTCTTACGGAGACCTGTAAATGTATGGGTTTTATTTTTCTACAAAGTCAGGTATATTCCTAGGTTTTGAATACGGGGTGTTGAGTCCATTTGGTTGAGCAAGGAGTAGGTCTTGTCTAATATATATTTGGCTTATGGAATGGTATCTGTCCTAATATCAACCTCTGGTTTTATGCAGCCTCCCCACTCTCCTTTCCCCTTAAGCAAGCCTAAGTTTCTTTTGTAAATGTGAGACTCTGTTGTGTTTTGAAATGCAGTTGATGCGTAGCCGTGTTTACATTCCCGGTATTAGTGATATCTTATGATGTTTCTTTTTCTGTGTGACTTATTTCACTTAGAATCATCGTAACTAAATCCACTCATTATGCTGCTACTGGTCTGTTACCATTGATTTCATTGTTGAGTCATATTCCATTGTAGGGATGTACCACAACTTCTATATCCATTTTTCTCTTTCTGGGCTATTGAAGTTGTACCATAGTCCAGGTTCCCGTACACAGAGCAGCCCCCAACTTTGGTGTGGCTGTGTCTTTGTCATTTAAATTTTCCGAATCTATAGCACCATAAGTGGAAGTGCCCTAGGCTCTCTAGCTTGGTTTTTTCTTTGTTCCAGGAAACACCATCCACTTCTCCAGAGTGGCTGTTGGCAATTTACATCCCGCCCATCAGCATAACAAGGCTGCCGGTTCTCCATGGCCTGTCCTGCCTCTCTGGATTTTACACTTCTTTCGGACGGCCCTTTTGATCGGTGGGAAGTGAGACTTCATTGTAGTGCGGATTTCCATTGCAGGCTTGCTTGGTTGGCCAAAAAGGGCGTATGCGTTTTTTCCTGAATATATTCAGGAAAAAACGCATACGCCCTTTTTGGCCAATTGCATCACTGTCGATCTGCTGCCTCTTTTCCTACGCTTTCAGAGCAATTCTTATCTACCACCTGATATCTGTTTTCTGCAATTCTGCGTCGCGTTCAAGTCCTCTTCACAGCCTTCCTTCAATAAATTTTGGGATGATAGGGGTCATTTGGAACTCTGCAGGATTGTGAGTTACAGTGCCCAAAATCTCCTTTTCTCAACTCGCTTTCTTGTGAGCAGACCGCAAATCCGAAGAATTGCTTCAGGCCCTAATCTCGTTCCGGCATGGCACGCTGAGCCTTTGGTGAATTCTTCTTCCTGTAGGGAAATCAGAGTTCAATGTGCCCGTCCAAACACATCGAGTTAGCCGCTCATTGGTTCTCCTTATTCCTGTTCATCTTCCACAGAAATTGCAAACTGTGCCAAACAAGAGGTCAAAGGCACTGACTCTCCAAGTGGAGAGAATGTTAATATCGCAGCTGGAACGGCGAACTCGAGAACCAGGGGCGAAAATGGCGATGAGTTTTAGAAATTTTGCATGATCACTTCGTGGACCATACACTTTGTTTTCTATGCATATTTTAGCTCACAGATAAATCCCTTAAACGTGGAAATTTGGGACCCGTGGAATGGGAACCATGCACCGTTACCTCAAAGGGTCTGCATTCCCTCACCAATAGAATCAGCCCCAAGTGTCCAGGCTTATCTCTCCCACAGCTCTGGATGTAGAGGTGGTAAATCCAAGATTCCTCACAAGCCCTGAATGGCTTATTTAAGAATTTCTCTCTATTTCACAGTCCTTGTGTTTTCTTTTTCAAATTTATTTTTATTAGGGGATTTAGCTTATTTACACTGCTGTGTGTATGCTGCTGTACACAAATGATTTTCTTACGGAGACCTGTAAATGTATGGGTTTTATTTTTCTACAAAGTCAGGTATATTCCTAGGTTTTGAATACGGGGTGTTGAGTCCATTTGGTTGAGCAAGGAGTAGGTCTTGTCTAATATATATTTGGCTTATGGAATGGTATCTGTCCTAATATCAACCTCTGGTTTTATGCAGCCTCCCCACTCTCCTTTCCCCTTAAGCAAGCCTAAGTTTCTTTTGTAAATGTGAGACTCTGTTGTGTTTTGAAATGCAGTTGATGCGTAGCCGTGTTTACATTCCCGGTATTAGTGATATCTTATGATGTTTCTTTTTCTGTGTGACTTATTTCACTTAGAATCATCGTAACTAAATCCACTCATTATGCTGCTACTGGTCTGTTACCATTGATTTCATTGTTGAGTCATATTCCATTGTAGGGATGTACCACAACTTCTATATCCATTTTTCTCTTTCTGGGCTATTGAAGTTGTACCATAGTCCAGGTTCCCGTACACAGAGCAGCCCCCAACTTTGGTGTGGCTGTGTCTTTGTCATTTAAATTTTCCGAATCTATAGCACCATAAGTGGAAGTGCCCTAGGCTCTCTAGCTTGGTTTTTTCTTTGTTCCAGGAAACACCATCCACTTCTCCAGAGTGGCTGTTGGCAATTTACATCCCGCCCATCAGCATAACAAGGCTGCCGGTTCTCCATGGCCTGTCCTGCCTCTCTGGATTTTACACTTCTTTCGGACGGCCCTTTTGATCGGTGGGAAGTGAGACTTCATTGTAGTGCGGATTTCCATTGCAGGCTTGCTTGGTTGGCCAAAAAGGGCGTATGCGTTTTTTCCTGAATATATTCAGGAAAAAACGCATACGCCCTTTTTGGCCAATTGCATCACTGTCGAACTGCTGCCTCTTTTCCTACGCTTTCAGAGCAATTCTTATCTACCACCTGATATCTGTTTTCTGCAATTCTGCGTCGCGTTCAAGTCCTCTTCACAGCCTTCCTTCAATAAATTTTGGGATGATAGGGGTCATTTGGAACTCTGCAGGATTGTGAGTTACAGTGCCCAAACTCTCCTTTTCTCAACTCGCTTTCTTGTGACAAGACTGCAAATCCGAAGAATTGCTTCAGGCCCTAATCTCGTTCCGGCATGGCACGCTGAGCCTTTGGTGAATTCTTCTTCCTGTAGGGAAATCAGAGTTCAATGTGCCCGTCCAAACACATCGAGTTAGCCGCTCATTGGTTCTCCTTATTCCTGTTCATCTTCCACAGAAATTGCAAACTGTGCCAAACAAGAGGTCAAAGGCACTGACTCTCCATGTGGAGAGGATGTTAATATCGCAGCTGGAATGGCGAACTCGAGAACCAAGGGGGCGAAAATGACGATGAGTTTTAGAAATTTTTACTGATCACTTCCTGGACTATACACGTTGTTTTCTATGCATATTTTAGCTGATGGATAAATCCCTTAAACGTGGATCTTTGGGACCCGTGGAATGGGAACCATGCACCATTACCTCAAAGGGTCTGCATTCCCTCACCAATAGTATCAGCCCCAAGTGTCCAGGCTTATCTCTCCCACAGCTGTGGATGTAGAGGTGGTAAATCCAAGATTCCTCACAAGCCCTGAAGGACTTATTTAAGAATTTCTCTCTATTTCACAGTCCTTGTGTTTTCTTTTTCAAATTTATTTTTATTAGGGGATTACCTTATTTACACTGCTGTGTGTATGCTGCTGTACACAAATGATTTTCTTACGGAAACCGGTAAATGTATGGGTTTTAATTTTCTCCAAAGTCAGGTATATTCCTAGGTTTTGAATACGGGGTGTTGAGTCCATTTGGTTGAGCAAGGTGTAGGTCTTGTCTAATATATATTTGGCTTATGGAATGAAATCTGTCCTAATGTCAACCTCTGGTTTTATGCAGCCTCCCCACTCTCCTTTCCCCTTAAGCAAGCCTAAGTTTCTTTTGTAAATGTGAGACTCTGTTGTGTTTTGAAATGCAGTTGACGCGTAGCCGTGTTTACATTCCCGGTATTAGTGATATCTTATGATGTTTCTTTTTCTGTGTGACTTATTTCACTTAGAATCATCGTAACTAAATCCACTCATTATGCTGCTACTGGTCTGTTGCCATTGATTTCATTGTTGAGTGATATTCCAATGTAGGAATGTATCACAATTTCTATATCCATTTTTCTCTTTCTGGGCTATTGAAGTTGTACCATAGTCCAGGTTCCCGTACTCAGAGCAGCCCCAAACTTTGGTGTGGCAGTGTCTTTGTCATTTAAATTTTCCGAATCTATAGCACCATAAGTGGAAGTGCCCTAGGCTCTCTAGCTTGGTTTTTTCTTTGTTCCAGGAAACACCATCCACTTCTCCAGAGTGGCTGTTGGCAATTTACAATCCCGCCCATCAGCATAACAATGCTGCCGTTCTCCATGGCCTGTCCTGCCTGTCTGGATTTTACACTTTTTTCGGCCGGCCCTTTTGATCGGTGGGAAGTGAGACTTCATTGTAGTGCGGATTTCCATTGCAGGCTTGCTTGGTTGGCCAAAAAGTGCGTATGCGTTTTTTCCTGAATATATTCAGGAAAAAACGCAGACACCCTTTTTGGCCAAGTGCATCACTGTCGAACTGCTGCCTCTTTTCCTACGCTTTCAGAGCAATTCTTATCTACCACCTGATATCTGTTTTCTGCAATTCTGCGTTGCGTTCAAGTCCTCTTCACAGCCTTCCTTCAATAAATTTTGGGATGATAGGGGTCATTTGGAACTCTGCAGGATTGTGAGTTACAGTGCCCAAAATCTCCTTTTCTCAACTCGCTTTCTTGTGAGCAGACCGCAAATCCGAAGAATTGCTTCAGGCCCTAATCTCGTTCCGGCATGGCACGCTGAGCCTTTGGTGAATTCTTCTTCCTGTAGGGAAATCAGAGTTCAATGTGCCCGTCCAAACACATCGAGTTAGCCGCTCATTGGTTCTCCTTATTCCTGTTCATCTTCCACAGAAATTGCAAACTGTGCCAAACAAGAGGTCAAAGGCACTGACTCTCCATGTGGAGAGGATGTTAATATCGCAGCTGGAATGGCGAACTCGAGAACCAAGGGGGCGAAAATGACGATGAGTTTTAGAAATTTTTACTGATCACTTCCTGGACTATACACGTTGTTTTCTATGCATATTTTAGCTGATGGATAAATCCCTTAAACGTGGATCTTTGGGACCCGTGGAATGGGAACCATGCACCATTACCTCAAAGGGTCTGCATTCCCTCACCAATAGTATCAGCACCAAGTGTCCAGCCTTATCTCTCCCACAGCTGTGGATGTAGAGGTGGTAAATCCAAGATTCCTCACAAGCCCTGAAGGACTTATTTAAGAATTTCTCTCTATTTCACAGTCCTTGTGTTTTCTTTTTCAAATTTATTTTTATTAGGGGATTTAGCTTATTTACACTGCTGTGTGTATGCTGCTGTACACAAATGATTTTCTTACGGAGACCTGTAAATGTATGGGTTTTAATTTTCTCCAAAGTCAGGTATATTCCTAGGTTTTGAATACGGGGTGTTGAGTCCATTTGGTTGAGCAAGGTGTAGGTCTTGTCTAATATATATTTGGCTTATGGAATGGTATCTTTCCTAATGTCAACCTCTGGTTTTATGCAGCCTCCCCACTCTCCTTTCCCCTTAAGCAAGCCTAAGTTTCTTTTGTAAATGTGAGACTCTGTTGTGTTTTGAAATGCAGTTGACGCGTAGCCGTGTTTACATTCCCGGTATTAGTGATATCTTATGATGTTTCTTTTTCTGTGTGACTTATTTCACTTAGAATCATCGTAACTAAATCCAATCATTATGCTGTTACTGGTCTGTTGCCATTGATTTCATTGTTGAGTGATATTCCATTGTAGGGATGTATCACAACTTCTATATCCATTTTTCTCTTTCTGGGCTATTGAAGTTGTACCATAGTCCAGGTTCCCGTACTCAGAGCAGCCCCAAACTTTGGTGTGGCTGTGTCTTTGTCATTTAAATTTTCCGAATCTATAGCACCATAAGTGGAAGTGCCCTAGGCTCTCTAGCTTGCTTTTTTCTTTGTTCCAGGAAACACCATCCACTTCTCCAGAGTGGCCGTTGGCAATTTACATCTGGCCCATCAGCATAACAATGCTGCCGGTTCTCCATGACCTGTCCTGCCTGTCTGGATTTTACACTTTTTTCGGACGGCCCTTTTGATCGGTGGGAAGTGAGACTTCATTGTAGTGCGGATTTCCATTGCAGGCTTGCTTGGTTGGCCAAAAAGGGCGTATGCGTTTTTTCCTGAATATATTCAGGAAAAAACGCATACGCCCTTTTTGGCCAAGTGCATCACTGTCGAACTGCTGCCTCTTTTGCTACGCTTTCAGAGCAGTTCTTATCTACCACCTGATATCTGTTTTCTGCAATTCTGCGTCGCGTTCAAGTCCTCTTCACAGCCTTCCTTCAATAAATTTTGGGATGATAGGGGTCATTTGGAACTCTGCAGGATTGTGAGTTACAGTGCCAAAAATCTCCTTTTCTCAACTCGCTTTCTTGTGAGCAGACCGCAAATCTGAAGAATTGCTTCAGGCCCTAATCTCGTTCCGGCATGGCACGCTGAGCATTTGGTGAATTCTTCTTCCTTAGGGAAATCAGAGTTCAATGTGCCCGTCCAAACACATCGAGTTAGCCGCTCATTGGTTCTCCTTATTCCTGTTCATCTTCCACAGAAATTGCAAACTGTGCCAAACAAGAGGTCAAAGGCACTGACTCTCCAAGTGGAGAGAATGTTAATATCGCAGCTGGAACGGCGAACTGGAGAACCAGGGGGCGAAAATGGCGATGAGTTTTAGAAATTTTGCCTGATCACTTCGTGGACCATACACTTTGTTTTCTATGCATATTTTATCTGACGGATAAATCCCTTAAACGTGGAAATTTGGGACCCGTGGAATGGGAACCATGCACCATTACCTCAAAGGGTCTGCATTCCCTCACCAATAGTATCAGCCCCAAGTGTCCAGCCTTATCTCTCCCACAGCTGTGGATGTAGAGGTGGTAAATCCAAGATTCCTCACAAGCCCTGAAGGACTTATTTAAGAATTTCTCTCTATTTCACAGTCCTTGTGTTTTCTTTTTCAAATTTATTTTTATTAGGGGATTTAGCTTATTTACACTGCTGTGTGTATGCTGCTGTACACAAATGATTTTCTTACGGAGACCTGTAAATGTATAGGTTTTAATTTTCTCCAAAGTCAGGTATATTCCTAGGTTTTGAATACGGGGTGTTGAGTCCATTTGGTTGAGCAAGGTGTAGGTCTTGTCTAATATATATTTGGCTTATGGAATGGTATCTGTCCTAATGTCAACCTCTGGTTTTATGCAGCCTCCCCACTCTCCTTTCCCCTTAAGCAAGCCTAAGTTTCTTTTGTAAATGTGAGACTCTGTTGTGTTTTGAAATGCAGTTGACGCGTAGCCGTGTTTACATTCCCGGTATTAGTGATATCTTATGATGTTTCTTTTTCTGTGTGACTTATTTCACTTAGAATCATCGTAACTAAATCCACTCATTATGCTGCTACTGGTCTGTTGCCATTGATTTCATTGTTGAGTGATATTCCATTGTAGGGATGTATCACATCTTCTATATCCATTTTTCTCTTTCTGGGCTATTGAAGTTGTACCATAGTCCAGGTTCCCGTACTCAGAGCAGCCCCAAACTTTGGTGTGGCTGTGTCTTTGTCTTTTAAATTTTCCGAATCTATATCACCATAAGTGGAAGTGCCCTAGGCTCTCTAGCTTGGTTTTTTCTTTGTTCCAGGAAACACCATCCACTTCTCCAGAGTGGCTGTTGGCAATTTACATCCCGCCCATCAGCATAACAAGGCTGCCGGTTCTCCATGGCCTGTCCTGGCTCTCTGGATTTTACACTTCTTTCGGACGGCTCTTTTGATCGGTGGGAAGTGAGACTTCATTGTAGTGCGGATTTCCATTGCAGCCTTGCTTGGTTGGCCAAAAAGGGCCTATGCGTTTTTTCCTGAATATATTCAGGAAAAAACGCATAGGCCCTTTTTGGCCAAGTGCATCACTGTCGAACTGCTGCCTCTTTTGCTACGCTTTCAGAGCAATTCTTATCTACCACCTGATATCTGTTGTCTGCAATTCTGCGTCGCGTTCAAGTCCTCTTCACAGCCTTCCTTCAATAAATTTTGGGATGATAGGGGTCATTTGGAACTCTGCAGGATTGTGAGTTACAGTGCCCAAAATCTCCTTTTCTCAACTCGCTTTCTTGTGAGCAGATCGAAAATCCGAACAGTTGCTTCAGGTCCTAATCTCGTTCCGGCATGGCACGCTGAGCCTTTGCTGGATTTTTCTTCCTGTAGGGAAATCAGAGTTGAATGTGCCCGTCCAAACACATCGAGTTAGCCGCTCATTGGTTCTCCTTATTCCTGTTCATCTTCCACAGAAATTGCAAACTGTGCCAAACAAGAGGTCAAAGGCACTGACCCTCCAAGTGAAGAAGATGTTAATATCGCAGCTGGAATGGCGAACTCGAGAACCAGGGGGCGAAAATGACGATGAGTTTTAGAAATTTTGACTGATCACTTCGTGGATCATACACTTTGTTTTCTATGCATATTTTAGCTGATGGATAAATCCCTTAAACGTGGAGATTTGGGACCCGTGGAATGGGAACCATGCACCATTACCTCAAAGGGTCTGCATTCCCTCACCAATAGTATCAGCCCCAACTCTCCAGCCTTATCTCTCCCACAGCTCTGGATGTAGACGTGGCATATCCAGGATTCCTCACAAGCACTGAAGGGCTTATTTAAGAATTTCTCTCTATTTCACAGTCCTTGTGTTTTCTTTTTCAAATTTATTTTTATTAGGGGATTTAGCTTACTTACACTGCTGTGTGTATGCTGCTGTACACAAATGATTTTCTTACGGAGACCTGTAAATGTATGGATTTTAATTTTCTCCAAAGTCAGGTATATTCCTAGGTTTTGAATACGGGGTGTTGAGTCCATTTGGTTGAGCAAGGAATAGGTATTGTCTAATAATTATTTGGCTTATGGAATGGTATCTGTCCTAATATCAACCTCTGGTTTTATGCAGCCTCCCCACTCTCCTTTCCCCTTAAGCAAGCCTAAGTTTCTTTTGTAAATGTGAGACTCTGTTGTGTTTTGTAATGCAGTTGACTTGTAGCCGTGTTTACATTCCCCGTATTAGTGATATCTTATGATGTTTCTTTTTCTGTGTGACTTATTTCACTTAGAATCATTGTAACTAAATCCACTCATTATGCTGCTACTGGTCTGTTGCCATTGATTTCATTGTTGAGTGATATTCCATTGTAGGGATGTACCACAACTTCTATATCCATTTTTCTCTTTCTGGGCTATTGAAGTTGTACCATAGTCCAGGTTCCCGTACACAGAGCAGCCCCAAACTTTGGTGTGGCTGTGTCTTTGTCATTTAAATTTTCCGAATCTATAGCACCATAAGTGGAAGTGCCCTAGGCTCTCTAGCTTGGTTTTTTCTTTGTTCCAGGAAACACCATCCACTTCTCCAGAGTGGCTGTTGGCAATTTACATCCCGCCCATCAGCATAACAAGGCTGCCGGTTCTCCATGGCCTGTCCTGCCTCTCTGGATTTTACACTTCTTTCGGACGGCCCTTTTGATCCGTGGGAAGTGAGACTTCATTGTAGTGCGGATTTCCATTGCAGGCTTGCTTGGTTGGCCAAAAAGGGCGTATGCGTTTTTTCCTGAATATATTCAGGAAAAAACGCATACGCCCTTTTTGGCCAAGTGCATCACTGTCGAACTGCTGCCTGTTTTGCTACGCTTTCAGAGCAATTCTTATCTACCACCTGATATCTGTTTTCTGCAATTCTGCGTCGCGTTCAAGTCCTCTTCACAGCCTTCCTTCAATAAATTTTGGGATGATAGGGGTCATTTGGAAGTCTGCAGGATTGTGAGTTACAGTGCCCAAAATCTCCTTTTCTCAACTCGCTTTCTTGTGAGCAGACCGCAAATCTGAAGAATTGCTTCAGGCCCTAATCTCGTTCTGGCATGCCACGCCGAGCGTTTGCTGGATTCTTCTACCTGTAGGGAAATCAGAGTTCAATGTGCCCGTCCAAACACATCGAGTTAGCCGCTCATTGGTTCTCTTTATTCCTGTTCATCTTCCACAGAAATTGCAAACTGTGCCAAACAAGAGGTCAAAGGCACTGACTCTCCAAGTGGAGAGAATGTTAATATCGCAGCTGGAACGGCGAACTCGAGAACCAGGGGGCGAAAATGGCGATGAGTTTTAGAAATTTTGCCTGATCACTTCGTGGACCATACACTTTGTTTTCTATGCATATTTTAGCTGATGGATAAATCCCTTAAACGTGGAGATTTGGGACCCGTGGAATGGGAACCATGCACCATTACCTCAAAGGGTCTGCATTCCCTCAACAATAGTATCAGCCCCAAGTGTCCAGCCTTATCTCTCCCCCAGCTGTGGATGTAGAGGTGGTAAATCCAAGATTCCTCACAAGCCCTGAAGGACTTATTTAAGAATTTCTCTCTATTTCACAGTCCTTGTGTTTTCTTTTTCAAATTTATTTTTATTAGGGGATTTAGCTTACTTACACTGCTGTGAGTATGCTGCTGTACACAAATGATTTTCTTACGGAGACCTGTAAATATATGGGTTTTAATTTTCTCCAAATTCAGGTATACTCCTAGGTTTTGAATTCGGGGTGTTGAGTCCATTTGGTTGAGCAAGGTGTAGGTCTTTTCTAGTACATATTTGGCTTATGGAATGGTATCTGTCCTAATGTCAACCTCTGGTTTTTTGCAGCCTCCCCACTCTCCTTTCCCCTTAAGCAAGCCTAAGTTTCTTTTGTAAATGTGAGACTCTGTTGTGTTTTGAAATGCAGTTGACGTGTAGCCGTGTTTACATTCCCGGTATTAGTGATATCTTATGATGTTTCTTTTTCTGTGTGACTTATTTCACTTAGAATCATTGTAACTAAATCCACTCATTATGCTGCTACTGGTCTGTTGCCATTGATTTCATTTTTGAGTGATATTCCATTGTAGGGATGTACCACAACTTCTATATCCATTTTTCTCTTTCTGGGCTATTGAAGTTGTACCATAGTCCAGGTTCCCGTACTCAGAGCAGCCACAAACTTTGGTGTGGCTGTGTCTTTGTCTTTTAAATTTTCCGAATCTATAGCACCATAAGTGGAAGTGCCCTAGGCTCTCTAGCTTGGTTTTTTCTTTGTTCCAGGAAACACCAGCCACTTCTCCAGAGTGGATGTTGGCAATTTACATCCCGCCCATCAGCATAACAAGGCTGCCGGTTCTCCATGGCCTGTCCTGCCTCTCTGGATTTTACACTTCTTTCGGACGGCCCTTTTGATCGGTGGGAAGTGAGACTTCATTGTAGTGCGGATTTCCATTTCAGGCTTGCTTGGTTGGCCAAAAAGTGCGTATGCGTTTTTTCCTGAATATATTCAGGAAAAAACGCATACGCCCTTTTTGGCCAAGTGCATCACTGTGGATCTGCTGCCTCTTTTGCTACGCTTTCAGAGCAGTTCTTATCTACCACCTGATATCTGTTTTCTGCAATTCTGCGTCGCGTTCAAGTCCTCTTCACAGCCTTCCTTCAATAAATTTTGGGATGATAGGGGTCATTTGGAACTCTGTAGGATTGTGAGTTACAGTGCCAAAAATCTCCTTTTCTCAACTCGCTTTCTTGTGAGCAGACCGCAAATCCGAACAGTTGCTTCAGGTCCTAATCTCGTTCCAGCATGGCACGCTGAGCCTTTGCTGGATTTTTCTTCCTGTAGGGAAATCAGAGTTCAATGTGCCCGTCCAAACACATCGAGTTAGCCGCTCATTGGTTCTCCTTATTCCTGTTCATCTTCCACAGAAATTGCAAACTGTGCCAAACAAGAGGTCAAAGGCATTGACCCTCCAAGTGGAGAAGATGTTAATATCGCAGCTGGAATGGCGAACTCGAGAACCAGGGGGCGAAAATGACGATGAGTTTTAGAAATTTTGCCTGATCACTTCGTGGATCATACACATTGTTTTCTATGCATATTTTAGCTGACGGATAAATCCCTTAAACGTGGAGATTTGGGACCCGTGGAATGGGAACCATGCACCATTACCTCAAAGGGTCTGCATTCCCTCACCAATAGTATCAGCCCCAAGTGTCCAGCCTTATCTCTCCCCCAGCTGTAGATGTAGAGGTGGTAAATCCAAGATTCCTCAGAAGCCCTGAAGGACTTATTTAAGAATTTCTCTCTATTTCACAGTCCTTGTGTTTTCTTTTTCAAATTTATTTTTATTAGGGGATTTAGCTTACTTACACTGCTGTGAGTATGCTGCTGTACACAAATGATTTTCTTACGGAGACCTGTAAATATATGGGTTTTAATTTTCTCCAAATTCAGGTATACTCCTAGGTTTTGAATACGGGGTGTTGAGTCCATTTGGTTGAGCAAGGTGTAGGTCTTGTCTAATACATATTTGGCTTATGGAATGGTATCTGTCCTAATGTCAACCTCTGGTTTTATGCAGCCTCACCACTCTCCTTTCCCCTTAAGCAAGCCTAAGTTTCTTTTGTAAATGTGAGACTCTGTTGTGTTTTCAAATGCAGTTGATGCGTAGCCGTGTTTCCATTCCTGGTATTAGTGATATCTTATGATGTTTCTTTTTCTGTGTGACTTATTAAACTTAGAATCATCGTAACTAAATCCACTCATTATGCTGCTACTGGTCTGTTGCCATTGATTTCATTGTTGAGTGATATTCCATTGTAGGGATGTACCACAACTTCTGTATTCATTTTTCTCTTTCTGGGCTATTGAAGTTGTACCATAGTCCAGGTTCCCGTACACAGAGCAGCCCCAAACTTTGTTGTGGCTGTGTCTTTGTCATTTAAATTTTCCGAATCTATAGCACCATAAGTGGAAGTGCCCTAGGCTCTCTAGCTTGGTTTTTTCTTTGTTCCAGGAAACACCATCCACTTCTCCAGAGTGGCTGTTGGCAATTTACATCCCGCCCATCAGCATAACAAGGCTGCCGGTTCTCCATGGCCTGTCCTGCCTCTCTGGAATTTACACTTTATTCGGAGGGCCCTTTTGATCGGTGGGAAGTGAGACTTCCTTGTAGTGCGGATTTCCATTGCAGGCTTGCTTGGTTGGCCAAAAAGGGCATATGCGTTTTTTCCTGAATATATTCAGGAAAAAAAGCATACGCCCTTTTTGGCCAAGTGCAAAACTGTCGAACTGCTGCCTCTTTTCCTACGCTTTCAGAGCAGTTCTTATCTACCACCTGATATCTGTTTTCTGCAATGCTGCGTCGCGTTCAAGTCCTCTTCACAGCCTTCCTTCAATAAATTTTGGGATGATAGTGGTCATTTGGAACTCTGCAGGATTGTGAGTTACAGTGCCAAAAATCTCCTTTTCTCAACTCGCTTTCTTGTGAGCAGACCGCAAATCCGAAGAATTGCTTCAAGCCCTAATCTCGTTCCTGCATGGCACGCTGAACCTTTGGTGAATTCTTCTTCCTGTTAGGAAATCAGAGTTCAATGTGCCCGTCCAAACACATCGAGTTAGCCGCTCATTGGTTCTCCTTATTCCTGTTCATCTTCCACAGAAATTGCAAACTGTGCCAAAAAAGAGGTCAAAGGAACTGACTGTCCATGTGGAGAGAATGATAATATCGCAGCTGGAACGGTGAACTCGAGAACCATAGGGCGAAAATGGCGATGAGCTTTAGAAATTTTGCCTGATCACTTCGTGGACCATACACTTTGTTTTCTATGCATATTTTAGCTGACGGATAAATCCCTTAAACGTGGAGATTTGGGACCCGTGGAATGGGAACCATGCACCATTACCTCAAAGGGTCTGCATTCCCTCACCAATAGTATCAGCCCCAAGTGTCCAGCCTTATCTCTCCCACAGCTGTGGATGTAGAGGTGGTAAATCCAAGATTCCTCACAAGCCCTGAAGGACTTATTTAAGAATTTCTCTCTATTTCACAGTCCATGTGTTTTGTTTTTCAAATTTAATTTTATTAGGGGATTTAGCTTACTAACACTGATGTGAGTATGCTGCTGTACACAAATGATTTTCCTACGGAGACCTGTAAATATATGGGTTTTAATTTTCTCCAAATTCAGGTATACTCCTAGGTTTTGAATATGGGGTGTTGAGTCCATTTGGTTGAGCAAGGTGTAGGTCTTGTCTAATACATATTTGGCTTATGGAATGGTATCTGTCCTAATGTCAACCTCTGGTTTTATGCAGCCTCCCCACTCTCCTTTCCCCTTAAGCAAGCCTAAGTTTCTTTTGTAAATGTGAGACTCTGTTGTGTTTTGAAATGCAGTTGACGTGTAGCCGTGTTTACATTCCCGGTATTAGTGATATCTTATGATGTTTCTTTTTCTGTGTGACTTATTTCACTTAGAAACATTGTAACTAAATCCACTCATTATGCTGCTACTGGTCTGTTGCCATTGATTTCATTGTTGAGTGATATTCCATTGTAGCGATGTACCACAACTTCTGTATCCATTATTCTCTTTCTGGGCTATTGAAGTTGTACCATAGTCCAGGTTCCCGTACACAGAGCAGCCCCAAACATTGTTGTGGCTGTGTCTTTGTCATTTAAATTTTCCGAATCTATAGCACCATAAGTGGAAGTACCCTAGGCTCTCTAGCTTGGTTTTTTCTTTGTTCCAGGAAACACCATCCACTTCTCCAGAGTGGCTTTTGGCAATTTACATCCCGCCCATCAGCATAACAAGGCTGCCGGTTCTCCATGGCCTGTCCTGCCTCTCTGGATTTTACACTTCTTTCAGAGGGCCCTTTTGATCGGTGGGAAGTGAGACTTCCTTGTAGTGCGGATTTCCATTGCAGGCTTGCTTGGTTGGCCAAAAAGGGCGTATGCGTTTTTTCCTGAATATATTCAGGAAAAAAAGCATACGCCCTTTTTGGCCAAGTCCAAAACTGTCGAACTGCTGACTCTTTCCCTACGCTTTCAGAGCAATTCTTATCTACCACCTGATATCTGTTTTCTGCAATGCTGGGTCGCATTCAAGTCCTCTTCACAGCCTTCCTTCAATAAATTTTGGGATGATAGGGGTCATTTGGAACTCTGCAGGATTGTGAGTTACAGAGCACAAAATCTCCTTTTCTCAACTCGCTTTCTGGTGAGCAGACCGCAAATCCGAAGAATTGCTTCAGGCCCTAATCTCGTTCTGGCATGGCGCGCCGAGCCTTTGCTGGATTCTTCTTCCTGTAGGGAAATCAGAGTTCAATGTGCCCCTCCAAACACATCGAGTTAGCCGCTCATTGGTTCTCCTTACTCCTGTTCATCTGCCACAGAAATTGCAAACTGTGCCAAACAAGAGGTCAAAGGCACTGACTCTCCAAGTGGAGAGAATGTTAATATCGCAGCTGGAACTGCGAACTCGAGAACCAGGGGGCGAAAATGGCGATGAGTTTTAGAAATTTTGCCTGATCACTTCGTGGACCATATTCTTTGTTTTCTATGCATATTTTAGCTGACGGATAAATCCCTTAAACGTGGAGATTTGGGACCCGTGGAATGGGAACCATGCACCATTACCTCAAAGGGTCTGCATTCCCTCACCAATAGTATCAGGCCCGAGTGTCCAGCCTTATCTGTCCCACAGCTGTGGATGTAGAGGTGGTAAATCCAAGATTCCTCACAAGCCCTGAAGGACTTATTTAAGAATTTCTCTCTATTGCACAGCCCTTGTGTTTTCTTTTTAAAATTTATTTTTATTAGGGGATTTAGCTTATTTACACTGCTGTGTGTATGCTGCTGTACACAAATGATTTTCTTACGGAGACCTGTAAATGTATGGGTTTTAATTTTCTCCACAGTCAGGTATATTCCTAGGTTTTGAAAACGGGGTGTTGAGTCCATTTGGTTGAGCAAGGAGTAGGTCTTGTCTAATATATATTTGGCTTATGGAATGGTATCTGTCCTAATGTCAACCTCTGGTTTTATGCAGCCTCCCCACTCTCCATTACCCTTAAGCAAGCCTAAGTTTCTTTTGTAAATGTGAGACTCTGTTGTGTTTTGAAATGCAGTTGACGCGTAGCCGTGTTTACATTCCCGGTATTAGTGATATCTTATGATGTTTCTTTTTCTGTGTGACTTATTTCACTGAGAATCATCGTAACTATATCGACTCATTATGCTGCTACTGGTCTGTTGCCATTGATTTCATTGTTGAGTGATATTCCATTGTAGGGATGTACCACAACTTCTATATCCATTTTTCCCTTTCTAGGCTATTGAAGTTGTACCATAGTCCAGGTTCCCGTACACAGAGCAGCCCCAAACTTTGGTGTGGCTGTGTCTTTGTCATTTAAATTTTCCGAATCTATAGCACCATAAGTTGAAGTGACCAAGGCTCTCTAGCTTGTTTTTTTCTTTGTTCCAGGAAACACCATCCACTTCTCCAGAGTGGCTGTTGGCAATTTACATCCCGCCCATCAGCATAACAAGGCTGCTGGTTCTCCATGGCCTGTCCTGCCTCTCTGGATTTTACACTTTTTTTGGATTGCCCTTTTGATAGGTGGGAAGTGAGACTTCCTTGTAGTGCGGATTTCCATTGCAGGCTTGCTTGGTTGGCCAAAAACGGCCTATGCGTTTTTTCCTGAATATATTCAGGAAAAAAAGCATATGCCCTTTTTGGCCAAGTGCATCACTGTCGAACTGCTGCCTCTTTTCCTACGCTTTTAGAGCAATTCTTATCTACCACCTGATATCTGCTTTCTACAATTCTGAGTCACGTTAAAGTCCTCTTCACAGCCTTCCTTCAATAAATTTTGGGATGATAGGGGTCATTTGTAACTCTTCAGGATTGTGAGTTACAGTGCCAAAAATCTCCTTTTCTCAACTCGCTTTCTTGTGAGCAGACTGCAAATCCCAAGAATTGCTTCAGGCCCTAATCTCGTTGCGGCATGGCACGCTGAGCCTTTGGTGAATTATTCTTCCTGTAGGGAAATCAGAGTTCAATGTGCCCGTCCAAACACATCGAGTTAGCCGCTCATTGGTTCTCCTAATTCCTGTTCATCTGCCACAGAAATTGCAAACTGTGCCAAACAAGAGGTCAAAGGCACTGACTCTCCAAGTGGAGAGAATGTTAATATCGCAGCTGGAACTGCGAACTCGAGAATCAGGGGGCGAAAATGGCGATGAGTTTTAGAAATTTTGCCTGATCACTTCGTGGACCATATTCTTTGTTTTCTATGCATATTTTAGCTGACGGATAAATCCCTTAAACGTGGAGATTTGGGACCCGTGGAATGGGAACCATGCACCATTACCTCAAAGGGTCTGCATTCCCTCACCAATAGTATCAGCCCCGAGTGTCCAGCCTTATCTCTCCCACAGCTGTGGATGTAGAGGTGGTAAATCCAAGATTCCTCACAAGCCCTGAAGGACTTATTTAAGAATTTCTCTCTATTTCACAGTCCTTGTGTTTTCTTTTTCAAATTTCTTTTTATTAGGTGATTTAGCTTATTTACACTGCTGTGTGTATGCTGCTGTACACAAATGATTTTCTTACGGAGGCCTGTAAATGTATGGGTTTTAATTTTCTCCAAAGTCAGGTATATTCCTAGGTTTTGAATACGGGTTGTTGAGTCAATTTGGTTGAGCAAGGAGTAGGTCTTGTCTAATATATATTTGGCTTATGGAATGGTATCTGTCCTAATGTCAACCTCTGGTTTTATGCAGCCTCCCCACTCTCCTTTCCCCTTAAGCAAGCCTAAGTTTCTTTTGTAAATGTGAGACTCTGTTGTGTTTTGAAATGCAGTTGACGCGTAGCCGTGTTTACATTCCCGATATTAGTGATACCTTATGATGTTTCTTTTTCTGTGTGACTTATTTCACTTAGAATGATCGTAACTAAATCCACTCATTATGCTGCTACTGGTCTGTTGCCATTGATTTCATTGTTGAGTGATATTCCATTGTAGGGATGTACCACAACTTCTATATCCATTTTTCTCTTTCTGGGCTATTGAAGTTGTACCATAGTCCAGGTTCCCGTACACAGAGCAGCCCCAAACTTTGGTGTGACTGTGTCTTTGTCATTTAAATTTTCCGAATCTATAGGACCATAAGTGGAAGTGCCCTAGGCTCTCTAGCTTGGTTTTTTCTTTGTTCCAGGAAACACCATCCACTTCTCCAGAGTGGCTGTTGGCAATTTACATCCCGCCCATCAGCATAACAAGGCTGCCAGTTCTCCTTGGCCTGTCCTGCCTCTCTGGATTTTACACTTTTTTCGGACGGCCCTTTTGATCGGTGGGATGTGAGACTTCATTTTAGTGCGGATTTCCATTGCAGGCTTGCTTGGATGGCCAAAAAGGGCGTATGCGTTTTTTCCTGAATATATTCAGGAAAAAACGCATATACCCTTTTTGGCCAAGTGCATCACTGTCGAACTGCTGCCTCTTTTCCTACGCTTTCAGAGAATTTCTTATCTACCACCTGATATCTGTTTTCTGCAATTCTGTGTCGCGTTCAAGTCCTCTTCACAGCCTTCCTTCAATAAATTTTGGGATGATAGGGGTCATTTGGAACTCTTCAGGATTGTGAGTTACAGTGCCAAAAATCTCCTTTTCTCAACTCGCTTTCTTGAGAGCAGACTGCAAATCCCAAGAATTGCTTCAGGCCCTAATCTCGTTGCGGCATGGCACGCTGAGCCTTTGGTGAATTATTCTTCCTGTAGGGAAATCAGAGTTCAATGTCCAAGTCCAAACACATCGAGTTAGCCGCTCATTGGTTCTCCTAATTCCTGTTCATCTGCCACAGAAATTGCAAACTGTGCCAAACAAGAGGTCAAAGGCACTGGCTCTCCAAGTGGAGAGATTGTTAATATCGCAGCTGGAACGGCGAACTCGAGAACCAGGGGGCAAAAATGGCGATGAGTTTTAGAAATTTTGCCTGATCACTTCGTGGACCATATTCTTTGTTTTCTATGCATATTTTAGCTGACGGATAAATCCCTTAAACGTGGAGATTTGGGACCCGTGGAATGGGAACCATGCACCATTACCTAAAAGGGTCTGCATTCCCTCACCAATAGTATCAGCCCCAAGTGTTCAGCCTTATCTCTCCCCCAGCTGTGGATGTAGAGGTGGTAAATCCAAGATTCCTCACAAGCCCTGAAGGACTTATTTAAGAATTTCTCTCTATTTCACAGTCCTTGTGTTTTCTTTTTCAAATTTATTTTTATTAGGGGATTTAGCTTATTTACACTGCTGTGTGTATGCTGCTGTACACAAAAGATTTTCTTACGGAGACCTGTAAATGTATGGGTTTTAATTTTCTCCAAAGTCAGGTATATTCCTAGGTTTTGAATACGGGGTGTTGAGTCCATTTGGTTGAGCAAGGAGTAGGTCTTGTCTAATATATATTTGGCTTATGGAATGGTATCTGTCCTAATGTCAACCTCTGGTTTTATGCAGCCTCCCCACTCTCCTTTTCCCTTAAGCAAGCCTAAGTTTCTTTTGTAAATGTGAGACTCTGTTGTGTTTTGAAATGCAGTTGACGCGTAGCCGTGTTTACATTCCCGGTATTAGTGATATCTTATGATGTTTCTTTTTCTGTGTGACTTATTTCACTTAGAATCATCGTAACTATATCCACTCATTATGATGCTACTGGTCTGTTGCCAATGATTTCATTGTTGAGTGATATTCCATTGTAGGGATGTACCACAACTTCTATATCCATTTTTCTCTTTCTGGGCTATTGAAGTTGTTCCATAGTCCAGGTTCCCGTACACAGAGCAGCCCCAAACTTTGGTGTGGCTGTGTCTTTGTCATTTAAAATTTCCGAATCTATAGCACCATAAGTGGAATTGCCCTAGGCTCTCTACCTTGCTTTTTTCTTTGTTCCAGGAAACACCATCCACTTCTCCAGAGTGGCTGTTGGCAATTTACAACCCACCCATCAGCATAACAAGGCTGCTGGTTCTCCATGGCCTGTCCTGCCTATCTTGATTTTACACTATTTTCGGACGGCCCTTTTGATCGGTGGGAAGTGAGACTTCATTGTAGTGCAGATTTCCATTGCAGCCTTGCTTGGTTGGCCAAAAAGGGCCTATGCGTTTTTTCCTGAATATATTCAGGAAAAAACGCATACGCCCTTTTTGGCCAAGTGCATCACTGTCGAACTGCTGCCTCTTTTCCCACGCTTTCAGAGCAATTCTTATCTACCACCTGATATCTGTTTTCTGCAATTCTGTGTCGCGTTCAAGTCCTCTTCACAGCCTTCCTTCAATAAATTTTGGGATGATAGGGGTCATTTGGAATTCTGCAGGATTGTGAGTTACAGTGCCCAAAATCTCCTTTTCTCAACTCGCTTTCTTGTGAGCAGACCGCAAATCCGAAGAATTGCTTCAGGCCTTAATCTCGTTCCGGCATGGCACGCTCTGCCTTTGGTGAATTCTTCTTCCTGTAAGGAAATCAGAGTTCAATGTGCCCGTCCAAACACATCGAGTTAGCCGCTCATTGCATCTCCTTATTCCGGTTCACCTTCCACAGAAATTACAAACTGTGCCAAACAAGAGGTCAAAGGCACTGACTCTCCAAGTGGAGAGAATGTTAATATCGCAGCTGGAACGGCGAACTCGAGAACAACGGGGCGAAAATGGCGATGAGTTTTAGAAATTTTGCCTGATCACTTCGTGGACCATATTCTTTGTTTTCTATGCATATTTTAGCTGACGGATAAATCCCTTAAACGTGGAGATTTGGGACCCGTGGAATGGGAACCATGCACCATTACCTCAAAGGGTCTGCATTCCCTCACCAATAGTATCAGGCCCGAGTGTCCAGCCTTATCTGTCCCACAGCTGTGGATGTAGAGGTGGTAAATCCAAGATTCCTCACAAGCCCTGAAGGACTTATTTAAGAATTTCTCTCTATTGCACAGCCCTTGTGTTTTCTTTTTCAAATTTATTTTTATTAGGGGATTTAGCTTATTTACACTGCTGTGTGTATGCTGCTGTACACAAATGATTTTCTTACGGAGACCTGTAAATGTATGGGTTTTAATTTTCTCCACAGTCAGGTATATTCCTAGGTTTTGAATACCGGGTGTTGAGTCCATTTGGTTGAGCAAGGAGTAGGTCTTGTCTAATATATATTTGGCTTATGGAATGGTATCTGTCCTAATGTCAACCTCTGGTTTTATGCAGCCTCCCCACTCTCCTTTCCCCTTAAGCAAGCCTAAGTTTCTTTTGTAAATGTGAGACTCTGTTGTGTTTTGAAATGCAGTTGACGCGTAGCCGTGTTTACATTCCCGGTATTAGTGATATCTTATGATGTTTCTTTTTCTGTGTGACTTATTTCACTGAGAATCATCGTAACTATATCGACTCATTATGCTGCTACTGGTCTGTTGCCATTGATTTCATTGTTGAGTGATATTCCATTGTAGGGATGTACCACAACTTCTATATCCATTTTTCCCTTTCTAGGCTATTGAAGTTGTACCATAGTCCAGGTTCCCGTACACAGAGCAGCCCCAAACTTTGGTGTGGCTGTGTCTTTGTCATTTAAATTTTCCGAATCTATAGCACCATAAGTTGAAGTGACCAAGGCTCTCTAGCTTGTTTTTTTCTTTGTTCCAGGAAACACCATCCACTTCTCCAGAGTGGCTGTTGGCAATTTACATCCCGCCCATCAGCATAACAAGGCTGCTGGTTCTCCATGGCCTGTCCTGCCTCTCTGGATTTTACACTTCTTTTGGATTGCCCTTTTGATAGGTGGGAAGTGAGACTTCCTTGTAGTGCGGATTTCCATTGCAGGCTTGCTTGGTTGGCCAAAAACGGCGTATGCGTTTTTTCCTGAATATATTCAGGAAAAAAAGCATATGCCCTTTTTGGCCAAGTGCATCACTGTCGAACTGCTGCCTCTTTTCCTACGCTTTCAGAGCAATTCTTATCTACCACCTGATATCTGCTTTCTACAATTCTGAGTCACGTTAAAGTCCTCTTCACAGCCTTCCTTCAATAAATTTTGGGATGATAGGGGTCATTTGGAACTCTTCAGGATTGTGAGTTACAGTGCCAAAAATCTCCTTTTCTCAACTCGCTTTCTTGTGAGCAGACTGCAAATCCAAAGAATTGCTTCAGGCCCTAATCTCGTTGCGGCATGGCACGCTGAGCCTTTGGTGAATTATTCTTCCTGTAGGGAAATCAGAGTTCAATGTGCCCGTCCAAACACATCGAGTTAGCCGCTCATTGGTTCTCCTAATTCCTGTTCATCTGCCACAGAAATTGCAAACTGTGCCAAACAAGAGGTCAAAGGCACTGACTCTCCAAGTGGAGAGAATGTTAATATCGCAGCTGGAACTGCGAACTCGAGAATCAGGGGGCGAAAATGGCGATGAGTTTTAGAAATTTTGCCTGATCACTTCGTGGACCATATTCTTTGTTTTCTATGCATATTTTAGCTGACGGATAAATCCCTTAAACGTGGAGATTTGGGACCCGTGGAATGGGAACCATGCACCATTACCTCAAAGGGTTTGCATTCCCTCACCAATAGTATCAGCCCCAAGTGTCCAGCCTTATCTCTCCCACAGCTGTGGATGTAGAGGTGGTAAATCCAAGATTCCTCACAAGCCCTGAAGGACTTATTTAAGAATTTCTCTCTATTTCACAGTCCATGTGTTTTGTTTTTCAAATTAAATTTTATTAGGGGATTTAGCTTACTTACACTGATGTGAGTATGCTGCTGTACACAAATGATTTTCCTACGGAGACCTGTAAATATATGGGTTTTAATTTTCTCCAAATTCAGGTATACTCCTAGGTTTTGAATATGGGGTGTTGAGTCCATTTGGTTGAGCAAGGTGTAGGTCTTGTCTAATACATATTTGGCTTATGGAATGGTATCTGTCCTAATGTCAACCTCTGGTTTTATGCAGCCTCCCCACTCTCCTTTCCCCTTAAGCAAGCCTAAGTTTCTTTTGTAAATGTGAGACTCTGTTGTGTTTTGAAATGCAGTTGACGTGTAGCCGTGTTTACATTCCCGGTATTAGTGATATCTTATGATGTTTCTTTTTCTGTGTGACTTATTTCATTTAGAATCATTGTAACTAAATCGACTCATTATCCTGCTACTGGTCTGTTGCCATTGATTTCATTGTTGAGTGATATTCCATTGTAGGGATGTACCACAACTTCTATATCCATTTTTCTCTTTCTGGGCTATTGAAGTTGTACCATAGTTCAGGTACCGGTACACAGAGCAGCCCCAAACTTTGGTGTGGCTGTGTCTTTGTCATTTAAATTTTCCGAATCTATAGCACCATAAGTGGAAGTGCCCTAGGCTCTCTAGCTTGTTTTTTTCTTTGTTCCAGGAAACACCATCCACTTCTCCAGAGTGGCTGTTGGCAATTTACATCCCGCCCATCAGCATAACAAGGCTGCCGGTTCTCCATGGCCTGTCCTGCCTCTCTGGATTTTACACTTTTTTCAGACGGCCCTTTTGATCGGTGGGAAGTGAGACTTCATTGTAGTGCGGATTTCCATTGCAGGATTGCTTGGTTGGGCAAAAAGGGCGTATGCGTTTTTTCCTGAATATATTCAGGAAAAAACGCATACACCCTTTTTGGCCAGGTGCATCACTGTCGAACTGCTGACTCTTTCCCTACGCTTTCAGAGCAATTCTTATCTACCACCTGATATCTGTTTTCTGCAATGCTGGGTCGCATTCAAGTCCTCTTCACAGCCTTCCTTCAATAAATTTTGGGATGATAGGGGTCATTTGGAACTCTGCAGGATTGTGAGTTACAGAGCCCAAAATCTCCTTTTCTCAACTCGCTTTCTGGTGAGCAGACCGCAAATCCGAAGAATTGCTTCAGGCCCTAATCTCGTTCTGGCATGGCGCGCCGAGCCTTTGCTGGATTCTTCTTCCTGTAGGGAAATCAGAGTTCAATGTGCCCGTCCAAACACATCGAGTTAGCCGCTCATTGGTTCTCCTAATTCCTGTTCATCTGCCACAGAAATTGCAAACTGTGCCAAACAAGAGGTCAAAGGCACTGACTCTCCAAGTGGAGAGAATGTTAATATCGCAGCTGGAACTGCGAACTCGAGAACCAGGGGGCGAAAATGGCGATGAGTTTTAGAAATTTTGCCTGATCACTTCGTGGACCATATTCTTTGTTTTCTATGCATATTTTAGCTGACGGATAAATCCCTTAAACGTGGAGATTTGGGACCCGTGGAATGGGAACCATGCACCATTACCTCAAAGGGTCTGCATTCCCTCACCAATAGTATCAGGCCCGAGTGTCCAGCCTTATCTGTCCCACAGCTGTGGATGTAGAGGTGGTAAATCCAAGATTCCTCACAAGCCCTGAAGGACTTATTTAAGAATTTCTCTCTATTGCACAGCCCTTGTGTTTTCTTTTTCAAATTTATTTTTATTAGGGGATTTAGCTTATTTACACTGCTGTGTGTATGCTGCTGTACACAAATGATTTTCTTACGGAGACCTGTAAATGTATGGGTTTTAATTTTCTCCACAGTCAGGTATATTCCTAGGTTTTGAATACGGGGTGTTGAGTCCATTTGGTTGAGCAAGGAGTAGGTCTTGTCTAATATATATTTGGCTTATGGAATGGTATCTGTCCTAATGTCAACCTCTGGTTTTATGCAGCCTCCCCACTCTCCTTTCCCCTTAAGCAAGCCTAAGTTTCTTTTGTAAATGTGAGACTCTGTTGTGTTTTGAAATGCAGTTGACGCGTAGCCGTGTTTACATTCCCGGTATTAGTGATATCTTATGATGTTTCTTTTTCTGTGTGACTTATTTCACTGAGAATCATCGTAACTATATCGACTCATTATGCTGCTACTGGTCTGTTGCCATTGATTTCATTGTTGAGTGATATTCCATTGTAGGGATGTACCACAACTTCTATATCCATTTTTCCCTTTCTAGGCTATTGAAGTTGTACCATAGTCCAGGTTCCCGTACACAGAGCAGCCCCAAACTTTGGTGTGGCTGTGTCTTTGTCATTTAAATTTTCCGAATCTATAGCACCATAAGTTGAAGTGACCAAGGCTCTCTAGCTTGTTTTTTTCTTTGTTCCAGGAAACACCATCCACTTCTCCAGAGTGGCTGTTGGCAATTTACATCCCGCCCATCAGCATAACAAGGCTGCTGGTTCTCCATGGCCTGTCCTGCCTCTCTGGATTTTACACTTCTTTTGGATTGCCCTTTTGATAGGTGGGAAGTGAGACTTCCTTGTAGTGCGGATTTCCATTGCAGGCTTGCTTGGTTGGCCAAAAACGGCGTATGCGTTTTTTCCTGAATATATTCAGGAAAAAAAGCATATGCCCTTTTTGGCCAAGTGCATCACTGTCGAACTGCTGCCTCTTTTCCTACGCTTTCAGAGCAATTCTTATCTACCACCTGATATCTGCTTTCTACAATTCTGAGTCACGTTAAAGTCCTCTTCACAGCCTTCCTTCAATAAATTTTGGGATGATAGGGGTCATTTGGAACTCTTCAGGATTGTGAGTTACAGTGCCAAAAATCTCCTTTTCTCAACTCGCTTTCTTGTGAGCAGACTGCAAATCCCAAGAATTGCTTCAGGCCCTAATCTCGTTGCGGCATGGCACGCTGAGCCTTTGGTGAATTATTCTTCCTGTAGGGAAATCAGAGTTCAATGTGCCCGTCCAAACACATCGAGTTAGCCGCTCATTGGTTCTCCTAATTCCTGTTCATCTGCCACAGAAATTGCAAACTGTGCCAAACAAGAGGTCAAAGGCACTGACTCTCCAAGTGGAGAGAATGTTAATATCGCAGCTGGAACTGCGAACTCGAGAATCAGGGGGCGAAAATGGCGATGAGTTTTAGAAATTTTGCCTGATCACTTCGTGGACCATATTCTTTGTTTTCTATGCATATTTTAGCTGACGGATAAATCCCTTAAACGTGAAGATTTGGGACCCGTGGAATGGGAACCATGCACCATTACCTCAAAGGGTCTGCATTCCCTCACCAATAGTATCAGCCCCGAGTGTCCAGCCTTATCTCTCCCACAGCTGTGGATGTAGAGGTGGTAAATCCAAGATTCCTCACAAGCCCTGAAGGACTTATTTAAGAATTTCTCTCTATTTCACAGTCCTTGTGTTTTCTTTTTCAAATTTCTTTTTATTAGGTGATTTAGCTTATTTACACTGCTGTGTGTGTGCTGCTGTACACAAATGATTTTCTTACGGAGGCCTGTAAATGTATGGGTTTTAATTTTCTCCAAAGTCAGGTATATTCCTAGGTTTTGAATACGGGTTGTTGAGTCAATTTGGTTGAGCAAGGAGTAGGTCTTGTCTAATATATATTTGGCTTATGGAATGGTATCTGTCCTAATGTCAACCTCTGGTTTTATGCAGCCTCCCCACTCTCCTTTCCCCTTAAGCAAGCCTAAGTTTCTTTTGTAAATGTGAGACTCTGTTGTGTTTTGAAATGCAGTTGACGCGTAGCCGTGTTTACATTCCCGATATTAGTGATACCTTATGATGTTTCTTTTTCTGTGTGACTTATTTCACTTAGAATGATCGTAACTAAATCCACTCATTATGCTGCTACTGGTCTGTTGCCATTGATTTCATTGTTGAGTGATATTCCATTGTAGGGATGTACCACAACTTCTATATCCATTTTTCTCTTTCTGGGCTATTGAAGTTGTACCATAGTCCAGGTTCCCGTACACAGAGCAGCCCCAAACTTTGGTGTGTCTGTGTCTTTGTCATTTAAATTTTCCGAATCTATAGGACCATAAGTGGAAGTGCCCTAGGCTCTCTAGCTTGGTTTTTTCTTTGTTCCAGGAAACACCATCCACTTCTCCAGAGTGGCTGTTGGCAATTTACATCCCGCCCATCAGCATAACAAGGCTGCCAGTTCTCCTTGGCCTGTCCTGCCTCTCTGGATTTTACACTTTTTTCGGACGGCCCTTTTGATCGGTGGGATGTGAGACTTCATTTTAGTGCGGATTTCCATTGCAGGCTTGCTTGGATGGCCAAAAAGGGCGTATGCGTTTTTTCCTGAATATATTCAGGAAAAAACGCATATGCCCTTTTTGGCCAAGTGCATCACTGTCGAACTGCTGCCTCTTTTCCTACGCTTTCAGAGAATTTCTTATCTACCACCTGATATCTGTTTTCTGCAATTCTGTGTCGCGTTCAAGTCCTCTTCACAGCCTTCCTTCAATAAATTTTGGGATGATAGGGGTCATTTGGAACTCTTCAGGATTGTGAGTTACAGTGCCAAAAATCTCCTTTTCTCAACTCGCTTTCTTGAGAGCAGACTGCAAATCCCAAGAATTGCTTCAGGCCCTAATCTCGTTGCGGCATGGCACGCTGAGCCTTTGGTGAATTATTCTTCCTGTAGGGAAATCGGAGTTCAATGTGCCCGTCCAAACACATCGAGTTAGCCGCTCATTACTTCTCCTTATTCCTGTTCATCTTCCACAGAAATTGCAAACTGTGCCAAACAAGAGGTCAAAGGCACTGGCTCTCCAAGTGGAGAGAATGTTAATATCGCAGCTGGAACAGCGAACTCGAGAACCAGGGGGCGAAAATGGCGATGAGTTTTAGAAATTTTGCCTGATCACTTCGTGGACCATATTCTTTGTTTTCTATGCATATTTTAGCTGATGGATAAATCCCTTAAACGTGCAGATTTGTGACCCGTGGAATGGGAACCATGCACCATTACCTAAAACGGTCTGCATTCCCTCACCAATAGTATCAGCCCCAAGTGCCCAGCCTTATCTCTCCCCCAGCTGTGGATGTAGAGGTGGTAAATCCAAGATTCCTCACAAGCCCTGAAGGACTTATTTAAGAATTTCTCTCTATTTCACAGTCCTTGTGTTTTCTTTTTCAAATTTATTTTTATCAGGGGATTTAGCTTATTTACACTGCTGTGTGTATGCTGCTGTACACAAATGATTTTCTTACGGAGACCTGTAAATGTATGGGTTTTAATTTTCTCCAAAGTCAGCTATATTCCTAGGTTTTGAACACGGGGTGTTGAGTCCATTTGGTTGAGCAAGGAGTAGGTCTTGTCTAATACATATTTGGCTTATGGAATGGTATCTGTCCTAATGTCAACCTCTGGTTTTATGCTGCCTCCCCACTCTCCATTACCCTTAAGCAAGCCTAAGTTTCTTTTGTAAATGTGAGACTCTGTTGTGTTTTGAATTGCAGTTGACGCGTAGCCGTGTTTACATTCCCGGTATTAGTGATATCTTATGATGTTTCTTTTTCTGTGTGACTTATTTCGCTTAGAATCATCGTAACTAAATCGACTCATTATGCTGCTACTGGTCTGTTGCCATTGTTTTCATTGTTGAGTGATATTCCATTGTAGGGATGTACCACAACTTCTATATCCATTTTTCTCTTTCTGGGCTATTGAAGTTGTTCCATAGTCCAGGTTCCCGTACACAGAGCAGCCCCAAACTTTGGTGTGGCTGTGTCTTTGTCATTTAAAATTTCCGAATCTATAGCACCATAAGTGGAATTGCCCTAGGCTCTCTACCTTGATTTTTTCTTTGTTCCAGGAAACACCATCCACTTCTCCAGAGTGGCTGTTGGCAATTTACAACCCACCCATCAGCATAACAAGGCTGCTGGTTCTCCATGGCCTGTCCTGCCTATCTGGATTTTACACTATTTTCGGACGGCCCTTTTGATCGGTGGGAAGTGAGACTTCATTGTAGTGCGGATTTCCATTGCAGCCTTGCTTGGTTGGCCAAAAAGGGCCTATGCGTTTTTTCCTGAATATATTCAGGAAAAAACGCATACGCCCTTTTTGGCCAAGTGCATCACTGTCGAACTGCTGCCTCTTTTCCCACGCTTTCAGAGCAATTCTTATCTACCACCTGATATCTGTTTTCTGCAATTCTGTGTCGCGTTCAAGTCCTCTTCACAGCCTTCCTTCAATAAATTTTGGGATGATAGGGGTCATTTGGAATTCTGCAGGATTGTGAGTTACAGTGCCCAAAATCTCCTTTTCTCAACTCGCTTTCTTGTGAGCAGACCGCAAATCCGAAGAATTGCTTCAGGCCTTAATCTCGTTCCGGCATGGCACGCTCTGCCTTTGGTGAATTCTTCTTCCTGTAAGGAAATCAGAGTTCAATGTGCCCGTCCAAACACATCGAGTTAGCCGCTCATTGCATCTCCTTATTCCGGTTCATCTTCCACAGAAATTACAAACTGTGCCAAACAAGAGGTCAAAGGCACTGACTCTCCAAGTGGAGAGAATGTTAATATCGCAGCTGGAACGGCGAACTCGAGAACAAGGGGGCGAAAATGGCGATGAGTTTTAGAAATTTTGCCTGATCACTTCGTGGACCATATTCTTTGTTTTCTATACATATTTTAGCTGGTGGATAAATCCCTTAAACGTGGAGATTTGGGACCCGTGGAATGGGAACCATGCACCATTACCTCAAAGGGTCTGCATTCCCTCACCAATAGTATCAGCCCCAAGTGTCCAGCCTTATCTCTCCCACAGCTGTGGATGTAGAGGTGGTAAATCCAAGATTCCTCACAAGCCCTGAAGGACTTATTTAAGAATTTCTCTCTATTTCACAGTCCTTGTGTTTTCTTTTTCAAATTTATTTTTATTAGGGGATTTAGCTTATTTACACTGCTGTGTGTATGCTGCTGTACACAAATGATTTTCTTACGGAGACCTGTAAATGTATGGGTTTTAATTTTCTCCAAAGTCAGCTATATTCCTAGGTTTTGAACACGGGGTGTTGAGTCCATTTGGTTGAGCAAGGAGTAGGTCTTGTCTAATACATATTTGGCTTATGGAATGGTATCTGTCCTAATGTCAACCTCTGGTTTTATGCTGCCTCCCCACTCTCCATTACCCTTAAGCAAGCCTAAGTTTCTTTTGTAAATGTGAGACTCTGTTGTGTTTTGAAATGCAGTTGACGCGTAGCCGTGTTTACATTCCCGGTATTAGTGATATCTTATGATGTTTCTTTTTCTGTGTGACTTATTTCGCTTAGAATCATCGTAACTAAATCGACTCATTATGCTGCTACTGGTCTGTTGCCATTGTTTTCATTGTTGAGTGATATTCCATTGTAGGGATGTACCACAACTTCTATATCCATTTTTCTCTTTCTGGGCTATTGAAGTTGTTCCATAGTCCAGGTTCCCGTACACAGAGCAGCCCCAAACTTTGGTGTGGCTGTGTCTTTGTCATTTAAAATTTCCGAATCTATAGCACCATAAGTGGAATTGCCCTAGGCTCTCTACCTTGATTTTTTCTTTGTTCCAGGAAACACCATCCACTTCTCCAGAGTGGCTGTTGGCAATTTACAACCCACCCATCAGCATAACAAGGCTGCTGGTTCTCCATGGCCTGTCCTGCCTATCTGGATTTTACACTATTTTCGGACGGCCCTTTTGATCGGTGGGAAGTGAGACTTCATTGTAGTGCGGATTTCCATTGCAGCCTTGCTTGGTTGGCCAAAAAGGGCCTATGCGTTTTTTCCTGAATATATTCAGGAAAAAACGCATACGCCCTTTTTGGCCAAGTGCATCACTGTCGAACTGCTGCCTCTTTTCCCACGCTTTCAGAGCAATTCTTATCTACCACCTGATATCTGTTTTCTGCAATTCTGTGTCGCGTTCAAGTCCTCTTCACAGCCTTCCTTCAATAAATTTTGGGATGATAGGGGTCATTTGGAATTCTGCAGGATTGTGAGTTACAGTGCCCAAAATCTCCTTTTCTCAACTCGCTTTCTTGTGAGCAGACCGCAAATCCGAAGAATTGCTTCAGGCCTTAATCTCGTTCCGGCATGGCACGCTCTGCCTTTGGTGAATTCTTCTTCCTGTAAGGAAATCACAGTTCAATGTGCCCGTCCAAACACATCGAGTTAGCCGCTCATTGCATCTCCTTATTCCGGTTCATCTTCCACAGAAATTACAAACTGTGCCAAACAAGAGGTCAAAGGCACTGACTCTCCAAGTGGAGAGAATGTTAATATCGCAGCTGGAACGGCGAACTCGAGAACAAGGGGGCGAAAATGGCGATGAGTTTTAGAAATTTTGCCTGATCACTTCGTGGACCATATTCTTTGTTTTCTATACATATTTTAGCTGGTGGATAAATCCCTTAAACGTGGAGATTTGGGACCCGTGGAATGGGAACCATGCACCATTACCTCAAAGGGTCTGCATTCCCTCACCAATAGTATCAGCCCCAAGTGTCCAGCCTTATCTCTCCCACAGCTGTGGATGTAGAGGTGGTAAATCCAAGATTCCTCACAAGCCCTGAAGGACTTATTTAAGAATTTCTCTCTATTTCACAGTCCTTGTGTTTTCTTTTTCAAATTTATTTTTATTAGGGGATTTAGCTTATTTACACTGCTGTGTGTATGCTGCTGTACACAAATGATTTTCTTACGGAGACCTGTAAATGTATGGGTTTTAATTTTCTCCAAAGTCAGGTATATTCCTAGGTTTTGAATACGGGGTGTTGAGTCCATTTGGTTGAGCAAGGAGTAGGTCTTGTCTAATATATATTTGGCTTATGGAATGGTATCTGTCCGAATGTCAACCTCTGGTTTTATGCAGCCTCCCCACTCTCCTTTCCCCTTAAGCAAGCCTAAGTTTCTTTTGTAAATGTGAGACTCTGTTGTGTTTTGAAATGCAGTTGACGCGTAGCCGTGTTTACATTCCCGGTATTAGTGATATCTTATGATGTTTCTTTTTCTGTGTGACTTATTTCGCTTAGAATCATCGTAACTAAATCCACTCATTATGCTGCTACTGGTCTGTTGCCATTGATTTCATTGTTGAGTCATATTCCATTGTAGGGATGTACCACAACTTCTATATCCATTTTTCTCTTTCTGGGCTATTGAAGTTGTACCATAGTCCAGGTTCCCGTACACAGAGCAGCCCCAAACTTTGGTGTGGCTGTGTTTTTGTCATTTAAAATTTCCGAATCTATAGCACCATAAGTGGAATTGCCCTAGGCTCTCGAGCTTGCTTTTTTCTTTGCTCCAGGAAACACCATCCACTTCTCCAGAGTGGCTGTTGGCAATTTATATCCCACCCATCAGCATAACAAGGCTGCTGGTTCTCCATGGCCTATCCTGCCTATCTGGATTTTACACTTCTTTTGGATTGCCCTTTTGATCGGTGGGAAGTGAGACTTCATTGTAGTGTGGATTTCCATTGCAGCCTTGCTTGGTTGGCCAAAAAGGTCGTATGCGTTTTTTCCTGAATACATTCAGGAAAAAACGCATACGGCCTTTTTGGCCAAGTGCATCACTATCGAACTGCTGCCTCTTTTCCTACGCTCTCAGAGCAATTCTTATCTACCACCTGATATCTGTTTTCTGCAATTCTTCATCGCGTTCAAGTCCTCTTCACAGCCTTCCTTCAATAAATTTTGGGATGATAGGGGTCATTTGGAACTCTGCAGGATTGTGAGTTACAGTGCCAAAAATCTCCTTTTCTCAACTCGCTTTCTTGTGAGCAGACCGCAAATCCCAAGAATTGCTTCAGGCCCTAATCTCGTTCCGGCATGGCACGCTGAGCCTTTGGTGAATTCTTCTTCCTGTAGGGAAATCAGAGTTCAATGTGCCCGTCCAAACACATTGAGTTAGCCGCTCATCGGTTCTCCTTGTTCCTGTTCATCTTCCACAGAAATTGCAAACTGTGCCAAACAAGACGTCAAAGGCACTGACTCTCCAATTGGAGAGAATGTTAATATCGCATCTGGAACGGCGAACTCGAGAACCAGGGGGCGAAAATGGCGATGAGTTTTAGAAATTTTGCCTGATCACTTCGTGGACCATATTCTTTGTTTTCTATGCATATTTTAGCTGACGGATAAATCCCTTAAACGTGGAGATTTGGGACCCGTGGAATGGGAACCATGCACCATTACCTAAAAGGGTCTGCATTCCCTCACCAATAGTATCAGCCCCAAGTGCCCAGCCTTATCTCTCCCCCAGCTGTGGATGTAGAGGTGGTAAATCCAAGATTCCTCACAAGCCCTGAAAGACTTATTTTAGAATTTCTCTCTATTTCACAGTCCTTGTGCTTTCTTCTTCAAATTTATTTTTATAAGTGTATTTAGCTTATTTACACTGCTGTGTGTATGCTGCTGTACACAAATGATTTACTTACGGAGACCTATAAATGTATGGGTTTTAATTTTCTCCATAGTCAGGTATATTCCTAGGTTTTGAATACGGAGTGTTGAGTCCATTTAGTTGAGCAAGGAGTAGGTCTTGTCTAATATATATTTCGCTTATGGAATGGTATCTGTCCTAATGTCAACCTCTGGTTTTATGCAGACTCCCCACTCTCCTTTCCCCTTAAGCAAGCATAAGTTTCTTTTGTAAATGTGAGACTCTGTTGTGGTTTGAAATGCAGTTCACGCGTAGCCGTGTTTACATTCCCGGTATTAGTGATACCTTATGATGTTTCTTTTTCTGTGTGACTTATTTCACTTAGAATCATCGTAACTAAATCGACTCATTATGCTGCTACTGGTCTGTTGCCATTGATTTCATTGTTGAGTGATATTCCATTGTAGGGATGTACCACAACTTCTATATCCATTTTTCTCTTTCTGGGCTATTGAAGTTGTACCGTAGTCAAGGCTCCTGTACACAGAGCAGCCCCAAACTTTAGTGTGGCTGTGTCTTTTTCATGGAAATTTTCCGAATCTATAGTACCACAAGTGGAAGTGCTCTAGGCTCTCTAGCTTGGTTTTTTCTTTGTTCCAGGAAACACCATCCAATTCTCCAGAGTGGCTGTTGGCAATTTACATCCCGCCCATCAGCATAACAAGGCTGCCGGTTCTCCATGGCCTGTACTGCCTCTCTGGATTTTACACTTTTTTCGGACGACCCTTTTGATCGGTCGGAAGTGAGACTTCATTGTAGTGTGGATTTCCATTGCAGGCTTGCTTGGTTGGCCAAAAAGGGCGTATGCGTTTTTTCCTGAATATATTCAGGAAAAAACGCATATGGCCTTTTTGGCCAAGTGCATCACTATCGAACTGCTGCCTCTTTTCCTACGCTTTCAGAGCAATTCTTATCTACCACCTGATATCTGTTTTCTGCAATTCTGCGTCGCCTTCAAATCCTCTTCACAGCCCTCCTTCAATAAATTTTGGGATGATAGGGATCATTTGGAACTCTGCAGGATTGTGAGTTACAGTGCCCAAAATCTCCTTTTCTCAACTCGTTTTCTTGTGAGCAGACCGCAAATACGAAGAATTGCTTCAGGCCCTAATCTCGTTCCGGCATGGCACGCTGAGCCTTTGGTGAATTCTTCTTCCTGTAGGGAAATCAGAGTTCAATGTGACCGTCCAAACACATCGAGTTAGCTGCTCATTGGTTCTCCTTATTCCTGTTCATCTTCCACAGAAATTGCAAACTGTGCCAAACAAGAGGTCAAAGGAACTGACTCTCGAAGTGGAGAGAATATTAATATCGCCTCTGGAGCGGCGAACTCGAGAACCAGGTGGCGAAAATGGCGATGAGTTTTAGAAATTTTGCCTGATCACTTCGTGGACCATACACTTTGTTTTCTATGCATATTTTAGCTGACGGATAAATCCCTTAAACGTGGAGATTTGGGACCCGTGGAATGGGAACCATGCACCATTACCTCAAAGGGTCTGCATTCCCTCACCAATAGTATCAGCCCCAAGTGTCCAGCCTTATCTCTCCACCAGCTCTGGATTTAGAGGTGGTAAATCCAAGATTCCTCACAAGCCCTGAAGGACTTATTTAAGAATTTCTCTCTATTTCACAGTCCTTGTGTTTTCTTTTTCAAATTTATTTTTATTAGGGGATTAAGCTTATTTACACTGCTGTGTGTATGCTGCTGTACACAAATGATTTTCTTACGGAGACCTGTAAATGTATGGGTTTTAATTTTCTCCAAAGTCAGGTATTTTCCTAAGTTTTGAATATGGGTTGTTGAGTTCATTTGGTTGAGCAAGGAGTAGGTCTTTTCTAATATATATTTGGCTTATGGAATGGTATCTGTCCTAATGTCAACCTCTGGTTTTATGCAGCCTCCCCACTCTCCTTTCCCCTTAAGCAAGCCTAAGTTTCTTTTGTAAATGTGAGACTCTGTTGTGGTTTGAAATGCAGTTCACGCGAAGCCGTGTTTACATTCCCGGTATTAGTGATGCCTTATGATGTTTCTTTTTCTGTGTGACTTATTTCACTTAGTATCATCGTAACTAAATCGACTCATTATGCCGCTACTGGTCTGTTGCCATTGATTTCATTGTTGAGTGATATTCCATTGTAGGGATGTACCACAACTTCTATATCCATTTTTCTCTTTCTGGGTTATTGAAGTTGTACCATAGTCCAGGTTCCCGTACACAGAGCAGCCCCAAACTTTGGTGTGTCTGTGTCTTTGTCATTTAAATTTTCCGAATCTATAGCAACATATGTGGAAGTGCCCTAGGCTCTCTATCTTGGTTTTTTCTTTGTTCCAGGAAACACCATCCACTTCTCCAGAGTGGCTGTTGACAATTTACATCCCGCCCATCAGCATAAAAAGGCTGCCGGTTCTCCATGGCCTGTCCTGCCTCTCTGGATTTTACACTTTTTTCGGACGGCCCTTCTGATCCGTGGGAAGTGAGACTTCATTGTAGTGCGGATTTCCATTGCAGGCTTTCTTGGTTGGCCACAGAGGGCGTATGCGTTTTTTCCTGAATATATTCAGCGAAAAACGCATACGCCCTTTTTGGCCAAGTGCATCACTGTCGAACTGCTGCCTCTTTTCCTATGCTCTCAGAGCAATTCTTATCTACCACCTGATATCTGTTTTCTGCAATTCTGTGTCGCGTTCAAGTCTTCTTCACAGCCTTCCTTCAATAAATTTTGGGAGGATAGGGGTCATTTGGAACTCTGCAGGATTGTGAGTTACAGTGCCCAAAATGTCCTTTTCTCAACTCGCTTTCTTGTGAGCAGACCACAAATCAGAAGAGTTGCTTCAGGCCCTAATCTCGTTGTGGCATGACACGCTGAGCCTTTGTTGAATTCTTCTTCCTGTAGGGAAATCAGAGTTCAATGTGCCCGTCCAAACACATCGAGTTAGTCGCTGATTGGTTCTCCTTATTCATGTTCATCTTCCACAGGAATTGCAAATTGTGCCAAACAAGAGGTCAAAGGCACTGACTCTCCAAGTGGAGAGAATGTTAATATCGCAGCTGGAACGGCGAACTCGACAACCAGGGTGGGAAAATGGCGATGAGTTTTAGAAATTTTGCCTGATCACTTCGTGGACCATATTCTGGGTTTTCCATGCATATTTTAGCTGAAGGATAAATCCCTTAAACGTGGAGATTTGGGACCCGTGGAATGGGAACCATGCACCATTACCTCAAATGGTCCGCGTTCCCTCACGAGTAGTATCAGCCCCAAGTGTCCAGCCTTATCTCTCCCACAGCTGGGGATGTAGAGGTGCTAAATCCAAGATTCCTCACAAGCCCTGAAGGACTTATTTTAGAATTTCTCTCTATTTCACAGACCTTGTGTTTTCTTTTTCAAATTTATTTTTATTAGGGGATTTAGCTTATTTACACTGCTGTGTGTATGCTGCTGTACACAAATGATTTTCTTACGGAGACCTGTAAATGTATGGGTTTTAATTTTCTCCAAATTCAGGTATATTCCTAGGTTTTGAATACGGGGTGTTGAGTCCATTTGGTTGAGCAAGGATTAGGTTTTTTCTCATATATATTTGGCTTATGGAATGGTATCTGTCATAATGTCAACCTCTGGTTTTATGCAGCCTCCCCACTCTTCTTTCCCCTTAAGCAAGCCTAAGTTTCTTGTGGAAATGTGAGACTCTGTTGTGTTTTGAAATGCAGTTGACGCGTAGCCGTGTTTACATTCCCGGTATTAGTGATATCTTATGATGTTTCTTTTTCTGTGTGACTTATTTCGCTTAGAATCATCGTAACTAAATCGACTCATTATGCTGCTACTGGTCTGTTGCCATTGTTTTCATTGTTGAGTGATATTCCATTGTAGGGATGTACCACAACTTCTATATCCATTTTTCTCTTTCTGGGCTATTGAAGTTGTTCCATAGTCCAGGTTCCCGTACACAGAGCAGCCCCAAACTTTGGTGTGGCTGTGTCTTTGTCATTTAAAATTTCCGAATCTATAGCACCATAAGTGGAATTGCCCTAGGCTCTCTACCTTGCTTTTTTCTTTGTTCCAGGAAACACCATCCACTTCTCCAGAGTGGCTGTTGGCAATTTACAACCCACCCATCAGCATAACAAGGCTGCCGGTTCTCCATGGCCTGTCCTGCCTATCTGGATTTTACACTATTTTCGGACGGCCCTTTTGATCGGTGGGAAGTGAGACTTCATTGTAGTGCGGATTTCCATTGCAGCCTTGCTTGGTTGGCCAAAAAGGGCCTATGCGTTTTTTCCTGAATATATTCAGGAAAAAACGCATACGCCCTTTTTGGCCAAGTGCATCACTGTCGAACTGCTGCCTCTTTTCCCACGCTTTCAGAGCAATTCTTATCTACCACCTGATATCTGTTTTCTGCAATTCTGTGTCGCGTTCAAGTCCTCTTCACAGCCTTCCTTCAATAAATTTTGGGATGATAGGGGTCATTTGGAATTCTGCAGGATTGTGAGTTACAGTGCCCAAAATCTCCTTTTCTCAACTCGCTTTCTTGTGAGCAGACCGCAAATCCGAAGAATTGCTTCAGGCCTTAATCTCGTTCCGGCATGGCACGCTCTGCCTTTGGTGAATTCTTCTTCCTGTAAGGAAATCAGAGTTCAATGTGCCCGTCCAAACACATCGAGTTAGCCGCTCATTGCATCTCCTTATTCCGGTTCATCTTCCACAGAAATTACAAACTGTGCCAAACAAGAGGTCAAAGGCACTGACTCTCCAAGTGGAGAGAATGTTAATATTGCAGCTGGAACGGCGAACTCGAGAACAAGGGGGCGAAAATGGCGATGAGTTTTAGAAATTTTGCCTGATCACTTCGTGGACCATATTCTTTGTTTTCTATACATATTTTAGCTGGTGGATAAATCCCTTAAACGTGGAGATTTGGGACCCGTGGAATGGGAGCCATGCACCATTACCTCAAAGGGTCTGCATTCCCTCACCAATAGTATCAGCCCCAAGTGTCCAGCCTTATCTCTCCCACAGCTGTGGATGTAGAGGTGGTAAATCCAAGATTCCTCACAAGCCCTGAAGGACTTATTTAAGAATTTCTCTCTATTTCACAGTCCTTGTGTTTTCTTTTTCAAATTTATTTTTATTAGGGGATTTAGCTTATTTACACTGCTGTGTGTATGCTGCTGTACACAAATGATTTCCTTACGGAGACCTGTAAATGTATGGGTTTTAATTTTCTCCAAAGTCAGGTATATTCCTAGGTTTTGAATACGGGGTGTTGAGTCCATTTGGTTGAGCAAGGATTAGGTTTTTTCTCATATATATTTGGCTTATGGAATGGTATCTGTCATAATGTCAACCTCTGGTTTTATGCAGCCTCCCCACTCTTCTTTCCCCTTAAGCAAGCCTAAGTTTCTTGTGGAAATGTGAGACTCTGTTGTGTTTTGAAATGCAGTTGACGCGTAGCCGTGTTTACATTCCCGGTATTAGTGATATCTTATGATGTTTCTTTTTCTGTGTGACTTATTTCGCTTAGAATCATCGTAACTAAATCGACTCATTATGCTGCTACTGGTCTGTTGCCATTGTTTTCATTGTTGAGTGATATTCCATTGTAGGGATGTACCACAACTTCTATATCCATTTTTCTCTTTCTGGGCTATTGAAGTTGTTCCATAGTCCAGGTTCCCGTACACAGAGCAGCCCCAAACTTTGGTGTGGCTGTGTCTTTGTCATTTAAAATTTCCGAATCTATAGCACCATAAGTGGAATTGCCCTAGGCTCTCTACCTTGCTTTTTTCTTTGTTCCAGGAAACACCATCCACTTCTCCAGAGTGGCTGTTGGCAATTTACAACCCACCCATCAGCATAACAAGGCTGCTGGTTCTCCATGGCCTGTCCTGCCTATCTGGATTTTACACTATTTTCGGACGGCCCTTTTGATCGGTGGGAAGTGAGACTTCATTGTAGTGCGGATTTCCATTGCAGCCTTGCTTGGTTGGCCAAAAAGGGCCTATGCGTTTTTTCCTGAATATATTCAGGAAAAAACGCATACGCCCTTTTTGGCCAAGTGCATCACTGTCGAACTGCTGCCTCTTTTCCCACGCTTTCAGAGCAATTCTTATCTACCACCTGATATCTGTTTTCTGCAATTCTGTGTCGCGTTCAAGTCCTCTTCACAGCCTTCCTTCAATAAATTTTGGGATGATAGGGGTCATTTGGAATTCTGCAGGATTGTGAGTTACAGTGCCCAAAATCTCCTTTTCTCAACTCGCTTTCTTCTGAGCAGACCGCAAATCCGAAGAATTGCTTCAGGCCTTAATCTCGTTCCGGCATGGCACGCTCTGCCTTTGGTGAATTCTTCTTCCTGTAAGGAAATCAGAGTTCAATGTGCCCGTCCAAACACATCGAGTTAGCCGCTCATTGCATCTCCTTATTCCGGTTCATCTTCCACAGAAATTACAAACTGTGCCAAACAAGAGGTCAAAGGCACTGACTCTCCAAGTGGAGAGAATGTTAATATTGCAGCTGGAACGGCGAACTCGAGAACAAGGGGGCGAAAATGGCGATGAGTTTTAGAAATTTTGCCTGATCACTTCGTGGACCATATTCTTTGTTTTCTATACATATTTTAGCTGGTGGATAAATCCCTTAAACGTGGAGATTTGGGACCCGTGGAATGGGAACCATGCACCATTACCTCAAAGGGTCTGCATTCCCTCACCAATAGTATCAGCCCCAAGTGTCCAGCCTTATCTCTCCCACAGCTGTGGATGTAGAGGTGGTAAATCCAAGATTCCTCACAAGCCCTGAAGGACTTATTTAAGAATTTCTCTCTATTTCACAGTCCTTGTGTTTTCTTTTTCAAATTTATTTTTATTAGGGGATTTAGCTTATTTACACTGCTGTGTGTATGCTGCTGTACACAAATGATTTCCTTACGGAGACCTGTAAATGTATGGGTTTTAATTTTCTCCAAAGTCAGGTATATTCCTAGGTTTTGAATACGGGGTGTTGAGTCCATTTGGTTGAGCAAGGATTAGGTTTTTTCTCATATATATTTGGCTTATGGAATGGTATCTGTCATAATGTCAACCTCTGGTTTTATGCAGCCTCCCCACTCTTCTTTCCCCTTAAGCAAGCCTAAGTTTCTTGTGGAAATGTGAGACTCTGTTGTGTTTTGAAATGCAGTTGACGCGTAGCCGTGTTTACATTCCCGGTATTAGTGATATCTTATGATGTTTCTTTTTCTGTGTGACTTATTTCGCTTAGAATCATCGTAACTAAATCGACTCATTATGCTGCTACTGGTCTGTTGCCATTGTTTTCATTGTTGAGTGATATTCCATTGTAGGGATGTACCACAACTTCTATATCCATTTTTCTCTTTCTGGGCTATTGAAGTTGTTCCATAGTCCAGGTTCCCGTACACAGAGCAGCCCCAAACTTTGGTGTGGCTGTGTCTTTGTCATTTAAAATTTCCGAATCTATAGCACCATAAGTGGAATTGCCCTAGGCTCTCTACCTTGCTTTTTTCTTTGTTCCAGGAAACACCATCCACTTCTCCAGAGTGGCTGTTGGCAATTTACAACCCACCCATCAGCATAACAAGGCTGCTGGTTCTCCATGGCCTGTCCTGCCTATCTGGATTTTACACTATTTTCGGACGGCCCTTTTGATCGGTGGGAAGTGAGACTTCATTGTAGTGTGGATTTCCATTGCAGCCTTGCTTGGTTGGCCAAAAAGGTCGTATGCGTTTTTTCCTGAATACATTCAGGAAAAAACGCATACGGCCTTTTTGGCCAAGTGCATCACTATCGAACTGCTGCCTCTTTTCCTACGCTCTCAGAGCAATTCTTATCTACCACCTGATATCTGTTTTCTGCAATTCTTCATCGCGTTCAAGTCCTCTTCACAGCCTTCCTTCAATAAATTTTGGGATGATAGGGGTCATTTGGAACTCTGCAGGATTGTGAGTTACAGTGCCAAAAATCTCCTTTTCTCAACTCGCTTTCTTGTGAGCAGACCGCAAATCCCAAGAATTGCTTCAGGCCCTAATCTCGTTCCGGCATGGCACGCTGAGCCTTTGGTGAATTCTTCTTCCTGTAGGGAAATCAGAGTTCAATGTGCCCGTCCAAACACATTGAGTTAGCCGCTCATTGGTTCTCCTTGTTCCTGTTCATCTTCCACAGAAATTGCAAACTGTGCCAAACAAGACGTCAAAGGCACTGACTCTCCAATTGGAGAGAATGTTAATATCGCAGCTGGAACGGCGAACTCGAGAACCAGGGGGCGAAAATGGCGATGAGTTTTAGAAATTTTGCCTGATCACTTCGTGGACCATATTCTTTGTTTTCTATGCATATTTTAGCTGACGGATAAATCCCTTAAACGTGGAGATTTGGGACCCGTGGAATGGGAACCATGCACCATTACCTAAAAGGGTCTGCATTCCCTCACCAATAGTATCAGCCCCAAGTGCCCAGCCTTATCTCTCCCCCAGCTGTGGATGTAGAGGTGGTAAATCCAAGATTCCTCACAAGCCCTGAAAGACTTATTTTAGAATTTCTCTCTATTTCACAGTCCTTGTGCTTTCTTCTTCAAATTTATTTTTATAAGTGTATTTAGCTTATTTACACTGCTGTGTGTATGCTGCTGTACACAAATGATTTACTTACGGAGACCTATAAATGTATGGGTTTTAATTTTCTCCATAGTCAGGTATATTCCTAGGTTTTGAATACGGAGTGTTGAGTCCATTTAGTTGAGCAAGGAGTAGGTCTTGTCTAATATATATTTCGCTTATGGAATGGTATCTGTCCTAATGTCAACCTCTGGTTTTATGCAGACTCCCCACTCTCCTTTCCCCTTAAGCAAGCATAAGTTTCTTTTGTAAATGTGAGACTCTGTTGTGGTTGGAAATGCAGTTCACGCGTAGCCGTGTTTACATTCCCGGTATTAGTGATACCTTATGATGTTTCTTTTTCTGTGTGACTTATTTCACTTAGAATCATCGTAACTAAATCGACTCATTATGCTGCTACTGGTCTGTTGCCATTGATTTCATTGTTGAGTGATATTCCATTGTAGGGATGTACCACAACTTCTATATCCATTTTTCTCTTTCTGGGCTATTGAAGTTGTACCGTAGTCAAGGCTCCTGTACACAGAGCAGCCCCAAACTTTAGTGTGGCTGTGTCTTTTTCATGGAAATTTTCCGAATCTATAGTACCACAAGTGGAAGTGCTCTAGGCTCTCTAGCTTGGTTTTTTCTTTGTTCCAGGAAACACCATCCAATTCTCCAGAGTGGCTGTTGGCAATTTACATCCCGCCCATCAGCATAACAAGGCTGCCGGTTCTCCATGGCCTGTACTGCCTCTCTGGATTTTACACTTTTTTCGGACGACCCTTTTGATCGGTGGGAAGTGAGACTTCATTGTAGTGTGGATTTCCATTGCAGGCTTGCTTGGTTGGCCAAAAAGGGCGTATGCGTTTTTTCCTGAATATATTCAGGAAAAAACGCATATGGCCTTTTTGGCCAAGTGCATCACTATCGAACTGCTGCCTCTTTTCCTACGCTTTCAGAGCAATTCTTATCTACCACCTGATATCTGTTTTCTGCAACTCTGCGTCGCCTTCAAATCCTCTTCACAGCCCTCCTTCAATAAATTTTGGGATGATAGGGATCATTTGGAACTCTGCAGGATTGTGAGTTACAGTGCCCAAAATCTCCTTTTCTCAACTCGTATTCTTGTGAGCAGACCGCAAATACGAAGAATTGCTTCAGGCCCTAATCTCGTTCCGGCATGGCACGCTGAGCCTTTGGTGAATTCTTCTTCCTGTAGGGAAATCAGAGTTCAATGTGACCGTCCAAACACATCGAGTTAGCTGCTCATTGGTTCTAATTATTCCTGTTCATCTTCCACAGAAATTGCAAACTGTGCCAAACAAGAGGTCAAAGGAACTGACTCTCGAAGTGGAGAGAATATTAATATCGCCTCTGGAGCGGCGAACTCGAGAACCAGGTGGCGAAAATGGCGATGAGTTTTAGAAATTTTGCCTGATCACTTCGTGGACCATACACTTTGTTTTCTATGCATATTTTAGCTGACGGATAAATCCCTTAAACGTGGAGATTTGGGACCCGTGGAATGGGAACCATGCACCATTACCTCAAAGGGTCTGCATTCCCTCACCAATAGTATCAGCCCCAAGTGTCCAGCCTTATCTCTCCACCAGCTCTGGATTTAGAGGTGGTAAATCCAAGATTCCTCACAAGCCCTGAAGGACTTATTTAAGAATTTCTCTCTATTTCACAGTCCTTGTGTTTTCTTTTTCAAATTTATTTTTATTAGGGGATTAAGCTTATTTACACTGCTGTGTGTATGCTGCTGTACACAAATGATTTTCTTACGGAGACCTGTAAATGTATGGGTTTTAATTTTCTCCAAAGTCAGGTATTTTCCTAAGTTTTGAATACGGGTTGTTGAGTTCATTTGGTTGAGCAAGGAGTAGGTCTTTTCTAATATATATTTGGCTTATGGAATGGTATCTGTCCTAATGTCAACCTCTGGTTTTATGCAGCCTCCCCACTCTCCTTTCCCCTTAAGCAAGCCTAAGTTTCTTTTGTAAATGTGAGACTCTGTTGTGGTTTGAAATGCAGTTCACGCGAAGCCGTGTTTACATTCCCGGTATTAGTGATGCCTTATGATGTTTCTTTTTCTGTGTGACTTATTTCACTTAGTATCATCGTAACTAAATCGACTCATTATGCCGCTACTGGTCTGTTGCCATTGATTTCATTGTTGAGTGATATTCCATTGTAGGGATGTACCACAACTTCTATATCCATTTTTCTCTTTCTGGGTTATTGAAGTTGTACCATAGTCCAGGTTCCCGTACACAGAGCAGCCCCAAACTTTGGTGTGTCTGTGTCTTTGTCATTTAAATTTTCCGAATCTATAGCAACATATGTGGAAGTGCCCTAGGCTCTCTAGCTTGGTTTTTTCTTTGTTCCAGGAAACACCATCCACTTCTCCAGAGTGGCTGTTGACAATTTACATCCCGCCCATCAGCATAAAAAGGCTGCCGGTTCTCCATGGCCTGTCCTGCCTCTCTGGATTTTACACTTTTTTCGGACGGCCATTTTGATCCGTGGGAAGTGAGACTTCATTGTAGTGCGGATTTCCATTGCAGGCTTTCTTGGTTGGCCACAGAGGGCGTATGCGTTTTTTCCTGAATATATTCAGCGAAAAACGCATACGCCCTTTTTGGCCAAGTGCATCACTGTCGAACTGCTGCCTCTTTTCCTATGCTCTCAGAGCAATTCTTATCTACCACCTGATATCTGTTTTCTGCAATTCTGTGTCGCGTTCAAGTCTTCTTCACAGCCTTCCTTCAATAAATTTTGGGAGGATAGGGGTCATTTGGAACTCTGCAGGATTGTGAGTTACAGTGCCCAAAATGTCCTTTTCTCAACTCGCTTTCTTGTGAGCAGACCGCAAATCAGAAGAGTTGCTTCAGGCCCTAATCTCGTTGTGGCATGACACGCTGAGCCTTTGTTGAATTCTTCTTCCTGTAGGGAAATCAGAGTTCAATGTGCCCGTCCAAACACATCGAGTTAGTCGCTGATTGGTTCTCCTTATTCATGTTCATCTTCCACAGGAATTGCAAATTGTGCCAAACAAGAGGTCAAAGGCACTGACTCTCCAAGTGGAGAGAATGTTAATATCGCAGCTGGAACGGCGAACTCGACAACCAGGGTGGGAAAATGGCGATGAGTTTTAGAAATTTTGCCTGATCACTTCGTGGACCATATTCTGGGTTTTCCATGCATATTTTAGCTGAAGGATAAATCCCTTAAACGTGGAGATTTGGGACCCGTGGAATGGGAACCATGCACCATTACCTCAAATGGTCCGCGTTCCCTCACGAGTAGTATCAGCCCCAAGTGTCCAGCCTTATCTCTCCCACAGCTGGGGATGTAGAGGTGGTAAATCCAAGATTCCTCACAAGCCCTGAAGGACTTATTTAAGAATTTCTCTCTATTTCACAGTCCTTGTGTTTTCTTTTTCAAATTTCTTTTTATTAGGGGATTTAGCTTATTTACACTGCTGTGTGTATGCTGCTGTACACAAATGATTTTCTTACGGAGACCTGTAAATGTATGGGTTTTAATTTTCTCCAAAGTCAGGTATATTCCTAGGTTTTGAATACGGGTTGTTGAGTCAATTTGGTTGAGCAAGGAGTAGGTCTTGTCTAATATATATTTGGCTTATGGAATGGTATCTGTCCTAATGTCAACCTCTGGTTTTATGCAGCCTCCCCACTCTCCTTTCCCCTTAAGCAAGCCTAAGTTTCTTTTGTAAATGTGAGACTCTGTTGTGTTTTGAAATGCAGTTGACGCGTAGCCGTGTTTACATTCCCGATATTAGTGATACCCTATGATGTTTCTTTTTCTGTGTGACTTATTTCACTTAGAATGATCGTAACTAAATCCACTCATTATGCTGCTACTGGTCTGTTGCCATTGATTTCATTGTTGAGTGATATTCCATTGTAGGGATGTACCACAACTTCTATATCCATTTTTCTCTTTCTGGGCTATTGAAGTTGTACCATAGTCCAGGTTCCCGTACACAGAGCAGCCCCAAACTTTGGTGTGTCTGTGTCTTTGTCATTTAAATTTTCCGAATCTATAGGACCATAAGTGGAAGTGCCCTAGGCTCTCTAGCTTGGTTTTTTCTTTGTTCCAGGAAACACCATCCACTTCTCCAGAGTGGCTGTTGGCAATTTACATCCCGCCCATCAGCATAACAAGGCTGCCAGTTCTCCTTGGCCTGTCCTGCCTCTCTGGATTTTACACTTTTTTCGGACGGCCCTTTTGATCGGTGGGATGTGAGACTTCATTTTAGTGCGGATTTCCATTGCAGGCTTGCTTGGATGGCCAAAAAGGGCGTATGCGTTTTTTCCTGAATATATTCAGGAAAAAACGCATATGCCCTTTTTGGCCAAGTGCATCACTGTCGAACTGCTGCCTCTTTTCCTACGCTTTCAGAGCAATTCTTATCTACCACCTGATATCTGTTTTCTGCAATTCTGTGTCGCGTTCAAGTCCTCTTCACAGCCTTCCTTCAATAAATTTTGGGATGACAGTGGTCATTTGGAATTCTGCAGGATTGTGAGTTACAGTGCCCAAAATCTCCTTTTCTCAACTCGCTTTCTTGTGAGCAGACCGCAAATCCGAAGAATTGCTTCAGGCCTTAATCTCGTTCCGGCATGGCACGCTCTGCCTTTGGTGAATTCTTCTTCCTGTAAGGAAATCAGAGTTCAATGTGCCCGTCCAAACACATCGAGTTAGCCGCTCATTGCATCTCCTTATTCCGGTTCATCTTCCACAGAAATTGCAAACTGTGCCAAACAAGAGGTCAAAGGTACTGACTCTCCAAGTGGAGAGAATGTTAATATCGCAGCTGGAACGGCGAACTCGAGAACAAGGGGGCGAAAATGGCGATGAGTTTTAGAAATTTTGCCTGATCACTTCGTGGACCATATTCTTTGTTTTCTATACATATTTTAGCTGGTGGATAAATCCCTTAAACGTGGAGATTTGGGACCCGTGGAATGGGAACCATGCACCATTACCTCAAAGGGTCTGCATTCCCTCACCAATAGTATCAGCCCCAAGTGTCCAGCCTTATCACTCCCACAGCTGTGGATGTAGAGGTGGTAAATCCAAGATTCCTCACAAGCCCTGAAGGACTTATTTAAGAATTTCTCTCTATTTCACAGTCCTTGTGTTTTCTTTTTCAAATTTATTTTTATTAGGGGATTTAGGTTATTTTCACTGCTGTGTTTATGCCGCTGTACACAAATGATTTTCTTACGGAGACCTATAAATATATGGGTTTTAAGTTTCTTCATAGTCAGGTATATTCTTAGGTTCTCAATATGGGGTGTTGAGTCCATTTGGTTGAGCAAGGAGTAGGTCTTGTCTAATATATATTTGCCTTGTGAAATGGGATCTATACTAATGTCAACTTCTGTTTTTATGCAGCCTCCCCAGTCTCCTTTCCCATTAAGCAAGCATAACTTTCTTTTGTAAATGTGGGACTCTGTTGTGTTTTGTAGTACAGTTCATGCGTAGCCGTGTTTACATTCCCGGTATTAGTGCTATCTTATGATGTTTCTTTTTCTGTGTGACTTATTTCACTTAGAAGCATCATACCTGCATCCGCTCCTTATGCTGCTACTGGTCTGTTGCCATTGATTTCATTGTTGAGTGATATTCCATTGTAGGTATGTACCACAACTTCTATGTCCATTTTTGTCTTTCTGGGCTTTTGAAGTTGTAAAAAAGTCAAGGTTTCCGTAAGCAGAGCAGCCTCAAACTTGGGTGTGGCTGTGTCTTTTTCATGGAAGTTTTCAGAATCTATAGCACCATAAGTGGAAGTGCCCTTGGCTCACTAGCTTGTTTTTTTCTTTGTTCCAAGAAACACCATACACTTCTCCAGAATGGCTCTTGGCAATTTACATCCCACCCATCAGCATAACAAGGCTGCCAGTTCTCCATGGCTTGTCCTGCCTCTCTGGATTTTACACTTTTTTCGGATGGCCCTTTTGAGGGGTGGGAAGTGAGGCTTCATTGTAGTGCGGATTTCCATTGCACGCTTGCTTGGTTGGCCAAAAAGGGCGTATGCGTTTTTTCTTGAATATATTCAGGAAAAACCGCATGCGCCCTTTTTGGCCAAGTGCATCACTCTCGAAGTATTACCTCTTTTCCTATGCTTTCAGAACAATTCTTGTCTACCGCCTGATATCTGTTTTCTACAATTCTGCGTCGCGTTCAAGTCCTCTTCACAGCCTTCCTTCAATAAATTTTTGGATGAAAGGGGTCATTTGTAACTCTGAAGGCTTGTGAATTACAGTGCCAAAAATCTCCTTTTCTTAACTCGCTTTCTTGTGAGCTGACCTCAAACCCGAAGAATCACTTCAGGAATTAATCTCGTTCCGGCACGGCACACTGAGCCTTTGGTGAATTCTTCTTCCTGGGGGGAAATCAGAGTTCAATGTGCCCGTTCAAACACCTAGAGCTAGTCGCTCCTTGGTTCTCCATATTCGTGTTCACCTTCCGCAGAAATTGCAAACTGTAACAAACAAGATGTTAAAGGCACTGAGTCTCCAAGTGGGGAGAGTGTTATTAACGCATCTGGAGCGTCGAACTCGAGTACCAGGGGGCGAAAATGGCGATGAGTTGTAGAAATTTTGCCTGGTCACTTGGTTGACCATATTCTGGGTTTTCCATGCCTATTTTAGCTGAAGGATAAATCCCTTAAACATGGGGATTTGGGACCCATGGAATTGGCACCATGCACCATTACATCAAAGGGTCTGCATTCCCTCACCAATCCTATCAGCCCCAAGAGTGCAGCCTTATCTCTCCCCGAGCTGTGAATGTAGAGGTGGTAAATTCAAGACTCCTCAAAAGCCCTGAAGGACTTATTTAAGAATTTCTCTCTATTTCACAGTCTTTGTGTTTTGTTTTTCAAATTTATTTTTATAAGGGGATTTAGGTTATTTTCACTGCTGTGTTTATGCCGCTGTACACAAATGATTTTCTTACAGAGACCTATAAATATATGTGTTTTAAGTTTCTTCATAGTCAGGTATATTCTTAGGTTTTGAATATGGGGTGTTGAGTCCATTTGGTTGAGCAAGGAGTAGGTCTTGTCTAATATATACGTGGCTTGTGGAATGGGATCTGTACTAATGTCAACTTCTGGTTTTATGCAGCCTCCCCAGTCTCCTTTCCCGTTAAGCAAGCATAAGTTTCGTTTGTAAATGTGGGACTCTGTTGTGTTTTGTAATACAGTTCATGCGTAGCCGTGTTTACATTGCCAGTATCATTGATATCTTATGATGTTTCTTTTTCTGTGTGACTTATTTCACTTAGAAGCATCGTACCTACATCTACTCATTATGCTGCTACTGGTCTGTTGCCATTGATTTCATTGTTGAGTGATATTCCATTGTAGGTATGTACCACAACTTCTATGTCCATTTTTGTCTTTCTGGGCTTTTGAAGTTGTACCATAGTCAAGGTTTCCGTAAGCAGAGCAGCCCCAAACTTGGGTGTGGCTGTGTCTTTTTCATGGAAGTTTTCCGAATCTATAGTACCATAAGTGGAATTGCCCTAGGCTCTCTAGCTTGTTTTTTTCTTTGTTCCAGGAAACACCATACTCTTCTCCAGAGTGGCTCTTGGCAATTTACATCTCACCCATCAGCATAACAAGGCTGCCAGTTCTCCATGGCCTGTCCTGCCTCTCTGGATTTTACACTTTTTTTCGGATGGCCCTTTTGAGGGGTGGGAAGTGAGACTTCATTGTAGTGCGGATTACAATTGCATGCTTGCTTAGTTTGCCAAAAAGGGCGTATGCGTTTTTTCCTGAATATATTCAGGAAAAAACGCATACGTCCTTTTTGGCCAAGTGCATCACTATCGAAGTATTGCCTCTTTTCCTATGCTTTCAGAACAATTCTTATATACCGCCTGATATCTCTTTTCTGCAATTCTGCGTCGCGTTCAAACCCTCTTCACAGCCTTCCTTCAATAAATTTTTGGATGATAGGGGTCTTTTGTAACTCTGAAGGCTTGTGAATTACAGTGCCAGAAATCTCCTTTTCCTAACTCGCTTTCTTGTGAGCTGAACGCAAACCCGAAGAATCGCTTCAGGCCTTAATCTCGTTCTGGCACGGAAAGCTGAGCCTTTGGTTAATTCTTCTTCCTGGGGGGAAATCAGAGTTCAATGTGCCCGTTCAAACACCTAGAGCTAGTCGCTCCTTGGTTCTCCATATTCCTGTTCATCTTCCGCAGAAATTGCAAACTGTGACAAACAAGATGTTAAAGGCACTGAGTCTCCAAGTGGGGAGAGTGTTATTAACGCATCTGGAAAGGCGAGCTCGAGTATCAGGGGGCGAAAATGGCGATTAGTTTTAGAAATATTGCCTGGTCACTTGCTGGACCATATTCTGGGTTTTCCATGCCTATTTTAGCTGAAGGATAAATCCCTTAAACCTGGGGATTTGGGACCCGTGGAATTGGCACCATGCACCATTACATCAAAGGGTCTGCATTCCCTCACCAATCCTATCAGCCCCAAGAGTCCAGCCTTATCTCTCCCCGAGCTGTGAATGTAGAGGTGGTAAATCCAAGACTCCTCAAAAGCCCTGAAGGACTTATTTAAGAATTTCTCTCTATTTCACAGTCTTTGTGTTTTGTTTTTCAAATTTATTTTTATAAGGGGATTTAGGTTATTTTCACTGCTGTGTTTATGCCGCTGTACACAAATGATTTTCTTACGGAGACCTATAAATATATGTGTTTTAAGTTTCTTCATAGTCAGGTATATTCTTAGGTTCTGAATATGGGGTGTTGAGTCCATTTGGTTGAGCAAGGAGTAGGTCTTGTCTAATATATATTTGCCTTGTGGAATGGGATCTGTACTAATGTCAACTTCTGGTTTTATGCAGCCTCCCCAGTCTCCTTTCCCATTAAGCAAGCATAACTTTCTTTTGTAAATGTGGGACTCTGTTGTGTTTTGTAGTACAGTTCATGCGTAGCCGTGTTTACATTCCCGGTATTAGTGCTATCTTATGATGTTTCTTTTTCTGTGTGACTTATTTCACTTAGAAGCATCATACCTGCATCCGCTCCTTATGCTGCTACTGGTCTGTTGCCATTGATTTCATTGTTGAGTGATATTCCATTGTAGGTATGTACCACAACTTCTATGTCCATTTTTGTCTTTCTGGGCTTTTGAAGTTGTAAAAAAGTCAAGGTTTCCGTAAGCAGAGCAGCCTCAAACTTGGGTGTGGCTGTGTCTTTTTCATGGAAGTTTTCAGAATCTATAGCACCATAAGTGGAAGTGCCCTTGGCTCACTAGCTTGTTTTTTTATTTGTTCCAAGAAACACCATACACTTCTCCAGAGTGGCTCTTGGCAATTTACATCCCACCCATCAGCATAACAAGGCTGCCAGTGCTCCATGGCCTTTCCTGCCTCTCTGGATTTTACACTTTTTTCGGATGGCCCTTTTGAGGGGTGGGAAGTGAGGCTTCATTGTAGTGCGGATTTCCATTGCAGGCTTGCTTGGTTGGCCAAAAAGGGCGTATGCGTTTTTTCCTGAATATATTCAGGAAAAAACGCATACGCCCTTTTTGGCCAAGTGCATCACTGTCGAAGTATTGCCTCTTTTCCTATGCTTTCAGAACAATTCTTATCTACCGCCTGATATCTGTTTTCTGCTATTCTGCGTCGCGTTCAAGCCCTCTTCACAGCCTTCCTTTATTAATTTTTTGGATGATAGGTGTCATTTGTAACTCTGAAGGCTTGTGAATTACAGTGCCAAAAATCTCCTTTTCCTAACTCGCTTTCTTGTGAGCTGAACGCAAACCCGAAGAATCGCTTCAGGCCTTAATCTCGTTCCGGCACGGCACGCTGAGCTTTCGGTGAATTCTTCTTCCTGGGGGGAAATCAGAGTTCAAAGGTCACGTTCAAACACCTAGAGTTAGTCACTCATTGGTTCTCCTTACTCCTGTTCATCTTCCGCAGAAATTGCAAACTGTGACAAACAAGATGTTAAAGGCACTGACTCTCCAAGAGGGGAGAGTGTTATTAACGCATCTGGAACGGCAAACTCGAGTACCAGGGGGCGAAAATGGCGATGAGTTTTAGAAATATTTCCTGGTCACTTGCTGGACCATATTCTGGGTTTTCCATGCCTATTTTAGCTGAAGGATAAATCCCTTAAACCTGGGGACTTGGGACCCGTGGAATTGGCACCATGCACCATTACATCAAAGGGTCTGCATTCCCTTCCCAATCCTATCAGCCCTAAGTGTCCATCCTTATCTCTCCCGCAGCTGTGGATGAAGAGCACAGTTTGCACTATCAGCCCCAAGAGTCCAGCCTTATCTGTCCACGAGCTGTGAATGTAGAGGTGGTAAATCCAAGATTCCTCAAAAGCCCTGAAGGACTTATTTAAGAATTTCTCTCTATTTCACAGTCTTTGTGTTTTGTTTTTCAAATTTATTTTTATAAGGGGATTTAGCTTATTTTCACTGCTCTGTTTATGCCGTTGTACACAAATGATTTTCTTACGGAGACCTAAATATATGGGTTTAAGTTTCTTCGTAGTCAGGTATATTCTTAGGTTTTGAATATGGGGTGTTGAGTCCATGTGGTTGAGCAAGGAGTAGGTCTTGTCTAATATATATATTTGGCTTGTGGAATGGGATCTGTACTAATGTCAACTTCTGGTTTTATGCAGCCTCCGCACTCTCCTTTCCCCTTAAGCAAGCATAAGTTTCTTTTGTAAATGTCAGACTCTGTTGTGTTTTTTAATGCAGTTCATGCGTAGCCGTGTTTACATTCCCAGTATTAGTGATATCTTATGATGTTTCTTTTTCTGTGTGACTTATTTCACTTATAATCATCGTACCTAAATCCACTCATTATGCTGCTATGGGCCTGATGACATTGATTTCCTTGCTGAGTGATATTCCATTGTACCTAAGTACCACTTCAATATCAATTTTTCTCTTTCTGCGCTATTCAAGTTTTACAGTAGTCACGGTTCGTGTAAACAGAGAAGCCATAAATTTTGGTGTGTTTCTGTCTTTTTCATTTTAATTTTCATAATCTATAGGACCATAAGTGGAAATACCCTAAGCTCTGTGGCTTGTTTTTTTTTATATGTTTCAGGAAACACCATACGCTTTTCCAGAGTGGCTGTTGGCAATTTTCATCCCGCCCATCAGTATATCAAGGCTGCCTGTTCTCCATGGCCTGTCCTGCCTCTCTGGATTTTTCCATTTTTTCACACAGCTCTTTTGAGCGTTGGGAATTGAGACTTCATTGTAGTGCGGATTTCCATTGCAGGTTGCTTTGTTGGTCAAAAAGGGCATATGCGTTTTTTCCTGAACGTAATCAGGAAAAAACACATACACCTTTTTTCGCCATGTGCATCATTTTTGAAGTTGTGCATCTTTTCCTATGCTTTAAATGTAATTCCAATCTCCCACCTGAAGTCGCTTTCCTGCAATTCTCCCTCACTTTCAAGTCCTCTTCGCATCCTTACTTCAATATATTTCTAGATGATAGTGGGCATTTGTAACTCTCCTGTTTTGTGAATTACAGTTCCTCTGAGCTCCTTTTTTCAACTCCCTTTCTTGTGAGTTGACTGTAAAACTGCAAGATTGCTTCAATCCATATTCTTGTTTTTGGGCGCCTTGCTGAGCCTTTGGTCAATACTTCTTCTGATGTGAAATTAGAGTGACATGTGTCCATCAGAGCCCTTACAGCTAATTTCTCATTGTTTCTCACTCTTCCCATTCATCCTCTCCACTCATTACAGACTGTGCAAAAGAGGAAATTAAAGGCATTGACTATCCAAATGGTGTGATTTTTAGTAAAGTGGCTGGAAAGTCGATCCTGTGACCCAGTAGTGGAAAAATGAGGTGCATTTTAGAAACCTTTCCCAATCACATGGTATACCATCTGTTGGGTTTTTCATGCATGGTTTAGCTGTAAGGACATTCCCTTAAACCTGGAGTGTTGTGATCCATGGAATGAGGAGCTTTAAGTATTGTGTTAGAGGGTCGGCTTTTGCTCACCAAAGCTCACCAATCCTCATAGCCCCATGTGTCCAGCCTTATGTCTTATCCAGCTATCAATTTATATGTGGTCAATCCACGTTACATCACAGCCCCTGAAACAATTTTGTAAGAATTTTTCTCTCTTTCTTTATCTCTGTGTTTTGTTTTAAAATTTATTTTATAATGGAGTTTAGCTGATTTTCACTGCTGTGTTTGTGCCACTCTGCACACACTTGATTCCCTTATGGAGATATATCAATACAAAGGTTTTAAGATTCCTACTACTCACATAATTTCCTCTGTGGTGAATAGGGTGTGTTGAGGCCAGTTCATTGAGCAAGGTGTAGATCTTGTCTATTACGTATTTGGTTTATTGAATGGTATCTGTGTTAATTTCAAACTCTGATTTTACGCATCACCCCACCTCACCTTTCCCGTTAAGCTGACATAAGTGTGTTTTCTAAATGTGATACACTCTTCTCCTTTGTAATTCAGTTGTTGTGCAGTCATATTTACATTCCCTCTATGAGTGATATCTTATGACATGTTTCTTTTTCTGTGTGACTTAACTCAAGTAGTATCATCAAAACTCAATCCACTCTTTATGCTTCTACTAGCCTTATTACATTTATTTCATGGTGAAGAGATATTCCATTGTACGTAAGTACCACACCTTCTTTATCCAGTGTTCTCTTTCCTGGGATATTTAAGGTGTACTGAAGTCGAGGTTCTTGTAAACAGAGCAGCCCTAAACTTTGTTTTGCCTGTGTCTGTTTGATTTTTAGAATTCCCTAGATATACTCCTGTGATTGCAAGTGCCCTATGCTCTGTAGCTCTGTTTTTTAGATGATTTAGGAACCAGGGTACACTTCTCCAGAGTGCCTCTTCTCAGTTTACACACCGCCCATCAGTGTATAAATGCTGCCTGTTCTCCATGGCCTGTCCTGCATTTCTGCGTTTTACAATTTTTTCGGATGGCCCTTTTGACTGGTAGGAAATGAGACTTCTTTGGTGTGCAGATTTGCATTGCTTGCTTGCTTGGTTGCCCATAAAGTGCATATGCATGTTTTCCTGAATATATTCAGGAGAAAATGCATGCGTCCTTTTTGGCCAACTGCACCATTTTAGAAATCCTGCCGCCTTGTGCCTTGGGAAGTAGGCAGAGTCTGAACTTTAGATGATTGATGTCGTCAAGGTCAGAAGCACTCACCAACGGCTTCCCTTAGGTTACATTTTAACTGTCATTGATAGATGATGTGAATAAAAATATCTATTCTTTTTCAGATTTTTTCCCCTTATACGTTATTGCAAAATATTGAGTGTAGTTCCCTATGCTATACAGTAGTTCCTTGTAGATGATCTACTTTATACATTAGCAGTGTGTATGTGTTAATCCCAAACTGTTAATTTATCCCTCCTCCTACTTTCCTCTTTGGTAATAATAAATTATAAGATTTTATACTTCTCAGAAATGGGAGAGCTGAAACAGAGGTATAATTTTCAATGGAAAAGCATTTAAAATAAGATTGAAGCTTTAACCAAGATTATTAGATGTACATCCTTGGAAAGAAATCACTTCATTTCTCTAATATTGACCTGACAAATAAGACAAATCTTTTCACTGAACTTGCTTATAATAGAATGATGGAAATATAAAATGGAAGTGTTAGAAACATCTTATTTTACCCGAGCCTTATATACTGTTCTATGTTAATCACAGCTTGGCTCACACATCTGTTCATTGAAGTTACAATGTTATCAATCTCTGTTACTCATCCTGCAGAGTGGACCCCAACAAGTATGCCCCTGCCCAGTGTCATTGGAGCCAACAGATCGAGACTGAGTTTGGTTCAGAAGCAAAGGAAACTATATTTGGATCAGAGAATGGAGAGGTGAGAGCATGCGCTACCCCGCAGGCTGTGTTGGCCTGCTCTGTAGAGGTCCTGTGAGAGTCAGTGGGAGGGAGGGGACGGAGCTCTAGGGGGCCGGCTTGGATGCACCTCAGGCTCTATATCGCGGAGCCTGCACAGGGCCCCAGGAGCTGAAGTGTCAACCCAGCCATTCTGCAGTAGGAAAACTGGTCTGAAGTGTCGGGTGTGACAGCTCTGCATGTGGGAACCTAGGAGCACGTGAAATTAGGCAAAGCACAAAGTATAACAGAGGTTAGACTTTATTTTATTGCCCAGATTCTATTTTTATCTCCCAGGGATTTTTAATGGGCTTTGCTGGTGACAAAACCCTCCTCTGCCTTTTGTCCCATTCCTCATTCTTGGAGTATGAGTGTGCAGACCCCTCTTCTGTAACTGCTGAGTGCTGAGTTGGGAGCCCTCATACCCGGGGGTGAGGGTCAGAACTTCTCCCCAGCAGCCTCCAGGTGAGATTGATTGTCCCCAGGGCTGCTGCCCCCCTGCTCGTCCACCAGAGTACAAGCATTGGAAGTGTTATAGATTCTAATGACCTTTAAGGGTACAGGAAAGGTATGTGCAGAGACACTGTGGGGGCAGGTTTTACCCCACCCCACATTTGTTAGGCCACCTTAGGCTGACCGTTTCTGCCAGCCTAGATGTTCTGACCAGTAGTCTTTGTTTTCTTCAATTAGGCCCCTGAATTAATGTAAAAACAGTACCAGGTGTCAGAGCCTTGCCTGCTCAACTCCCAGCCAGTCCAGAGTCAGTGGTGATCCAGGACCATGATGGACACTGAGTCAACAGCCTTTTGAGGTAGCCAGGAGTCCAGCCGGTCTTATTGGCCACCATCATCATGGTGGCTGTAGACTTTTCTATGGTGACAGTGTGATATACTGTTCCCCTGCCAAGCTTATTAGCTCCCCTCTGGGTGCAGTAAGTCCTGAAAGCAGTAGTCTACTCTTTTTTTACACACTCTTGTTGTTTTCTGAGAGAAACTCCAGGTAAAATGATGGTTACACGAGTCGCCATGGGACCCCGTTGCCCCCGGTTGTCTCTCTGGAGGTTGGAGTTGGAGGGCCTCCTCACTCGAGGTCAGTGTGCTCATGGAGTGAACCTTGCAACCTCAAGGCATGTTTGGTGGTTAGGATCAACACGTGGGGTCCTTTTCCTTTATGAGCGAGGTTGCCTTTCAGGCTGCTGATTTCCAGGTTTTTAGATACTGCCAGTATCTTGGCCAGATGTGGTGGTGGACCAAGCCCCTTGGTGACCGTAGTTTATCCTACCTGGAATGCATTCTTGCATCGTTCCTTTTCAAGTGGTCCCAGTTTTTGCACTAATACTCCAATGACGTTTCACCTTTCACCAGGAATGTAAAAGTCAAAGGGTTTAGCTAAATTAGAGAGTTCCAGGTCAAGGGTCTGAATTGGCTGCTCTTTCCATTCTTGAAAGACCACTTCTGGATTCTATTCAAAAGGATCATCATCTTTTCCTTTCAGTTTTTCATATAGAGGCCCAGCTATTAGACTGTAGTTCGGGACCCAGATGCAGCAAACCACAGTCTCCCCAGGAACTCCTAAGCTGTCTTCTACTTTTAGAAGGGCTAAGGCTGCAAATGGTTTCTTCCCTTTCTTGAGATGGGCTTCTCAGACCTTCTGTGAGAATGGAGCCCAGGCAGGTCACCTTAGTGTGTGATATTTGAGCTTTTTCTTGGACAACTTCTATCCTATATTGGCTTGGTAGTTTAGAGGCCTCCTTAGTAGGGCTGGCAATCAGAATGGCGTCTGCATATTGAAGGAGGGTTTCCTTTTTCAGAGGTAGAACTTTTACGTCTTTAGCTAAGCTTTCCCAAAGATGGTGTGGGAATTTTTGTACCCTTGGGGCGAGACGGCTCAGCAGTATTGTTTTTGTTGTATGCTGAGTCCTGCCACTCACAAGGCAAAATTTCTTGTGACTCTGGGACTAATGGAATACAAAAGAAGGCATCATTGAAGTTTAATACAGAACACCATGTCCTGGTGGTTGGTAGAATGACTAGCAGTGTGTAGGAATTAGGAACTACTGGAGGTATACCCTCGGTGGCATAACTGACTGTCCTGACATCCTTTACTAGGTCCCCGGCAGCCCATTTGTCTCTCGTGGTCAGGCCAATACCAGGATATGGAGCTCACCTGGGCAGGTACCCCACCCCCACCCCAGTCAATTGGGCTCTCATGGTCAGGCCCCTCCCAGGATAAAGGTCTCACCTGGGCAGGTCACCAGCAGCCCACAAGGCTCTCCTGGTCAGGCCCCTCCCAGGATACAGAGGTACTGTGGCAGGGCTGGGCAAACAGGAACCGTGCACATAACCCTCATTGCAGAGCAACCCCAGCTCACCTGTCTCTCAGAGCTGAAACAGAACACCTCAGAGCTGGACTTGAACTAACAAACAGCAGCTCCGACATGTCTGTGACCATAGGCATCGCTCTGTAGGGCCTCCCTCTGCCTGGTCTTCCAGAGACTTCCACTGCACCCAGGGCACCAGGCTTCTGCCTCCAGCCACCACCCACCTCTCCTCTCCCTGACTTCTGTGTTCCTTTCATTAGGAGAGGATTTTCTTGAAGTTGTCTCCCACTCATGGGTCAGATAAAATGACTAGAAAACAAACCAGAGCTGCAGCCCCTTGTGTATCCAGACTTTCAAGAGCCTACACCTGTTCCTTCGAGCTGGCCGGTTCAGCAAGGTCAATTTTCTGCAACTGTGAGCCCCTGAGTAGTGAGGATTGGCTGACCTGTGCAGTCTGACCAATCGGGCCAGCCCTCCCCAGGTGTGCCTGTTTTGAGGTCAATATAAAAACCGCTCCAGGCAGCAAGAGCCCCTGCAGATCTGCCTGACACCATATTCTCTGCCCTGTCAGTAGTCTCGGGGCTGGGCTGCTGGGAGGGATTGAGAGGCCACGGCTTTGTGAGTGGCCTAGTGTGAGTTGGTCTATGCTGGACTTTCTGCAGCAGTTTCCAGGCTGCCACCTGTTAAAGAAGAGGATGTGTCACCCATAACTGCTGCTGGAATTTTTCCCTGGGCAGAGGTGAGGAAGGAAAAAAGCAGTGGGAGTGGGACAGGAGGGGTTTCTCAGGCAGGGAAATGGAAAGCTTCCAGAAGAGCACCCAGGGCCAGGACCATCCTGGCTGGCCTTCAGGCACCAAGTCAGCCGGCATGCTGTCACTTTTGTGGCTCCATGGCCCTTCCTCTAGGCTTTCAAGTCCTTGCACATATTCAGGTGTTTTATCTGGGAAGGGTGGGAACAGTTCAGCAGCAGCTGGCCTGTGGCTCAGCTCACGTTTCCTCACAGAGGCCTCGGCACAGTCCCCCAGCTTTGCAATGAGGATGCTTGTTGCGTGGGGGCTGCTGGCTGAATGGGAGATGATTCCCCACCACTGACCAACTTCAGGATTGTTTACAACTGAAGCAAGTGCCCTGATACAGTTTTCCTCTGTGTAACTGGTGGGTTCTGTTTAGTTTTTTTTTTTTTTTTTTTTTTTTACATTTTGGGTTCTAGGTAGATTTTATTCCTCTTTTTGTTATTTACAGATATAAGCATGGAAATAATGTATTCATATAAATGCACGTATGTGAAGGGAAGAACCTTTTTTTTCTGTTTTAAATTTTTAATTTTTTTTTTAAATTTTGAAATATATTTTAGTTTTTTATACAGCAGGTTTTTATTGGTTATCTATTTTATACATATAAATGTATACATGCCAATCTGAATCTCTCAATTCCTCCCACCACCTACCCACCGCAGCTTTTCCCACTTGATGTCCATATGTTTTTTCTCTACATCTGTTGTTCTATTTCTGCCTTGCAAACTGGTTCATCTGCACAATTTTTCTAGGTTCCACATATATGCATTAATATACAATATTTGTTTTTCTCTTTCTGACATACTTCACTCTCTATGACAGTCTCTATATCCATCGACATCTCTACAAATGATCCAATTTCATTCCTTCTTATGGCTGAGTAATATTCCATTTTATATATGTACCATCTCTTTATGCATTCGTGTGTCTGTGGACATTTATGTTGCTTCCATTACCTGGCTATTATAGTGATGCAATGAACTTTGTGGTGAAAGTCTCCTCTCGATTTATGGTTTTGTCTGGATATATGCTCAGTAGTGGGATGGCTGGATCATATGGTAATTTATGGTTAGTTGTTAAGGAACCTCCATACTGTTCTCTATAGAGACTGTATCAATTTACATTCCCAACAATAGTGGAAGAGGTTTCCTTTTCTCCACACCATTTGAGCACTTGTTATTTGTAGAATTTCTGATAATGCCCATTCTAACAGGTGTGAGGTGATACCTCATTGTTGAGTTTATTTCTTTGAGCAAGGAGTAGGTCCTCTCTATTACATACTTGGCTTATGGAACGGTATTTGGGCTCATTTCAATCTCTGGTTTTATGCCGCACCCCAACTCAACTTTCCCCTTAAACAAGCATAAAATTGTTTCCCAACTGTGAGACTCTGTTCTGTTTTGTAATTCAGTTCATATGTAGCCAAGCTTACATTCCCTTTATTATTGATACCTTATAATAATTCTCTTTTTCTGTGTGACTTAGTTCACTTAGAATCATTGTACTGAAATCCATTCATTTTGCTTTTACGGGCCTGATTACATTGATATCATTGCTGAGTGATATTTCATTATACGTAAGTAACACAATTTCTTTATCCATTTTTTTCTTTCCAGGATATTTAAGTTGTACTGTAGTTGAAGTTGCTGTAAACACAGCAGCCCTAAATATTGGGGTGGCTGTGTCTTCCTCGTTTAATTTTCCTAAGCTACAGGGCCATAAGTGGAAGTGCCCTAGGCTCTGTGGCTTTGATTTTTAGATGTTTGAGGAAACACCATACACTTCTCCAGAGTACCTGTTGGCAATTTACATCTCACCAATCATCATAACAAAGCTCCCTGTTATCCATGGCCTGTCCTGCCTCTCTGGATTTTACACTTTGTTCAGACGACCCTTTTAAGTGGTGGGAAGTGAGACTTCATTGTAGTGTGGATTTCCATTGCCGGTTTCCTTGCTTGGCCAAAAAGGGCGTATGTGTTTCTTCCTGAATATGTTCAGGAAAAAAACGTATACACCCTTTTTGGCCAAGTGCATCATTGTCGAAGTGCTGCCTCTTTTCCTATGCTTTCAGAGCAATTCCAGTTTACTACATGAAATTGGTTTCCTGCAATTCTGCCTAGCATTCAAGTCCTCTTCACAGCCTTACGTTAATATATTTTTGGATGAAAGTTATCTTTATAACTGAAGGCTTGTGAATTACAGTGCTCTTAAGCTCCTTTTTTAAACTCGCTTTCTTGTGAGCTTGCCGCAAAATGGCAGAATTGCTTCAGGCACTAATCTGGTTCCAGCAAACCATGCTGAGCCTTTGGTGAATTATTTGTCCAGTTTGGAAATCAGAGTTCAATGTGCCCGTCAAAACACCTAGAGTTAGTTGGTCATTGGTTCTCCCTATCACTGTTTGTCTTGTGCAGAAATTGCAAACTGTGCCAAACAGGAGGTTAAAGGCACGGACTCCCCAAGAGGTGCGAGTGTTAATAAAGCATCTGGAATGGCAAACGCGAGTACCAGCATGTAAAAACTGAGATGTGTTTTAGAAACTTTTCCTGATCACATATTGTATCACACTCTGCGTTTCCCATGCATATTTTAGCTGAAAGATGAATCCCTTAAATCTGGAGATTTGGGACCCATGGAATGGGTACCATGGACTATTAAACAAATATTCGGCATTTGCTCACCAAACCTCTCCAATCCTATCAGCCGCAAGTGTCCTGCCTTATATCTCCCCCAGCTGTGGATGTAGATGTGTTAAATCCAGGTTTCATCACAAGCCCTCAATGAATTATTTAAGAAATTCTCTCTATTACAAAGTCTTTGTGTTTCGGTTTTGAAATTTATTTTTATAGTGGGATTTAGCTGATTTTCACTGCTGTGTTTATGCCACTGTACACACACATGATTCTCTTACAGACACCTATAAATACATGGGTTTTACGTTTCTTCATAGTCAGGTATATTCTTATGCATTGAATACGGGGTGTTGAGTCCATTTCGTTCAGCAAGGAGTAGGCCTCTTCTGATATATATTTGGCTTATAAAAAAGTATCTGTACAAATTTCAACCTCTGGTTTTATGCAGCCTCCCAACCCACCATTCCCCTTAAGCAAGCAAAAGTTTATTTTCTAAATGTGAGACTCTGTTGTGTTTTGTAATACAGTTCATGTGTAGTCGTGTTTACATTCCCAATATTAGTGATATCTTATGATGTTTCTTTATCTGTGTAACTTATTTCACTTAGAATCATCATACCTAAATCCACTCATTATGCTGCTACGGGCCTGATGACATTGATTTCACTGTTGACTGACATTCCATTGTACGTAAGTAGCACAATTTCTATATCCATTTTTCTCTTTCTGAGCTATTGAAGTTGTACTGTAGTTGAGGTTCTTGTAAACAGAGAATTCCCAAATTTTAGGGTGGCTGTGTTTTTTGTTTAAATGTCCCTAAACTATAGGAACACAAGAGGAAGTGCCTTACGCTCTGTAGCTTGATTTTTTAGATGTTTCAGGAAACACCATACACTTCTCCAGAGTGGCTGTTGGCAATTAACATCCTGAACATCAGCATAACAAAGCTCCCTGTTCTCCATAGGCTGTCCTGCCTTTCTGGTTCATAGAATTTTTCAGATGTCTGTTCTGACCAGTGGGAAGAGAGACTTCATTGTAGTGTGGATTTCCATTGCACGGTTGCTTGGTTGGCCAAAAAGGACGTACGAGTTTTTTCCTGAATATATTCAGGAAAAAAACGCATACACACTTTTTGGCCAAGTGCATCAATGTTGAAGTTCTGCCTCTTTTCATATGCTTTAAATGCAATTCCAATGTACCTCGTGAAATCTGTTTCCTGCAATTGTGTCTGGCATTCAACTCATCTTCACAGCCTTATTTCAATATATTTTGGATGATAGTTGTCCTTTATAACTCTGCACGTTTGTGAAATACAGTAGCCCTAAGCTCCTTTTTTCAAGTCACTTTCTTGTGACCTGGCCGCAAACCGCAGAATTGCTTCAGGCACTAAACTGGTTCCAGCACACCATGCAGAGCATTTGGTGAATTTTTCTTCCTGGTGGGAAATCAGAGTTCAATGTGCCCGTCCAAAGACATAGAGTTAGTCACTCATTGGTTCCCCCGATTCCTGTTCATCTTCCGCAGAATTTGCAAGCTGTGAAAACAGGAGTTTAAAGACACTGACTCTCCAAGTGGGGAGAGTGTTAGTAAAGTATGTGGAATGCTCAACCCGAGTACCAGGGGGCCAAAACTGAGATGAGTTTTAGAAACTTTGCCTGATTACATTGTGGACCATACTCTGCGTTTCCCATGCATATTTTAGCTGAATGATGAATCCCTTAAACCTGGAGATTTGGGACCCATAGAATGTGTGCCAAGCACTATTACATCAAAGTGTCTGCATTTTCTCACCAAATCTCACCAATTCTATCAGCCACAAGTGTCCAGCCTTACATCTCCCTCAGCTGCAGATGTAGTTGTGGTAAATCCAGGTTTCATCACAAGCTCTAAATGAATTATTTAAGAATTTCTCTCTATTGCACAGTCATTGTGTTTTGTTTTTGAAATTTATTTTTATAGTGGGATTTGTCTGATTTTCACTGTTGTGTTTATGGCACCGTACACACACAGGATTGTCTTACAGAAACATATAAATACATAGGTTTGAAGTTTCTTAGTAGTCAGTTATATTCCAAACCACTAAATAAGGGGTGATGAGTCCATTTCGTTGAGCAAGGGGTAGGTCTTGTATAATACATATTGGCTTATAGAAAGGTATCTGTACTAATTTCAACCCCTGGTTTTATGCAGCCTCGCAATTCAACCTTCCCCTTAGGCAAGCATAGTTTCTTTTGTAAATGTGAGACTCTGTTCTGTTTTGTAATTCAGTTCATGTGTACCCATGTTTACATTCCCAGTACTACTGGAATCTTATGATGTTTCTTTTTCTATGTGACTTATTTAACTTAGAAACATCATACGAAAATCAACTGATTTTGTTCCTATGGGCCAGATGACATGGATTTCATTGCTGAGTGATATTACATTGTACGTAAGTACCACAACAACTATATCCATTTTTCCCTTTCTGGGCTATTGAAGTTGTACCACAGAAAAGTTCTTGTAAAGAGAGCAGCCCCAACCTTTGGTGTGGCTGTGTCTTTTTCATTTAATTTTTCCTAATCTATAGGACCATAAATGGAAGTGCCCCAGGCTCTGTCACTTGGTTTTTTATATGTTCCAGGAAACAACATACACTTCTGCAGTGTGGCTGGTGGCAACTTACATCCCGTACATTAACATAACAAGTCTGCCAGTTCTCCATGGCCTGTCCGGCTCTCTGGATTTTACACGTTTTTTGGACGGCCCTTTTGAGCAGTGGGACGTGAGGCTTCATTGTAGAGAAGATTTCCATTGCAGGCTTGCTGAGTTGGCCAAAAAGAGCGTATGCGTTTTTTTCTTGAATATATTCAGGAAAAAACGCATACGCACTTTTTGGCCAAGTGCATAATTGTCAAAGTGCTGCCCCTTTTCCTATGCTTTCAGAGCAATTCTAATCTACCACCTGATATCTGTTTTCTGTAATTCTGCCCCGTGTTCAAATCCTCTTCCCAGCCTTCCTTCAGTAAATTTTCGGATGATAGGGGTCATTTGTATCTCTGCAGGATTGTGAATTACAGTGCCCCTAAGATCCTTTGTTCAACTCGCTTTCTTGGGAGCTGACCGCAAAACCAAAGAATTGCTTCAGGCCCTAATCTGGTTCTGGCATGGCACGCTGAGCCTTTGGTGAATTCTTCTTCCCGGTGGGAAATCAGAGTACAATGTACCGGTCCAATCACAAAGAGTTGGTCCCTCATTGGTTCTCCATATTACTGTTCATCTTCCGCAGAAATTGCAAACTGTGCCAAACAAGAGGTTAAAGGCACTGATTCTCCAAGTGGGGAGAACGTCTGGAAAGGTGAACCCCTGTATCAGGGGCTGAAAACTGAGATGAGTTTTAGAAATTTTACCTGGTCACTTGTTGGACCATATTCTGGGTTTTCCATGCATATTTTAGATGAAGGATAAATCCCTTAAACCTGGAGATTTGGGACCTATGGAATGGGTAGCATGCACTATTACATGAAAGGGTCTGCTTTTGCTCACCCAACCTCACCAATCCTATCGGCCCCAAGTGTCCAACCTTATATCTCCCCCACCTGTGGATGTAGAGGTGGTAAATCCAAGTTTAATGCAAGCCCTGAATGAATTATTTAAGAATTTCTCTCTATTTCACAGTCTTTGTGTTTTGTTTTTAAAATTTATTTTTATAATGGGATTTACCTTATATTCACTGCTGTGTTTATGCTGTTGTACACACACTTGATTCTCTTACGGAGACCTATAAATATATGGGTTTTAAGTTTCTTTGTACTCAGGTATATTCCTAGGCATTGATTAAGGGGTGTTAAGTCCATTTCGTTGAGCAAGGAGTATGTCTTGTCTAATATATACTTAGCTTATGGAACGGTATCTGTACTAATGTCAACCTCTGGTTTTATGCAGCCTCCCCACTCTCCTTTCCCCTTAAGAAAGCATAAGTTTCTTTTGTAAATGTGAGACTCTGTTGTGTTTTGTAATGCAGTTCATGCGTAGCCGTGTTTACATTCCTGGTATTAGTGATAACTTATGATGTTTCTTTTTCTGTGTGACTTATTTCACTTAGAACCATCATACCTAAATCCACTCATTTATGCTGCTACTCTCCCGATGCCATTGATTTTATTGTTGAGTGATATTCCATTGTAGGTAAGTACCACAACTTCTATATCCATTTTTCTCTTTCTGGGTTATGAAAGTTGTACCATACACAAGGTTCTCGTAAACAGAGCAGCCCCCAACTTTGGTGTGGCCTTGTCTTTTTCATTTAAATTATCCGAATCTATAGCACCATAAGTGGAAGTGCCCTGGGCTCTGTAGCTTGTTTTCTAATTTGTTCCAGGAAACACCATACACTTATGCTGAGTGACTGTTAGCAATTTACATCCCGCCCATCAGCATAACAAGGCTGCTTGCTCTCCATGGCCTGTTCTGCCTCTCTGAATTTTACACTATTTTTTGACGGCCCTTTTAGCGGTGGGAAGTGAGGCTTCATTGTAGTGCGGATTTCCACTGCAGGCTTCCTTGGATGGCCAAAAAGGGCGTATGCGTTTTTTCCTGAATATATTCAGGAAAAAACGCATATAAAAACGCATACGCCCTTTTTGTCCAAGCGCATCACTGTCGAAGTGCTGTCTCTTTTCCTATGCGTTCAGAGAAATTCTAATCTACCACCTGTTATCTGTTTTCTGCAATTCTGCTTCATGTTCAAGTCCTCTTCACAGCCTACCTTCAATAAATTTTGGGATGATAGTGGTCATTTGTAACTGCAGGATTGTGAATTACAGTGGGTTAGTGTTGGTGTACTGTTAAGATTAGGGCAAGGGTGAGGGCAAGGCTTTGGTTCAGGGTCAGCGTTAGGGTTCGTGTTAGGGTTATGGTTAGGGCACGGGAAGGGTTAAGGGTACAGGTGAGGGTACGGAAACGGTTTAGGTTTAGGGTAGGTGTGAGGGTATGGGTTAATGTTGGTGTACACATTAAGATTAGGGCACAGGTGAGGTTATGGCTTCAGGTGAGGGTCATGTTTAGGGTTCAGGTTAGGGTTAGGATTAGGGAATGGGGAGGGACTAGGGTACAGGTTAGGGGACAGCAACAGTTTAGGGTTAGAGTACGAGTGAGGGCACTGGTTAGTGTTGGTTTATGGGTTAGGATTTGGGCACGGGTGAGGGTAAAGCTCGGGTGAGTGTCAGGTTAATGGTTCGGGTTCGTGTTAGGCTTAGGTAATAGGGAGGTATTAGAGTACAGGTTATGGTACGGCAACGGTTTAGGGTTAGCGTATGTTTGAGGGCATGGGTCAGTGTGTACGGGTGAGGATTAGGGCACGTGTGAGGGTAAGGCTTCGGGTGAGGTTCAGCGTTAGGGTTCGGGTTAGGGTTAGGGAACGGGAAGAATTTAGTGTACAGGCTAGGTTACGAGAACGGTTAAGGGTTAGCGTACATATGAAGGCATGGGTTAGTGTTGTACTGGTTAAGATTATAGAACAGGTGAGGGTAAGGTTTCGGGTGAGGGTCATAGTTAGGTTACAGGTTAGGGTTAGGTTTAGGTAATGACGGGGGATTAGAGTACATGTTAGGGTACTGCAGTGGTTTAGGGTTAGCATACCTGTGAGGGCACGGGTTAGTGTTGGTGTACTGGATAATTTTAAGGCACGGGTGATAGTAAGGCTTCAGATGAGGGTCATTGTTAGAGTTCAGGTTAAGGTTAGATAATGGGGAAGGATGAGGGTACAGATTAGTGTACGGAAATGGTTTAGGGTTAGCGTACGTGTGAGACCACGTGTTAGTTTTCGTGTATTGTTCAAGATTAGGGCACGGGTAGGATAACGCTTTGAGTGAGGGTCAGGTTCAGGGTTTGGTTTAGGGTTAGGGTTAGGGAATTGGGAGGGTTTAGGGTACAGGTTAGGGTACTTGAACATCTTAGCGTAAGCATACGTGTGAGGGCATGGGTTAGTGTTGGTGTACTGGTTAAGATTAGGGCACGGGTGAGGGTAAGGCTTCGGGTGGGTGTCAGGGATAGGGTTCTGGTTAGGGTTAGGGTTAAGGAATGGGGTGGGATCAGGGTACAGGTTAGGGTATGGAAACGGATTTGGGTTAGCGTAGGTTTGAGGGCACAGGTTAGTGTTCATGTACTGGTTAAGATTAGGTCACAGGTGAGTGTAAGGTTTCAGGTGAGGGTCAGGGTTAGGGTTTGGGTTAGGGTTAGGGTTAGGGAATGGGGAGAGATTAGAGTACAGTTCAGGGTACGACAACAGTTAAGGGTTTGTGTACGTGTGAGGGCACAGTTTAGTATAGGTGTACTGGTTAAGATTAGGGAAAGGGTTAGGGTAAGGCGTCAGGTGAGGGTCAGGGTTAGGGTTCGGGTTAGGTTTATGGTTAGGGAATGGGGAGAGATTAGGGTACAGGTTAGGGTAGAGCAACAGTTTAGGGTTAGCGTACGTGTGAGGGCACTGGTTAGTTTTGGTGTACTGGTTAAGATTAGGGCACGGGTGTGGGTAAAGCTTTGGGTGAAGGTCAGGTTTAGGGTTCGGGTTCGTGTTAGGGTTAGAGAATGGGGAGGAATTAGGATACAGTTTAGTGTACGGCAACAGTTTAGGGTTAGCGTACGTGTAAGGGCACAGGTTAGTGTTGATGTACTGGTTAAGATTAGGGCACAGATGAGGGTCAGGGTTAGGTTTCGGGTTAGGGTTAGTGTTAGGGAATGGGCAGGGATTAGGGTACAGGTTAGTTTACGGCAGAGATTTAGGGTTAGCGTACCTGTGAGGGCATGGGTTAGCGTTGATGTACTGCTTAAGATTAGGGCACGGGTGAGGGTAAGGCTTCGGGTGAGGCTCAGGGTTAGGGTTTGGGATAGGGTTACAGTTAAGGAATAGGGTGGGATCAGGGTACAGGTTAGGGTACAGCAACGGATTTGGTTGAGCGTAGGTTTGAGGGCACAGGCTAGTGTTCATGTACTGGTTAAGATTAGGTCACAGGTGAGTGTAAGGCTTCGGGTGAGGGTCAGGGTTAGTGTTCGGGTTAGGGTTAGGGTTAGGGAATGTGGAGAGCTTAGGGTACAGCTTACTGTACGGCAGCAGTTTAGGTTTAGCATACGTGTGAGGGCATGGGTTAGTGTTTGTGTACTGGTTAAGATTACGGCACGGGTGAGGGTAAGACCTCGTAAGAGGGTTAGGGTTAGGGTTTGTGTTAGGGTTAGGGTTAGGGAATGGGGAGGGATTAGGGTACAGGTTAGGGTACGGCAACGGTTTACGGTTAGCGTACGTTGGATGGCATGGATTAGTTTTGATATATTGGTTAAGATTATGGCACGGGTGAGGGTAAGGCTTCGGGTGAGGGTCAGGGTTCGGGTTTGGGTTAGGGTTAGTGTTAAGGAATGAGGAGGAATTAGGATACAGATTAGTGTACAGCAATGGTTTAGGATTAACGTACGTATGAGAGAACGGGTTAGTGTTGGTGTACAGGTTAAGATTAGTGCACGGGTGAGGGTAAGGCTTCGTGTGAGGGACAGAATTAGGGTTCGGGTTAGAGTTAGGGTTAGGGAATGGGGAGGGATTAGGGTACAGGTTAGGGTATGGCTCTGGTTTAGGGTTATCATACGTGTGAGGGCACGGTTTAGTATTGGTGTACTGGTTAAGATTAGGGCACGGGTGAGTGTAAGGCATCAGCTGAGGGTCAGGTTAGTGGTTCGGTTTAGGGTCAGGGTTAGGGAATGTGGAGGGATTAGGGTACAGGTTACTGTACGGCAGCGGTTTAGGGTTAGCATATGTGTGAAGTCACTGGTTAGTGTTTGTGTAGTGGTTAAGATTAGGGCCCGGGTGAGGGTAAGGCTTCGGGTCAGGGACAGGGTTAGGGTTCGGCTTAGGTTTAGGGTTAAGGAATGGAGAGGAATTAGTATACAGATTAGGGTACGGCAACGGTTTAGGGTTAGTGTACGTGTGAGCGCAGGGGTTAATTTTGGTGTATTGGCTAAGATTAAGGCACGAGTGAGTGTAAGGCTTCGGGTGAGCGTCCGGTTAAGGGTTCGGTTTAGGGTTAGGTTTAGGGAATATGGAGGGATTAGGGAACAGGTTAGGGCATGGTAACGGTTTAGCATTAGCGTACGGGTGAGGACACGGGTTAGTATTGGTATACTGGTTAAGATTAGGGAACGGGTGAGTGTAAGGCTTCGGATGAGGGTCAGGGTTAGGGTTCGGCTTAGGGTTACGGTAAGGGATTGAGGTGGGATTAGGGTACAGGTTAGGGTACGGCAACGGATTTGGGTTAGCGTAGGTTTGAGGGCACAGGTTAGTGTTCATGTACTCGTTAAGATTATTTCACAGGTGAGTGTAAGGCTTCGGGTGATCGCCAGGGTTAATGTTCGGGTTAGGGTTAGGGTTAGGGAATGGGGAGGGATTAGGGTATAGTTTAGGGTACGACAACGCTTAAGGGTTTGTGTACATGTTAGGGCACAATTTAGTGTTGGTTTACAGGTTCAGTTTAGGGCACGTGTGAGGGTAAGGCTTCGGGTGTGGGACAGGATTAGAGTTCACGTTAGGGTTAGGGTTAGGCAATGGGGAGCGATTAGGTTACAGGTTATGGTACGGCAATGGTTTAGGGTTCGTGTATGTGTGAGGGCACGGTTGAGTATTGGTGTATCGGTTAAGATTAGGGCACGGGAGAGGGTAAGGCTTCAGGTGAGGGTTAGTGTTAGGGTTCGGGTTAGTGTTAGTGTTAGGGAATGGAGTGGGACTAGGGTAAAGGTTAGGGTATGACAACGGTTTAGGTTTATCGTACGTTTGAGGGCACAAGTTAGTGTTGATGTACTGGTTAAGATTAGGGTACAGGTGAGGGTAAGGCTTCAGGTGAATGTCAGGGTTAGGGTTCGAGTTAGGTTTAGTTTTAGGGAATGGGGAGGAATTAGGGTATAGATTAGGGTACTGCAACGGTTTCGGGTTAGCGTATGTGTGAAGGCACGTGTTAGTGTTTGTGTACTGGTTAAGATTAGGGCCCGGGTGAGGGTAAAGTTACGGGTGAGGGACAGGGTTAGTGTTTGGGTTAAGGTTAGGGTTAGGGAATGAGGAGGGATTAGGGTACAGGTTATGGTACGGCACCGGTTTTGAGTTAGCATACGTTTGAGGGAATGGGTTAATGTTGATGTACTGGTTAATATTAGGGCATTGGTGAGGGTCAGGGTTATGGTTCAGGTTAGGGTTAGGTAATGGGGAGGAATTAGAATACAGTTTAGGGTACGGCAACAGTTTAGGGTTAGCGTATGTGTAATGGCACAGGTTAGTGTTGATGTACTGGTTAAGATTAGGGCACAGGTGAGGGTCACGTTTAGGGTTCGGGTTAGGGGTAGTGTTAGGGAATGGGGAGGGATTAGGGTACAGATTAGTTTATGGCAGAGATTTAGGGTTAGCGTACGTGTGAGGGAATGGGTTAGTGTTGATGTACTGGTTAAGATTAGGGCACGGGTGAAGGAAAGGCTTCGGGTGAGGGTCAGGGTTCGGGTTAGGATTAGGGTTAGGGAATGGGGAGGGATTAAGGTGCAGGTTAAGGTACGGCTGCGGTTTAAGGGTTAGGGTTAGGGTTAGGGTTAGGGAATGGGGAGGGATTAGGGTACAGTTTAGGGCATGGCAACGGTTAAGGTTTCGTGTAAGTGTTAGGGCACAATTTATTATGGTTGTACTGGTTAAGATTAGGGCACGGGTGAGGGTAAGGCTTCGGGTGAGGGACAGGATTAGGATTCTTGTTAGGGCTAGGGTTAGGGAATGGGGAGTAATTAGGATACAGGTTAGGGTACGGCAACGGTTTAGGGTTAGCGTACGTGTGAGGGAACGGGTTAGTGTTGGTGTCCTGGTTAAGATTAGGGCACGGGTGAGGGTAAGGCTTCGGGTGAGGATCAGGGTTAGGGTTCGGGATAGGGTTAGGTAATGGGGTGGCATTAGGGTACAGGTTAGGGTACGGCAATGGTTTAGGTTTAGCGTACATTTGAGGGCACAGGTTAGTGTTGATATACTGGTTAAGATTAGGGCACAGGTGAGGGTAAGACTTCGGGTGAGGGTTACGGTTAGCGCTCTGGTTAGTGTTAGGGTTAGGGAATGGGGAGAGATTAGGTACAGGTTAGTGTACGGCAGTGGTTCAGGGTTCATATACATGTGAGAGCACAGTTTAGTATTGGTGTACTGTTTAAGATTAGGGCATGGGTGAGGGTAAGGTTTGGGTGAGTGTCAGGGTTAGGGTCCGGGTTAGGGTTAGGGAATGGGTGAGGGTAAGGCTTCAGGTGAAGGTCAGGGTTAGGTTTCGGCTTAGCGTTAGGGTTAGGGAATGGGCAGGGATTAGGGTACAGTTTAGGATACGACAAGGGTTAGGGTTAGCGTACGTGTGAGGGCACGTGTTAATGTTGGTGTACTGGTTAAAATTAGGGCAGGGTGAGTGTAAGGCTTTGGGTGAGGGTCAGGTTAAGTGTTCGGTTTAGCGTGAGGGATAGGGAATGGGGAGGGATTAGGGTACAGGTTAGAGTACAGCAATGGTTTAGGGTTAGCGTACGTGTGAATTCACGTGTTAGTATTGGTGTACTGGTTAAGGTTAGGGCACGGGTGAGGGTAAGGCTTCGCGTGAGGGTCAGGTTTAGGGTTCGGGTAAGGGTTAGTGAACGGGGAGGGATTAGGGTACAGGTTAGGGTACGGCTGCAGTTTAGGATTAGTGTACGTGTGAGGGCATGGGTTAGTGTTGGTGTACTGGTTAAGATTAGGACACTGGTGGGTGTAAGGCTTCGGGTGAGGGTCAGGTTAAGGGTTCGGTTTAGGGTTGGGTTTAGGGAATGGGGAGGAATTAGGGTACAGCTTATTGTACGGCAGCGGTTTAGGGTTAGAATACGTGTGAGGGCAAGGTTTTGTGTTGGTGTACTGGTTAAGATTAGGGCACGGGGAGGGTAATGTTCTGGTGAGGGACAGGGTTAGGGTTCAGGTTAGGTTTAGGGTTAGAAATTGGGGAGGGATTAGGGTATAGGTTACTGTATAGCAACAGTTTATGGTTAGCGTACGTGTGAGGGCACGGGTTATTGTTTGTGTACTGGTTAAGATTAGGATACGTGTGAAGGTAAGGCTTCGAGTGAGGGTCAGGATTAGTATTCTGGTTAAGGTTAGGATGCGTGTGAAGGTAATGCTTCGAGTGAGGGTCAGGATTAGTATTCTGGTTAGGGTTAGGGTTAGGGAATGGGGAGGGATTAGGGTACAGGTTAGAGTATGGCAACGGTTTAGGGTTAGCGTACGTTTGAGGGCATGAATTAGTGTTGATTTACAGGTTAATATTAGGTCACGGCTGAGGGTAAGGCTTCGGAAGAGGGTCAGGTTTAGGGTTCGCGTTAGGATTAGGGTTAGGAAATAGGGAGAGATTAGGATACAGTTAGGGTACGGCTACAATTTAGGGTTAGTGCACATGTGAGGGCACGGGTTAATGTTTGTGTACTGGTTAAGATTAGGGCCTGGGTGAGGGTAAGGCTTAGGGTGATGGACAGGGTTAGGGTTTAGGTTAGCGTTAATGTTAGGGAATGGGGAGGGATTAGGGTGTAGGTTAGGGTACGGCAACAGTTTAGGGTTAGCATACTTCTGAGGACACGGGTTAATGTTGGTGTACTGTTTAAGATTATTGCACAGGTGAGGGTAAGGCTTCGGATGAGGGTCAGTGTTTGTGTTCGGGTTAGTGTTAGAGTTAAGGAATGGGGAGGGATTAGGGTACAGGTAAGAGTACAGCAACCATTTAGGGTTACTGTACGTTTGAGGGCATGGCTTAGTGTTGATGTACTGGTTAAGATAAGGCCACAGGTGGGGGTAAGGCTTCGGGTGAGGGTCAGGTGTAGGGTTCACGTTAGGGATAGTGTTATTGAATGCGGAGGAATAAGGTTACAGTTTAGGGTACAGTTGCGGTTTAGGGTTAGTGTACGTGTGAGGGCACGGGTTAGTGTTGGTGTACTGGGTAAGATTAGTGCAGAGGTGAGGGTTAGGCTTCGGGTGAGGTTCAGGGTTAGGGTTTGGGTTTGGGTTAGGGTTAGTGAATGGGGAGGGATTAGGGTACAGATTAGGGCATGGCAATGGTTAAGGTTTCGTGTAAGTGTTAGGGCAAGATTTATTATGGTTGTACCGGTTAAGATTAGGGCACGGGTGAGGGTAAGGCTTCGGGTGAGTGACAGGTTTAGGGTTCTTGTTAGGGCTAGGGTTAGGTAATGGGGAGGAATTAGGATACAGGTTAGGGTACAGCAACGGTTTAGGTTTAGCGTACGTTTGAGGGCACAGGTCAGTTTTGATGTACTGGTTAAGATTAGGGCACAGGTGAGGGTAAGACACCAGGTGAGGGTCACCTTTAGGGCTCCGTTTAGGGTTAGGGTTAGGGAATGGGGAGGGATTAGGTACAGGTTAGTGTACGGCAGCGGTTTAGGGTTCGTATACAAGTGAGAGCACAGTTTAGTACTGGTGTACTGTTTAAGATTAGGGCACGGGTGAGGGTAAGGCTTTGGCTGAGGGACAGGATTAGGATTCAGGTTACGGTTAGGGAATGGGGAGGGATTAGGGTACATTTTAGGGTATGATACCGCTTAAGGATTAGCGTACGTGTGAGGGCACTGGTTAGTGTTGGTGTACTGGTTAAGATTAGGGCACGGGTGAGGGTAAGGCGTCAGGTGAGGGACAGGATTAGGGTTCGGGTTAGGGTTAGGTTTAGGCAATGGGGAGGGATTAGGTTACAGGTTAGGGTACAGCAACGGTTTAGGGTTCGTGTACGTGTGAGGACATGGGTTAGTATTGGCTTACTGGTTAAGTTTACGGCACGGGTGAGGGTAAGGATTTAGGTGAGAGTCAAGGTTAGGTTTCGGGTTAGGGTTAGTTTTAGGGAATGGGGTGGGACTAAAGTAGAGCTTAGGGTATGGAAAGGGGTTAAGGTTAACGTACGTGTGAGGGCATGGGTTAGTGTTGGTGTACTGGTTAAGTTTAGGGCACGAGTGAGGATAAGGCTTCTGGTGAGGGTCAGGGTTAGGGTTCGGGTTAGGTTTAGGGTTATTGAATGGGGAGGGATTAGGGTACTGGTTAGAGTACGGCAACGGTTTAGGGTTTTCGTAAGTTTGAGGGCATTGGTTAGTGTTGATATACAGGTTAAGATTAGGGCACGGGTGAGGGTAAGGCTTTGGGTAGGGTCAGAGTTAGGGTTCGCTTTACGGTTAGGGTTAGGGAATGGGGACGGATTAGGGTTCAGGTTAGAGTACGGCTGCAGTTTATGGTTAGCATACGTGTGAGGGAATGGGTTAGTGTTGGTGTACTTGTTAAAATTACTGCACAGGTGAGTGTAAGGCTTCGTGTCAGAGTCATTGTTTTGGGTTAGGCTTAGTGTTAGGGAATGGGGAGGGATTAGGATTCAGGTTAGGGTTCGGCAACGGTTTAGGGTTCGCATATGTGTGAGGGCACGGGTTAGTGTTGGTGTACTGGTTAAGATTAGTGCACGTGTCAGGGTTAGACTTCGGGTGAGGGACAGGGTTAGGGTTTGTGTTAGGGTTAGGTTTAGGGAATGGGGAGGGTTTAGGGTACAGGTTAGGACACTGCGATGGTTAAGTGTTAGCATACGTGTGAGGGCACGGTTTAGTATTGGTGTACTGGTTAAGATTAGGGAATGGGTGTGGGTAAGGCTTCGGGTGACGATCAGGTTTAGGGTTCGGGTTAGCGTTAGGGAATGGGGTGGGATTAGGGTACAGGTTAGGTTACGGCAATGGTTTAGGGTTAGCGCACGTTTGAGGGCACAGTTTAGTGTTTATGTACTGGTTAAGATTATGGCACAGGTGAGGGTAAGACTTCGGGTTAGGGTCAAGGTTAGGGTTTGGGTTAGGGTTAGGGTTAGGGTTAGGGAATTGGGAGGGATCAGGATACAGGTTAGGTTTCGGAAACGCTTAAGGGTTAGCGTACGTGTGAGGGCACTGTTTAGTGTTGATGTACTAGTTAAGATTAGGGCACAGGTGAGGGTAAGACTTCGGGTGAGGGACGGGGTAGGGTTTGGTTTTGGGTTAGGGTTAGGGAATGGGGAGGGTTTAGGGTACAGTTTAGGGCATGGCAACTGTAAAGGTTTCGTGTACGTGTTAGGGCATGGTTTATTATTGGTGTACTGGTTACGAATAAGGCACGGGTGAGGGTAAGGCTTCGGGTGAGGGTCAGGGTTAGGGTTCGGGTTCGGGTTAGGGTTAGGGAATGGGGAGGGATTAGGGTATAGTTTAGGTTACGAAAATGCTTAAGGGATAGCCTAAGTGTGAGAGCATGGGTTACTGTTGGTGTACTGGTTAAGATTAGGGCACGGTTTAGGGTAAGTCTTCAGGTGAGAGACAGGATTAGGGTTCGGGTTAGGGTGAGGGTTAGGCAATGGGGAGAGATTAGGTTACAGGTTAGAGTATGGCAACGGTTTAGGGTTCATGTACATGTGAGGGCATGGGTTAGTATTGGTTTACTGTGTAAGATTAGGGCACGGGTGAGGGTAAGGCTTCAGGTGAGGGTCAGGGTTAGGGTTCGGGTTAGTGTTAGGGTTAGGGAACGGGGTGGAACCAGGCTACACCTTAGGGTATAGCAACGGTTTAGGGTTAGCGTACGTGTGAGGGCACGGACTAATGTGGAGTACTGGTTAAGATAAGGGCACGGGTGACGGTTAGGCTTCGGGAGAAAGTCAGAGTTAGGTTTCGGCTTATGGTTAGGGTTAGGGAATATGGAGGGTTTAGGGTACAATTTAGGTTAGAACAATGGTTAGGGTTACCGTAGGTGTGATGGCACGTGTTAGTGTTGTACTGGTTAAGATTAGGGCAGGGGGCAGGGTGAGGCTTCGGGTGAGTGAGAGTTTTAGGGTTCGGGTTTGGGTTAGGGTGAGGCAATGGGGAGGGATTATGTTACAGGTTATGGTAAGGCAACGGTTTAGGGTTATCGTACGTTTGAGGGCAGAGGTTAGTGTGCATGTCTTGGTTAAGATTATGGCACAAGTGAGGGTAAGTCTTCGGGTGAGGGTCAGGGTTAGGGTTCAGTTGAGGGTTAGTGGTAGGGAATGGGGAGGGATTAGGGTACAGGTTAGTGTACGGCTACAGTTTAGTGTTAGCGTACGTGTGAGGGCACGGGTTAGTCTTGGTGTACTGGTTAAAACTAGGGCACGGGTGAGTGTAAGGCTTTGGGTGAGGGTCAGGTTAAGGGTTCGGTTTAGTGTTAGGGTTAGGGAATGGGGAGATTGAGGGTACAGGTTAGGTTACGGCAATGGTTTAGGTTTATTTTACGTTTGGGGGCACAAGTTAGTATTGATGTACTGGTTAAGATTAGGGCACAGGTGAGGGTAAGGCTTCAGGTGAGGGTCACGGTTAGGGTTCAAGTTAGGGTTAGTTTTAGGGATTGGGGAGGAATTAGGGTATAAATTAGGGTAATGCAACGGTTTAGGGTTAGCATACGTGTGATAGCACGGGTTAGTGTTTGTGTACTGGTTAAGATTAGGGCCCAGGTGAGGGTAAAGCTTCGGGTGAGGGACAGGGTTATGGATTGTGTTAACGTTAGGGTTAGGGAATGAGGAGGGGTTAGGTTATAGGTTATGGTACTGCAACCATTTTGGGTTAGCGTACGTTTGAGCGAATGGGTTAATGTTGATGTACTGGTTAAGATTAGGTCACGGGTTAGGGTAACGCTTCAGGTGGGGGTCAGTGTTAGGGTTCGGGTTCGGGTTAGGGTTAGGGAATGCGGAGGAATTAGGGTACAGGTTAGGGTACTGCTGCGGTTTAAGGTTAGCGTACGTGTCAGGGCATGGGTTAGTGTTGGTGTAGTGGTTAAGATTAGGGCACGGGTGAGGGTAAGGCTTCAGGGGAGGGTCAGGGTTAGGGTTCGTGTTAGGGTTAGAGTTATGGAATGGGGAGGAATTAGGATACAGGTTAGGGTACGACAACAGCTTAGGGTTAGCGAACGTGTGAGGGAACGGGTTAGTGTTGGTGAACTGATTAAGATTAGGGCACGGGTGAGGGTAAAGCTTCGTGTGAGGGTCAGGGTTAGGGTTTGGGTTACGGTTACAGTTAGGGAATGAGGAGGGATTAGGGTACAGGTTAGGGTACGGCTGCGGTTTGGGGTTCGTATTCGTGTGAGGGCACGGGTTAGTATTGGTGTATTGGTTAAGATTAGGGCACGCCTGCGGGTAAGGCGTCAAGTGAGGGTCAGGGTTTGGATTCGGTATAGGTTAGGGTTAGGGAATGGGGTGGGACTAGGGTAAAGGTTAGGGTATGGCAATGGTTTAGGGATATCGTACGTTAGGGGGCACAAGTTAGTGTTGATGTATTGGTTAAGATTAGCGCACAAGTGAGGGTAAGGCTTTGGCGTGGGCCAGGGTTAGGGTTCGGGTTAAGGTTAGTTTTAGGGAATTGGGAGGGATTAGGGTACAGGTTAGTGTATGGCAGTGGTTTAGGTTTAGCGTACGTGTGAGGGCATGGGTTAGTGTGATGAAATGGTTGAGATTAGGGAACGGGTGAGTGTAAGGCTTCAGGTGAGGGTCACGTTTAGGGTTCGGGTTCGGGTTAGGGTTAGGGAATGGGGAGGGATTATTGTACAGGTTAGTGTACGGCAGCGGTTTAGAGTTGGCGTACGTGTGAGTGCATGGGTTAGTGTTGGTGTACTGGTTAAGATTAGGGCACGGTTGAATGTAAGGCTTCGGGTGAGGTTCAAGGTAAGGGTTAGGGTTAGGGTTAGGATTAGGGAATGGGAAGGGATTAGGTTATAGATTAAGGTACTGCAACGGTTTAGGGTTAGCGTACCTGTCAAGGCATGACTTAGTATTGTTGTACTGGTTAAGATTAAGTCACGGGTGAGTATAAGGCTTCGCACGAGGTTCAGGGTTAGGGTTGGCATTAGGGTTAGTTGTAGGGAATGGGGAGGGATTAGGATACAGGTTAAGTTTCAGCAACAGTTTAGGGTTAGCGTACATGTGAGGGCACAGGATAGTGTTGGTGTACTTTTTAAGATTAGGGCACCGGTGAGGGTAAAGCGTCGGGTGAGGGTCAGGGTTAGGGTTCGGGTTAGGGCTACGGTTAGGGAATGGGGAGGTATTAGGGTACAGGTTAGGGTATGGCTAAGGTTTAGGGTTAGGGTACGTGTGAGGGCACGGGTTAGTGTTGGTGTACTTGTTAAGATTAGGGCACGGGTGAGTGTAAGTCTTCGTGCGTGGGTCAGGTTAATGGTTCGGGTTAGGGTTAGGGTTAGGGAATGGGGAGGGATTAGGGCACTGGATAGTGTACGGCAACGGTTTAGGGTTAGCGTACGTGAGAGAGCACGGTTTATTCTTGGTGTACTCATTAAGATTAGTTCACGGGTGAGGGTAAGGCTTCGAGTGAGGGTCAGGGTTAGGGTTCGGGTTAGGGTTAGTGTTAGGGAATAGGGAGGGATTAGGGTACAGTTTAGAGTACGACAACACTTAAGGGTTAGCATACGTGTGATGCCACGAATTAATGTTGGTGTGCTGGTTAAGATTAGGGCACGGGTGAGGGTAAGGGATCGGGTGAGGGTCAGGTTTACGATTTGGGTTAGGGTTACGGTTAGGGAATGGGGAGGGATTAGGGTACAGGTTAGGGTATGGCTAAGGTTTAGGGTTAGGGTACGTGTGAGGGCATGGGTTACTGTTGGTGTACTGGTTAAGATTAGGGCACGGGTGAGGGTAAGGCTTAGGTGACGGACAGGATTAGGATTCGGATTAGGGTTAGGGTTAGGCAATGGGGAGGGATTAGGTTACAGGTTAGGGTACGGCAACGTTTTAGGGTTCGTGTATATGTGAGTGCACGGGTTAGTATTGGTGTATTGGTTAAGGTTAGGTCACGCGTGAGGGTAAGGCTTCAGGTGAGGGTCAGCGTTAGGATTCGGGTTAGGGTTAGGGAATGGGGTGGGACTCTTGTAAAGTTTAGGGTACAGAAACTGTTCAGGGTTATCATACGTTTGAGGGCACAAGTTAGTGTTGATGTAATGGTCAAGATTAGGGAACAGGTGAGGGTAAGGCTTCGGGTGAGTCAGGGTTAGGGTGGGTGTTAGGGTTAGTTTTATTGAATGGGGAGGGATTAGGGTACAGATTAGTGTACTGCAGCGGTTTAGGATTCGTGTACGTGTGAGGGCACGGGTTAGTGTTGGTGAACTGGTTAAGATTAAGGCACGGGTGAGTGTAAGGTTTCGGGTGAGGGTCAAGTTTAGGGTTCGGGGTAGGGTTAAGGTTAGGGAAGGGGGAGGGATTAGGATACAGGTTAGGGTACGGCTGCGGTTTAGGTTTAGCGTACGTGTGAGAGCACGGTTTAGTGTTGGTTTACTGTTTAAGATTAGGTCACGGGTGAGTGTAAGGCTTCGGGTGAGAGTCAGGGTTAGGATTCGGGTTAGGGATAGGGATAAGGAATGGGGAGGGATTAGGGTACAGTTTAGTGTATGAAAACGCTTAAGGGTAAGCGTACGTGTGAGGGCACGAGTTAGTGTTGGTGTACTGGTTAAGATTAGGGCACGGTGAGGGTAAGGCCTCGGAGGGGGGTCAGGATTAGGGTTTGGGTTAGGGAGAGGGTTAGGGAATGGGGAAGGATTAGGGAACAGGTTAGGGTACGGCAACGGTTTAGGGTTAGCCTACGATGGAGGACATGCGTTAGTGTTTTTGTACTGGTTAAAATTAGAACACGGGTGAGGGTAAAGCTTTGGGTGAGTGTCAGGTTTAGGGTTCGGGTTAGGGATGGGCTTAGGGAATGGATGGGGAATACGGTACAGGTTATAGTACGGCTGCGGTTTAGATTTAGCGTACGTGTGAGTGCACGGTTTAGTGTTGGTGTACTGGTTAAGATTATGTCACGGGTGAGGGTAAGGCTTCGAGTGAGAGTCATGTTAGGATTCGGGTTAGGGATAGGATTAGGGAATCGGGAGGGATTAGGGTACAGTTTAGGGTACAACAACGCTTAAGTGTTAGCGTACGTGAGAGGGCATCATTTAGTGTTGGTGTACTGGTTAAGATTAGGTCACGGGCGAGGGTAAGGCATCGGGTGAGGGTCAGGGTTCGGGTTAGGGTTAGGGTTAGGGAATTGGGAGGGATTAGGGTACAGGTTAGGGTATGACAATGCTTAAGGGTTAACGTACGTGTGAGGGCCCAAGTTAGTGTTGGTGTACTAGTTGAGATTAGGGCACGGGTGAGGGTGAGGCCTCTCAAGAGCGTCAGGTTTAGGCTGTGGTTTATGGTTAGGGTTAGGGAATGGGGAGGGCTTAGGGTACAGGTTATGGTACGGCAATGGTTTAGGGTTAGCCTACGTTGGAAGGCAGGGGTTAATGTTGAAGTCCTGGTTAAAATTAGGACAGGGGTGAAGGTAAAGGTTCGTGTGAGTGTTAGGTTTAGGGTTCGGGTTCGAGTTAGTGTTAGTGAATGCGGAGGGATTAGGGTAGAGTTTACGGTACGGCTGTGGTTTAGGGTTAGTGTACGTGTGAGGGCACGGTTTAGTGTTGGTGTAGTGGTTAAGATTACGCCACGGGTGAGGGTAAGGTTTCGGGTGAAGGTCAGGATTAGCATTCGGGTTCGGGTTAGGGAATGAGGAGGGATTATGGTACAGTCTAGGGTACGACAGTGCTTAAGGGTTACCGTTCGTGTGCGGGCAAGAGTTAGTGTTAGTGTGCTGGTTAAGCTAAAGGCACGGGTGAGGGTAAGGCTTCAGGTGAGGGTCAGGTTTAGGATTCGGGTTAGGGTTAGGGTTAGAGAATGCGGAGGGATTAGGGCACAGTTTAGGGTACGACAACGCTTAAGGAATAGCGTACATGTGAGGGCACCGTTTAGTGTTGCTGTGCTGGTTAAGATTAGGTCATGGGTGAGGGTAAGGCTTCGGGTGAGGGTCAGGGTTAGGATTAGGGTTAGGGTTAGGGTTAAGGAAATGAGAGAGATTAAGGCACAGTTTAAGGTACGACAACATTTAAGGGTTAACGTACACGTGAGGGTGCGAGTTATTGTTGGTGTACTGGTTAAGATTGGGTCACGGGTGAGGGTAGGGTTTCAGGTGAGGGTCAGGGTTATGATTCGGGTTAGGGTTAGGGTTAGGGAATGGGGAGGGATTAGGGTACAGTTTAGGGTACGACAATGCTTAAGGGTTAGCGTACTTTTGAGCGAACATATTAGTGTTGGTTTACTGGTTAAGATTAGGGTACGGGTCAGGGTAAGGCTTCGGGTGAGGGTCAGCATTAGGATTCGGGTTAGGGTTAGGATTTGGGAATGGGGAGGGATTAGGGTACAGTTTAGGTTACCACAGTGCTTAAGGGTTAACGTACATGTGATGGCACGAGTTAGTTTTAGTGCACTGGTTAAGAGTAGGGCACGGGTGAGGGTAAGGCCTTGGAAGAGGGTCAGGTTTAGGGTTTGGGTTCGGGTTAGGGTTAGGGAATGGGGAGGGATTAGTGTACAGGTTAGGGTACGGCAATGGCTTAGGGTTGGCTTACGATGGAGGGCATGGTTTAGTGTTGATGTACTGGTTAAAATTAGTACACGGGTGAGGGTAAAGCTTCGGGTGAGTTTCAGGGTTAGGGTTCGGATTAGGGTTAGAGTTAGGGAATCGGGAGGGATTAGGGTACAGATTAGGGTACGACAACGGTTTAGGGTTAGTCTACGTTGGAGGGCATGGGATAGTGGTGATGTTCTGGTTAATATTAGGGCACGGGTGAGTGGAAAGCTTCTGGTGAGTGTCAGGGATAGGGTTCGGGTTAGGGTTAAGGTTAGGGATTGGAGAGAGATTAGGGTACAGGTTAGTGTACAGCTGCGGTTTAGAGTTAGTGTACGTGTGAGGACACGGTTTAGTGTTGGTGTACTGGTTAAGATTAGGTCACGGGTGAGGGTAAGGCTTCGGGTGAGGGTCAGTGTTAAGATTCAGGTTAGGGTTAGGGTTAGGGAATGGGGAGGGATTAGGGTACAGTTTAGGGTACGACAACGCTTAAGGTTTAGCGTACATGTGAGGGCAGGAATTAGTGTTGGTGTCCTGCTTAAGATTAGGGCACGGGTGAGGGTAAGGCGTCAAGTGAGGGTCAGGGTTTGGATTCGGTATAGGTTAGGGTTAGGGAATGGGGTGGGACTAGGGTAAAGGTTAGGGTATGGCAATGGTTTAGGGATATCGTACGTTAGGGGGCACAAGTTAGTGTTGATGTATTGGTTAAGATTAGCGCACAAGTGAGGGTAAGTCTTTGGCGTGGGCCAGGGTTAGGGTTCGGGTTAAGGTTAGTTTTAGGGAATTGGGAGGGATTAGGGTACAGGTTAGTGTATGGCAGTGGTTTAGGTTTAGCGTACGTGTGAGGGCATGGGTTAGTGTTGATGAAATGGTTGAGATTAGGGAACGGGTGAGTGTAAGGCTTCAGGTGAGGGTCACGTTTAGGGTTCGGGTTCGGGTTAGGGTTAGGGAATGGGGAGGGATTATTGTACAGGTTAGTGTACGGCAGCGGTTTAGAGTTGGCGTACGTGTGAGTGCATGGGTTAGTGTTGGTGTACTGGTTAAGATTAGGGCACGGTTGAATGTAAGGCTTCGGGTGAGGTTCAAGGTAAGGGTTAGGGTTAGGGTTAGGATTAGGGAATGGGAAGGGATTAGGTTATAGATTAAGGTACTGCAACGGTTTAGGGTTAGCGTACCTGTCAAGGCATGACTTAGTATTGTTGTACTGGTTAAGATTAAGTCACGGGTGAGTATAAGGCTTCGCACGAGGTTCAGGGTTAGGGTTGGCGTTAGGGTTAGTTGTAGGGAATGGGGAGGGATTAGGATACAGTTTAAGTTTCAGCAACAGTTTAGGGTTAGCGTACATGTGAGGGCACGGGATAGTGTTGGTGTACTTTTTAAGATTAGGGCACGGGTGAGGGTAAAGCGTCGGGTGAGGGTCAGGGTTAGGGTTCGGGTTAGGGCTACGGTTAGGGAATGGGGAGGTATTAGGGTACAGGTTAGGGTATGGCTAAGGTTTAGGGTTAGGGTACGTGTGAGGGCACGGGTTAGTGTTGGTGTACTTGTTAAGATTAGGGCACGGGTGAGTGTAAGTCTTCGTGCGTGGGTCAGGTTAATGGTTCGGGTTAGGGTTAGGGTTAGGGAATGGGGAGGGATTAGGGCACTGGATAGTGTACGGCAACGGTTTAGGGTTAGCGTACGTGTGAGAGCACGGTTTATTCTTGGTGTACTCATTAAGATTAGTTCACGGGTGAGGGTAAGGCTTCGAGTGAGGGTCAGGGTTAGGGTTCGGGTTAGGGTTAGTGTTAGGGAATAGGGAGGGATTAGGGTACAGTTTAGAGTACGACAACACTTAAGGGTTAGCATACGTGTGATGCCACGAATTAATGTTGGTGTGCTGGTTAAGATTAGGGCACGGGTGAGGGTAAGGGATCGGGTGAGGGTCAGGTTTACGATTTGGGTTAGGGTTACGGTTAGGGAATGGGGAGGGATTAGGGTACAGGTTAGGGTATGGCTAAGGTTTAGGGTTAGGGTACGTGTGAGGGCATGGGTTACTGTTGGTGTACTGGTTAAGATTAGGGCACGGGTGAGGGTAAGGCTTAGGTGACGGACAGGATTAGGATTCGGATTAGGGTTAGGGTTAGGCAATGGGGAGGGATTAGGTTACAGGTTAGGGTACGGCAACGTTTTAGGGTTCGTGTATATGTGAGTGCACGGGTTAGTATTGGTGTATTGGTTAAGATTAGGTCACGCGTGAGGGTAAGGCTTCAGGTGAGGGTCAGCGTTAGGATTCGGGTTAGGGTTAGAGAATGGGGTGGGACTCTTGTAAAGTTTAGGGTACAGAAACTGTTCAGGGTTATCATACGTTTGAGGGCACAAGTTAGTGTTGATGTAATGGTCAAGATTAGGGAACAGGTGAGGGTAAGGCTTCGGGTGAGTCAGGGTTAGGGTGGGTGTTAGGGTTAGTTTTATTGAATGGGGAGGGATTAGGGTACAGATTAGTGTACTGCAGCGGTTTAGGATTCGTGTACGTGTGAGGGCACGGGTTAGTGTTGGTGAACTGGTTAAGATTAAGGCACGGGTGAGTGTAAGGTTTCGGGTGAGGGTCAAGTTTAGGGTTCGGGGTAGGGTTAAGGTTAGGGAAGGGGGAGGGATTAGGATACAGGTTAGGGTACGGCTGCGGTTTAGGTTTAGCGTACGTGTGAGAGCACGGTTTAGTGTTGGTTTACTGTTTAAGATTAGGTCACGGGTGAGTGTAAGGCTTCGGGTGAGAGTCAGGGTTAGGATTCGGGTTAGGGATAGGGATAAGGAATGGGGAGGGATTAGGGTACAGTTTAGTGTATGAAAACGCTTAAGGGTAAGCGTACGTGTGAGGGCACGAGTTAGTGTTGGTGTACTGGTTAAGATTAGGGCACGGTGAGGGTAAGGCCTCGGAGGGGGGTCAGGATTAGGGTTTGGGTTAGGGAGAGGGTTAGGGAATGGGGAAGGATTAGGGAACAGGTTAGGGTACGGCAACGGTTTAGGGTTAGCCTACGATGGAGGACATGCGTTAGTGTTTTTGTACTGGTTAAAATTAGAACACGGGTGAGGGTAAAGCTTTGGGTGAGTGTCAGGTTTAGGGTTCGGGTTAGGGATGGGCTTAGGGAATGGATGGGGAATAGGGTACAGGTTATAGTACGGCTGCGGTTTAGATTTAGCGTACGTGTGAGTGCACGGTTTAGTGTTGGTGTACTGGTTAAGATTATGTCACGGGTGAGGGTAAGGCTTCGAGTGAGAGTCATGTTAGGATTCGGGTTAGGGATAGGATTAGGGAATCGGGAGGGATTAGGGTACAGTTTAGGGTACAACAACGCTTAAGTGTTAGCGTACGTGTGAGGGCATCATTTAGTGTTGGTGTACTGGTTAAGATTAGGTCACGGGCGAGGGTAAGGCATCGGGTGAGGGTCAGGGTTCGGGTTAGGGTTAGGGTTAGGGAATTGGGAGGGATTAGGGTACAGGTTAGGGTATGACAATGCTTAAGGGTTAACGTACGTGTGAGGGCCCAAGTTAGTGTTGGTGTACTGGTTGAGATTAGGGCACGGGTGAGGGTGAGGCCTCTCAAGAGCGTCAGGTTTAGGCTGTGGTTTATGGTTAGGGTTAGGGAATGGGGAGGGCTTAGGGTACAGGTTATGGTACGGCAATGGTTTAGGGTTAGCCTACGTTGGAAGGCAGGGGTTAATGTTGAAGTCCTGGTTAAAATTAGGACAGGGGTGAAGGTAAAGGTTCGTGTGAGTGTTAGGTTTAGGGTTTGGGTTCGGGTTAGTGTTAGTGAATGCGGAGGGATTAGGGTAGAGTTTACGGTACGGCTGTGGTTTAGGGTTAGTGTACGTGTGAGGGCACGGTTTAGTGTTGGTGTAGTGGTTAAGATTACGCCACGGGTGAGGGTAAGGTTTCGGGTGAAGGTCAGGATTAGCATTCGGGTTCGGGTTAGGGAATGAGGAGGGATTAGGGTACAGTCTGGGGTACGACAGTGCTTAAGGGTTACCGTTCGTGTGAGGGCAAGAGTTAGTGTTAGTGTGCTGGTTAAGCTAAAGGCACGGGTGAGGGTAAGGCTTCAGGTGAGGGTCAGGTTTAGGATTCGGGTTAGGGTTAGGGTTAGAGAATGCGGAGGGATTAGGACACAGTTTAGGGTACGACAACGCTTAAGGAATAGCGTACATGTGAGGGCACCGTTTAGTGTTGCTGTGCTGGTTAAGATTAGGTCATGGGTGAGGGTAAAGCTTCGGGTGAGGGTCAGGGTTAGGATTAGGGTTAGGGTTAGGGTTAAGGAAATGAGAGAGATTAGGGTACAGTTTAAGGTACGACAACGTTTAAGGGTTAACGTACACGTGAGGGTGCGAGTTATTGTTGGTGTACTGGTTAAGATTGGGTCACGGGTGAGGGTAGGGATTCAGGTGAGGGTCAGGGTTATGATTCGGGTTAGGGTTAGGGTTAGGGAATGGGGAGGGATTAGGGTACAGTTTAGGGTACGACAATGCTTAAGGGTTAGCGTACTTTTGAGCGAACGTATTAGTGTTGGTTTACTGGTTAAGATTAGGGTACGGGTCAGGGTAAGGCTTCGGGTGAGGGTCAGCATTAGGATTCGGGTTAGGGTTAGGATTTGGGAATGGGGAGGGATTAGGGTACAGTTTAGGTTACCACAATGCTTAAGGGTTAACGTACATGTGATGGCACGAGTTAGTTTTAGTGCACTGGTTAAGAGTAGGGCACGGGTGAGGGTAAGGCCTTGGAAGAGGGTCAGGTTTAGGGTTTGGGTTCGGGTTAGGGTTAGGGAATGGGGAGGGATTAGTGTACAGGTTAGGGTACGGCAATGGCTTAGGGTTGGCTTACGATGGAGGGCATGGTTTAGTGTTGATGTACTGGTTAAAATTAGTACACGGGTGAGGGTAAAGCTTCGGGTGAGTTTCAGGGTTAGGGTTCGGGTTAGGGTTAGAGTTAGGGAATCGGGAGGGATTAGGGTACAGATTAGGGTACGACAACGGTTTAGGGTTAGTGTACGTTGGAGGGCATGGGATAGTGGTGATGTTCTGGTTAATATTAGGGCACGGGTGAGTGGAAAGCTTCTGGTGAGTGTCAGGGATAGGGTTCGGGTTAGGGTTAAGGTTAGGGATTGGAGAGAGATTAGGGTACAGGTTAGTGTACAGCTGCGGTTTAGAGTTAGTGTACGTGTGAGGACACGGTTTAGTGTTGGTGTACTGGTTAAGATTAGGTCACGGGTGAGGGTAAGGCTTCGGGTGAGGGTCAGTGTTAAGATTCAGGTTAGGGTTAGGGTTAGGGAATGGGGAGGGATTAGGGTACAGTTTAGGGTACGACAACGCTTAAGGTTTAGCGTACGTGTGAGGGCAGGAATTAGTGTTGGTGTCCTGCTTAAGATTAGGGCACGGGTGAGGGTAAGGCCTCGGAAGGGGGTCACGTTAAGGGTTTGGGTTAGGGTTATGGTTAGGGAATTGTTGATTGATTAGGGTACAGGTTAGGGTACGGCAATGGTTTAGGTTTAGCCCACGTTAGAGGGCATGGATTAGTGTTGATGTACTGGTTAAAATTAAGACACGGGTGAGGGTAAAGCTTAGGGTGAGTGTCAGGGTTAGGTTTCAGGTTAGGGTTAGGGTTAGGGAATGGAGAGGGATTAGGGTACAGCTGCGGTTTAGGGGTAGCGTACGTGTGAGGGCACGAGTTAGTGTTGGTGTCCTGGTTAAGTTTAGGGCATGGGTGAGGGTAAGGCTTCGGGTGAGGGTCAGGGTTAGGATTCGGGTTAGGTTTAGGGAATGGAGAGTGTTTAGGGTACAGGTTAGGGTACGGCTGCAGTTTAGGGTTAGCGTACGTGTGAGGGCACAGTATAGTGTTGGTGTTCTGGTTAAGATTACGTCACGGGTGAGGGTAAGACTTCGGGTGATGGTCAGGGTTAGGATTCGAATTAGGGTTAGAGTTAGGAAATGGAGAGAGTTTAGGGTACAGTTTAGGGTACGACAACGCTTAAGGGTTAGCGTACGTGTGAAGGCACCAGTTAGTGTTGGTGTACTGTTTAAGATTAGTTTACAGGTGAGGGTTAGGCCTCGGAAGAATGTCAGGTTGAGGGATTGGGTTAGGGTTAGGCAATGGGGAGGGATTAGGGTACAGCTTAGGGTACGGCTGCGGTTTAGGGTTCGTATTCGTGTGAGGGCACGGGTTAGTATTGGTGTATTGGTTAAGATTAGGGCACGCGTGAGGGTAAGGCGTCAAGTGAGGGTCAGGGTTTGGATTCGGTATAGGTTAGGGTTAGGGAATGGGGTGGGACTAGGGTAAAGGTTAGGGTATGACAATGGTTTAGGGATATCGTACGTTAGGGGGCACAAGTTAGTGTTGATGTATTGGTTAAGATTAGTGCACAAGTGAGGGTAAGGCTTTGGCGTGGGCCAGGGTTAGGGTTCGGGTTAAGGTTAGTTTTAGGGAATTGGGAGGGATTAGGGTACAGGTTAGTGTATGGCAGTGGTTTAGGTTTAGCGTACGTGTGAGGGCATGGGTTAGTGTTGATGAAATGGTTGAGATTAGGGAACGGGTGAGTGTAAGGCTTCAGGTGAGGGTCACGTTTAGGGTTCGGGTTCGGGTTAGGGTTAGGGAATGGGGAGGGATTATTGTACAGGTTAGTGTACGGCAGCGGTTTAGAGTTGGCGTACGTGTGAGTGCATGGGTTAGTGTTGGTGTACTGGTTAAGATTAGGGCACGGTTGAATGTAAGGCTTCGGGTGAGGTTCAAGGTAAGGGTTAGGGTTAGGGTTAGGATTAGGGAATGGGAAGGGATTAGGTTATAGATTAAGGTACTGCAACGGTTTAGGGTTAGCGTACCTGTCAAGGCATGACTTAGTATTGTTGTACTGGTTAAGATTAAGTCACGGGTGAGTATAAGGCTTCGCACGAGGTTCAGGGTTAGGGTTGGCGTTAGGGTTAGTTGTAGGGAATGGGGAGGGATTAGGATACAGGTTAAGTTTCAGCAACAGTTTAGGGTTAGCGTACATGTGAGGGCACGGGATAGTGTTGGTGTACTTTTTAAGATTAGGGCACGGGTGAGGGTAAAGCGTCGGGTGAGGGTCAGGGTTAGGGTTTGGGTTAGGGCTACGGTTAGGGAATGGGGAGGTATTAGGGTACAGGTTAGGGTATGGCTAAGGTTTAGGGTTAGGGTACGTGTGAGGGCACGGGTTAGTGTTGGTGTACTTGTTAAGATTAGGGCACGGGTGAGTGTAAGTCTTCGTGCGTGGGTCAGGTTAATGGTTCGGGTTAGGGTTAGGGTTAGGGAATGGGGAGGGATTAGGGCACTGGATAGTGTACGGCAACGGTTTAGGGTTAGCGTACGTGTGAGAGCACGGTTTATTCTTGGTGTACTCATTAAGATTAGTTCACGGGTGAGGGTAAGGCTTCGAGTGAGGGTCAGGGTTAGGGTTCGGGTTAGGGTTAGTGTTAGGGAATAGGGAGGGATTAGGGTACAGTTTAGAGTACGACAACACTTAAGGGTTAGCATACGTGTGATGCCACGAATTAATGTTGGTGTGCTGGTTAAGATTAGGGCACGGGTGAGGGTAAGGGATCGGGTGAGGGTCAGGTTTACGATTTGGGTTAGGGTTACGGTTAGGGAATGGGGAGGGATTAGGGTACAGGTTAGGGTATGGCTAAGGTTTAGGGTTAGGGTACGTGTGAGGGCATGGGTTACTGTTGGTGTACTGGTTAAGATTAGGGCACGGGTGAGGGTAAGGCTTAGGTGACGGACAGGATTAGGATTCGGATTAGGGTTAGGGTTAGGCAATGGGGAGGGATTAGGTTACAGGTTAGGTTACGGCAACGTTTTAGGGTTCGTGTATATGTGAGTGCACGGGTTAGTATTGGTGTATTGGTTAAGATTAGGTCACGCGTGAGGGTAAGGCTTCAGGTGAGGGTCAGCGTTAGGATTCGGGTTAGGGTTAGGGAATGGGGTGGGACTCTTGTAAAGTTTAGGGTACAGAAACTGTTCAGGGTTATCATACGTTTGAGGGCACAAGTTAGTGTTGATGTAATGGTCAAGATTAGGGAACAGGTGAGGGTAAGGCTTCGGGTGAGTCAGGGTTAGGGTGGGTGTTAGGGTTAGTTTTATTGAATGGGGAGGGATTAGGGTACAGATTAGTGTACTGCAGCGGTTTAGGATTCGTGTACGTGTGAGGGCACGGGTTAGTGTTGGTGAACTGGTTAAGATTAAGGCACGGGTGAGTGTAAGGTTTCGGGTGAGGGTCAAGTTTAGGGTTCGGGGTAGGGTTAAGGTTAGGGAAGGGGGAGGGATTAGGATACAGGTTAGGGTACGGCTGCGGTTTAGGTTTAGCGTACGTGTGAGAGCACGGTTTAGTGTTGGTTTACTGTTTAAGATTAGGTCACGGGTGAGTGTAAGGCTTCGGGTGAGAGTCAGGGTTAGGATTCGGGTTAGGGATAGGGATAAGGAATGGGGAGGGATTAGGGTACAGTTTAGTGTATGAAAACGCTTAAGGGTAAGCGTACGTGTGAGGGCACGAGTTAGTGTTGGTGTACTGGTTAAGATTAGGGCACGGTGAGGGTAAGGCCTCGGAGGGGGGTCAGGATTAGGGTTTGGGTTAGGGAGAGGGTTAGGGAATGGGGAAGGATTAGGGAACAGGTTAGGGTACGGCAACGGTTTAGGGTTAGCCTACGATGGAGGACATGCGTTAGTGTTTTTGTACTGGTTAAAATTAGAACACGGGTGAGGGTAAAGCTTTGGGTGAGTGTCAGGTTTAGGGTTCGGGTTAGGGATGGGCTTAGGGAATGGATGGGGAATAGGGTACAGGTTATAGTACGGCTGCGGTTTAGATTTAGCGTACGTGTGAGTGCACGGTTTAGTGTTGGTGTACTGGTTAAGATTATGTCACGGGTGAGGGTAAGGCTTCGAGTGAGAGTCATGTTAGGATTCGGGTTAGGGATAGGATTAGGGAATCGGGAGGGATTAGGGTACAGTTTAGGGTACAACAACGCTTAAGTGTTAGCGTACGTGAGAGGGCATCATTTAGTGTTGGTGTACTGGTTAAGATTAGGTCACGGGCGAGGGTAAGGCATCGGGTGAGGGTCAGGGTTCGGGTTAGGGTTAGGGTTAGGGAATTGGGAGGGATTAGGGTACAGGTTAGGGTATGACAATGCTTAAGGGTTAACGTACGTGTGAGGGCCCAAGTTAGTGTTGGTGTACTAGTTGAGATTAGGGCACGGGTGAGGGTGAGGCCTCTCAAGAGCGTCAGGTTTAGGCTGTGGTTTATGGTTAGGGTTAGGGAATGGGGAGGGCTTAGGGTACAGGTTATGGTACGGCAATGGTTTAGGGTTAGCCTACGTTGGAAGGCAGGGGTTAATGTTGAAGTCCTGGTTAAAATTAGGACAGGGGTGAAGGTAAAGTTTCGTGTGAGTGTTAGGTTTAGGGTTCGGGTTCGAGTTAGTGTTAGTGAATGCGGAGGGATTAGGGTAGAGTTTACGGTACGGCTGTGGTTTAGGGTTAGTGTACGTGTGAGGGCACGGTTTAGTGTTGGTGTAGTGGTTAAGATTACGCCACGGGTGAGGGTAAGGTTTCGGGTGAAGGTCAGGATTAGCATTCGGGTTCGGGTTAGGGAATGAGGAGGGATTATGGTACAGTCTAGGGTACGACAGTGCTTAAGGGTTACCGTTCGTGTGCGGGCAAGAGTTAGTGTTAGTGTGCTGGTTAAGCTAAAGGCACGGGTGAGGGTAAGGCTTCAGGTGAGGGTCAGGTTTAGGATTCGGGTTAGGGTTAGGGTTAGAGAATGCGGAGGGATTAGGGCACAGTTTAGGGTACGACAACGCTTAAGGAATAGCGTACATGTGAGGGCACCGTTTAGTGTTGCTGTGCTGGTTAAGATTAGGTCATGGGTGAGGGTAAGGCTTCGGGTGAGGGTCAGGGTTAGGATTAGGGTTAGGGTTAGGGTTAAGGAAATGAGAGAGATTAAGGCACAGTTTAAGGTACGACAACATTTAAGGGTTAACGTACACGTGAGGGTGCGAGTTATTGTTGGTGTACTGGTTAAGATTGGGTCACGGGTGAGGGTAGGGTTTCAGGTGAGGGTCAGGGTTATGATTCGGGTTAGGGTTAGGGTTAGGGAATGGGGAGGGATTAGGGTACAGTTTAGGGTACGACAATGCTTAAGGGTTAGCGTACTTTTGAGCGAACATATTAGTGTTGGTTTACTGGTTAAGATTAGGGTACGGGTCAGGGTAAGGCTTCGGGTGAGGGTCAGCATTAGGATTCGGGTTAGGGTTAGGATTTGGGAATGGGGAGGGATTAGGGTACAGTTTAGGTTACCACAGTGCTTAAGGGTTAACGTACATGTGATGGCACGAGTTAGTTTTAGTGCACTGGTTAAGAGTAGGGCACGGGTGAGGGTAAGGCCTTGGAAGAGGGTCAGGTTTAGGGTTTGGGTTCGGGTTAGGGTTAGGGAATGGGGAGGGATTAGTGTACAGGTTAGGGTACGGCAATGGCTTAGGGTTGGCTTACGATGGAGGGCATGGTTTAGTGTTGATGTACTGGTTAAAATTAGTACACGGGTGAGGGTAAAGCTTCGGGTGAGTTTCAGGGTTAGGGTTCGGATTAGGGTTAGAGTTAGGGAATCGGGAGGGATTAGGGTACAGATTAGGGTACGACAACGGTTTAGGGTTAGTCTACGTTGGAGGGCATGGGATAGTGGTGATGTTCTGGTTAATATTAGGGCACGGGTGAGTGGAAAGCTTCTGGTGAGTGTCAGGGATAGGGTTCGGGTTAGGGTTAAGGTTAGGGATTGGAGAGAGATTAGGGTACAGGTTAGTGTACAGCTGCGGTTTAGAGTTAGTGTACGTGTGAGGACACGGTTTAGTGTTGGTGTACTGGTTAAGATTAGGTCACGGGTGAGGGTAAGGCTTCGGGTGAGGGTCAGTGTTAAGATTCAGGTTAGGGTTAGGGTTAGGGAATGGGGAGGGATTAGGGTACAGTTTAGGGTACGACAACGCTTAAGGTTTAGCGTACATGTGAGGGCAGGAATTAGTGTTGGTGTCCTGCTTAAGATTAGGGCACGGGTGAGGGTAAGGCCTCGGAAGGGAGTCACGTTAAGGGTTTGGGTTAGGGTTATGGTTAGGGAATTGTTGATTGATTAGGGTACAGGTTAGGGTACGGCAATGGTTTAGGTTTAGCCCACGTTAGAGGGCATGGATTAGTGTTGATGTACTGGTTAAAATTAAGACACGGGTGAGGGTAAAGCTTAGGGTGAGTGTCAGGGTTAGGTTTCAGGTTATTGTTAGGGTTAGGGAATGGAGAGGGATTAGGGTACAGCTGCGGTTTAGGGGTAGCGTACGTGTGAGGGCACGATTTAGTGTTGGTGTCCTTGTTAAGTTTAGGGCATGGGTGAGGGTAAGGCTTCGGGTGAGGGTCAGGGTTAGGATTTGGGTTAGGGTTAGGGAATGGAGAGTGTTTAGGGTACAGGTTAGGGTACGGCTGCAGTTTAGGGTTAGCGTACGTGTGAGGGCACAGTATAGTGTTGGTGTTCTGGTTAAGATTACGTCACGGGTGAGGGTAAGACTTCGGGTGATGGTCAGGGTTAGGATTCGAATTAGGGTTAGAGTTAGGAAATGGAGAGAGTTTAGGGTACAGTTTAGGGTACGACAACGCTTAAGGGTTAGCGTACGTGTGAAGGCACCAGTTAGTGTTGGTGTACTGTTTAAGATTAGTTTACAGGTGAGGGTTAGGCCTCGGAAGAATGTCAGGTTGAGGGATTGGGTTAGGGTTAGGCAATGGGGAGGGATTAGGGTACAGCTTAGGGTACGGCTGCGGTTTAGGGTTCGTATTCGTGTGAGGGCACGGGTTAGTATTGCTGTATTGGTTAAGATTAGGGCACGCGTGAGGGTAAGGCGTCAAGTGAGGGTCAGGGTTTGGATTCGGTATAGGTTAGGGTTAGGGAATGGGGTGGGACTAGGGTAAAGGTTAGGGTATGGCAATGGTTTAGGGATATCGTACGTTAGGGGGCACAAGTTAGTGTTGATGTATTGGTTAAGATTAGCGCACAAGTGAGGGTAAGTCTTTGGCGTGGGCCAGGGTTAGGGTTCGGGTTAAGGTTAGTTTTAGGGAATTGGGAGGGATTAGGGTACAGGTTAGTGTATGGCAGTGGTTTAGGTTTAGCGTACGTGTGAGGGCATGGGTTAGTGTTGATGAAATGGTTGAGATTAGGGAACGGGTGAGTGTAAGGCTTCAGGTGAGGGTCACGTTTAGGGTTCGGGTTCGGGTTAGGGTTAGGGAATGGGGAGGGATTATTGTACAGGTTAGTGTACGGCAGCGGTTTAGAGTTGGCGTACGTGTGAGTGCATGGGTTAGTGTTGGTGTACTGGTTAAGATTAGGGCACGGTTGAATGTAAGGCTTCGGGTGAGGTTCAAGGTAAGGGTTAGGGTTAGGGTTAGGATTAGGGAATGGGAAGGGATTAGGTTATAGATTAAGGTACTGCAACGGTTTAGGGTTAGCGTACCTGTCAAGGCATGACTTAGTATTGTTGTACTGGTTAAGATTAAGTCACGGGTGAGTATAAGGCTTCGCACGAGGTTCAGGGTTAGGGTTGGCGTTAGGGTTAGTTGTAGGGAATGGGGAGGGATTAGGATACAGTTTAAGTTTCAGCAACAGTTTAGGGTTAGCGTACATGTGAGGGCACGGGATAGTGTTGGTGTACTTTTTAAGATTAGGGCACGGGTGAGGGTAAAGCGTCGGGTGAGGGTCAGGGTTAGGGTTCGGGTTAGGGCTACGGTTAGGGAATGGGGAGGTATTAGGGTACAGGTTAGGGTATGGCTAAGGTTTAGGGTTAGGGTACGTGTGAGGGCACGGGTTAGTGTTGGTGTACTTGTTAAGATTAGGGCACGGGTGAGTGTAAGTCTTCGTGCGTGGGTCAGGTTAATGGTTCGGGTTAGGGTTAGGGTTAGGGAATGGGGAGGGATTAGGGCACTGGATAGTGTACGGCAACGGTTTAGGGTTAGCGTACGTGTGAGAGCACGGTTTATTCTTGGTGTACTCATTAAGATTAGTTCACGGGTGAGGGTAAGGCTTCGAGTGAGGGTCAGGGTTAGGGTTCGGGTTAGGGTTAGTGTTAGGGAATAGGGAGGGATTAGGGTACAGTTTAGAGTACGACAACACTTAAGGGTTAGCATACGTGTGATGCCACGAATTAATGTTGGTGTGCTGGTTAAGATTAGGGCACGGGTGAGGGTAAGGGATCGGGTGAGGGTCAGGTTTACGATTTGGGTTAGGGTTACGGTTAGGGAATGGGGAGGGATTAGGGTACAGGTTAGGGTATGGCTAAGGTTTAGGGTTAGGGTACGTGTGAGGGCATGGGTTACTGTTGGTGTACTGGTTAAGATTAGGGCACGGGTGAGGGTAAGGCTTAGGTGACGGACAGGATTAGGATTCGGATTAGGGTTAGGGTTAGGCAATGGGGAGGGATTAGGTTACAGGTTAGGGTACGGCAACGTTTTAGGGTTCGTGTATATGTGAGTGCACGGGTTAGTATTGGTGTATTGGTTAAGATTAGGTCACGCGTGAGGGTAAGGCTTCAGGTGAGGGTCAGCGTTAGGATTCGGGTTAGGGTTAGAGAATGGGGTGGGACTCTTGTAAAGTTTAGGGTACAGAAACTGTTCAGGGTTATCATACGTTTGAGGGCACAAGTTAGTGTTGATGTAATGGTCAAGATTAGGGAACAGGTGAGGGTAAGGCTTCGGGTGAGTCAGGGTTAGGGTGGGTGTTAGGGTTAGTTTTATTGAATGGGGAGGGATTAGGGTACAGATTAGTGTACTGCAGCGGTTTAGGATTCGTGTACGTGTGAGGGCACGGGTTAGTGTTGGTGAACTGGTTAAGATTAAGGCACGGGTGAGTGTAAGGTTTCGGGTGAGGGTCAAGTTTAGGGTTCGGGGTAGGGTTAAGGTTAGGGAAGGGGGAGGGATTAGGATACAGGTTAGGGTACGGCTGCGGTTTAGGTTTAGCGTACGTGTGAGAGCACGGTTTAGTGTTGGTTTACTGTTTAAGATTAGGTCACGGGTGAGTGTAAGGCTTCGGGTGAGAGTCAGGGTTAGGATTCGGGTTAGGGATAGGGATAAGGAATGGGGAGGGATTAGGGTACAGTTTAGTGTATGAAAACGCTTAAGGGTAAGCGTACGTGTGAGGGCACGAGTTAGTGTTGGTGTACTGGTTAAGATTAGGGCACGGTGAGGGTAAGGCCTCGGAGGGGGGTCAGGATTAGGGTTTGGGTTAGGGAGAGGGTTAGGGAATGGGGAAGGATTAGGGAACAGGTTAGGGTACGGCAACGGTTTAGGGTTAGCCTACGATGGAGGACATGCGTTAGTGTTTTTGTACTGGTTAAAATTAGAACACGGGTGAGGGTAAAGCTTTGGGTGAGTGTCAGGTTTAGGGTTCGGGTTAGGGATGGGCTTAGGGAATGGATGGGGAATAGGGTACAGGTTATAGTACGGCTGCGGTTTAGATTTAGCGTACGTGTGAGTGCACGGTTTAGTGTTGGTGTACTGGTTAAGATTATGTCACGGGTGAGGGTAAGGCTTCGAGTGAGAGTCATGTTAGGATTCGGGTTAGGGATAGGATTAGGGAATCGGGAGGGATTAGGGTACAGTTTAGGGTACAACAACGCTTAAGTGTTAGCGTACGTGTGAGGGCATCATTTAGTGTTGGTGTACTGGTTAAGATTAGGTCACGGGCGAGGGTAAGGCATCGGGTGAGGGTCAGGGTTCGGGTTAGGGTTAGGGTTAGGGAATTGGGAGGGATTAGGGTACAGGTTAGGGTATGACAATGCTTAAGGGTTAACGTACGTGTGAGGGCCCAAGTTAGTGTTGGTGTACTGGTTGAGATTAGGGCACGGGTGAGGGTGAGGCCTCTCAAGAGCGTCAGGTTTAGGCTGTGGTTTATGGTTAGGGTTAGGGAATGGGGAGGGCTTAGGGTACAGGTTATGGTACGGCAATGGTTTAGGGTTAGCCTACGTTGGAAGGCAGGGGTTAATGTTGAAGTCCTGGTTAAAATTAGGACAGGGGTGAAGGTAAAGGTTCGTGTGAGTGTTAGGTTTAGGGTTCGGGTTCGGGTTAGTGTTAGTGAATGCGGAGGGATTAGGGTAGAGTTTACGGTACGGCTGTGGTTTAGGGTTAGTGTACGTGTGAGGGCACGGTTTAGTGTTGGTGTAGTGGTTAAGATTACGCCACGGGTGAGGGTAAGGTTTCGGGTGAAGGTCAGGATTAGCATTCGGGTTCGGGTTAGGGAATGAGGAGGGATTAGGGTACAGTCTGGGGTACGACAGTGCTTAAGGGTTACCGTTCGTGTGAGGGCAAGAGTTAGTGTTAGTGTGCTGGTTAAGCTAAAGGCACGGGTGAGGGTAAGGCTTCAGGTGAGGGTCAGGTTTAGGATTCGGGTTAGGGTTAGAGAATGCGGAGGGATTAGGACACAGTTTAGGGTACGACAACGCTTAAGGAATAGCGTACATGTGAGGGCACCGTTTAGTGTTGCTGTGCTGGTTAAGATTAGGTCATGGGTGAGGGTAAAGCTTCGGGTGAGGGTCAGGGTTAGGATTAGGGTTAGGGTTAGGGTTAAGGAAATGAGAGAGATTAGGGTACAGTTTAAGGTACGACAACGTTTAAGGGTTAACGTACACGTGAGGGTGCGAGTTATTGTTGGTGTACTGGTTAAGATTGGGTCACGGGTGAGGGTAGGGATTCAGGTGAGGGTCAGGGTTATGATTCGGGTTAGGGTTAGGGTTAGGGAATGGGGAGGGATTAGGGTACAGTTTAGGGTACGACAATGCTTAAGGGTTAGCGTACTTTTGAGCGAACGTATTAGTGTTGGTTTACTGGTTAAGATTAGGGTACGGGTCAGGGTAAGGCTTCGGGTGAGGGTCAGCATTAGGATTCGGGTTAGGGTTAGGATTTGGGAATGGGGAGGGATTAGGGTACAGTTTAGGTTACCACAATGCTTAAGGGTTAACGTACATGTGATGGCACGAGTTAGTTTTAGTGCACTGGTTAAGAGTAGGGCACGGGTGAGGGTAAGGCCTTGGAAGAGGGTCAGGTTTAGGGTTTGGGTTCGGGTTAGGGTTAGGGAATGGGGAGGGATTAGTGTACAGGTTAGGGTACGGCAATGGCTTAGGGTTGGCTTACGATGGAGGGCATGGTTTAGTGTTGATGTACTGGTTAAAATTAGTACACGGGTGAGGGTAAAGCTTCGGGTGAGTTTCAGGGTTAGGGTTCGGGTTAGGGTTAGAGTTAGGGAATCGGGAGGGATTAGGGTACAGATTAGGGTACGACAACGGTTTAGGGTTAGTCTACGTTGGAGGGCATGGGATAGTGGTGATGTTCTGGTTAATATTAGGGCACGGGTGAGTGGAAAGCTTCTGGTGAGTGTCAGGGATAGGGTTCGGGTTAGGGTTAAGGTTAGGGATTGGAGAGAGATTAGGGTACAGGTTAGTGTACAGCTGCGGTTTAGAGTTAGTGTACGTGTGAGGACACGGTTTAGTGTTGGTGTACTGGTTAAGATTAGGTCACGGGTGAGGGTAAGGCTTCGGGTGAGGGTCAGTGTTAAGATTCAGGTTAGGGTTAGGGTTAGGGAATGGGGAGGGATTAGGGTACAGTTTAGGGTATGACAACGCTTAAGGTTTAGCGTACGTGTGAGGGCAGGAATTAGTGTTGGTGTCCTGCTTAAGATTAGGGCACGGGTGAGGGTAAGGCCTCGGAAGGGGGTCACGTTAAGGGTTTGGGTTAGGGTTATGGTTAGGGAATTGTTGATTGATTAGGGTACAGGTTAGGGTACGGCAATGGTTTAGGTTTAGCCCACGTTAGAGGGCATGGATTAGTGTTGATGTACTGGTTAAAATTAAGACACGGGTGAGGGTAAAGCTTAGGGTGAGTGTCAGGGTTAGGTTTCAGGTTAGGGTTAGGGTTAGGGAATGGAGAGGGATTAGGGTACAGCTGCGGTTTAGGGGTAGCGTACGTGTGAGGGCACGAGTTAGTGTTGGTGTCCTGGTTAAGTTTAGGGCATGGGTGAGGGTAAGGCTTCGGGTGAGGGTCAGGGTTAGGATTCGGGTTAGGTTTAGGGAATGGAGAGTGTTTAGGGTACAGGTTAGGGTACGGCTGCAGTTTAGGGTTAGCGTACGTGTGAGGGCACAGTATAGTGTTGGTGTTCTGGTTAAGATTACGTCACGGGTGAGGGTAAGACTTCGGGTGATGGTCAGGGTTAGGATTCGAATTAGGGTTAGAGTTAGGAAATGGAGAGAGTTTAGGGTACAGTTTAGGGTACGACAACGCTTAAGGGTTAGCGTACGTGTGAAGGCACCAGTTAGTGTTGGTGTACTGTTTAAGATTAGTTTACAGGTGAGGGTTAGGCCTCGGAAGAATGTCAGGTTGAGGGATTGGGTTAGGGTTAGGCAATGGGGAGGGATTAGGGTACAGCTTAGGGTACGGCTGCGGTTTAGGGTTCGTATTCGTGTGAGGGCACGGGTTAGTATTGGTGTATTGGTTAAGATTAGGGCACGCGTGAGGGTAAGGCGTCAAGTGAGGGTCAGGGTTTGGATTCGGTATAGGTTAGGGTTAGGGAATGGGGTGGGACTAGGGTAAAGGTTAGGGTATGACAATGGTTTAGGGATATCGTACGTTAGGGGGCACAAGTTAGTGTTGATGTATTGGTTAAGATTAGTGCACAAGTGAGGGTAAGGCTTTGGCGTGGGCCAGGGTTAGGGTTCGGGTTAAGGTTAGTTTTAGGGAATTGGGAGGGATTAGGGTACAGGTTAGTGTATGGCAGTGGTTTAGGTTTAGCGTACGTGTGAGGGCATGGGTTAGTGTTGATGAAATGGTTGAGATTAGGGAACGGGTGAGTGTAAGGCTTCAGGTGAGGGTCACGTTTAGGGTTCGGGTTCGGGTTAGGGTTAGGGAATGGGGAGGGATTATTGTACAGGTTAGTGTACGGCAGCGGTTTAGAGTTGGCGTACGTGTGAGTGCATGGGTTAGTGTTGGTGTACTGGTTAAGATTAGGGCACGGTTGAATGTAAGGCTTCGGGTGAGGTTCAAGGTAAGGGTTAGGGTTAGGGTTAGGATTAGGGAATGGGAAGGGATTAGGTTATAGATTAAGGTACTGCAACGGTTTAGGGTTAGCGTACCTGTCAAGGCATGACTTAGTATTGTTGTACTGGTTAAGATTAAGTCACGGGTGAGTATAAGGCTTCGCACGAGGTTCAGGGTTAGGGTTGGCGTTAGGGTTAGTTGTAGGGAATGGGGAGGGATTAGGATACAGGTTAAGTTTCAGCAACAGTTTAGGGTTAGCGTACATGTGAGGGCACGGGATAGTGTTGGTGTACTTTTTAAGATTAGGGCACGGGTGAGGGTAAAGCGTCGGGTGAGGGTCAGGGTTAGGGTTTGGGTTAGGGCTACGGTTAGGGAATGGGGAGGTATTAGGGTACAGGTTAGGGTATGGCTAAGGTTTAGGGTTAGGGTACGTGTGAGGGCACGGGTTAGTGTTGGTGTACTTGTTAAGATTAGGGCACGGGTGAGTGTAAGTCTTCGTGCGTGGGTCAGGTTAATGGTTCGGGTTAGGGTTAGGGTTAGGGAATGGGGAGGGATTAGGGCACTGGATAGTGTACGGCAACGGTTTAGGGTTAGCGTACGTGTGAGAGCACGGTTTATTCTTGGTGTACTCATTAAGATTAGTTCACGGGTGAGGGTAAGGCTTCGAGTGAGGGTCAGGGTTAGGGTTCGGGTTAGGGTTAGTGTTAGGGAATAGGGAGGGATTAGGGTACAGTTTAGAGTACGACAACACTTAAGGGTTAGCATACGTGTGATGCCACGAATTAATGTTGGTGTGCTGGTTAAGATTAGGGCACGGGTGAGGGTAAGGGATCGGGTGAGGGTCAGGTTTACGATTTGGGTTAGGGTTACGGTTAGGGAATGGGGAGGGATTAGGGTACAGGTTAGGGTATGGCTAAGGTTTAGGGTTAGGGTACGTGTGAGGGCATGGGTTACTGTTGGTGTACTGGTTAAGATTAGGGCACGGGTGAGGGTAAGGCTTAGGTGACGGACAGGATTAGGATTCGGATTAGGGTTAGGGTTAGGCAATGGGGAGGGATTAGGTTACAGGTTAGGTTACGGCAACGTTTTAGGGTTCGTGTATATGTGAGTGCACGGGTTAGTATTGGTGTATTGGTTAAGATTAGGTCACGCGTGAGGGTAAGGCTTCAGGTGAGGGTCAGCGTTAGGATTCGGGTTAGGGTTAGGGAATGGGGTGGGACTCTTGTAAAGTTTAGGGTACAGAAACTGTTCAGGGTTATCATACGTTTGAGGGCACAAGTTAGTGTTGATGTAATGGTCAAGATTAGGGAACAGGTGAGGGTAAGGCTTCGGGTGAGTCAGGGTTAGGGTGGGTGTTAGGGTTAGTTTTATTGAATGGGGAGGGATTAGGGTACAGATTAGTGTACTGCAGCGGTTTAGGATTCGTGTACGTGTGAGGGCACGGGTTAGTGTTGTTGAACTGGTTAAGATTAAGGCACGGGTGAGTGTAAGGTTTCGGGTGAGGGTCAAGTTTAGGGTTCGGGGTAGGGTTAAGGTTAGGGAAGGGGGAGGGATTAGGATACAGGTTAGGGTACGGCTGCGGTTTAGGTTTAGCGTACGTGTGAGAGCACGGTTTAGTGTTGGTTTACTGTTTAAGATTAGGTCACGGGTGAGTGTAAGGCTTCGGGTGAGAGTCAGGGTTAGGATTCGGGTTAGGGATAGGGATAAGGAATGGGGAGGGATTAGGGTACAGTTTAGTGTATGAAAACGCTTAAGGGTAAGCGTACGTGTGAGGGCACGAGTTAGTGTTGGTGTACTGGTTAAGATTAGGGCACGGTGAGGGTAAGGCCTCGGAGGGGGGTCAGGATTAGGGTTTGGGTTAGGGAGAGGGTTAGGGAATGGGGAAGGATTAGGGAACAGGTTAGGGTACGGCAACGGTTTAGGGTTAGCCTACGATGGAGGACATGCGTTAGTGTTTTTGTACTGGTTAAAATTAGAACACGGGTGAGGGTAAAGCTTTGGGTGAGTGTCAGGTTTAGGGTTCGGGTTAGGGATGGGCTTAGGGAATGGATGGGGAATAGGGTACAGGTTATAGTACGGCTGCGGTTTAGATTTAGCGTACGTGTGAGTGCACGGTTTAGTGTTGGTGTACTGGTTAAGATTATGTCACGGGTGAGGGTAAGGCTTCGAGTGAGAGTCATGTTAGGATTCGGGTTAGGGATAGGATTAGGGAATCGGGAGGGATTAGGGTACAGTTTAGGGTACAACAACGCTTAAGTGTTAGCGTACGTGTGAGGGCATCATTTAGTGTTGGTGTACTGGTTAAGATTAGGTCACGGGCGAGGGTAAGGCATCGGGTGAGGGTCAGGGTTCGGGTTAGGGTTAGGGTTAGGGAATTGGGAGGGATTAGGGTACAGGTTAGGGTATGACAATGCTTAAGGGTTAACGTACGTGTGAGGGCCCAAGTTAGTGTTGGTGTACTGGTTGAGATTAGGGCACGGGTGAGGGTGAGGCCTCTCAAGAGCGTCAGGTTTAGGCTGTGGTTTATGGTTAGGGTTAGGGAATGGGGAGGGCTTAGGGTACAGGTTATGGTACGGCAATGGTTTAGGGTTAGCCTACGTTGGAAGGCAGGGGTTAATGTTGAAGTCCTGGTTAAAATTAGGACAGGGGTGAAGGTAAAGGTTCGTGTGAGTGTTAGGTTTAGGGTTCGGGTTCGGGTTAGTGTTAGTGAATGCGGAGGGATTAGGGTAGAGTTTACGGTACGGCTGTGGTTTAGGGTTAGTGTACGTGTGAGGGCACGGTTTAGTGTTGGTGTAGTGGTTAAGATTACGCCACGGGTGAGGGTAAGGTTTCGGGTGAAGGTCAGGATTAGCATTCGGGTTCGGGTTAGGGAATGAGGAGGGATTAGGGTACAGTCTGGGGTACGACAGTGCTTAAGGGTTACCGTTCGTGTGAGGGCAAGAGTTAGTGTTAGTGTGCTGGTTAAGCTAAAGGCACGGGTGAGGGTAAGGCTTCAGGTGAGGGTCAGGTTTAGGATTCGGGTTAGGGTTAGGGTTAGAGAATGCGGAGGGATTAGGACACAGTTTAGGGTACGACAACGCTTAAGGAATAGCGTACATGTGAGGGCACCGTTTAGTGTTGCTGTGCTGGTTAAGATTAGGTCATGGGTGAGGGTAAAGCTTCGGGTGAGGGTCAGGGTTAGGATTAGGGTTAGGGTTAGGGTTAAGGAAATGAGAGAGATTAGGGTACAGTTTAAGGTACGACAACGTTTAAGGGTTAACGTACACGTGAGGGTGCGAGTTATTGTTGGTGTACTGGTTAAGATTGGGTCACGGGTGAGGGTAGGGATTCAGGTGAGGGTCAGGGTTATGATTCGGGTTAGGGTTAGGGTTAGGGAATGGGGAGGGATTAGGGTACAGTTTAGGGTACGACAATGCTTAAGGGTTAGCGTACTTTTGAGCGAACGTATTAGTGTTGGTTTACTGGTTAAGATTAGGGTACGGGTCAGGGTAAGGCTTCGGGTGAGGGTCAGCATTAGGATTCGGGTTAGGGTTAGGATTTGGGAATGGGGAGGGATTAGGGTACAGTTTAGGTTACCACAATGCTTAAGGGTTAACGTACATGTGATGGCACGAGTTAGTTTTAGTGCACTGGTTAAGAGTAGGGCACGGGTGAGGGTAAGGCCTTGGAAGAGGGTCAGGTTTAGGGTTTGGGTTCGGGTTAGGGTTAGGGAATGGGGAGGGATTAGTGTACAGGTTAGGGTACGGCAATGGCTTAGGGTTGGCTTACGATGGAGGGCATGGTTTAGTGTTGATGTACTGGTTAAAATTAGTACACGGGTGAGGGTAAAGCTTCGGGTGAGTTTCAGGGTTAGGGTTCGGGTTAGGGTTAGAGTTAGGGAATCGGGAGGGATTAGGGTACAGATTAGGGTACGACAACGGTTTAGGGTTAGTCTACGTTGGAGGGCATGGGATAGTGGTGATGTTCTGGTTAATATTAGGGCACGGGTGAGTGGAAAGCTTCTGGTGAGTGTCAGGGATAGGGTTCGGGTTAGGGTTAAGGTTAGGGATTGGAGAGAGATTAGGGTACAGGTTAGTGTACAGCTGCGGTTTAGAGTTAGTGTACGTGTGAGGACACGGTTTAGTGTTGGTGTACTGGTTAAGATTAGGTCACGGGTGAGGGTAAGGCTTCGGGTGAGGGTCAGTGTTAAGATTCAGGTTAGGGTTAGGGTTAGGGAATGGGGAGGGATTAGGGTACAGTTTAGGGTACGACAACGCTTAAGGTTTAGCGTACGTGTGAGGGCAGGAATTAGTGTTGGTGTCCTGCTTAAGATTAGGGCACGGGTGAGGGTAAGGCCTCGGAAGGGGGTCACGTTAAGGGTTTGGGTTAGGGTTATGGTTAGGGAATTGTTGATTGATTAGGGTACAGGTTAGGGTACGGCAATGGTTTAGGTTTAGCCCACGTTAGAGGGCATGGATTAGTGTTGATGTACTGGTTAAAATTAAGACACGGGTGAGGGTAAAGCTTAGGGTGAGTGTCAGGGTTAGGTTTCAGGTTAGGGTTAGGGTTAGGGAATGGAGAGGGATTAGGGTACAGCTGCGGTTTAGGGGTAGCGTACGTGTGAGGGCACGAGTTAGTGTTGGTGTCCTGGTTAAGTTTAGGGCATGGGTGAGGGTAAGGCTTCGGGTGAGGGTCAGGGTTAGGATTCGGGTTAGGTTTAGGGAATGGAGAGTGTTTAGGGTACAGGTTAGGGTACGGCTGCAGTTTAGGGTTAGCGTACGTGTGAGGGCACAGTATAGTGTTGGTGTTCTGGTTAAGATTACGTCACGGGTGAGGGTAAGACTTCGGGTGATGGTCAGGGTTAGGATTCGAATTAGGGTTAGAGTTAGGAAATGGAGAGAGTTTAGGGTACAGTTTAGGGTACGACAACGCTTAAGGGTTAGCGTACGTGTGAAGGCACCAGTTAGTGTTGGTGTACTGTTTAAGATTAGTTTACAGGTGAGGGTTAGGCCTCGGAAGAATGTCAGGTTGAGGGATTGGGTTAGGGTTAGGCAATGGGGAGGGATTAGGGTACAGCTTAGGGTACGGCTGCGGTTTAGGGTTCGTATTCGTGTGAGGGCACGGGTTAGTATTGGTGTATTGGTTAAGATTAGGGCACGCGTGAGGGTAAGGCGTCAAGTGAGGGTCAGGGTTTGGATTCGGTATAGGTTAGGGTTAGGGAATGGGGTGGGACTAGGGTAAAGGTTAGGGTATGACAATGGTTTAGGGATATCGTACGTTAGGGGGCACAAGTTAGTGTTGATGTATTGGTTAAGATTAGCGCACAAGTGAGGGTAAGGCTTTGGCGTGGGCCAGGGTTAGGGTTCGGGTTAAGGTTAGTTTTAGGGAATTGGGAGGGATTAGGGTACAGGTTAGTGTATGGCAGTGGTTTAGGTTTAGCGTACGTGTGAGGGCATGGGTTAGTGTTGATGAAATGGTTGAGATTAGGGAACGGGTGAGTGTAAGGCTTCAGGTGAGGGTCACGTTTAGGGTTCGGGTTCGGGTTAGGGTTAGGGAATGGGGAGGGATTATTGTACAGGTTAGTGTACGGCAGCGGTTTAGAGTTGGCGTACGTGTGAGTGCATGGGTTAGTGTTGGTGTACTGGTTAAGATTAGGGCACGGTTGAATGTAAGGCTTCGGGTGAGGTTCAAGGTAAGGGTTAGGGTTAGGGTTAGGATTAGGGAATGGGAAGGGATTAGGTTATAGATTAAGGTACTGCAACGGTTTAGGGTTAGCGTACCTGTCAAGGCATGACTTAGTATTGTTGTACTGGTTAAGATTAAGTCACGGGTGAGTATAAGGCTTCGCACGAGGTTCAGGGTTAGGGTTGGCGTTAGGGTTAGTTGTAGGGAATGGGGAGGGATTAGGATACAGGTTAAGTTTCAGCAACAGTTTAGGGTTAGCGTACATGTGAGGGCACGGGATAGTGTTGGTGTACTTTTTAAGATTAGGGCACGGGTGAGGGTAAAGCGTCGGGTGAGGGTCAGGGTTAGGGTTTGGGTTAGGGCTACGGTTAGGGAATGGGGAGGTATTAGGGTACAGGTTAGGGTATGGCTAAGGTTTAGGGTTAGGGTACGTGTGAGGGCACGGGTTAGTGTTGGTGTACTTGTTAAGATTAGGGCACGGGTGAGTGTAAGTCTTCGTGCGTGGGTCAGGTTAATGGTTCGGGTTAGGGTTAGGGTTAGGGAATGGGGAGGGATTAGGGCACTGGATAGTGTACGGCAACGGTTTAGGGTTAGCGTATGTGTGAGAGCACGGTTTATTCTTGGTGTACTCATTAAGATTAGTTCACGGGTGAGGGTAAGGCTTCGAGTGAGGGTCAGGGTTAGGGTTCGGGTTAGGGTTAGTGTTAGGGAATAGGGAGGGATTAGGGTACAGTTTAGAGTACGACAACACTTAAGGGTTAGCATACGTGTGATGCCACGAATTAATGTTGGTGTGCTGGTTAAGATTAGGGCACGGGTGAGGGTAAGGGATCGGGTGAGGGTCAGGTTTACGATTTGGGTTAGGGTTACGGTTAGGGAATGGGGAGGGATTAGGGTACAGGTTAGGGTATGGCTAAGGTTTAGGGTTAGGGTACGTGTGAGGGCATGGGTTACTGTTGGTGTACTGGTTAAGATTAGGGCACGGGTGAGGGTAAGGCTTAGGTGACGGACAGGATTAGGATTCGGATTAGGGTTAGGGTTAGGCAATGGGGAGGGATTAGGTTACAGGTTAGGTTACGGCAACGTTTTAGGGTTCGTGTATATGTGAGTGCACGGGTTAGTATTGGTGTATTGGTTAAGATTAGGTCACGCGTGAGGGTAAGGCTTCAGGTGAGGGTCAGCGTTAGGATTCGGGTTAGGGTTAGGGAATGGGGTGGGACTCTTGTAAAGTTTAGGGTACAGAAACTGTTCAGGGTTATCATACGTTTGAGGGCACAAGTTAGTGTTGATGTAATGGTCAAGATTAGGGAACAGGTGAGGGTAAGGCTTCGGGTGAGTCAGGGTTAGGGTGGGTGTTAGGGTTAGTTTTATTGAATGGGGAGGGATTAGGGTACAGATTAGTGTACTGCAGCAGTTTAGGATTCGTGTACGTGTGAGGGCACGGGTTAGTGTTGGTGAACTGGTTAAGATTAAGGCACGGGTGAGTGTAAGGTTTCGGGTGAGGGTCAAGTTTAGGGTTCGGGGTAGGGTTAAGGTTAGGGAAGGGGGAGGGATTAGGATACAGGTTAGGGTACGGCTGCGGTTTAGGTTTAGCGTACGTGTGAGAGCACGGTTTAGTGTTGGTTTACTGTTTAAGATTAGGTCACGGGTGAGTGTAAGGCTTCGGGTGAGAGTCAGGGTTAGGATTCGGGTTAGGGATAGGGATAAGGAATGGGGAGGGATTAGGGTACAGTTTAGTGTATGAAAACGCTTAAGGGTAAGCGTACGTGTGAGGGCACGAGTTAGTGTTGGTGTACTGGTTAAGATTAGGGCACGGTGAGGGTAAGGCCTCGGAGGGGGGTCAGGATTAGGGTTTGGGTTAGGGAGAGGGTTAGGGAATGGGGAAGGATTAGGGAACAGGTTAGGGTACGGCAACGGTTTAGGGTTAGCCTACGATGGAGGACATGCGTTAGTGTTTTTGTACTGGTTAAAATTAGAACACGGGTGAGGGTAAAGCTTTGGGTGAGTGTCAGGTTTAGGGTTCGGGTTAGGGATGGGCTAAGGGAATGGATGGGGAATAGGGTACAGGTTATAGTACGGCTGCGGTTTAGATTTAGCGTACGTGTGAGTGCACGGTTTAGTGTTGGTGTACTGGTTAAGATTATGTCACGGGTGAGGGTAAGGCTTCGAGTGAGAGTCATGTTAGGATTCGGGTTAGGGATAGGATTAGGGAATCGGGAGGGATTAGGGTACAGTTTAGGGTACAACAACGCTTAAGTGTTAGCGTACGTGTGAAGGCATCATTTAGTGTTGGTGTACTGGTTAAGATTAGGTCACGGGCGAGGGTAAGGCATCGGGTGAGGGTCAGGGTTCGGGTTAGGGTTAGGGTTAGGGAATTGGGAGGGATTAGGGTACAGGTTAGGGTATGACAATGCTTAAGGGTTAACGTACGTGTGAGGGCCCAAGTTAGTGTTGGTGTACTGGTTGAGATTAGGGCACGGGTGAGGGTGAGGCCTCTCAAGAGCGTCAGGTTTAGGCTGTGGTTTATGGTTAGGGTTAGGGAATGGGGAGGGCTTAGGGTACAGGTTATGGTACGGCAATGGTTTAGGGTTAGCCTACGTTGGAAGGCAGGGGTTAATGTTGAAGTCCTGGTTAAAATTAGGACAGGGGTGAAGGTAAAGGTTCGTGTGAGTGTTAGGTTTAGGGTTCGGGTTCGGGTTAGTGTTAGTGAATGCGGAGGGATTAGGGTAGAGTTTACGGTACGGCTGTGGTTTAGGGTTAGTGTACGTGTGAGGGCACGGTTTAGTGTTGGTGTAGTGGTTAAGATTACGCCACGGGTGAGGGTAAGGTTTCGGGTGAAGGTCAGGATTAGCATTCGGGTTCGGGTTAGGGAATGAGGAGGGATTAGGGTACAGTCTGGGGTACGACAGTGCTTAAGGGTTACCGTTCGTGTGAGGGCAAGAGTTAGTGTTAGTGTGCTGGTTAAGCTAAAGGCACGGGTGAGGGTAAGGCTTCAGGTGAGGGTCAGGTTTAGGATTCGGGTTAGGGTTAGGGTTAGAGAATGCGGAGGGATTAGGGCACAGTTTAGGGTACGACAACGGTTAAGGAATAGCGTACATGTGAGGGCACCGTTTAGTGTTGCTGTGCTGGTTAAGATTAGGTCATGGGTGAGGGTAAAGCTTCGGGTGAGGGTCAGGGTTAGGATTAGGGTTAGGGTTAGGGTTAAGGAAATGAGAGAGATTAGGGTACAGTTTAAGGTACGACAACGTTTAAGGGTTAACGTACACGTGAGGGTGCGAGTTATTGTTGGTGTACTGGTTAAGATTGGGTCACGGGTGAGGGTAGGGATTCAGGTGAGGGTCAGGGTTATGATTCGGGTTAGGGTTAGGGTTAGGGAATGGGGAGGGATTAGGGTACAGTTTAGGGTACGACAATGCTTAAGGGTTAGCGTACTTTTGAGCGAACGTATTAGTGTTGGTTTACTGGTTAAGATTAGGGTACGGGTCAGGGTAAGTCTTCGGGTGAGGGTCAGCATTAGGATTCGGGTTAGGGTTAGGATTTGGGAATGGGGAGGGATTAGGGTACAGTTTAGGTTACCACAATGCTTAAGGGTTAACGTACATGTGATGGCACGAGTTAGTTTTAGTGCACTGGTTAAGAGTAGGGCACGGGTGAGGGTAAGGCCTTGGAAGAGGGTCAGGTTTAGGGTTTGGGTTCGGGTTAGGGTTAGGGAATGGGGAGGGATTAGTGTACAGGTTAGGGTACGGCAATGGCTTAGGGTTGGCTTACGATGGAGGGCATGGTTTAGTGTTGATGTACTGGTTAAAATTAGTACACGGGTGAGGGTAAAGCTTCGGGTGAGTTTCAGGGTTAGGGTTCGGGTTAGGGTTAGAGTTAGGGAATCGGGAGGGATTAGGGTACAGATTAGGGTACGACAACGGTTTAGGGTTAGTCTACGTTGGAGGGCATGTGATAGTGGTGATGTTCTGGTTAATATTAGGGCACGGGTGAGTGGAAAGCTTCTGGTGAGTGTCAGGGATAGGGTTCGGGTTAGGGTTAAGGTTAGGTATTGGAGAGAGATTAGGGTACAGGTTAGTGTACAGCTGCGGTTTAGAGTTAGTGTACGTGTGAGGACACGGTTTAGTGTTGGTGTACTGGTTAAGATTAGGTCACGGGTGAGGGTAAGGCTTCGGGTGAGGGTCAGTGTTAAGATTCAGGTTAGGGTTAGGGTTAGGGAATGGGGAGGGATTAGGGTACAGTTTAGGGTACGACAACGCTTAAGGTTTAGCGTACGTGTGAGGGCAGGAATTAGTGTTGGTGTCCTGCTTAAGATTAGGGCACGGGTGAGGGTAAGGCCTCGGAAGGGGGTCACGTTAAGGGTTTGGGTTAGGGTTATGGTTAGGGAATTGTTGATTGATTAGGGTACAGGTTAGGGTACGGCAATGGTTTAGGTTTAGCCCACGTTAGAGGGCATGGATTAGTGTTGATGTACTGGTTAAAATTAAGACACGGGTGAGGGTAAAGCTTAGGGTGAGTGTCAGGGTTAGGTTTCAGGTTAGGGTTAGGGTTAGGGAATGGAGAGGGATTAGGGTACAGCTGCGGTTTAGGGGTAGCGTACGTGTGAGGGCACGAGTTAGTGTTGGTGTCCTGGTTAAGTTTAGGGCATGGGTGAGGGTAAGGCTTCGGGTGAGGGTCAGTGTTAGGATTCGGGTTAGGGTTAGGGAATGGAGAGTGTTTAGGGTACAGGTTAGGGTACGGCTGCAGTTTAGGGTTAGCGTACGTGTGAGGGCAGAGTATAGTGTTGGTGTTCTGGTTAAGATTACGTCACGGGTGAGGGTAAGACTTCGGGTGATGGTCAGGGTTAGGATTCGAATTAGGGTTAGAGTTAGGAAATGGAGAGAGTTTAGGGTACAGTTTAGGGTACGACAACGCTTAAGGGTTAGCGTACGTGTGAAGGCACCAGTTAGTGTTGGTGTACTGTTTAAGATTAGTTTACAGGTGAGGGTTAGGCCTCGGAAGAATGTCAGGTTGAGGGATTGGGTTAGGGTTAGGCAATGGGGAGGGATTAGGGTACAGCTTAGGGTACGGCTGCGGTTTAGGGTTCGTATTCGTGTGAGGGCACGGGTTAGTATTGGTGTATTGGTTAAGATTAGGGCACGCGTGAGGGTAAGGCGTCAAGTGAGGGTCAGGGTTTGGATTCGGTATAGGTTAGGGTTAGGGAATGGGGTGGGACTAGGGTAAAGGTTAGGGTATGGCAATGGTTTAGGGATATCGTACGTTAGGGGGCACAAGTTAGTGTTGATGTATTGGTTAAGATTAGCGCACAAGTGAGGGTAAGTCTTTGGCGTGGGCCAGGGTTAGGGTTCGGGTTAAGGTTAGTTTTAGGGAATTGGGAGGGATTAGGGTACAGGTTAGTGTATGGCAGTGGTTTAGGTTTAGCGTACGTGTGAGGGCATGGGTTAGTGTTGATGAAATGGTTGAGATTAGGGAACGGGTGAGTGTAAGGCTTCAGGTGAGGGTCACGTTTAGGGTTCGGGTTCGGGTTAGGGTTAGGGAATGGGGAGGGATTATTGTACAGGTTAGTGTACGGCAGCGGTTTAGAGTTGGCGTACGTGTGAGTGCATGGGTTAGTGTTGGTGTACTGGTTAAGATTAGGGCACGGTTGAATGTAAGGCTTCGGGTGAGGTTCAAGGTAAGGGTTAGGGTTAGGGTTAGGATTAGGGAATGGGAAGGGATTAGGTTATAGATTAAGGTACTGCAACGGTTTAGGGTTAGCGTACCTGTCAAGGCATGACTTAGTATTGTTGTACTGGTTAAGATTAAGTCACGGGTGAGTATAAGGCTTCGCACGAGGTTCAGGGTTAGGGTTGGCGTTAGGGTTAGTTGTAGGGAATGGGGAGGGATTAGGATACAGTTTAAGTTTCAGCAACAGTTTAGGGTTAGCGTACATGTGAGGGCACGGGATAGTGTTGGTGTACTTTTTAAGATTAGGGCACGGGTGAGGGTAAAGCGTCGGGTGAGGGTCAGGGTTAGGTTTCGGGTTAGGGCTACGGTTAGGGAATGGGGAGGTATTAGGGTACAGGTTAGGGTATGGCTAAGGTTTAGGGTTAGGGTACGTGTGAGGGCACGGGTTAGTGTTGGTGTACTTGTTAAGATTAGGGCACGGGTGAGTGTAAGTCTTCGTGCGTGGGTCAGGTTAATGGTTCGGGTTAGGGTTAGGGTTAGGGAATGGGGAGGGATTAGGGCACTGGATAGTGTACGGCAACGGTTTAGGGTTAGCGTACGTGTGAGAGCACGGTTTATTCTTGGTGTACTCATTAAGATTAGTTCACGGGTGAGGGTAAGGCTTCGAGTGAGGGTCAGGGTTAGGGTTCGGGTTAGGGTTAGTGTTAGGGAATAGGGAGGGATTAGGGTACAGTTTAGAGTACGACAACACTTAAGGGTTAGCATACGTGTGATGCCACGAATTAATGTTGGTGTGCTGGTTAAGATTAGGGCACGGGTGAGGGTAAGGGATCGGGTGAGGGTCAGGTTTACGATTTGGGTTAGGGTTACGGTTAGGGAATGGGGAGGGATTAGGGTACAGGTTAGGGTATGGCTAAGGTTTAGGGTTAGGGTACGTGTGAGGGCATGGGTTACTGTTGGTGTACTGGTTAAGATTAGGGCACGGGTGAGGGTAAGGCTTAGGTGACGGACAGGATTAGGATTCGGATTAGGGTTAGGGTTAGGCAATGGGGAGGGATTAGGTTACAGTTTAGGGTACGGCAACGTTTTAGGGTTCGTGTATATGTGAGTGCACGGGTTAGTATTGGTGTATTGGTTAAGATTAGGTCACGCGTGAGGGTAAGGCTTCAGGTGAGGGTCAGCGTTAGGATTCGGGTTAGGGTTAGGGAATGGGGTGGGACTCTTGTAAAGTTTAGGGTACAGAAACTGTTCAGGGTTATCATACGTTTGAGGGCACAAGTTAGTGTTGATGTAATGGTCAAGATTAGGGAACAGGTGAGGGTAAGGCTTCGGGTGAGTCAGGGTTAGGGTGGGTGTTAGGGTTAGTTTTATTGAATGCGGAGGGATTAGGGTACAGATTAGTGTACTGCAGCGGTTTAGGATTCGTGTACGTGTGAGGGCACGGGTTAGTGTTGGTGAACTGGTTAAGATTAAGGCACGGGTGAGTGTAAGGTTTCGGGTGAGGGTCAAGTTTAGGGTTCGGGGTAGGGTTAAGGTTAGGGAAGGGGGAGGGATTAGGATACAGGTTAGGGTACGGCTGCGGTTTAGGTTTAGCGTACGTGTGAGAGCACGGTTTAGTGTTGGTTTACTGTTTAAGATTAGGTCACGGGTGAGTGTAAGGCTTCGGGTGAGAGTCAGGGTTAGGATTCGGGTTAGGGATAGGGATAAGGAATGGGGAGGGATTAGGGTACAGTTTAGTGTATGAAAACGCTTAAGGGTAAGCGTACGTGTGAGGGCACGAGTTAGTGTTGGTGTACTGGTTAAGATTAGGGCACGGTGAGGGTAAGGCCTCGGAGGGGGGTCAGGATTAGGGTTTGGGTTAGGGAGAGGGTTAGGGAATGGGGAAGGATTAGGGAACAGGTTAGGGTATGGCAACGGTTTAGGGTTAGCCTACGATGGAGGACATGCGTTAGTGTTTTTGTACTGGTTAAAATTAGAACACGGGTGAGGGTAAAGCTTTGGGTGAGTGTCAGGTTTAGGGTTCGGGTTAGGGATGGGCTTAGGGAATGGATGGGGAATAGGGTACAGGTTATAGTACGGCTGCGGTTTAGATTTAGTGTACGTGTGAGTGCACGGTTTAGTGTTGGTGCACTGGTTAAGATTATGTCACGGGTGAGGGTAAGGCTTCGAGTGAGAGTCATGTTAGGATTCGGGTTAGGGATAGGATTAGGGAATCGGGAGGGATTAGGGTACAGTTTAGGGTACAACAACGCTTAAGTGTTAGCGTACGTGTGAGGGCATCATTTAGTGTTGGTGTACTGGTTAAGATTAGGTCACGGGCGAGGGTAAGGCATCGGGTGAGGGTCAGGGTTCGGGTTAGGGTTAGGGTTAGGGAATTGGGAGGGATTAGGGTACAGGTTAGGGTATGACAATGCTTAAGGGTTAACGTACGTGTGAGGGCCCAAGTTAGTGTTGGTGTACTGGTTGAGATTAGGGCACGGGTGAGGGTGAGGCCTCTCAAGAGCGTCAGGTTTAGGCTGTGGTTTATGGTTAGGGTTAGGGAATGGGGAGGGCTTAGGGTACAGGTTATGGTACGGCAATGGTTTAGGGTTAGCCTACGTTGGAAGGCAGGGGTTAATGTTGAAGTCCTGGTTAAAATTAGGACAGGGGTGAAGGTAAAGGTTCGTGTGAGTGTTAGGTTTAGGGTTCGGGTTCGGGTTAGTGTTAGTGAATGCGGAGGGATTAGGGTAGAGTTTATGGTACGGCTGTGGTTTAGGGTTAGTGTACGTGTGAGGGCACGGTTTAGTGTTGGTGTAGTGGTTAAGATTACGCCACGGGTGAGGGTAAGGTTTCGGGTGAAGGTCAGGATTAGCATTCGGGTTCGGGTTAGGGAATGAGGAGGGATTAGGGTACAGTCTGGGGTACGACAGTGCTTAAGGGTTACCGTTCGTGTGAGGGCAAGAGTTAGTGTTAGTGTGCTGGTTAAGCTAAAGGCACGGGTGAGGGTAAGGCTTCAGGTGAGGGTCAGGTTTAGGATTCGGGTTAGGGTTAGGGTTAGAGAATGCGGAGGGATTAGGACACAGTTTAGGGTACGACAACGCTTAAGGAATAGCGTACATGTGAGGGCACCGTTTAGTGTTGCTGTGCTGGTTAAGATTAGGTCATGGGTGAGGGTAAAGCTTCGGGTGAGGGTCAGGGTTAGGATTAGGGTTAGGGTTAGGGTTAAGGAAATGAGAGAGATTAGGGTACAGTTTAAGGTACGACAACGTTTAAGGGTTAACGTACACGTGAGGGTGCGAGTTATTGTTGGTGTACTGGTTAAGATTGGGTCACGGGTGAGGGTAGGGATTCAGGTGAGGGTCAGGGTTATGATTCGGGTTAGGGTTAGGGTTAGGGAATGGGGAGGGATTAGGGTACAGTTTAGGGTACGACAATGCTTAAGGGTTAGCGTACTTTTGAGCGAACGTATTAGTGTTGGTTTACTGGTTAAGATTAGGGTACGGGTCAGGGTAAGGCTTCGGGTGAGGGTCAGCATTAGGATTCGGGTTAGGGTTAGGATTTGGGAATGGGGAGGGATTAGGGTACAGTTTAGGTTACCACAATGCTTAAGGGTTAACGTACATGTGATGGCACGAGTTAGTTTTAGTGCACTGGTTAAGAGTAGGGCACGGGTGAGGGTAAGGCCTTGGAAGAGGGTCAGGTTTAGGGTTTGGGTTCGGGTTAGGGTTAGGGAATGGGGAGGGATTAGTGTACAGGTTAGGGTACGGCAATGGCTTAGGGTTGGCTTACGATGGAGGGCATGGTTTAGTGTTGATGTACTGGTTAAAATTAGTACACGGGTGAGGGTAAAGCTTCGGGTGAGTTTCAGGGTTAGGGTTCGGGTTAGGGTTAGAGTTAGGGAATCGGGAGGGATTAGGGTACAGATTAGGGTACGACAACGGTTTAGGGTTAGTCTACGTTGGAGGGCATGGGATAGTGGTGATGTTCTGGTTAATATTAGGGCACGGGTGAGTGGAAAGCTTCTGGTGAGTGTCAGGGATAGGGTTCGGGTTAGGGTTAAGGTTAGGGATTGGAGAGAGATTAGGGTACAGGTTAGTGTACAGCTGCGGTTTAGAGTTAGTGTACGTGTGAGGACACGGTTTAGTGTTGGTGTACTGGTTAAGATTAGGTCACGGGTGAGGGTAAGGCTTCGGGTGAGGGTCAGTGTTAAGATTCAGGTTAGGGTTAGGGTTAGGGAATGGGGAGGGATTAGGGTACAGTTTAGGGTACGACAACGCTTAAGGTTTAGCGTACGTGTGAGGGCAGGAATTAGTGTTGGTGTCCTGCTTAAGATTAGGGCACGGGTGAGGGTAAGGCCTCGGAAGGGGGTCACGTTAAGGGTTTGGGTTAGGGTTATGGTTAGGGAATTGTTGATTGATTAGGGTACAGGTTAGGGTACGGCAATGGTTTAGGTTTAGCCCACGTTAGAGGGCATGGATTAGTGTTGATGTACTGGTTAAAATTAAGACACGGGTGAGGGTAAAGCTTAGGGTGAGTGTCAGGGTTAGGTTTCAGGTTAGGGTTAGGGTTAGGGAATGGAGAGGGATTAGGGTACAGCTGCGGTTTAGGGGTAGCGTACGTGTGAGGGCACGAGTTAGTGTTGGTGTCCTGGTTAAGTTTAGGGCATGGGTGAGGGTAAGGCTTCGGGTGAGGGTCAGGGTTAGGATTCGGGTTAGGGTTAGGGAATGGAGAGTGTTTAGGGTACAGGTTAGGGTACGGCTGCAGTTTAGGGTTAGCGTACGTGTGAGGGCACAGTATAGTGTTGGTGTTCTGGTTAAGATTACGTCACGGGTGAGGGTAAGACTTCGGGTGATGGTCAGGGTTAGGATTCGAATTAGGGTTAGAGTTAGGAAATGGAGAGAGTTTAGGGTACAGTTTAGGGTACGACAACGCTTAAGGGTTAGCGTACGTGTGAAGGCACCAGTTAGTGTTGGTGTACTGTTTAAGATTAGTTTACAGGTGAGGGTTAGGCCTCGGAAGAATGTCAGGTTGAGGGATTGGGTTAGGGTTAGGCAATGGGGAGGGATTAGGGTACAGCTTAGGGTACGGCTGCGGTTTAGAGTTCGTATTCGTGTGAGGGCACGGGTTAGTATTGGTGTATTGGTTAAGATTAGGGCACGTGTGAGGGTAAGGCGTCAAGTGAGGGTCAGGGTTTGGATTCGGTATAGGTTAGGGTTAGGGAATGGGGTGGGACTAGGGTAAAGGTTAGGGTATGGCAATGGTTTAGGGATATCGTACGTTAGGGGGCACAAGTTAGTGTTGATGTATTGGTTAAGATTAGCGCACAAGTGAGGGTAAGGCTTTGGCGTGGGCCAGGGTTAGGGTTCGGGTTAAGGTTAGTTTTAGGGAATTGGGAGGGATTAGGGTACAGGTTAGTGTATGGCAGTGGTTTAGGTTTAGCGTACGTGTGAGGGCATGGGTTAGTGTTGATGAAATGGTTGAGATTAGGGAACGGGTGAGTGTAAGGCTTCAGGTGAGGGTCACGTTTAGGGTTCGGGTTCGGGTTAGGGTTAGGGAATGGGGAGGGATTATTGTACAGGTTAGTGTACGGCAGCGGTTTAGAGTTGGCGTACGTGTGAGTGCATGGGTTAGTGTTGGTGTACTGGTTAAGATTAGGGCACGGTTGAATGTAAGGCTTCGGGTGAGGTTCAAGGTAAGGGTTAGGGTTAGGGTTAGGATTAGGGAATGGGAAGGGATTAGGTTATAGATTAAGGTACTGCAACGGTTTAGGGTTAGCGTACCTGTCAAGGCATGACTTAGTATTGTTGTACTGGTTAAGATTAAGTCACGGGTGAGTATAAGGCTTCGCACGAGGTTCAGGGTTAGGGTTGGCGTTAGGGTTAGTTGTAGGGAATGGGGAGGGATTAGGATACAGTTTAAGTTTCAGCAACAGTTTAGGGTTAGCGTACATGTGAGGGCACGGGATAGTGTTGGTGTACTTTTTAAGATTAGGGCACGGGTGAGGGTAAAGCGTCGGGTGAGTGTCAGGGTTAGGGTTCGGGTTAGGGCTACGGTTAGGGAATGGGGAGGTATTAGGGTACAGGTTAGGGTATGGCTAAGGTTTAGGGTTAGGGTACGTGTGAGGGCACGGGTTAGTGTTGGTGTACTTGTTAAGATTAGGGCACGGGTGAGTGTAAGTCTTCGTGCGTGGGTCAGGTTAATGGTTCGGGTTAGGGTTAGGGTTAGGGAATGGGGAGGGATTAGGGCACTGGATAGTGTACGGCAACGGTTTAGGGTTAGCGTACGTGTGAGAGCACGGTTTATTCTTGGTGTACTCATTAAGATTAGTTCACGGGTGAGGGTAAGGCTTCGAGTGAGGGTCAGGGTTAGGGTTCGGGTTAGGGTTAGTGTTAGGGAATAGGGAGGGATTAGGGTACAGTTTAGAGTACGACAACACTTAAGGGTTAGCATACGTGTGATGCCACGAATTAATGTTGGTGTGCTGGTTAAGATTAGGGCACGGGTGAGGGTAAGGGATCGGGTGAGGGTCAGGTTTACGATTTGGGTTAGGGTTACGGTTAGGGAATGGGGAGGGATTAGGGTACAGGTTAGGGTATGGCTAAGGTTTAGGGTTAGGGTACGTGTGAGGGCATGGGTTACTGTTGGTGTACTGGTTAAGATTAGGGCACGGGTGAGGGTAAGGCTTAGGTGACGGACAGGATTAGGATTCGGATTAGGGTTAGGGTTAGGCAATGGGGAGGGATTAGGTTACAGTTTAGGGTACGGCAACGTTTTAGGGTTCGTGTATATGTGAGTGCACGGGTTAGTATTGGTGTATTGGTTAAGATTAGGTCACGCGTGAGGGTAAGGCTTCAGGTGAGGGTCAGCGTTAGGATTCGGGTTAGGGTTAGGGAATGGGGTGGGACTCTTGTAAAGTTTAGGGTACAGAAACTGTTCAGGGTTATCATACGTTTGAGGGCACAAGTTAGTGTTGATGTAATGGTCAAGATTAGGGAACAGGTGAGGGTAAGGCTTCGGGTGAGTCAGGGTTAGGGTGGGTGTTAGGGTTAGTTTTATTGAATGCGGAGGGATTAGGGTACAGATTAGTGTACTGCAGCGGTTTAGGATTCGTGTACGTGTGAGGGCACGGGTTAGTGTTGGTGAACTGGTTAAGATTAAGGCACGGGTGAGTGTAAGGTTTCGGGTGAGGGTCAAGTTTAGGGTTCGGGGTAGGGTTAAGGTTAGGGAAGGGGGAGGGATTAGGATACAGGTTAGGGTACGGCTGCGGTTTAGGTTTAGCGTACGTGTGAGAGCACGGTTTAGTGTTGGTTTACTGTTTAAGATTAGGTCACGGGTGAGTGTAAGGCTTCGGGTGAGAGTCAGGGTTAGGATTCGGGTTAGGGATAGGGATAAGGAATGGGGAGGGATTAGGGTACAGTTTAGTGTATGAAAACGCTTAAGGGTAAGCGTACGTGTGAGGGCACGAGTTAGTGTTGGTGTACTGGTTAAGATTAGGGCACGGTGAGGGTAAGGCCTCGGAGGGGGGTCAGGATTAGGGTTTGGGTTAGGGAGAGGGTTAGGGAATGGGGAAGGATTAGGGAACAGGTTAGGGTATGGCAACGGTTTAGGGTTAGCCTACGATGGAGGACATGCGTTAGTGTTTTTGTACTGGTTAAAATTAGAACACGGGTGAGGGTAAAGCTTTGGGTGAGTGTCAGGTTTAGGGTTCGGGTTCGGGATGGGCTTAGGGAATGGATGGGGAATACGGTACAGGTTATAGTACGGCTGCGGTTTAGATTTAGCGTACGTGTGAGTGCACGGTTTAGTGTTGGTGCACTGGTTAAGATTATGTCACGGGTGAGGGTAAGGCTTCGAGTGAGAGTCATGTTAGGATTCGGGTTAGGGATAGGATTAGGGAATCGGGAGGGATTAGGGTACAGTTTAGGGTACAACAACGCTTAAGTGTTAGCGTACGTGTGAGGGCATCATTTAGTGTTGGTGTACTGGTTAAGATTAGGTCACGGGCGAGGGTAAGGCATCGGGTGAGGGTCAGGGTTCGGGTTAGGGTTAGGGAATTGGGAGGGATTAGGGTACAGGTTAGGGTATGACAATGCTTAAGGGTTAACGTACGTGTGAGGGCCCAAGTTACTGTTGGTGTACTGGTTGAGATTAGGGCACGGGTGAGGGTGAGGCCTCTCAAGAGCGTCAGGTTTAGGCTGTGGTTTATGGTTAGGGTTAGGGAATGGGGAGGGCTTAGGGTACAGGTTATGGTACGGCAATGGTTTAGGGTTAGCCTACGTTGGAAGGCATGGGTTAATGTTGAAGTCCTGGTTAAAATTAGGACAGGGGTGAAGGTAAAGGTTCGTGTGAGTGTTAGGTTTAGGGTTCGGGTTCGGGTTAGTGTTAGTGAATGCGGAGGGATTAGGGTAGAGTTTACGGTACGGCTGTGGTTTAGGGTTAGTGTACGTGTGAGGGCACGGTTTAGTGTTGGTGTAGTGGTTAAGATTACGCCACGGGTGAGGGTAAGGTTTCGGGTGAAGGTCAGGATTAGCATTCGGGTTCGGGTTAGGGAATGAGGAGGGATTAGGGTACAGTCTGGGGTACGACAGTGCTTAAGGGTTACCGTTCGTGTGAGGGCAAGAGTTAGTGTTAGTGTGCTGGTTAAGCTAAAGGCACGGGTGAGGGTAAGGCTTCAGGTGAGGGTCAGGTTTAGGATTCGGGTTAGGGTTAGGGTTAGAGAATGCGGAGGGATTAGGACACAGTTTAGGGTACGACAACGCTTAAGGAATAGCGTACATGTGAGGGCACCGTTTAGTGTTGCTGTGCTGGTTAAGATTAGGTCATGGGTGAGGGTAAAGCTTCGGGTGAGGGTCAGGGTTAGGATTAGGGTTAGGGTTAGGGTTAAGGAAATGAGAGAGATTAGGGTACAGTTTAAGGTACGACAACGTTTAAGGGTTAACGTACACGTGAGGGTGCGAGTTATTGTTGGTGTACTGGTTAAGATTGGGTCACGGGTGAGGGTAGGGATTCAGGTGAGGGTCAGGGTTATGATTCGGGTTAGGGTTAGGGTTAGGGAATGGGGAGGGATTAGGGTACAGTTTAGGGTACGACAATGCTTAAGGGTTAGCGTACTTTTGAGCGAACGTATTAGTGTTGGTTTACTGGTTAAGATTAGGGTACGGGTCAGGGTAAGGCTTCGGGTGAGGGTCAGCATTAGGATTCGGGTTAGGGTTAGGATTTGGGAAAGGGGAGGGATTAGGGTACAGTTTAGGTTACCACAATGCTTAAGGGTTAACGTACATGTGATGGCACGAGTTAGTTTTAGTGCACTGGTTAAGAGTAGGGCACGGGTGAGGGTAAGGCCTTGGAAGAGGGTCAGGTTTAGGGTTTGGGTTCGGGTTAGGGTTAGGGAATGGGGAGGGATTAGTGTACAGGTTAGGGTACGGCAATGGCTGAGGGTTGGCTTACGATGGAGGGCATGGTTTAGTGTTGATGTACTGGTTAAAATTAGTACACGGGTGAGGGTAAAGCTTCGGGTGAGTTTCAGGGTTAGGGTTCGGGTTAGGGTTAGAGTTAGGGAATCGGGAGGGATTAGGGTACAGATTAGGGTACGACAACGGTTTAGGGTTAGTCTACGTTGGAGGGCATGGGATAGTGGTGATGTTCTGGTTAATATTAGGGCACGGGTGAGTGGAAAGCTTCTGGTGAGTGTCAGGGATAGGGTTCGGGTTAGGGTTAAGGTTAGGGATTGGAGAGAGATTAGGGTACAGGTTAGTGTACAGCTGCGGTTTAGAGTTAGTGTACGTGTGAGGACACGGTTTAGTGTTGGTGTACTGGTTAAGATTAGGTCACGGGTGAGGGTAAGGCTTCGGGTGAGGGTCAGTGTTAAGATTCAGGTTAGGGTTAGGGTTAGGGAATGGGGAGGGATTAGGGTACAGTTTAGGGTACGACAACGCTTAAGGTTTAGCGTACGTGTGAGGGCAGGAATTAGTGTTGGTGTCCTGCTTAAGATTAGGGCACGGGTGAGGGTAAGGCCTCGGAAGGGGGTCACGTTAAGGGTTTGGGTTAGGGTTATGGTTAGGGAATTGTTGATTGATTAGGGTACAGGTTAGGGTACGGCAATGGTTTAGGTTTAGCCCACGTTAGAGGGCATGGATTAGTGTTGATGTACTGGTTAAAATTAAGACACGGGTGAGGGTAAAGCTTAGGGTGAGTGTCAGGGTTAGGTTTCAGGTTAGGGTTAGGGTTAGGGAATGGAGAGGGATTAGGGTACAGCTGCGGTTTAGGGGTAGCGTACGTGTGAGGGCACGAGTTAGTGTTGGTGTCCTGGTTAAGTTTAGGGCATGGGTGAGGGTAAGGCTTCGGGTGAGGGTCAGGGTTAGGATTCGGGTTAGGGTTAGGGAATGGAGAGTGTTTAGGGTACAGGTTAGGGTACGGCTGCAGTTTAGGGTTAGCGTACGTGTGAGGGCACAGTATAGTGTTGGTGTTCTGGTTAAGATTACGTCACGGGTGAGGGTAAGACTTCGGGTGATGGTCAGGGTTAGGATTCGAATTAGGGTTAGAGTTAGGAAATGGAGAGAGTTTAGGGTACAGTTTAGGGTACGACAACGCTTAAGGGTTAGCGTACGTGTGAAGGCACCAGTTAGTGTTGGTGTACTGTTTAAGATTAGTTTACAGGTGAGGGTTAGGCCTCGGAAGAATGTCAGGTTGAGGGATTGGGTTAGGGTTAGGCAATGGGGAGGGATTAGGGTACAGCTTAGGGTACGGCTGCGGATTAGGGTTCGTATTCGTGTGAGGGCATGGGTTAGTATTGGTGTATTGGTTAAGATTAGGGCACGCGTGAGGGTAAGGCGTCAAGTGAGGGTCAGGGTTTGGATTCGGTATAGGTTAGGGTTAGGGAATGGGGTGGGACTAGGGTAAAGGTTAGGGTATGGCAATGGTTTAGGGATATCGTACGTTAGGGGGCACAAGTTAGTGTTGATGTATTGGTTAAGATTAGCGCACAAGTGAGGGTAAGTCTTTGGCGTGGGCCAGGGTTAGGGTTCGGGTTAAGGTTAGTTTTAGGGAATTGGGAGGGATTAGGGTACAGGTTAGTGTATGGCAGTGGTTTAGGTTTAGCGTACGTGTGAGGGCATGGGTTAGTGTTGATGAAATGGTTGAGATTAGGGAACGGGTGAGTGTAAGGCTTCAGGTGAGGGTCACGTTTAGGGTTCGGGTTCGGGTTAGGGTTAGGGAATGGGGAGGGATTATTGTACAGGTTAGTGTACGGCAGCGGTTTAGAGTTGGCGTACGTGTGAGTGCATGGGTTAGTGTTGGTGTACTGGTTAAGATTAGGGCACGGTTGAATGTAAGGCTTCGGGTGAGGTTCAAGGTAAGGGTTAGGGTTAGGGTTAGGATTAGGGAATGGGAAGGGATTAGGTTATAGATTAAGGTACTGCAACGGTTTAGGGTTAGCGTACCTGTCAAGGCATGACTTAGTATTGTTGTACTGGTTAAGATTAAGTCACGGGTGAGTATAAGGCTTCGCACGAGGTTCAGGGTTAGGGTTGGCGTTAGGGTTAGTTGTAGGGAATGGGGAGGGATTAGGATACAGTTTAAGTTTCAGCAACAGTTTAGGGTTAGCGTACATGTGAGGGCACGGGATAGTGTTGGTGTACTTTTTAAGATTAGGGCACGGGTGAGGGTAAAGCGTCGGGTGAGTGTCAGGGTTAGGGTTCGGGTTAGGGCTACGGTTAGGGAATGGGGAGGTATTAGGGTACAGGTTAGGGTATGGCTAAGGTTTAGGGTTAGGGTACGTGTGAGGGCACGGGTTAGTGTTGGTGTACTTGTTAAGATTAGGGCACGGGTGAGTGTAAGTCTTCGTGCGTGGGTCAGGTTAATGGTTCGGGTTAGGGTTAGGGTTAGGGAATGGGGAGGGATTAGGGCACTGGATAGTGTACGGCAACGGTTTAGGGTTAGCGTACGTGTGAGAGCACGGTTTATTCTTGGTGTACTCATTAAGATTAGTTCACGGGTGAGGGTAAGGCTTCGAGTGAGGGTCAGGGTTAGGGTTAGGGTTAGTGTTAGGGAATAGGGAGGGATTAGGGTACAGTTTAGAGTACGACAACACTTAAGGGTTAGCATACGTGTGATGCCACGAATTAATGTTGGTGTGCTGGTTAAGATTAGGGCACGGGTGAGGGTAAGGGATCGGGTGAGGGTCAGGTTTACGATTTGGGTTAGGGTTACGGTTAGGGAATGGGGAGGGATTAGGGTACAGGTTAGGGTATGGCTAAGGTTTAGGGTTAGGGTACGTGTGAGGGCATGGGTTACTGTTGGTGTACTGGTTAAGATTAGGGCACGGGTGAGGGTAAGGCTTAGGTGACGGACAGGATTAGGATTCGGATTAGGGTTAGGGTTAGGCAATGGGGAGGGATTAGGTTACAGGTTAGGGTACGGCAACGTTTTAGGGTTCGTGTATATGTGAGTGCACGGGTTAGTATTGGTGTATTGGTTAAGATTAGGTCACGCGTGAGGGTAAGGCTTCAGGTGAGGGTCAGCGTTAGGATTCGGGTTAGGGTTAGGGAATGGGGTGGGACTCTTGTAAAGTTTAGGGTACAGAAACTGTTCAGGGTTATCATACGTTTGAGGGCACAAGTTAGTGTTGATGTAATGGTCAAGATTAGGGAACAGGTGAGGGTAAGGCTTCGGGTGAGTCAGGGTTAGGGTGGGTGTTAGGGTTAGTTTTATTGAATGGGGAGGGATTAGGGTACAGATTAGTGTACTGCAGCGGTTTAGGATTCGTGTACGTGTGAGGGCACGGGTTAGTGTTGGTGAACTGGTTAAGATTAAGGCACGGGTGAGTGTAAGGTTTCGGGTGAGGGTCAAGTTTAGGGTTCGGGGTAGGGTTAAGGTTAGGGAAGGGGGAGGGATTAGGATACAGGTTAGGGTACGGCTGCGGTTTAGGTTTAGCGTACGTGTGAGAGCACGGTTTAGTGTTGGTTTACTGTTTAAGATTAGGTCACGGGTGAGTGTAAGGCTTCGGGTGAGAGTCAGGGTTAGGATTCGGGTTAGGGATAGGGATAAGGAATGGGGAGGGATTAGGGTACAGTTTAGTGTATGAAAACGCTTAAGGGTAAGCGTACGTGTGAGGGCACGAGTTAGTGTTGGTGTACTGGTTAAGATTAGGGCACGGTGAGGGTAAGGCCTCGGAGGGGGGTTAGGATTAGGGTTTGGGTTAGGGAGAGGGTTAGGGAATGGGGAAGGATTAGGGAACAGGTTAGGGTACGGCAACGGTTTAGGGTTAGCCTACGATGGAGGACATGCGTTAGTGTTTTTGTACTGGTTAAAATTAGAACACGGGTGAGGGTAAAGCTTTGGGTGAGTGTCAGGTTTAGGGTTCGGGTTAGGGATGGGCTTAGGGAATGGATGGGGAATACGGTACAGGTTATAGTACGGCTGCGGTTTAGATTTAGCGTACGTGTGAGTGCACGGTTTAGTGTTGGTGCACTGGTTAAGATTATGTCACGGGTGAGGGTAAGGCTTCGAGTGAGAGTCATGTTAGGATTCGGGTTAGGGATAGGATTAGGGAATCGGGAGGGATTAGGGTACAGTTTAGGGTACAACAACGCTTAAGTGTTAGCGTACGTGTGAGGGCATCATTTAGTGTTGGTGTACTGGTTAAGATTAGGTCACGGGCGAGGGTAAGGCATCGGGTGAGGGTCAGGGTTCGGGTTAGGGTTAGGGAATTGGGAGGGATTAGGGTACAGGTTAGGGTATGACAATGCTTAAGGGTTAACGTACGTGTGAGGGCCCAAGTTACTGTTGGTGTACTGGTTGAGATTAGGGCACGGGTGAGGGTGAGGCCTCTCAAGAGCGTCAGGTTTAGGCTGTGGTTTATGGTTAGGGTTAGGGAATGGGGAGGGCTTAGGGTACAGGTTATGGTACGGCAATGGTTTAGGGTTAGCCTACGTTGGAAGGCAGGGGTTAATGTTGAAGTCCTGGTTAAAATTAGGACAGGGGTGAAGGTAAAGGTTCGTGTGAGTGTTAGGTTTAGGGTTCGGGTTCGGGTTAGTGTTAGTGAATGCGGAGGGATTAGGGTAGAGTTTACGGTACGGCTGTGGTTTAGGGTTAGTGTACGTGTGAGGGCACGGTTTAGTGTTGGTGTAGTGGTTAAGATTACGCCACGGGTGAGGGTAAGGTTTCGGGTGAAGGTCAGGATTAGCATTCGGGTTCGGGTTAGGGAATGAGGAGGGATTAGGGTACAGTCTAGGGTACGACAGTGCTTAAGGGTTACCGTTCGTGTGAGGGCAAGAGTTAGTGTTAGTGTGCTGGTTAAGCTAAAGGCACGGGTGAGGGTAAGGCTTCAGGTGAGGGTCAGGTTTAGGATTCGGGTTAGGGTTAGGGTTAGAGAATGCGGAGGGATTAGGGCACAGTTTAGGGTACGACAACGCTTAAGGAATAGCGTACATGTGAGGGCACCGTTTAGTGTTTCTGTGCTGGTTAAGATTACGTCATGGGTGAGGGTAAGGCTTCGGGTGAGGGTCAGGGTTAGGATTAGGGTTAGGGTTAGGGTTAAGGAAATGAGAGAGATTAGGGTACAGTTTAAGGTACGACAACGTTTAAGGGTTAACGTACACGTGAGGGTGCGAGTTATTGTTGGTGTACTGGTTAAGATTGGGTCACGGGTGAGAGTAGGGTTTCAGGTGAGGGTCAGGGTTATGATTCGGGTTAGGGTTAGGGTTAGGGAATGGGGAGGGATTAGGGTACAGTTTAGGGTACGACAATGCTTAAGTGTTAGCGTACGTGTGAGGGCATCATTTAGTGTTGGTGTACTGGTTAAGATTAGGTCACGGGCGAGGGTAAGGCATCGGGTGAGGGTCAGGGTTCGGGTTAGGGTTAGGGTTAGGGAATTGGGAGGGATTAGGGTACAGGTTAGGGTATGACAATGCTTAAGGGTTAACGTACGTGTGAGGGCCCAAGTTAGTGTTGGTGTACTGGATGAGATTAGGGCACGGGTGAGGGTGAGGCCTCTCAAGAGCGTCAGGTTTAGGCTGTGGTTTATGGTTAGGGTTAGGGAATGGGGAGGGCTTAGGGTACAGTTTAGGGTATGACAGTGCTTAAGGGTCGTCGTACGTGTGAGGGCACGAGTTTCTGTTGGTGTCCTCGTTAAGTTTAGGGCACGGGTGTGGGTAAGGCTTCGGTTGAGCGTCAGGGTTAGGATTCTGGTTAGGGTTAGCTTTAGGGAATGGAGAGGGATTAGGGTACAGGTTAGGGTACGACAACGCTTAGGGGTTAACGTACATGTGAGGGCACTGGTTAGTGTTGGTGTACTGGTTAAGTTTAGGGGACAGGTGGGTGTAAGGCCTCGGAAGAGGGTCAGGTTAGGGTTTGGGTTAAGGTTAGGATTAGGGAATGGGGAGGGATTAGGGTACAGTTTAGGGTACGATGACGCTTAAGGGTTCACGTACGTATGAGGTCACTAGTTAGTGTTAGTGTACCTGTTACGATTAGGGCATGGGTGAGGGTAAGGCCTCGGAAGAGGGTCACGTTAAGGGTTTGGGTTTGGGTTATGTTTAGGGAATGGGAATTGATTAGGGTACAGGTTAGGGTACGGCAACGGTTTAGGGTTAGCCTACGTTGAAGGGAATGTGTTAGTGTTGATGTCCTGTTTAAACTTAGGACACAGGAGAAGGTAAAGCTTCGGGTGAGTGTCAGGTTTAGGATTAGGGTTAGGGTTAAGGTTAGGGAATGGAAAGGGATAAGGGTACAGGTTAAGGTACGACAACGCTTAAGGGTTAGTGTACGTGTGAGGGCACGAGTTAGTGTTTGTGTACTGGTTACGATTAGGGCACGGGTGAGGGTAAGGCCTCGGAAGAGGGTCACGTTAAGGGTTTGGGTTAGGGTTATGGTTAGGGAATGGGGATTGATTAGGGTAGAGGTTAGGGTACGGCAATGGTTTAGGGTTAGCCTACGTATGAGGGCATGGGTTAGTGTTGATGTACTGGTTAAAATTAGGACACGGGTGAGGGTAAAGTTTAGGGTGAGTGTCAGGATTAGGTTTCAGGTTAGGGTTAGGGTTAGGGAATGGAGAGGGATTAGGACACAGGTTAGGGTACAGCTGCGGTTTAGGGTTAGCATACGTGTGAGGACACGAGTTAGTGTTGTTGTCCTGGTTAACATTAGGGCACGGGTGAGGGTAAGGCTTCGGGTGAGGGTCAGGGTTAGGATTCGGGTTAGGGTTAGGGTTAGGGAATGGAGAGGGATTAGGGTACAGGCTAGGGTACGAGAATGCTTAAGGGTTCGCATAATTGTGAGGGCACGAGTTAGTGTTGGTGTACTGGTTAAGACAAGGGCACCAGTGCGGGTAAGCCCTCGGTAAAGGGTCACGTTCAGGGTTAGGGTTAGGGTTAGGGAATGGGGAGGGATTAGGGTACAGGATAGGTTACGACAACGCATAAGGGTTAGCGTACGTTTGAGGGCACGAGTTAGTGTTTGTGTACTGGTTAAGATTAGGGCATGGGTTAGGGTTGGGCTTCAGAAGAGGGTCAGGTTTAGGGATGGGGTTAGGGTTAGGGTTAGGCAATGGGAGGGATTAGGGAACAGGGTAGGGCATGGCAACGTTTTAGTGTTCGCCTACGTTGGAGGGCATGGGTTAGTTTTGATGGACTGTTAAAAATTAGGACACGGGTGAGGGTCAGTCTCCGGGTGAGTGTCAGGGTTAGGGTTCAGGTTAGGGTTAGGGTTAGGGAATGGAGAGAGATTAGGGTACAGGTTAGGGTACGGCTGTGATTTAAGGTTACCGTACGTGTGAGGACATGGTTTAGTGATGGTGTATTGGTTAAGATTAGGTCAGGGGTGAGGGTAAGGCTTAGGGTGAGGCTCAGCGTTAGGATTCGGGTTTGGGTTAGGGTTAGGGAATGGGGAGGGATTAGGGTACAATTTAGGGTATGACAGCGCTTAAGGGTTAGCGTACGTGTGAGGGCATGAGTTAGTGTTGGTGTCCTGGTTAAGATTAGGGCACGGGTGAGGGTAAGGCTTCAGGTGAGTGTCAGGGTTAGGATTCGGGTTAGGGTTAGGGTTAGGGAATGGTGAGGGATTAGGGTACAGTTTAGGCTACGATGACGCTTAAGGGTTCGCGTACGTGTGAGGTCACTAGTTAGTGTTAGTGTACCTGTTAAGATTAGGGCATGGGTGAGGGTAAGGCCTCGGAAGAGGGTCACGTTAAGGATTTGGGTTAGGGTTATGGTTAAGGAATGGGAATTGATTAGGGTACAGGTTAGGGTACGGCAATGATTTAGGGATAGCCTACGTAAGAGGGCATGGGTTAGTGTTGATGTACTGGTTAAAATTAGGACACGGGTGAGGGTAAATCTTCGGGTGAGTGTCAGGGTTAGGGTTCGGGTTAGGGTTAGGGTTAGGGAATGGAGAGGGATTAGGGTACAAGTTAGTGTACGGCTGCGGTTTAGGGTTAACATACGTGTGAGGGCACGGTTTAGTGATGGTGTATTGGTTAAGATTAGGTCACGAGTGAGGGTAAGGCTTCAGGTGAGGCTAAGTGTTGCGATTCGGGTTAGGGTTAGGGTTAGGGAATGGGGAGGGATTAGGGTACAATTTAGGGTATGACAACGCTTAAGGGTTAGCGTACGTGTGAGGGCACGAGTTAGTGTTGGTGTCCTGGTTAAGATTAGGGCACGGGTGAGGGTAAGGCTTCGGGTGAGGGTCAGGGTTAGGATTCGTGTTAGGGTTAGGGTTAGGGAATGGGGAGGGATTAGGGTACAGTTTAGGGTACGACAGTGCTTAAGGGTTACCGTTCGTGTGAGGGCAAGAGTTAGTGTTAGTGTCCTGGTTAAGATTAGGGCACGGGTGAGGGTAAGGCTTCAGGTGAGGGTCAGGGTTAGGATTCGGGTTAGGGTTAGGGAATGGAGAGGGATTAGGGTACAGTTTAGGGTACGACAACGCTTAAGGGTTAGCGCACGTGTGATGCCACGAATTAGTGTTGGTGTGCTGGTTAAGATTAGGGCACGGCTGAGGGTAAGGGTTCGGGTGAGGGTCAGGTTTACAATTCGGGTTAGGGTTAGGGTTAGGGAATTCGGAGGGATTAGGGTACAGTTTAGGGTACGATGACGCTTAAGGTTTTGCGTACGTGTGAGGGCACGAATTAGTGTTGGTGTGCTGGTTTAGATTAGGGCACGGGTGAGGGTAAGGCCTCGGAAGAGGGTCACGTTAAGGGTTTGGGTTAGGGTTATGGTTACGGAATGGGGATTAATTAGGGTACAGGTTAGGGTACGGTAATGGTTTATGGTTAGCCTACGTAAGAGGGCATGGGTTAGTGTTGATGTAGTGGGTAAAATTAGGACACGAGTGAGAGTAAAGTTTAGGGTGAGTGTCAGGGTTAGGTTTCAGGTTAGGGTTAGGGTTAGGGTATGGAGAGGGATTAGGGTACAGCTGAGGGTACAGCTGCGGTTTAGGGTTAGCGTACGTGTGAGGGCATGAGCTAGTGTTGGTGTCCTGGTTAAGATTTGGGCACGGGTGAGGATAAGGCTTCGGGTGAGGGTCAGGGTTAGGATTCGGTTTAGGGTTAGGGTTAGGCAATGGGAGGGATTAGGGAACAGGGTAGGACACGGCAACGGTTTAGTGTTAGCCTACGTTGGAGGGCATATGTTAGTGTTGATGGACTGTTTAAAATTAGGACACGGATGAGGGTAAATCTTCGGGTGAGTGTCAGGGTTAGGGTTCCTTTTAGGGTTAGGGTTAGGGAATGGAGAGGGATTAGGGTACAGGTTAGGGTGCGGCTGTGGTTTCGGGTTAGCGTACGTGTGAGGGCAAGGTTTAGTGATGGTGTATTGGTTAAGATTAGGTCACGGGTGAGGGTAAGGCTTAGGGTGAGGCTCAGGGTTAGGATTCGGATTAGGGTTAGGGTTAGGGAATGGAGAGGGATTAGGGTACAGGCTAGGGTATGACAACGCTTAAGGGTTCCCATAATTGTGAGGGCACGAGTTTGTGTTGGTGTACTGGTTAAGACAAGGGGACCGGTGAGGGTATGGCCTCGCAAAAGGGTCACGTTCAGGGTTTGGGTTAGGGTTAGGGTTAGAGAATGGGGAGGGATTAGGGTACAGGATAGGGTACGACAACGCTTAAGGGTTAGCGTACGTTTGAGGGCACGAGTTAGTGTTTGTGTACTGGTTAAGATTAGGGCATGGGTTAGGGTAGGGCCTCAGAAGAGGGTCAGGTTTAGGGATGGGGTTAGGGTTAGGGTTAGGTTTAGGCAATGGGAGGGATTAGGGAACAGGGTAGGGCACGGCAACGGTTTAGTGTTCGCCTACGTTGGAGGGCATGGGTTAATATTGATGGACTGTTAAAAATTAGGACACGGGTGAGGGTCAATCTTCGGGTGAGTGTCAGGGTTAGGGTTCAGGTTAGGGTTAGGGTTAGGGAATGGAGAGAGGTTAGGGTACAGGTTAGGGTACGGCTGTGATTTAGGGTTACCATACGTGTGAGGGCACGGTTTAGTGATGGTGTATTGGTTAAGATTAGGTCAGGGGTGAGGGTAAGTCTTAGGGTGAGGCTCAGTGTTAGGATTCGGGTTAGGGTTAGGGTTAGGGAATGGGGAGGGATTAGGGTACAATTTACGGTATGACAACGCTTAAGTGTTAGCGTACGTGTGAGGGCACGAGTTAGTGTTGGTGTCCTGGTTAAGATTAGGGCACCGGTGAGGGTAAGGCTTCGGGTGAGGGTCAGGGTTAGGATTCGTGTTAGGGTTAGGGTTAGGGAATGGGGAGGGATTAGGGTACAGTTTAGGGAACCACAATGCTTAAGGGTTAGCGCACGTGTGATGCCACGAATTAGTGTTGGTTTGCTGGTTAAGATTAGGGCACGGCTGAGGGTAAGGGTTCGGGTGAGGGTCAGGTTTACAATTCGGGTTAGGGTTAGGGTTAGGGAATGCAGAGGGATTAGGGTACAGTTTAGGGTACGATGACGCTTAAGGGTTTGCGTACGTGTGAGGGCACGAATTAGTGTTGGTGTGCTGGTTTAGATTAGGGCACGGGTGAGGGTAAGGCCTCGGAAGAGGTTCACGTTAAGGGTTTGGGTTAGGGTTATGGTTAGGGAATGGGGATTGATTAGGGTACAGGTTAGGGTACGGCAATGGTTTAGGGTTAGCCTATGTAAGAGGGCATGGGTTAGTGTTGATGTAGTTGGTAAAATTAGAACAAGAGTGAGAGTAAAGTTTAGCGTGAGTGTCAGGGTTAGGTTTCAGGTTAGGGTTAGGGTTAGGGTATGGAGAGGGATTAGGGTACAGGTTAGGGTACAGCTGCGGTTTAGGGTTAGCGTACGTGTGAAAGCACGAGTTAGTGTTGGTGTCCTGGTTAAAATTAGGGCACGGGTGAGGGTAAGGCTTCGGGTGAGGGTCAGGGTTAGGATTCGGCTTAGGGTTAGGGTTAGGGAATGGGGAGGGTTTAGGGTACAGGATAGGGTACGACAACGCTTAAGTGTTAGTGTACGTTTGAGGGCACGAGTTAGTGTTGGTGTCCTGGTTAAGATTTGGGCACGGGTGAGGGTAAGGCTTTGGGTGAGGGTCAGGGTTAGGATTCGGATTAGGGTTAGGGTTAGGGAATGGAGAGGGATTAGGGTACAGGCTAGGGTACGACAACGCTTAAGGGTTCCCATAATTGTGAGGGCACGAGTTTGTGTTGGTGTACTGGTTAAGACAAGGGGACCGGTGAGGGTATGGCCTCGCAAAAGGATCACGTTCAGGGTTTGGGTTAGGGTTAGGGTTAGAGAATGGGGAGGGATTAGGGTACAGGGTAGGGTACGACAACGCTTAAGGGTTAGCGTACGTTTGAGGGCACGAGTTAGTGTTTGTGTACTGGTTAAGATTAGGGCATGGGTTAGGGTAGGGCCTCAGAAGAGGGTCAGGTTTAGGGATGGGGTTAGGGTTAGGTTTAGGCAATGGGAGGGATTAGGGAACAGGGTAGGGCACGGCAACGGTTTAGTGTTCGCCTACGTTGGAGGGCATGGGTTAATATTGATGGACTGTTAAAAATTAGGACACGGGTGAGGGTAAATCTTCAGGTGAGTGTCAGGGTTAGGGTTCAGGTTAGGGTTAGGGTTAGGGAATGGAGAGAGATTAGGGTACAGGTTAGGGTACGGCTGTGATTTAGGGTTACCGTACGTGTGAGGGCACCGTTTAGTGATGGTGTATTGGTTAAGATTAGGTCAGGGGTGAGGGTAAGGCTTAGGGTGAGGCTCAGGGTTAGGATTCGGGTTAGGGTTAGGGTTAGGGAATGGGGAGGGATTAGGGTACAATTAACGGTATGACAACGCTTAAGTGTTAGTGTACGTGTGAGGGCACGAGTTAGTGTTGGTGTCCTGGTTAAGATTAGGGCACGGGTGAGGGTAAGGCTTCGGGTGAGGGTGAGGGTTAGGATTCATGTTAGGGTTAGGGTTAGGGAATGGGGAGGGATTAGGGTACAGTTTAGGGTACGACAGTGCTTAAGGGTTATCGTTCGTGTGAGGGCAAGAGTTAGTGTTAGTGTCCTGGTTAAGATTAGGGCACGGGTGAGGGTAAGGCTTCAGGTGAGGGTCAGGGTTAGGATTCGGGTTAGGGTTAGGCTTAGGGAATGGGGAGGGATTAGGGTACAGTTTAGGGTACGACAACGCTTAAGGGTTAGCGCACGTGTGATGCCACGAATTAGTGTTGGTGTGCTGGTTAAGATTAGGGCACGGCTGAGGGTAAGGGTTCGGGTGAGGGTCAGGTTTACGATTCGGGTTAGGGTTAGGGTTAGGGTTAGGGTTAGGGAATGGGGAGGGATTAGGGTACAGTTTAGGGTACGATGACGCTTAAGGGTTTGCGTACGTGTGAGGGCAGGAATTAGTGTTGGTGTGCTGGTTAAGATTAGGGCACGGGTGAGGGTAAGGCCTCGGAAGAGGGTCACGTTAAGGGTTTGGGTTAGGGTTATGGTTAGGGAATGGGAATTGATTAGGGTACAGGTTAGGGTACGGCAATGGTTTAAGGTTAGCCTACGTAAGAGGGCATGGGTTAGTGTTGATGTACTGGTTAAAATTAGAACACGAGTGAGAGTAAAGTTTAGGGTGAGTGTCAGGGTTAGGTTTCAGGTTAGGGTTAGGGTTAGGGTATGGAGAGGGATTAGGGTACAGGTTAGGGTACAGCTGCGGTTTAGGGTTAGCGTACGTGTGAGGGCACGAGCTAGTGTTGGTGTCCTGGTTAAGATTTGGGCACGGGTGAGGGTAAGGCTTCGGGTGAGGGTCAGCGTTAGGATTCGGTTTAGGGTTAGGGTTAGGCAATGGGAGGGATTAGGGAACAGGGTAGGACACGGCAACGGTTTAGTGTTAGCCTACGTTGGAGGGCATATGTTAGTGTTGATGGGCTGTTTAAAATTAGGACACGGATGAGGGTAAATCTTCTGGTGAGTGTCAGGTTTAGGGTTCGTTTTAGGGTTTGGGTTAGGGAATGGAGAGGGATTAGGGTACAGGTTAGGGTGCGGCTGCGGTTTAGGGTTAGCGTACGTGTGAGGGCAAGGTTTAGTGATGGTGTATTGGTTAAGATTAGGTCACGGGTGAGGGTAAGGCTTAGGGTGAGGCTCAGGGTTAGGATTCGGGTTAGGGTTAGGGTTAGGGAATGGAGAGAGATTAGGGTACAGGTTAGGGTACAGCTGCAGTTTAGGGTTAGCGTACGTGTGAGGGCACGAGTTAGTGTTGGTGTCCTGGTTAAGATTAGGGCACGAGTAAGGGTAAGGCTTCGGGTGAGGGTCAGGCTTAGGATTCGGATTAGGGTTAGGGTTAGGGAATGGAGAGGGATTAGGGTACAGGCTAGGGTACGACAACGCTTAAGGGTTCCCATAATTGTGAGGGCACGAGTTTGTGTTGGTGTACTGGTTAAGACAAGGGGACCGGTGAGGGTATGGCCTCGCAAAAGGGTCACGTTCAGGGTTTGGGTTAGGGTTAGGGTTAGAGAATGGGGAGGGATTAGGGTACAGGATAGGGTATGTCAACGCTTAAGGGTTAGCGTACGTTTGAGGGCACGAGTTAGTGTTTGTGTACTGGTTAAGTTTAGGGCATGGGTTAGGGTAGGGCCTCAGAAGAGGGTCAGGTTTAGGGATGGGGTTAGTGTTAGGGTTAGGTTTAGGCAATGGGAGAGATTATGGAACAGGGTAGGGCACGGCAACGTTTTAGTGTTCGCCTACGTTGGAGGGCATGGGTTAGTGTTGATGGACAGTTAAAAATTAGGACACGGGTGAGGGTCAATCTTCGGGTGAGTGTCAGGGTTAGGGTTCAGGTTAGGGTTAGGGTTAGGGAATGGAGAGAGTTTAGGGTACAGGTTAGGGTAAGGCTGTAATTTAGGGTTACCGTACATGTGAGGGCATGGTTTAGTGATTGTGTATTGGTTAAGATTAGGTCACGGGTGAGGGTAAGGCTTAGGGTGAGGCTAAGGGTTAGGGTTCGGGTTAGTGTAAGGGTTAGGGAATGGGGAGGGATTAGGTTACAATTTAGTGTATGACAAGGCTTAAGTGTTAGTGTACGTGTGAGGGCACGGGTTAGTGTTGGTGTCCTGGTTAAGATTAGGGCACGGGTGAGGGTAAGGCTTCGGATGAGGGTCAGGGTTAGAATTCGTGTTAGGCTTAGGGTTAGGGAATGGGGAGGGTTTAGGATACAGTTTAGGGTACGACAGTGCTTAAGGGTTACCGTTTGTGTGAGGGCAAGAGTTAATGTTAGTGTCCTGGTTAAGATTAGGGCACGGGTGAGTTTAAGGCTTCAGGTGAGGGTCAGGGTTAGGATTCGGGTTAGGGTTAGGGTTAGGGAATGGGGAGGGATTAGGGTACAGTTTAGGGTAAGACAACGCTTAAGGGTTAGCGTACGTGTGAGGGCACGAATTAGTGTTGGTGTGCTGGTTAAGATTAGGGCACGGGTGAGGGTAAGGCCTCGGAAGAGGGTCACATTAAGGGTTTGGGTTAGGGTTATGGTTAGGGAATGGGGATTGAATAGGGTACAGGTTAGGGTACGGCAATGGTTTAGGGTTAGCCTACGTAAGAGGGCATGGGTTAGTGCTGATGTACTGGTTAAAATTAGGACACGGGTGATGGTAAAGTTTAGGGTGAGTGTCAGGGTTAGGTTTCAGGTTAGGTTTAGGGTTACGGAATGTAGAGGTATTAGGGTACAGGTTAGGGTACAGCTGCAGTTTAGTGTTAGCGTACGTGTGAGGGCACGAGTTAGTGTTGGTGTCCTGGTTAAGATTAGGGCACGGGTGAGTGTAAGGCTTCGGGTGAGGGTCAGGTTTAGGATTCGGGTTAGGGTTAGGGTTAGGGAATGGAGAGGGATTAGGGTACAGGCTAGGGTACGACAACGCTTAAGGGATCAGATAATTGTGAGGGCACGAGTTAGTGTTGGTGTACTGGTTCAGACAAGGGGACCGGTGAGGGTAAGGCCTCGGAAAAGGGTCACGTTCAGGGTTTGGGTTAGGGTTAGGGTTAGGGAATGGGGAGTGATTAGGGTACAGGATAGGGTACGACAACGCTTAAGGGTTAGCGTACGTTTGAAGGCACGAGTTAGTGTTTGTGTACTCGTTAAGATTAGGGCATGGGTTAGGATAGGGCGTCGGAAGAGGGTAATGTTTAGGGATGGGGTTAGGATTAGGGTTAGGCAATGGGAGGGAGTAGGGAACAGGGTAGGGCACGGCAACGGTTTAGTGTTAGCCTACGTTGGAGGGCATGGGTTAGTGTTGATGGACTGTTTAAAATTAGGACACGGGTGAGGGTAAATCTTCGGGTGAGTGTCAGGGTTAGGGTCCGGGTTAGGGTTAAGGTTGGGGAATGGAGAGGGATTAGGGTACAGGTTAGGGTACGGCTGCGGTTTAGAGTTAACGTACGTGTGAGGGCAACGTTTAGTGATGGTGTATTGGTTAAGATTAGGTCACGGTTGAGGGTAAGGCTTAGGGTGAGGCTCAGGGTTAGGATTCGGGTTAGGGTTAGGGTTAGGGAATGGGGAGGGATTAGGGTACAGTTTAGGGTACGACAGTGCTTAAGGTTTACCGTTCGTGTGAGGGCAAGAGTTAGTGTTATTGTCCTGCTTAAGATTAGGGCACGGGTGAGTGTGAAGCTTCAGGTGAGGGTCAGGGTTAGGATTCGGGTTAGGGTTAGGGTTAGGGAATGGGGAGGGATTAGGGTACAGTTGAGGGTACGACAACACTTAAGGGTTAGCATACGTGTGATGCCACGAATTAGTGTTTGTGTGCTGGTTAAGATTAGGGCACGGGTGAGGTTAAGGGTTCGGGTGAGGGTCAGGTTTACGATTCGGGTTAGGGTTAGGGTTAGTGAATGGGGAGGGATTAGGGTACAGTTGAGGGTACGACGACGCTCAAGGGATAGCGTACGTGTGATGTCACAAGTTAGTGTTAGTATTCCTGTTACAATAAGGGCACGGGTGAGAGTAAGGCCTCGGAGGAGGGTCACGTTAAGGGTTTGGGTGATGGTTATGGTTAGGGAATGGGGATTGATTAGGGTACAGGTTAGGGTACGGCAATGGTTTAGGGTTAGCCTAAGTAAGAGGGCATGGGTTAGTGTTGATGTACTGGTTAAAATTAGGACACGGGTAAGGGTAAAGTTTAGGGTGAGTGTCAGGGTTAGGTTTCAGGTGAGGGTTAGGGTTAGGGAATGGAGAGGGATTAGGGTACATGTTATGGTACAGCTGCGGTTTAGGGTTAGCGTACGTGTGAGGGCACGAGTTAGTGTAGGTGTCCTGGTTAAAATTAGGGCACGGGTGAGGGTAAGGCTTCAGGTGAGGGTCAGGGTTAGGATTCGGGTTAGCGTTAGGGTTAGGGAATGGCGAGGGATTAGGGTACAGTTTAGGGTTCGACAACGCTTAAGGGTTAGCGTACGTGTGATGCCACGAATTAGGGTTGGTGTGCTGGTTAAGATTAGGGCACGGGTGAGGGTAAGGGTTCAGGTGAGGGTCAGGTTCATGATTCGGGTTAGGGTTAGGGAATGGGGAGGGATTATGGTACAGTTTAGGGTACGACAAGGCTTAAGGGTTCGCATAATTGTGAGGCCACAAGTTAGTGTTGGTGTACTGGTTAAAACAAGGGCAACGGTGAGTGTAAGGCCTCGGAAAAGGGTCACGTTCACGGTTTGGGTTAGGGTTAGGTTTACGGAATGGGGAGGGATTAGGGTACAGGATAGGATATGACAACGCTTAAGGGTTAGCGTACGTTTGAGGGCATGAGTTAGTGTTTGTGTACTGGTTAAGTTTAGGGAATGGGTTAGGGTAGGGCCTCGGAAGAGGGTCAGGTTTACGGATGCGGATAGGGTTAGGGTTAGTCAATGGGAGGAATTAGGGAACAGGGTAGGGCACGGCAACGGTTTAGTGTTAGCCTACGTTGGAGGGCATGGGTTAGAGTTGATGGAATGTTAAAAATTAGGACACGGGTGAGGGTAAATCTTCGGGTGAGTGCCGGTGTTAGGGTTCAGGTTAGGGTTAGGATTAGAGAATGGAGAGGGATTAGGGTACAGGTTAGGGTACGGCTGTGGTTTAGGGTTAGCGTACGTGTGAGGGCACGGTTTAGTGATGGTGTATTGGTTAAAATTAGGTCACAGGTGAGGGTAAGGCTTAGGGTGAGGCTCAGGGTTAGGATTCGGGTTAGGGTTAGTGTTAGGGAATGGGGAGGGATTAGGGTACAATTTAGGGTATGACATCGCTTAAGGGTTACCGTACGTGTGAGGGCACGAGTTAGAGTTGGTGTCCTGGTTAAGATTAGGGCACGGGTGAGTGTAAGGCTTCGGGTGAGGGTCAGGGTTGGGGTTCGTGTTAGGGTTAGGGTTAGGGAATGGGGAAGGATTAGGGTACAGTTTAGGGTACGACAACGCTTAAGGGTTAGCGTACGTGTGATGTCACTAGTCAGTGTTAGTATACCTGTTACAATTAGGGCACGGGTGAGGGTAAGGCCTCGGAGGAGGGTCATGTTAAGGGTTTGGGTTAGGGTTATTGTTAGGGAATGGGGATTGATTAGGGTACAGGTTAGGGTACAGCAATGGTTTAGGTTTAGCCTACGTAAGAGGGCATGGGTTACTGTTGATGTACTGGTTAAAACTAAGACACGGGTGAGGGTAAAGTTTAGGGTGAGTGTCAGGGTTAGGTTTCAGGTTAGGGTTAGGGTTAGGGAACGGAGAGGGATTAGGGTACATGTTAGGGTACAGCTGCGGTTTAGGGTTAGCGTACGTGTGAGGGCAGGAGTTAGTGTTGGTGTACTGGTTAAGATTAGGGCACGGGTGAGGGTAAGGCTTCGGGTGAGGGTCAGGGTTAGGATTCGGGTTAGGGTTAGGGTTAGGGAATGGAGAGGGATTAGGTTACAGGCTAGGGTACGACAACGCTTAAGGGTTCGCATAATTGTGAGGCCAAGAGTTAGTGTTGGTGTACTGGTTAAAACAAGGGCAACGGTGAGGGTAAGGCCTCGGAAAAGGGTAACCTTTAGGGTTTGGGTTAGGGTTAGGTTTAGAGAATGGAGAGGGATTAGGGTACAGGATAGGGTATGACAACGCTTAAGGGTTAGCGTACGTTTGAGGGCATGAGTTATTGTTTGTGTACTGGTTAAGATTAGGGCATGGGTTAGGGTAGGGCCTCGGAAGAGGGTCAGGTTTAAGGAAGCGGATAGGGTTAGGGTTAGTCAATGGGAGGAATTAGGGAACAGGGGAGGGCACGGCAACGGTTTAGTGTTAGCTTACATTGGAGGGCATGGGTTAGAGTTGATAGACTGTTAAAAATTAGGACACGGGTGAGGGTAAGGCTTCGGGTGAGGGTCAGGGTTGGGATTCGTGTTAGGGTTAGGGTTAGGGAATGGGGAGGGATTAGGGTACAGTTTAGGGTACGACAGTGCTTAAGGGTTACCGTTCGTGTGAGGGCAAGAGTTAATGTTAGTGTCCTGGTTAAGATTAGGGCACGGGTGAGGGTAAGTCTTCGGGTGAGGGTCAGGGTTAGGATTCGAGTTAGGGTTAGGGAATGGGGAGGGATTAGGGTACAGTTTAGGGTACGACAACGCTTAAGGGTTAGCGTACGTGTGATACCACGAATTAGTGTTCGTGTGCTGGTTAAGATTAGGGCACACCTGAGGGTAAGGTTTCGGGTGAGGGTCAGGGTTAGGATTCGCGTTAGGGTTAGGGTTAGGGAATGGGGAGGGATTAGGGTACAGTTTAGGGTACAACAGTGCTTAAGGTTTACCGTTTGTGTGAGGGCAAGAGTTAGTGTTAGTGTCCTGGTTAAGATTAGGGCACGGGTGAGGGTAAGGGTTCGGGTGAGGGTCAGTTTTACGATTCGGGTTAGGGTTAGGGAATGAGGAGGGATTAGGGTACAGTTTAGGGTACGATGACGCTTAAGGGTAAGCGTACGTGTGATGTCACTAGTTAGTTTTAGTGTACCTGTTACGATTAGGGCACGGGTGAGGGTAAGGCCTCGGAGGAGGGTCACGTTAAGTGTTTGGGTTAGTGTTATGGTTAGGGAATGGGAAATGATTAGGGTACAGGTTAGGGTACGGCAGTGGTTTAGGGTTACCCTACGTAAGAGGGCAAGGGTTAGTGTTGTTGTACTGGTTAAAATTAGGACACGGGTGAGGTTCAAGTTTAGGGTGAGTGTCAGGGTTAAGTTTCAGTTTAGGGTTAGAGTTAGGGAATGGAGAGGGATTAGGGTACATGTTAGGGTACAGCTGCGGTTTCGGGTTAGCGTACGTGTGAGGGCACGAGTTAGTGTTGGTTTCCTGGTTAAGATTAGGGCACGGGTGAGGGTTAGGGATAGGATTCGGGTTAGGGTTAGAGTTAGGGAATGGAGAGGGATTAGGGTACAGGCTAGGGTACGAGAACGCTTAAGGGATCGCATAATTGTGAGGGCACGTGTTAGTGTTGGTGTACTGGTTAAGACAAGGGCACCAGTGAGGGTAAGCCCTCCGAAAAGGGTCACATTCAAGGTTTGGGTTAGGGTTAGGGTTAGGGAATAGGGAGTGATTAGGGTACAGGATAGGGTACAACAACGCTTAAGGGTTAGCGTACGTTTGAGGGCACGAGTTAGTGTTTGTGTACTGGTTAAGATTAGGGCATGGGTTAGGATAGGGCCTCGGAAGAAGGTAAAGTTTAGGGATGGGGTTAGGATTAGGGTTAGGCAATGGGAGGGATTAGGGAACAGGTTAGGGCACGGCAACGGTTTAGTGTTAGCCTACGTTGGAGGGCATGGGTTAGTGTTGATGGACTGTTAAAAATTAGGACACGGGTGAGGGTAAATCTTCGGGTGAGTGTCAGGGTTAGGGTTCAGGTTAGGGTTAGGGTTAGGGAATGGAGAGGGATTAGGGTACAGGTTAGGGTACGGCTGTGATTTAGGGTTAGTGTACGTGTGAGGGCACGGTTTAGTGATGGTGTATTTGTTAAAATTAGGTCACGGGTGAGGGTAAGGCTTAGGGTGAGGCTCAGGGTTAGATTCGGGTTAGGGTTAGGGTTAGGGAATGGGGAGATATTAGGGTACAATTTAGGGTATGACAATGCTTAAGGGTTAGCGTACGTGTGAGGGCACGAGTTAGTGTTGGTGTCCTGGTTAAGATTAGGTCACTGGTGAGGGTAAGGCTTCGGGTGAGGGTCAGGGTTACGATTCCTGTTAGGGTTAGGGTTAGTGAATGGGGAAGGATTCGGGTACAGTTTAGGGTACGACAGTGTTTAAGGGTTACCATTCGTGTTAGGGTAAGAGTTAGTGTTGGTGTCCTGGTTAAGATTAGGGCACGGGTGAGGGTAAGGCTTCAGGTGAGGGTCAGGGTTAGGATTCGGGTTAGGGTTAGGGTTAGGGAATGGGGAGGGATTAGGGTACAGTTTATGGTACGACAACGCTTAAGGGTTAGCGTAAGTGTGATGCCACAAATTAGTGTTGGTGTGCTGGTTAAGATTAGGGCACGGGTGACGGTAAGGGTTCGGGTGAGGGTCAGGAGTACGATTCGGGTTAGGGTTAGGGTTAGGGAATGGGGAGGGATTAGGGTACAGTTTAGGGTACGATGACGCTTAAGGGATAGCGTACGTGTGATGTCACTAGTTAGTGTTAGTATTCCTGTTAAAATTAGGGCATGGGTGAGAGTAAGGCATCGGAGGAGGGTCACGTTAAGGGTTTGGTTTAGGGTTATGGTTAGGGAATGGGGATTGATTAGGGTACAGGTTAGGGTACGGCAATGGTTTAGGGTTAGCCTACGTAAGAGGGCATGGGTTAGTGTTGATGTACTGGTTAAAATTAGGACACGGGTAAGGGTAAAGTTTAGGGTGAGTGTCAGGTTTAGGTTTCAGGTTAGGGTTAGGGTTAGGGAATGGAGAGGGATTAGGGTACATGTTATGGTACAGCTGCGGTTTAGGGGTAGCGTACATGTGAGAGCACGAGTTAGTGTTGGTGTCCTGGTTAAGATTAGGGCACGAGTGAGGGTAAGGCTTCGGGTGAGGGTCAGGGTTAGGATTTGTGTTAGGGTTAGGGTTAGGGAATGGAGAGGGATTAGGGTACAGGCTAGAGTAGTACAACGCTTAAGTGTTCGCATAATTGTGAGGGCACGAGTTAGTGTTGGTGTACTGGTTAAGACAAGGGCACCGGTGAGGGTAAGGCCTTGGAAAAGGGTCAAGTTCAGGGTATGGGTTAGGGTTAGGGTTAGGGAATGGGGATTGATTAGGGTACAGGTTAGGGTACGGCATTGGTTTAGGGTTAGCCTACGTAAGAGGGCAAGGTTTAGTGTTGATGTACTCGTTAAAATTAGGACACAGGTAATGTTAAAGTTTAGGGTGAGTGTCAGGGTTAGGTTTCAGTTTAGGGTTAGGGTTAGGGGATGGAGAGGGATTAGGGTACATGTTAGGGTAGAGCTGCGGTTTAGGGTTAGCGTACGTGTGAGGGCACAAGTTAGTGTTGGTTTCCTGGTTAAGATTAGGGCACGGGTGAGGGTAAGGCTTCGGGTGAGTGTCAGGGTTAGGATTCGGGTTAGGGTTAGGTCTAGGGAATGGAGAGGGATTAGGGTACAGGCTGGGGTACGACAACGCTTAAGTGTGAGCGTACGTGTGATGCCACGAATTAGTGTTGGTGTGCTGGTTAAAATTAGGGCACGGGTGAGGGTAAGGGTTCGGGTGAGGGTCAGGTTCACTATTCGGGTTAGGGTTAGAGTTAGGGAATGGGGAGGGATTAGGGTACAGTTTAGGGTACGATGACGCTTAAGGGTTAGCGTACGTGTGATGTCACTAGTTAGTGTTAGTATACCTGTTACAATTAGGGCACGGGTGAGGGTAAGGCCTCGGAGGAGGGTCACGTTAAGGGTTTGGGTTAGGGTTATGGTTTGGGAATGGAGAGGGATTAGGGTACAGGTTGGGGTACGGCTGTGGTTTAGGGTTAGCGTACGTGTGAGGGCACGGTTTAGTGATGGTGTATTGGTTAAAATTAGGTCACGGGTGAGGGTAAGGCTTAGGGTGAGGCTCAGGGTTAGGATTCGGGTTAGGGTTAGTGTTAGGGAATGGGGAGGGATTAGGGTACAATTTAGGGTATGACATCGCTTAAGGGTTAGCGTACGTGTGAGGGCACTTGTTAGAGTTGGTGTCCTGGTTAAGATTAGGGCACGGGTGAGTGTAAGGCTTCGGGTGAGGGTCAGGTTTGGGGTTCGTGTTAGGGTTAGGGTTTGGGAATGGGGAAGGATTAGGGTACAGTTTAGGGTACGACAACGCTTAAGGGTTAGCGTACGTGTGATGTCACTAGTTAGTGTTAGTATACCTGTTACAATTAGGGCACGGGTGAGGGTAAGGCCTCGGAGGAGGGTCACGTTAAGGGTTTGGGTTAGGGTTATGGTTAGGGAATGGGGATTGATTAGGGTACAGGTTAGGGCACGGCTATGGTTTAGGGTTAGCCTACGTAAGAGGGCATGGGTTAGTGTTGATGTACTGGTTAAAATTATGACACGGGTGAGGGTAAAGCTTAGGGTGAGTTTCAGGGTTAGGTTTCAGGTTAGGGTTAGGGTTAGGGAATGGAGAGGGATTAGGGTACATGTTATGGTACAGCTGCGTTTTAGAGTTAGAGTACGTGTGAGGGCACGAGTTAGTGTTGGTGTCCTGGTTAAGATTAGGGCACGGGTGAGGGTAAGGCTTCGGGTGAGTGTCAGGGTTAGGATTCGGGTTAGGGTTAGGTCTAGGGAATGGAGAGGGATTAGGGTACAGTTTAGGGTACGACAACGCTTAAGTGTTAGCGTACGTGTGATGCCACGAATTAGTGTTGGTGTGCTGGTTAAAATTAGGGCAAGGGTGAGGGTAAGGGTTCGGGTGAGGGTCAGGTTCACTATTCGGGTTAGGGTTAGAGTTAGGGAATGGGGAGGGATTAGGGTACAGTTTAGGGTACGATGACGCTTAAGGGTTAGCGTACGTGTGATGTCACTAGTTAGTGTTAGTATACCTGTTACAATTAAGGCACGGGTGAGGGTAAGGCCTTGGAGGAGGGTCACGTTAAGGGTTTGGGTTAGGGTTATGGTTAGGGAATGGGGATTGATTAGGGTAAAGGTTAGGGTACAGCTATGGTTTACGGTTAGCCTACGTAAGAGGGCATGGCTTAGTGTTGATGTAGTGGTTAAAATTAGGACACGGGTAAGGGTAAAGTTTAGGGTGAGTGTCAGGGTTAGGTTTCAGATTAGGGTTAGGGTTAGGGAATGGAGAGGGATTAGGGTACATGTTAGGGTACAGCTGCGGTTTCGGGTTAGCGTACGTGTGAGGGCACGAGTTAGTGTTGGTGTCCTGGTTAAGATTAGGGCACGGGTGAGGGTAAGGTTTCGGGTTAGGTTCAAGTTTACGATTCGGGTTAGGGTTAGGGTTAGGGAATGGGAAGGGATTAGGGTACAGTTTAGGGTACGATGACGCTTAAGGGTTAGCGTACGTGTGAGGTCACTAGTTAGTGTTAGTGTACCTGTTACGATTAGGGCACGGATGAGGGTAAGGCCGCGGAAGAGGGTCACATTAAGGGTTTGGTTTAGGGTTATGTTTAGGGAATGGAGATTGTTTAGGGTACAGGTTAGGTTATGGCAATGGTTTAGGGTTAGCCTACGTAATAGGGCATGGGTTAGTGTTGATGGACTATTAAAAATTAGGACACGGGTGACGGTAAATCTTCGGGTGAGTGTCAGGCTTTGGGTTCAGGTTAGGGTTAGGGTTAGGGAATGGAGAGTGATTAGGGTACAGGTTAGGGTACGGCTGTGGTTTAGGGTTAGCGTACGTGTGAGGGCACGGTTTAGTGATGGTGAATTGGTTAAAATTAGGTCACGGGTGAGGGTAAGGCTTTGGGTGAGGCTCAGGGTTAAGATTCGGGTTAGGGTTAGTGTTAGGGAATGGGGATTGATTAGGGTACAGGTTAGGGTACGGTAATGGTTTAGGGTTAGCCTAGGTAAGAGGGCAAGAGTTAGTGTTGATGTAGTGGTTAAAATTAGGACACGGGTGAGGGTAAAGTTTAGGGTGAGTGTCAGGGTTAGGTTTCAGTTAGGGTTAGGGTTAGGGAATGGAGAGGGTTTAGGGTACATGTTAGGGTACAGCTGCGGTTTAGGGTTAGCGTACGTGTGAGGGTAAGAGTTAGTGTTGGTGTCCTGGTTAAGATTAGGGCACGGGTGAAGGTAAGGCTTCGGGTGAGGGTCAGGTTTAGGATTCGGGTTAGGGTTAGGGTTAAGGAATGGAGAGGGATTAGGGAACAGGCTAGGGTACGACAACGCTTAAGGGTTCGCATAATTGTGAGAGCACGAGTTAGTGTTGGTGTACTGGATAAGACATGGGCACCGGTGAGGGTAGGGCCTCGGAAAAGGGTCACGTTCAGGTTTTGGGTTAGGGTTAGGGTTAGGGAATGGGGAGGGATTACGGTACAGCATAGGGTATGACAACGCTTAAGGGTTAGCGTACGTTTGAGGGCACGAGTTAGTGTTTGTGTACTGGTTAAGATTAGGGCATGGGTTAGGGTAGGGCCTCGGAAGAGGGTCAGGTTTAGGGATGGGGTTAGGGTTAGGGTTAGGCAATGGGAGGGATTAGGGAACAGGGTAGGGCACGGCAATGGTTTAGTGTTAGCCTACGTTGGAGGGCATGGGTTAGAGTTGATGGACTGTTAAAAATTAGGACACGGGTGAGGGTAAATCTTCGCGTGAGTGTCAGGGTTAGGTTTCAGGTTAGGGTTAGGGTTAGGAAATGGAGAGGGATTAGGGTACAGGTTAGGGTACGGCTGTGGTTTAGGGTTAGCGTACGTGTGAGGGCACGAGTTAGAGTTGGTGTCCTGGTTAAGATTAGGGCACGGGTGAGGGCAAGGCTTCGGGTGAGGGTCAGGGTTAGGATTCGTGTTAGGGTTAGGGTTAGGGAATGGAGAGAGATTAGGGTACAGTTTAGGGTACGACAGTGATTAAGGGTTACCGTTCGTGTGAGGGCAAGGGTTAGTGTTAGTGTCCTGGTTAAGATTAGGGCATGGGAGAGTGTAAGGCTTCAGGTGAGGGTCAGGGTTAAGATTCGGGTTAGGGTTAGGGTTAGGGAATGGGAAGGGATTAGGGTACAGTTTAGGGTATGACAACGATTAAGGGAATGCGTACGTGTGAGGGCACGAAATAGTGTTTGTGTGCTGGTTAAGATTACGGCACGGGTGAGGTTAAGGGTGAGGGTGAGGGTCAGGTTTACGATTCGGGTTACGGTTAGGGTTAGGGAATGGGGAGGGATTAGTCTACAGTTTAGGGTACGATGAGGCTTAAGGGATATTGTACGTGTGAGGTCACTAGTTAGTGTTAGTGTACCGGTTACGATTAGGGCACAGGTGAGGGTAAGGCCTCGGAAGAGGGTCACGTTAAGTGTTTCGGTTAGGGTTATGGTTAGGGAATGGGGATTGATTAGGGTACAGGTTAGTGTACGGCAATGGTTTAGGGTTAGCCTACGTAAGAGGGCATGGGTTAGTGTTGATGTACTGGTTAAAATTAGGACACGGGTGAGGGTAAAGTTTAGGGTGAGTGTCAGGGTTAGGTTTCAGGTTAGGGTTAGGGTTAGGGAATGGAGAGGGATTAGGATACAGGTTAGGGTACAGCTGCAGCTTAGGGTTAGCGTATGTGTGAGGGCACAAGTTAGTGTTGGTTTCCTGGTTAAGATTAGGGCACGGGTGAGGGTAAGGCTTCGGGTGAAGGTCAGGGTTAGGATTCGGGTTAGGGTTAGGATTAGGGAATGGGGATGGATTAGGGTACAGTTTAGGGTATGATGAGGCTTAAGGGATAGCGTACGTGTGAGGTCGCTAGTTAGTGTTAGTGTACTGGTTACGATTAGGGCACGGGTGAGGGTAAGGCCTCGGAAGAGGGTCACGTTAAAGGTTTGGGTTAGGGTTAGCGTTAGGGAATGGGGAGGGATTAGGGTACAGGACAGGGTCGGACAATGCTCAAGGGTTAGTGTACATTTGAGGGAACGAGTTAGTGTTTGTGTACTGGTTAATATTAGGGCATGTGTGAGGGTAGGGCCTCGGAAGAGGGTCAGGTTTAGGTATGTGGTTAGGGTTAGGGTTAGGCAATGGGAGGGATTAGGGAACAGGGTAGGGCACAGCAACGGTTTAGTGTTAGCCTACGTTGGAGGGCATGGGTTAGTGTTGATGGACTGTTTAAAATTAGGACACGGGTGAGGGTAAATCTTCGGGTGAGTGTCAGGGTTAGGGTTCGGGTTAGGGTTAGGGTTAGGGAATGGAGAGAGATTAGGGTACAGTTAAGGGTACGGCTGCGGTTTAGGGTTAGCGTACGTGTGAGGGCAAGGTTTAGTGACGGTGTATTGGTTAAGATTAGGTCACGGGTGAGGGTAAGGCTTAGGGTGAGGCTCAGGGTTAGGATTGGAGTTAGGGTTAGGGTTAGGGAATGGGGAGGGATTAGGGTACAGTTTAGGGTACGATAAAGCTTAAGGGTTAGCGTACGTGTAAGGGCAAGAGTTAGTGTTAGTGTCCTGGTTAAGATTAGGGCAGAGGTGAGGGTAAGGCTTCAGGTGAGGGTCAGGGTTAGGATTCGGGTTAGGGTTAGGGTGAGGGAATGGGGAGGGATTAGGGTACAGTTTAGGGTACGACAAAGCTTAAGGGTTAGCGTACGTGTAAGGGCACAAATTAGTGTTGGTGTGCTCGTTAAGATTAGGGCACGGGTGAGGATAAGGTTTCGGGTGAGGATCAGGTTTACGTTTAGGGTTAGGGTTAGGGAATGGGGAGGGATTAGGGTACAGTTTAGGGTACGAAGACCCTTAAGGGTTAGCGTACATGTGTTGTCGCTAGTTAATGTTAGTGTACTGGTTACGATTAGGGCACGGGTGCGGGTAAGGCCTCGCAAGAGGATCATGCTAAGGGCTTGGGTTAGGGTTATGGTTAGGGAATGGGGATTTTTTAGGGTACAGGTTAGGGTACGGCAATGGTTTAGGGTTAGACTGCGTAAGAGGGCATGAGTTAGTGTTGATGTACTGGTTAAAATTAGGACACGGGTGAGGGTAAAGTTTAGGGTGAGTGTCAGGGTTAGGTTTCAGGTTAGGGTTAGGGTTAGGGAATGGAGAGGGATTAGGATACAGGTTACGGTACAGCTGCGGTTTAGGGTTAGCGTACGTGTGAGGGCACGAGTTAGTGTTGGTGTCCTGGTTAAGATTGGGGCACGGGTGAGGGTAAGGCTTCGGGTGAGGGTCAGGGTTAGGATTCGGGTTAGGTTTAGGGTTAGGGAATGGAGAGGGATTAGGGTACAGGCTAGGGTAAGACAACGCTTAAGGGTTCTCATAATTGTGAGGGCACGATTTAGTGTTGGTGTACTGGTTAAGACAAGGGCACCGGTGATGGTAAGGCCTCGGAAAAGGGTCACGTTCAGGGTTTGGGTTAGGGTTAGGGTTAGGGAATGGGGAGGGATTAGGGTACAGAATAGGGTACGACAACGCTTAAGAGTTAGCGTACGTTTGAGGGCAGGAGTTAGTGTTTGTGTACTGGTTAAGATTAGGGCATGGGTTAGGGTAGGGCCTCGGAAGAGGGTCAGGTTTAGGGATGGGGTTAGGGTTAGGGTTAGGCAATGAGAGGGATTAGGGAACAGGGTAGGGCACGACAACGGTTTAGTGTTAGCCTACGTTGGAGGGCATGGGTTAGTGTTGATGGACTGTTTAAAATTAGGAAACGGGTGAGAGTAAATCTTCGGGTGAGTGTCAGGGTTAGGGTTCTGGTTAGTGTTAGGGTTAGGGAATGGAGAGGGATTAAGGTACAGGTTACGGTACGGCTGCGGTTTAAGGTTAGCGTACATGTGAGGGCACGGTTTAGTGATGTTGGATTGGTTAAGATTAAGTCACGGGTGAGGGTAAAGCTTAGGGTGAGGCTCAGGGTTAGGATTCGGGTTAGGGTTAGGGTTAGGGAATGGGGAGGGATTACGGTAAAATTTAGGGTATGACAACGCTTAAGGGTTAGCGTACGTGTGAGGGCACGAGATAGTTTTGGTGTTCTGGTTAAGATTAGGGCACGGGTGAGGGTAAGGGTTCGGGTGAGGGTCAGCTTTTCGATTCGGGTTAGGGTTAGTGTTAGGGAATGGGGAGGGATTAGGGTAAAATTTAGGGTATGACAACGCTTAAGGGTTAGCGTACGTGTGAGGGCCCGAGATAGTTTTGGTGTTCTGGTTAAGATTAGGGCACGAGTGAGGGTAAGCCTTCGGGTGAGTGTCAGGGTTAGGATTCGTGTTAGGGTTAGGGTTAAGGAATGGAGAGAGATTAGGGTACAGCTTAGGGTACGACAGTGATTAAGGGTTACAGCTCGTGTGAGGGCAAGGGTTAGTGTTAGTGTCCTGGTTAAGATTAGGGCACGGGTGAGTGTAAGGCTTCAGGTGAGGGTCAGGGTTAAGATTCGGGTTAGGGTTAGGGTTAGGGAATGGGAGGGATTAGGGTACAGTTTAGGGTATGCCAACACTTAAGGGAAAGCGTACGTGTGAGGGCACAAATTAGTGTTGGTGTCCTGGTTAAGATTAGGGCACGGGTGAGGGTAAGGCTTCGGGTGAGTGTCAGGGTTAGGATTCGGGTTAGGGTTAGGGTTAGGGAATGGGGAGGGATTAGGGTACAGTTTAGGGTATGATGAGGCTTAAGGGATAGCGTACGTGTGAGGTCACTAGTTAGTGTTAGTGTACTGGTTACGATTACGGCACGGGTGAGGGTAAGGCCTCGGAAGAGGGTCACGTTAAAGGTTTGGGTTAGGGTTATGGTTAGGGAATGGGGATTGATTAGGGTACAGGTTAGGGTACGGCAATGGTTTAGGGTTAGCCTACGTAAGAGGGCATGGGTTAGTGTTGATGTACTGGTTAAAATTAGCACACGGGTGAGGGTAAAGTTTTGGGTGATTGTCAGGGTTAGGTTTCAGGTTAGGGTTAGGGTTAGGGAATGGAGAGGGATTAGGGTACAGGTTAGGGTACAGCTGCGGTTTAGGGTTAGTGTACGTGTGAGGGCACGAGTTAGTGTTGGTGTCCTGGTTGAGATTAGGGCACGGGTGAGAGTAAGGCTTCGGGTGAGGGTCTGGGTTAGGATTCGGGTTAGGGTTATGGTTAGGGAATGGAGAGGGATTAGGGTACAGGCTAGGGTACGACAACGCTTAAGGGTTCGCATAATTGTGAGGGCACGAGTTAGTTTTGGTGTACTGGTTAAGACAAGGGTACCGGTGAGGGTAAGACCTCGGAAAAGTGTCACGTTCAGTGTTTGGCTTAGGGTTAGGGTTAGGGAATGGCGAGGGATTAGGGTACAGGACAGGGTCGGACAATGCTCAAGCGTTAGTGTACATTTGAGGGCACGAGTTAGTGTTTGTGTACTGGTTAATATTAGGACATGTGTGAGGGTAGGGCCTCAGAAGATGGTCAGGTTTAGGTATGTGGTTAGGGTTAGGGTTAGGCAATGTGCGGGATTAGGGAACAGGGTAGGGCACGGCAACGGTTTAGTGTTAGCCTACGTTGGAGGGCTTGGGTTAGTGTTGATGGACGGTTTAAAATTAGGACACGGGTGAGGGTGAATCTTCGGGTGAGTGTCAGGTTTAGGGTTCGGGTTAGGGTTAGGGTTAGGGAATGGAGAGAGATTAGGGTACAGTTACGGGTACGGCTGCGGTTTAGGGTTAGCGTACGTGTGAGGGCAAGGTTTAGTGACGGTGTATTGGTTAAGATTAGGTCACGGGTGAGGGTAAGGCTTAGGGTGAGGCTCAGGGTTAGGATTGGGGTTATGGTTAGGGTTAGGGATTGGGGAGGGATTAGGGTACAGTTTAGGGTATGACAACGCTTAAGGGTTAGTGTACGTGTGAGGGCACGAGTTAGTGTTGGTGTCCTGGTTAAGATTAGGGCACGTGTGAGGGTAAGGCTTCGGGTGAGGGTCAGGGTTAGGATTCGTGTTAGGGTTAGGGTAAGGTAATGGGGAGGGATTAGGATACAGTTTAAGGTATGACAGTGCTTATGGGTTAAAGTTCGTGTGAGGGCAAGGTTAGTGTTAGTGTCCTGGTTAAGATTAGGGCACAGGTGAGGGTAAGGCTTCAGGTGAGGGTCAGGGTTAGGATTCGGGTTAGGGTTAGGGTTAGGGAATGGGGAGGGATTAGGGTACAGTTTAGGGTACGACAAAACTTAAGGGTTAGCGTACGTGTAAGGGCACGAATTAGTGTTGGTGTGCTGGTTAAGATTAGGGCACGGGTGAGGATAAGATTTCGGGTGAGGATCAGGTTTACGGTTAGGGTTAGGGTTAGGGAATGGGGAGGGATTAGTGTACAGTTTAGGGTACGAAGACGCTTAAGGGTTAGCGTACATGTGTTGTCGCTAGTCAGTGTTAGTGTACTGGTTACGATTAGGGCACGGGTGAGGGTAAGGCCTCGCAAGAGGATCATGGTAAGGGTTTGGGTTAGGGTTATGGTTAGGGAATGGGGATTTTTTAGGGTACAGGTTAGGGTACGGCAATGGTTTAGGGTTAGACTGCACAAGAGGGCATGAGTTAGTGTTGATGTACTGGTTAATATTAGGACACGGGTGAGGGTAAAGTTTAGGGTGAGTGTCAGGTTTAGGGTTAGGGTTAGGGTTAGGGTTAGGGAATGGAGAGGGATTAGGGTACAGGTTAGGGTACGGCTGTGGTTTAGGGTTAGCGTAAGTGTGAGGGCAAGGTATTGTGATGGTGTATTTGTTAAGATTAGGTCACGGGTGAGGGTAAGGCTTAGGGTGAGGCTCAGGGTTAGGATTCGGGTTAGGGTTAGGGTTAGGGAATGGGGAGGGATTAGTGTACAATTTAGGGTATTACAACGCTTAAGGGTTAGCGTACGTGTGAGGGCATGAGTTAGTGTTGGTGTCCTGGTTAAGATTAGGGCACGGGTGAGGGTAAGGCTTCGGGTGAGGGTCAGGGTTAGGATTCGTGTTAGGGTTAGGGTAAGGGAATGGGGAGGGATTAGGGTACAGTTTAGGGTACGGCAATGGTTTAGGGTTACCCTACGTAAGAGGGCAAGGTTTAGTGTTGTTGTACTGGTTAAAATTAGGACACGGGTGAGGTTCAAGTTTAGGGTGAGTGTCAGGGTTAAGTTTCAGTTTAGGGTTAGAGTTAGGGAATGGAGAGGGATTAGGGTACATGTTAGGGTACAGCTGCGGTTTAGGGTTAGCGTACGTGTGAGGGCACGAGTTAGTGTTGGTTTCCTGGTTAAGATTAGGGCACGGGTGAAGGTTAGGGTTAGGATTCGTGTTAGGGTTAGAGTTAGGGAATGGAGAGGGATTAGGGTACAGGCTAGGGTACGAGAACGCTTAAGGGTTCGCATAATTGTGAGGGCACGTGTTAGTGTTGGTGTACTGGTTAAGACAAGGGCACCAGTAAGGGTAAGCCCTCCGAAAAGTGTCACGTTCAGGGTTTGGGTTATTGTTAGGGTTAGGGAATGGGGAGTGATTAGGGTACAGGATAGGGTACAACAACGCTTAAGGGTTAGCGTACGTTTGAGGGCACGAGTTAGTGTTTGTGTACTGGTTAAGATTAGGGCATGGGTTAGGATAGGGCCTCGGAAGAGGGTAAAGTTTAGGGATGGGGTTAGGATTAGGGTTAGGCAATGGGAGGGATTAGGGAACAGGGTAGGGCACGGCAACGGTTTAGTGTTAGCCTACGTTGGAGGGCATGGGTTAGTGTTGATGGACTGTTAAAAATTAGGACACGGGTGAGGGTAAATCTTCGGGTGAGTGTCAGGGTTAGGGTTCAGGTTAGGGTTAGGGTTAGGGAATGTTGAGGGATTAGGGTACAGGTTAGGGTACGGCTGTGGTTTAGGGTTAGTGTACGTGTGAGGGCACGGTTTAGTGATGGTGTATTTGTTAAAATTAGGTCACGGGTGAGGGTAAGGCTTAGGGTGAGGCTCAGGGTTAGATTCGGGTTAGGGTTAGGGTTAGGGAATGGGGAGATATTAGGGTACAATTTAGGGTATGACAATGCTTAAGGGTTAGCGTACGTGTGAGGGCACGAGTTAGTGTTGGTGTCCTGGTTAAGATTCGGTCACTGGTGAGGGTAAGGCTTCGGGTGAGGGTCAGGGTTACGATTCCTGTTAGGGTTAGGGTTAGTGAATGGGGAAGGATTCGGGTACAGTTTAGGGTATGACAGTGTTTAAGGGTTACCATTCGTGTTAGGGTAAGAGTTAGTGTTGGTGTCCTGGTTAAGATTAGGGCACGGGTGAGGGTAAGGCTTCGGGTGAGGGTCAGGGTTAGGATTTGTGTTAGGGTTAGCGTAAGGGAATGGGAAGGGATTAGGGTACAGTTTAGGGTACGACAGTGCTTAAGGGTTAAAGTTCGTGTGAGGGCAAGAGTTAGTGTTAGTGTCCTGGTTAAGATTAGGGCACGGGTGAGGGTAAGGCTTCAGGTGAGGGTCAGGGTTAGGATTCGGGTTAGGGTTAGGGTTAGGGAATGGGGAGGGATTAGGGTACATTTTAAAGTACGATGACGCTTAAGGGTTAGCGTACCTGTGAGGTCACTAGTTAGTGTTAGTGTACTGGTTGCGATTAGGGCACGGGTGAGGGTAAAGTTTAGGGTGAATGTCAGGGTTAGGATTCAGGTTAGGCTTAGGGAATGTAGAGGGATTAGGGTACAGGTTAGGGTACAGCTGCGGTTTAGGGTTAGCGTATGTGTGAGGGCACGAGTTAGTGTTGGTGTCCTGGTTAAGATTAGGGCACGGGTGAGGTTAAGGCTTCGGTTGAGGGTCACGGTTAGGATTCAGGTTAGGGTTAGGGTTAGGGAATGGAGAGGGATTAGGGTACAGACTAGGGCACGACAACGCTTAAGGGTTTGCATAATTTTGAGGGCACGAGTTAGTGTTGGTTAACAGGTTAAGACAAGGACCCCGGTGAGGGTAAGACCTCGGAAAAGGGTCACGTTCAGGGTTTGGGTTAGGGGTAGGTTTAGCGAATGGGGAGGGATTAGGGTACAGGAGAGGGTACAACAACGCTTAAGGGTTAGAGTACGTTTGAGGGCACGAGTTAGTGTTTGTGTATTGGTTAAGATTAGGGCATGGTTTAGGATAGGGCCTCGGAAGAGGGTCAGGTTTAGGGATGTGGTTAAGGTTAGGGTTAGGCAATGGGAGGGATTAGGGTACAATTTAGGGTATGACAACGATTAAGGGTTTGCGTACGTGTGAGGGCACGAGTTACTGTTGGTGTCCTGGTTAAGATTACGGCACGGTGAGTGTAAGGCTTCGGGTGAGGGTCAGGGTTAGGATTCGTGTTAGGGTTAGGGTTAGAGAATGGGGAGGAATTAGGGTACAGTTTAGGGTACGACAGTGCTTAAGGGTTACCGTTCGTGTGAGGGCAAGAGTTAGTGTTAGTGTCCTGGTTAAGATTAGGGCACAGGTGAGGGTAAGGCTTCAGGTGAGGGTCAGGGTTAGGATTCGGGTTAGGGTTAGGGTTAGGGAATGGGGAGGGATTAGGGTACAGTTTAGGGTAAGACAACGCTTAACGTTTAGCGTACATGTGAGGGCACGAGTTAGTGTTGGTGTCCTGGTTAAGATTAGGACACGGGTGAGGCTAAGGCTTTGGGTGAGGTCAGGGTTAGGATTCGTGTTAGGGGTAGGGTTAGGGAATGGGGAGGGATTAGGGTACAGTTTAGGCTACGACAGTGCTTAAGGGTTACCTTTCATGTGAGGGCAAGTGTAGGTGTTAGTGTCCTGGTTAAGATTAGGGCACGGGTGAGGGTAAGGGTTCGGGTGAGGGTCAGGTTTGCGATTCCAGTTAGGGTTAGGCTTACGTAATGGGGAGGGATTAGGGTACAGTTTAGGGAAGATGACACTTAAGGGTTAGCGTACGTGTGAGGTCACTAGTTAGTGTTAGTGTACTGGTTAAAATTAGGGCACGGCTGCGTGTAAGCCTCGGAAGAGGGTCACGTTAAGGGTTTGGGTTAGGGTTATGGTTAGGGCATGGGGATTTATTAGGGTACAGGTTAGGGTACGGCAATGGTTTAGGGTTAGCCTACGTAAGAGGGCATGGCTTAGTGTTGATGTACTGGTTAAAATTAGGACACGGGTGAGGGTAAAGTTTAGGGTGAGTGTCAGGGTTAGGTTTCAGGTTAGGGTTAGGGTTAGGGAATGGAGAGGGATTAGGGTACAGGTTAGGGTACAGCTGCGGTTTAGGGTTACAGTACGTGTGAGGGCACGAGTTAGCCTTGGTGTCCTGGTTATGATTAGGGCACGGGTGAGGGTAAGGCTTCGGGTGAGTGTCAGGGTTAGGATTCGGGTTAGGGTTAGAGTTAGGGAATGGAGAGGGATTAGGGTACAGGCTAGGGTACGACAACGCTTAAGGGTTCGCATAATTGTGAGGGCACGAGTTAGTGTTGGTGTACTGGTTAAGACAAGGGCACCAGTGAGAGTAAGGCCTCGGAAAATGGTCACGTTCAGTGTTTGGTTAGGGTTAGGGTTAGGGAATGGGGAGGGATTAGGGTACAGGATAGGGTACGACAACGCTTAAGAGTTAGCGTACGTTTCAGGGCACAAGTTAGTGTTTGTGTAGTGGTTAAGATTAGGGCATGGGTTAGGGTAGGGCCTCGGAAGAGGGTCAGGTTTAGGGATGGGGTTAGTGTTAGTGTTAGGCAATGGGAGGGATTAGGGATCAGGGTAGGGCACGGCAACGGTTTAGTGTTAGCCTACGTTGGAGGGCATGGGTTAGTGTTGATGGACTCTTTAAAATTAGGACACGGGTGAGGGTAAATCTTCGGGTGAGTGTCAGGTTTAGGGTTAGGGTTAGGGTTAGGGTTAGGGAATGGAGAGGGATTAGGGTACAGGTTAGGGTACGGCTGTGGTTTAGGGTTAGCGTAAGTGTGAGGGCAAGGTATTGTGATGGTGTATTTGTTAAGATTAGGTCACGGGTGAGGGTAAGGCTTAGGGTGAGGCTCAGGGTTAGGATTCGGGTTAGGGTTAGGGTTAGGGAATGGGGAGGGATTAGGGTACAATTTAGGGTATTACAACGCTTATGGGTTAGCGTACGTGTGAGGGCATGAGTTAGTGTTGGTGTCTTGGTTAAGATTAGGCACGAGTGAGGGTAAGGCTTCGGGTGAGGGTCAGGGTTAGGATTTGTGTTAGGGTTAGCGTAAGGGAATGGGAAGGGATTAGGGTACAGTTTAGGGTACGACTGTGCTTAAGGGTTAAAGTTCGTGTGAGGGCAAGAGTTAGTGTTAGTGTCCTGGTTAAGATTAGGGCACGGGTGAGGGTAAGGCTTCAGGTGAGGGTCAGGGTTAGGATTCGGGTTAGGGTTAGGGTTAGGGAATGGGGAGGGATTAGGGTACACTTTAGGGTACGACAACGCAAAAGGGTTTGCGTACGTGTGAGGGCACGAATTAGTGTTGGTGTGCTGGTTAAGATTAGGGCACGGGTGATGGTAAGGATTCGGGTGAGGGTCAGGTTTACGATTCGGGTTAGGGTTAGGGTTAGGGAATGGGGAGGGATTAGGGTACATTTTAAAGTACGATGACGCTTAAGGGTTAGCGTACCTGTGAGGTCACTAGTTAGTGTTAGTGTACTGGTTGCGATTAGGGCACGGGTGAGGGTAAAGTTTAGGGTGAATGTCAGGGTTAGGATTCAGGTTAGGCTTAGGGAATGTAGAGGGATTAGGGTACAGGTTAGGGTACAGCTGCGGTTTAGGGTTAGCGTATGTGTGAGGGCACGAGTTAGTGTTGGTGTCCTGGTTAAGATTAGGGCACGGGTGAGGTTAAGGCTTCGGGTGAGGGTCACGGTTAGGATTCAGGTTAGGGTTAGGGTTAGGGAATGGAGAGGGATTAGGGTACAGACTAGGGCACGACAACGCTTAAGGGTTTGCATAATTTTGAGGGCACGAGTTAGTGTTGGTTAACAGGTTAAGACAAGGACCCCGGTGAGGGTAAGACCTCGGAAAAGGGTCACGTTCAGGGTTTGGGTTAGGGGTAGGTTTAGCGAATGGGGAGGGATTAGGGTACAGGAGAGGGTACAACAACGCTTAAGGGTTAGAGTACGTTTGAGGGCACGAGTTAGTGTTTGTGTATTGGTTAAGATTAGGGCATGGGTTAGGATAGGGCCTCGGAAGAGGGTCAGGTTTAGGGATGTGGTTAAGGTTAGGGTTAGGCAATGGGAGGGATTAGGGTACAATTTAGGGTATGACAACGATTAAGGATTTGCGTACGTGTGAGGGCACGAGTTAGTGTTGGTGTCCTGGTTAAGATTACGGCACGGTGAGTGTAAGGCTTCGGGTGAGGGTCAGGGTTAGGATTCGTGTTAGGGTTAGGGTTAGAAAATGGGGAGGAATTAGGGTACAGTTTAGGGTACGACAGTGCTTAAGGGTTACCTTTCATGTGAGGGCAAGTGTAGGTGTTAGTGTCCTGGTTTAGATTAGGGCTCGGGTGAGGGTAAGGGTTCGGGTGAGGGTCAGGTTTGCGATTCCAGTTAGGGTTAGTCTTACGTAATGGGGAGGGATTAGGGTACAGTTTAGGGAAGATGACACTTAAGGGTTAGCGTACGTGTGAGGTCACTAGTTAGTGTTAGTGTACTGGTTAAATTTAGGGCACGGCTGCGTGTTAGCCTCGGAAGAGGGTCACGTTAAGGGTTTGGGTTAGGGTTATGGTTAGGGCATGGGGATTTATTAGGGTACAGGTTAGGGTACGGCAATGGTTTAGGGTTAGCCTACGTAAGAGGGCATGGCTTAGTGTTGATGTACTGGTTAAAATTAGGACACGGGTGAGGGTAAAGTTTAGGGTGAGTGTCAGGGTTAGGTTTCAGGTTAGGGTTAGGGTTAGGGAATGGGGAGGGATTAGGGTACATTTTAGAGTACGATGACGCTTAAGGGTTAGCGTACCTGTGAGGTCACTAGTTAGTGTTAGTGTACTGGTTACGATTAGGGCGCGGGTGAGGGTAAGGTCTCGGAAGAGGGTCACGTTAAGGGTTTGGGTTAGGGTTACGGTTAGGGAATGGGGATTGATTAGGGTACAGGTTAGGGTACGGCAATGTTTTAGGGTTAGCCTACGTAAGAGGGCATGGGTTAGTGTTGATGTACTGGTTAAAATTAGGACACGGGTGAGGGTAAAATTTAGGGTGAATGTCAGGGATAGGTTTCAGGTTAGGGTTAGGGAATGTAGAGGGATTAGGGTACAGCTTAGGGTACAGCTGTGGTTTAGGGTTAGCGTATGTGTGAGGGAACGAGTTAGTGTTGGTGTCCTGGTTAAGATTAGGGCACGGGTGAGGGTAAGGCTTCGGGTGAGGGTCAGGGTTAGGATTCGGGTTAGGGTTAGGGTTAGGGAACGGAGAGGGATTAGGGTCCAGACTAGGGTAGGACAACGCTTAAGGGTTCGCATAATTGTGAGGGCACGAGTTAGTGTTGGTTTACAGGTTAAGACAAGGGCCCCGGTGAGGGTAAGGCCTCGGAAAAGGGTCACGTTCAGGGTTTGGGTTAGGGTTAGGGTTAGCGAATGGGGAGGGATTAGGGTACAGGAGAGGGTACAACAACCCTTAAGGGTTAGAGTACGTTTGAGGGCACGAGTTAGTGTTCGTGTATTGGTTAAGATTAGGGCATGGGTTAGGATAGGGCCTCGGAAGAGGGTCAGGTTTAGGGATGTGGTTAGGGTTAGGGTTAGGCAATTGGAGGGATTAGGGTACAATTTAGGGTATGACAACGCTTAAGGGTTTGCGTACGTGTGAGGGCACGGGTTAGTGTTGGTGTCCTGGTTCAGATTACGGCACGGGTGAGGGTAACGCTTCGGGTGAGGGTCAGGGTTAGGATTCGTGTTAGGGTTACGGTTAGGGAATGGGGAGGAATTAGGGTACAGTTTAGGGTACGACGGTGCTTAAGGGTTACTGTTCGTGTGAGGGCAAGAGTTAGTGTTAGTGCCCTGGCTACGATTAGGGCACAGGTGAGGGTAAGGCTTCAGGTGAGGGTCAAGGTTAGGATTCGGGTTAGGGTTAGGGTTAGGGAATGGGGAGGGATTAGGGTTAGGGTTAGGGTTAGGGTTAGGGTCAGGTTTGCGATTCCAGTTAGGGTTAGGGTTACGTAATGGGGAGGGATTAGGGTACAGTTTAGGGAAGATGATACTTAAGGGTTAGCGTACGTGTGAGGTCACTAGTTAGTGTTAGTGTACTGGTTACAATTAGGGCACGGGTGAGTGTAAGGCCTCGGAAGAGGATCACGTTAAGGGTTTGTGTTAGGGTTATGGTTAGGGCATGGGGATTTATTAGGGTAGAGGTTAGTGTACGGCAATAGTTTAGGGTTAGCCTACGTAAGAGGGCATGTGTTAGGGTTGATGTACTGGTTAAAATTAGGACACGGGTGAGGGTAAAGTTTAGGGTGAGTGTCAGGGTTAGGTTTCAGGTTAGGGTTAGGGTTAGGGAATGGATAGGGATTAGGGTACAGGTTAGCGTACAGCTGCGGTTTAGGGTTACAGTACGTGTGAGGGCACGAGTTAGCCTTGGTGTCCTGGTTATGATTAGGGCACGGGTGAGGGTAAGGCTTCGGGTGAGGGTCACGGTTAGGATTCGGGTTAGGGTTAGGGTTAGGGAATGGAGAGGGATTAGGGTCCAGACTAGGGTACGACAACGCTTAAGTGTTCGCATAATTGTTAGGGCACGAGTTAGTGTTGGTTTACAGGTTAAGTCATGGGCCCTGGTGAGGGTAAGGCCTCGGAAAAGTGTCACGTTCAGGGTTTGGTTTAGGGTTAGGGTTAGCGAAAGGGGAGGGATTAGGGTACAGGAGAGGGTACAACAACGCTTAAGGGTTAGAGTACGTTTGAGGGCACGAGTTAGTGTTTGTGTATTGGTTAAGATTAGGGCATGGGTTAGGGTAGGGTTAGGGTTAGTGTTAGGGAATGGAGTGGGATTAGGGTACAGGCTAGGGTACGACAACGCTTAAGGGTTCGCATAATTGTGAGGGCACGAGTTAGTGTTGGTGTACTGGTTAAGACAAGGGCACCGGTGACGGTAAGGACTCGGAAAAGGGTCACGTTCAGAGTTTGGTTTAGGGTTAGGGTTAGGGAATGGGGAGGGATTAGGGTACAGGATAGAGTACGAGAACGCTTAAGAGTTAGCGTACGTTTTAGGGCACAAGTTAGTGTTTGTGTACTGGTTAAGATTAGGGCATGGGTTAGGGTAGGGCCTCGGAAGAGGGTTAGGTGTAGGGATGGGGTTAGGTTTAGGGTTAGGCAATGGGAGGGATTAGGGATCAGTGTTGGGCACGGCAACGGTTTAGTGTTAGCCTACGTTGGGGGGCATGGGTTAGTGTTGATGGACTATTTAAAATTAGGACACGGGTGAGGGTAAATCTTCGGGTGAGGATCAGGGTTAGGGTTCGGGTTAGGGTTAGGGTTAGGGAATGGAGAGGGATTAGGCTACAGGTTAGGGTACGACAGTGCTTAAGTGTTACCGTTCTTGTGTGGGCAAGAGTTAGTGTTAGTGTCCTGGTTAAGATTAGGGCATGGAAGAGGGTGAGTCTTCAGGTGAGGCTCAGGGTTAGGATTCGGGTTAGGGTTAGGGCTAGGGAATCGGGAGGGATTAGGGTACAGTTTAGGGTACGACAGTGATTAAGGGTTAGCGTACGTGTGAGACCATGAATTACTGTTGGTGTGCTGGGTAAGATTAGGGCACGGGTGATGTTAAGGGTTCGGGTGAGGGTTAAGTTTACGTTTCGGGTTAGGGTTAGGGATAGGGAACGGGGAGGGATTAGGGTACAGTTTAGAGTACGATGACGCTTATGGGTTAGTGTACGTGTGAGGTCACTAGTTCGTGTTAGTGTAGTGGTTACGATTAGTGCACGGCTGAGCGTAAGGCCTCAGAAGAGGGTCACGTCAAGGGTTTGGGTTAGGGTTATGGTTAGGGAATGGGGATTGATTAGGGTACAGGTTAGGGTACGGCAATGGTTTAGGGTTAGCCTACATAAGAGGGCATGGGTTAGTGTTGATGTACTGGTTAAAATTAGGACCCGGGTGAGGGTAAAGTTTAGGGTGAATGTCAGGGTTAGGTTTCAGGTTAGGATTAGGTAATGTAGAGGGATTAGGGTATAGGTTAGGGTACAGCTGTGGTTTAGGGTTAGCGTACGTGTGAGGGCACGAGTTAGTGTTGGTGTCCTGGTTAAGATTAGGGCACGGGTGAGGGTAAGGCTTCGGGTGAGGGTCAGGGTTAGGATTCCGGTTAGGGTTAGGGTTAGGGAATGGAGAGGGATTAGGGTACAGACTAGGGTACGACAACACTTAAGGGTTCGCATAATTGTGAGGGCACGAGTTAGTGTTGGTTTACAGGTTAAGACAACGGCACCGGTGATTGTAAGACCTCAGAAAAGGGTCACGTTCACGGTTTAGGTTAGGTTTATGGTTAGGGAATGGGGAGGGATTAGGGTACAGGAGAGGGTACGACAACGCTTAAGGGTTAGCGTACGTTTGAGGGCACGAGTTAGTGTTTGTGTATTGGTTAAGTTTAGGGCATGGTTTAGGGTAGGGCCTCGGAAGAGGGTCAGGTTTAGGGTTGTGGTTAGGTTTAGGGTTAGGCAATGGGAGGGATTAGGGAACAGGGTAGGGCATGTCAACGGTTTAGTGTTAGCCTACGTTGGAGGACATGGGTTAGTGTTGATGGACTGTTAAAAATTAGGACACGGGTGAGGGTAAATCTTCGGGTGAGGGTCAGGGTTAGGGTTCGTGTTAGGGTTAGTGTTAGGGAATGGGGAGCGATTAGGGTACAGGTTAGGGTACAGCTGTGGTTTAGGGTTAGCGTACGTGTGAGTGCATGGTTTAGTGATGGTGTATTGGTTAAGATTAGGTCAGGGGTGAGGGTAAGGCTTCGGGTGAGGGTCAAGTTTACGATTCGGGTTAGAGTTAGGGTTAGGGAATGGGGAGGGATTAGGGTACAGCTTACGGTACTGTGATGCTGAAGGGTTAGGGTACGTGTGAGGTCACTACTTAGTTTTAGTGTACTGGTTACGATTAGGGCACGGGTGAGGGTAAGGCCTCGGAAGAGGGTCACGTTCAGGGTTTGGGTTAGGTTTAGGGTTAGGGAATGGGGAGGGATTAGGGTACAGGATAGGGTATGACAACGCTTAAGGGTTAGCGTACGTTTGAAGGCACGAGTTAGTGTTTGTGTACTGGTTAAGATTAGGGCATGGGTTAGGGTAGGGCCTCGGAAGAGGGTCAGGTTTTGGGTTGGGGTTAGGGTTAGGGTTAGGCAATGGGAGGGATTAGGGAACAGGGTAGGGCACGGCAACGGTTTAGTGTTAGCCTATGTTGGAGGGCATGGGTTAGTGTTGATGGACTGTTTAAAATTAGGACACGGGTGAGGGTAAATCTTCGGGTGAGTGTCAGGGTTAGGGTTCGTGTTAGGGTTAGGGAATGGGGAGAGATTAGGGTACAATTTAGGGTATTACAACGCTTAAGGGTTAGCGTACGTGTGAGGGCACAAGTTAGTGTTGGTGTCCTGGTTAAGATTAGGGAACGGGTGAGGGTAAGGCTTCGGGTGAGGGTCAGGGTTAGGATTCGTTTTAGGGTTAGGGTTAGGGAATGGGTAGGGATTAGGGTACAGTTTAGGGTACGACAGTGCTTAAGGGTTACAGTTTGTGTGAGGGCAAGGGTTAGTGTTAGTGTCCTGGTTAAGATTAGGGCACGGGTGAGGGTAAGGCTTCAGGTGAGGGTCAGGGTTAGGATTCGTTTTAGGGTTAGGGTTAGGGAATGGGTAGGGATTAGGGTACAGTTTAGGGTACGACAACGCTTAAGGGTTTGCGTACGTGTGAGGGCACGAATTAGTGTTGGTGTGCTGGTTAAGATTATGGCATGGGTGAGGGTAAGGCCTCGGAAGAGGATCACGTTAAGGGTTTGGGTTAGGGTTATGGTTAGGGAATGGGGATTGATTAGGGTACAGGTTAGGGTACGACAATGGTTTAGGGTTAGCCTACGTAAGAGCGCATGGGTTAGTGTTGATGTACTGGTTAAAATTAGGACACGATTGAGGGTAAAGCTTAGTGTGAGTGTCAGGGTTAGGTTTCAGGTTAGGGTTAGGGTTAGGGAATGTAGAGGGATTAGGGTACAGGTTAGGGTACAGCTGCGGTTTATGGTTAGTGTACGTGTGAGGGCACGAGTTAGTGGTGGTGTCCTGGTTAAGATTAGTTCACGGGTGAGGGTAAGGCTTCGGGTGAGGGTCAGGGTTAGGATTCGGGTTAGGGTTATGGTTAAGGAATGGGAAGGGATTAGGGTACAGTTTAGGATACGACAACGCTTAAGGGTTAGCGTACGTGTGAGGGCATGAATTAGTGTTGGTTTGCTGGTTAACATTAGGGAACGGGTGAGGGTAAGGGTTCGGGTGAGGGTCAGGTTTTCGATTCGGGTTAGGGTTAGGGTTAGGGAATGGGGAGAGATTAGGGTACAGTTTAGGGTACGTTGACGCTTAAGTGTTAGCGTACATGTGAGGTCACTAGTTAGTGTTAGTTTACTGGTTACGATTAAGGCACGGGTGAGTGTAAGGCCTCGGAAGAGGGTCACGTTAAGGGTTTGGTTTAGGGTTATGGTTAGGGCATGGGGATTTCTTAGGGTACAGGTTATGGTACGGCAATGGTTTAGGGTTATCCTACATAAGAGGGCATGGGTTAGTGTTGATGTACTGGTTAAAATTAGGACACGGATGAGGGTAAAGTTTAGGGTGAGTGTCAGGGTTAGGTTTCAGGTTAGGGTTAGGGTTAGGGAATGGAGAGGGATTAGGGTACAGGTTAGGGTACAGCTGCAGTTTAGGGTTAGCGTACGTGTTAGGGCAGGAGTTAGTGTTGGTGTTCTGGTTAAGATTAGGGCACGGGTGAAGGTAAGGCTTCGGGTGAGGGTCAGGGTTAGGATTCGGGTTAGGGTTAGGGTTAGGGAATGGAGAGGGATTAGGGTACAGGCTAGGGTACGACAACGCTTAAGGGTTCGCATAATTGTGAGGGCACGAGTTAGTGTTGGTGTACTGGTTAAGACAAGGGCACCAGTGAGGGTAAGGCCTCGGAAAAGGGTCACGTTCAGGGTTTGGGTTAGGGTTAGGATTAGGGAATGGGGAGGGATTAGGGTACAGGATAGGGTACGACAACGCTTAAGAGTTAACGTACATTTGAGGGCACGAGTTAGTGTTTGTGTACTGGTTAAGATTAGGGCATGGGTTAGGGTAGGGCCTCGGAAGAAGGTCAGGTTTAGGGATGGGGTTAGGGTTAGGTTTAGGAAATGGGAGGGATTAGGGAACAGGGTAGGGCACGGCAACGGTTTAGTGTTAGCCTACGTTGGAGGGCATGGGTTAGTGTTGATGGACTCTTTAAAATTAGGACACGGGTGACGGTAAATCTTCGGGTGAGTGTCAGGGTTAGGGTTCGGGTTAGGGTTAGGGTTAGGGAATGGAGAGGGATTAGTGTACAGGTTAGGGTACGGCTGTGGTTTAGGGTTAGCTTATGTGTGAGGGCACCGTTTAGTGATGGTGTATTCGTTGAGATTAGGTCACGGGAGAGGGTAAGGCTTAGGGTGAGGCTCAGGGTTAGGATTCGGGTTAGGGTTAGGGTTAGGGAATGGGGAGAGATTAGGGTACAATTTAGGGTATGACAACGCTTAAGGTTTAGCGTACGTGTGAGGGCACGAGTTAGTGTTGGTGTCCTGCTTAAGATTAGGGCACGGGTGAGGGTAAGGCTTCGGGTGAGGGTCAGGGTTAGGATTCGTGTTAGCATTAGTGTAAGGGAATGGGGAGGGATTAGGGTACAGTTTAGGGTACGACAGTGCTTAAGGGTTACAGTTCGTGTGAGGGCAAGAGTTATTGTTATTGTCCTGGTTAAGATTAGGGCACGGGTGAGGGTAAGGCTTCAGGTGAGGGTCAGGGTTAGGATTCGTTTTAGGGTTAGGGTTAGGGAATGGGTAGGGATTAGGGTACAGTTTACGGTACGACAACGCTTAAGGGTTTGCGTACGTGTGAGGGCACGAATTAGTGTTGGTGTGCTGGTTAAGATTATGGCATGGGTGAGGGTAAGGCCTCGGAAGAGGATCACGTTAAGGGTTTGGGTTAGGGTTATAGTTAGGGAATGGGGATTGATTAGGGTACAGGTTAGGGTTCGACAATGGTTTAGGGTTAGCCTACGGAAGAGCGCATAGGTTAGTGTTGATGTACTGGTTAAAATTAGGACACGATTGAGGGTAAAGCTTAGTGTGAGTGTCAGGGTTAGGTTTCAGGTTAGGGTTAGGGTTAGGGAATGTAGAGGGATTAGGGTACAGGTTAGGGTACAGCTGCGGTTTAGGGTTAGTGTACGTGTGAGGGCACGAGTTAGTGGTGGTGTCCTGGTTAAGATTAGTTCACGGGTGAGGGTAAGGCTTCGGGTGAGGGTCAGGGTTAGGATTCGGGTTAGGGTTATGGTTAAGGAATGGGAAGGGATTAGGGTACAGTTTAGGATACGACAACGCTTAAGGGTTAGCGTACGTGTGAGGGAATGAATTAGTGTTGGTTTGCTGGTTAACATTAGGGCACCGGTGAGGGTAAGGGTTCGGGTGAGGGTCAGGTTTTCGATTCGGGTTAGGGTTAGGGTTAGGGAATGGGGAGAGATTAGGGTACAGTTTAGGGTACGTTGACGCTTAAGTGTTAGCGTACATGTGAGGTCACTAGTTAGTGTTAGTTTACTGGTTACGATTAAGGCACGGGTGAGTGTAAGGCCTCGGAAGAGGGTCACGTTAAGGGTTTGGTTTAGGGTTATGGTTAGGGCATGGGGATTTATTAGGGTACAGGTTAGGGTACGGCAATGGTTTAGGGTTAGCCTACATAAGAGGGCATGGGTTAGTGTTGATGTACTGGTTAAAATTAGGACACGGATGAGGGTAAAGTTTAGGGTGAGTGTCAGGGTTAGGTTTCAGGTTAGGGTTAGGGTTAGGGAATGGAGAGTGATTAGGGTAGAGGTTAGGGTACAGCTGCAGTTTAGGGTTAGCGTACGTGTTAGGGCAAGAGTTAGTGTTGGTGTTCTGGTTAAGATTAGGGCACGGGTGAAGGTAAGGCTTCGGGTGAGGGTCAGGGTTAGGATTCGGTTTAGGGTTAGGGTTACGGAATGGAGAGGGATTAGGGTACAGGCTAGGGTACGACAACGCTTAAGGGTTCGCATAATTGTGAGGGCACGAGTTAGTGTTGGTGTACTGGTTAAGACAAGGGCACCAGTGAGGGTAAGGCCTCGGAAAAGGGTCACGTTCAGGGTTTGGGTTAGGGTTAGGATTAGGGAATGGGGAGGGATTAGGGTACAGGATAGGGTACGACAACGCTTAAGAGTTAGCGTACGTTTGAGGCCACGAGTTAGTGTTTGTGTACTGGTTAAGATTAGGGCATGGGTTAGGGTAGGGCCTCGGAAGAAGGTCAGGTTTAGGGATGGGGTTAGGGTTAGGTTTAGGAAATGGGAGGGATTAGGGAACAGGGTAGGGCACGGCAACGGTTTAGTGTTAGCCTACGTTGGAGGGCATGGGTTAGTGTTAATGGACTCTTTAAAATTAGGACACGGGTGACGGTAAATCTTCGGGTGAGTGTCAGGGTTAGGGTTCGGGTTAGGGTTAGGGTTAGGGAATGGAGAGGGATTAGTGTACAGGTTAGAGTACGGCTGTGGTTTAGGGTTAGCTTACGTGTGAGGGCACCGTTTAGTGATGGTGTATTCGTTGAGATTAGGTCACGGGAGAGGGTAAGGCTTAAGGTGAGGCTCAGGGTTAGGATTCGGGTTAGGGTTAGGGTTAGGGAATGGGGAGAGATTAGGGTACAATTTAGGGTATGACAACGCTTAAGGTTTAGCGTACGTGTGAGGGCACGAATTAGTGTTGGTGTGCTGGTCAAGATTAGGGCACGGGTGAGGGTAAGGCTTCGGGTGAGGGTCAGGGTTAGGATTCGGATTAGGGTTAGGGTTAGGGAATGGGGAGGGATTAGGGTACAGTTTAGGGTACGAAAACGCTTAAGGGTTTGCGTACGTGTCAGGGCACGAATTAGTGTTGGTGTGCTGGTTAAGATTAGGGCACTGGTGAGGGTAAGGCCTCGGAAGAGGGTCACGTTAAGGGTTTGGGTTAGGGCTATGGTTAGGGAATGGGGATTGATTAGGGTACAGGTTAGGGTACAGCAATGGTTTAGGGTTAGCTAACGTAAGAGGGCATGGGTTAGTGTTGATGTACTGGTTAAAATTAGGACACGAGTGAGGGTAAAGCTTAGGGTGAGTTTCAGGGTTAGGTTTCAGGTTAGGGTTAGGGTTAGGGAACGGAGAGGGATTAGGGTACAGGTTAGGGTACGGCTGTGGTTTAGGGTTAGCGTACGTGTGAGGGCACCGTTTAGTGATGGTGTATTCGTTGAGATTAGGTCACGGGAGAGGGTAAGGCTTAGGGTGAGGCTCAGGGTTAGGATTCGGGTTAGGGTTAGGGAATGGGGAGAGATTAGGGTACAATTTAGGGTATTACAACGCTTAAGTGTTAGCGTACATGTGAGGGCACGAGTTAGTGTTGGTGTCCTGGTTAAGATTAGGGCACGGGTGAGGGTAAGGCTTCGGGTGAGGGTCAGGGTTAGGATTCGTGTTAGCGTTAGTGTAAGGGAATGGGGAGGGATTAGGGTACAGTTTAGGGTACGACAGTGCTTAAGGGTTACAGTTCGTGTGAGGGCAAGAGTTAGTGTTAGTGTCCTGGTTAAGATTAGGGCACGGGTGAGGGTAAGGCTTCAGGTGAGGGTCAGGGTTAGGATTCGTTTTAGGGTTAGGGTTAGGGAATGGGTAGGGATTAGGGTACAGTTTAGGGTACGACAACGCTTAAGGGTTTGCGTACGTGTGAGGGCACGAATTAGTGTTGGTGTGCTGGTTAAGATTATGGCATGGGTGAGGGTAAGGCCTCGGAAGAGGATCATGTTTAGGGTTTGGGATAGGGTTATGGTTAGGGAATGGGGATTGATTAGGGTACAGGATAGGGTACGACAATGGTTTAGGGTTAGCCTACGTAAGAGCGCATGGGTTATTGTTGATGTACTGGTTAAAATTAGGACACGAGTGAGGGTAAAGCTTAGGGTGAGTGTCAGGGTTAGGTTTCAGGTTAGGGTTAGGGTTAGGGAATGTAGAGGGATTAGGGTACAGGTTAGTGTACAGCTGCGGTTTAGGGTTAGCGTACATGTGAGGGCACCAGTTGGTGTTGGTGTCCTGGTTAAGATTAGGGCACGGGTGAGGGTAAGGCTTCGGGTGAGGGTCAGGGTTAGGATTCGGATTAGGGTTAGGGTTAGGGAATGGAGAGGGATTAGGGTACAGGCTAGGGTACGACAACGCTTAAGGGTTCGCATAATTGAGAGGGCACGAGTTAGTGTTGGTGTACTGGTTAAGACAAGGGCACCAGTGAGGGTAAGGGCTCGGAAAAGGGTCACGTTCAGGGTTTGGGTTAGTGTTAGGATTAGGGAATGGGGAGGGATTAGGGTACAGGATAGGGTACAGCTGCGGTTTAGGATTAGCGTACGTTTGAGGGCACGAGTTAGTGTTTGTGTACTGGTTCAGATTAGGGCATGGGTTAGGCTAGGGCCTCGGAAGAAGGTCAGGTTTAGGGATGAGTTTTGGGTTAGGTTTAGGCAATGGGAGGGATTAGGAAACAGGGTAGGGCACGGCAACGGTTTAGTGTTAGCCTACGTTGGAGGGCATGGGTTAGTGTTGATGGACTGTTTAAAATTAGGACACGGGTGTGGGTAAATCTTCGTGTGAGTGTCAGGGTTAGGGTTCGGGTTAGGGTTAGGGTTAGGGAATGGAGAGGGATTAGGGAACAGGTTAGGGTACGGCTGCAGTTTAGGGTTAGCATACGTGTGAGGGCATGATTTAGTGATGGTGTATTGTTTAAGATTAGGTCTGGGGTGAGGGCAAGGCTTAGGGTGAGTCTCAGGGTTAGGATTCCGGTTAGGGTTAGGGTTAGGGAACGGGGAGTGATTAGGGTACAGTTTAGGGTACGACAGTGCTTAAGGGTTACCGTTTGTGTGAGGGCAAGAGTTAGTGTTAGTGTCCTGGTTAAGATTAGGGCACGGGTGAGTGTAAGGCCTCGGAAGAAGGTCACGTTAAGGGTTTGGGTTAGGGTTATGGTTAAGGAATGGTGATTGATTAGGGTACAGGTTAGGGTACGGCAATGGTTTAGGGTTAGCCTACGTAAGAGGGCATGGGTTAGTGTTGATGTACTGGTTAAAATTACGACACGGTTGAGGGTAAAGCTTAGGGTGAGTGTCAGGGTTAGGTTTCCGGTTAGGGATAGGGTTAGAAAATAGAGAGGGATTAGGTTACAGGTTAGGGTACAGCTGTGGTTTAGGGTTAGCGTACGTGTGAGGGCACGAGTTAGTGTTGGTGTCCTGGTTAAGATTAGTTCACGGGTGAGGGTAAGGCTTCGGGTGAGTGTCAGGCTTAGGATTCAGATTAGGGTTAGGGTTAGGGAATGGAGAGGGATTAGGGTACAGGCTAGGGTACGACAACGCTTAAGTGTTCGCATAATTGTGACTGCACGAGTGAGTGTTGGTGTACTGGTTAGAACAAGGGCACCGGTGAGGGTAAGGCCTTGGAAAAGGGTCACGTTCAGGGTTTGGGTTAGGGTTAGGATTAGGGAATGGGGAGGGATTAGGGTACAGGATAGGGTGCGACATCGCTTAAGGGTTAGCGTACGTTCGAGGGCACGAGTTAGTGTTTGTTTACTGGTTAAGATTAGGGCATGGCTTAGGGTAGGGCCTCGGAAGAGGGTCAGGTTTTGGGATGTGGTTACGGTTAGGGTTAGGCAATGGGAGGGATTAGGGAAGAGGTTAGGGCACGGCAACGGTTTAGTGTTATCGTTGGAGGGCATGGGTTAGTGTTGATGGACTCTTTAAAATTAGGACACGGGTGACGGTAAATCTTCGGGTGAGTGTCAGGGTTAGGGTTCGGGTTAGGGTTAGGGTTAGGGAATGGAGAGGGATTAGTGTACAGGTTAGGGTACGGCTGTGGTTTAGGGTTAGCGTATGTGTGAGGGCACCGTTTAGTGATGGTGTATTCATTGAGATTAGGTCACGGGAGAGGGTAAGGCTTATGGTGAGGCTCAGGGTTAGGATTCGGGTTAGGGTTAGGGTTAGGGAATGGGGAGGGATTAGGGTACAATTTAGGGTATGACAACGCTTAAGGGTTAGCGTACGTGTGAGGGCACGAATTAGTGTTGGTGTGCTGGTTAAGATTAGGGCACGGGTGAGGGTAAGGCTTCGGGTGAGGGTCAGGGTTAGGATTCGGTTTAGGGTTAGGGTTAGGGAATGGGGAGGGATTAGAGTACAGTTTAGGGTACGACAACGCTTAAGGGTTTGCGTACGTGTGAGGGCACGAATTAGTGTTGGTGTGCTGGTTAAGATAAGGGCACTGGTAAGGGTAAGGCCTCGGAAGAGGGTCACGTTAAGTGTTTGGGTTAGGGTTATGGTTAGGGAATGGGGATTGATTAGGGTACAGGTTAGGGTACAGCAATGGTTTAGGGTTAGCCAACGTAAGAGGGCATGGGTTAGTGTTGATGTACTGGTTAAAATTAGGACACCGGTGAGGGTAAAGCTTAGGGTGAGTGTCAGGGTTAGGTTTCAGTTTAGGGTTAGGGTTAGGGAATGGAGAGGGATTAGGGTACAGGTTAGGGTACGGCTGCGGTTTAGGGTTAGCATACATGTGAGGGCATGATTTAGTGATGGTGTATTGGTTAAGATTAGGTCTGGGGTGAGGGTAAGGCTTAGGGTGAGTCTCAGGGTTAGGATTACGGTTAGGGTTAGGGTTAGGGAATGGGGAGGGATTAGGGTACAGTTTAGGGTACGACAGTGCTTAAGGGTTACCGTTCGTGTGAGGGCAAGAGTTAGTGCTAGTGTCCTGGTTAAGATTAGGGCACGGGTGAGGGTAAGGCTTCAGGTGAGGGTCAGGGTTAGGATTCGTTTTAGGGTTAGGGTTAGGGAATGGGGAGGGATTAGGGTACAGTTTAGGGTACGACAACGCTTAAGGGTTTGCGTACGTGTGAGGACTCGAATTAGTGTTGGTGTGCTGGTTAAGATGAGGGCACGGGTGAGGGTAAGGCCTCGGAAGAGGGTCACGTTAAGGGTTTGGGTTAGGGTTATGGTTAGGGAATGGGGATTGATTAGGGTACAGGCTAGGGTACGACAATGGTTTAGGGTTAGCCTACGTAAGAGGGCATGGGTTAGTGTTGATGTACTGGTTAAAATTAGGACACGGTTGAGGGTAAAGCTTAGGGTGAGTGTCAGGGTTAGGTTTCAGGTTAGGGTTAGGGTTAGAAAATGGAGAGGGATCAGGTTACAGGTTAGGGTACAGCTGTGGTTTAGGGTTAGCGTACGTGTGAGGGCACGAGTTAGTGTTGGTGTCCTGGTTAAGATTAGTTCACGGGTGAGGGTAAGGCTTCGGGTGAGTGTCAGGCTTAGGATTCAGATTAGGGTTAGGGTTAGGGAATGGAGAGGGATTAGGGTACAGGCTAGGGTACGACAACGCTTAAGTGTTCGCATAATTGTGACTGCACGAGTGAGTGTTGGTGTACTGGTTAGAACAAGGGCACCGGTGAGGGTAAGGCCTTGGAAAAGGGTCACGTTCAGGGTTTGGGTTAGGGTTAGGATTAGGGAATGGGGAGGGATTAGGGTACAGGATAGGGTGCGACATCGCTTAAGGGTTAGCGTACGTTCGAGGGCACGAGTTAGTGTTTGTTTACTGGTTAAGATTAGGGCATGGCTTAGGGTAGGGCCTCGGAAGAGGGTCAGGTTTAGGGATGTGGTTACGGTTAGGGTTAGGCAATGGGAGGGATTAGGGAAGAGGTTAGGGCACGGCAACGGTTTAGTGTTATCGTTGGAGGGCATGGGTTAGTGTTGATGGACTCTTTAAAATTAGGACACGGGTGACGGTAAATCTTCGGGTGAGTGTAAGGGTTAGGGTTCGGGTTAGGGTTAGGGTTAGGGAATGGAGAGGGATTAGTGTACAGGTTAGGGTACGGCTGTGGTTTAGGGTTAGCGTACGTGTGAGGGCACCGTTTAGTGATGGTGTATTCATTGAGATTAGGTCACGGGAGAGGGTAAGGCTTATGGTGAGGCTCAGGGTTAGGATTCGGGTTAGGGTTAGGGTTAGGGAATGGGGAGGGATTAGGGTACAATTTAGGGTATGACAACGCTTAAGGGTTAGCGTACGTGTGAGGGCACGAATTAGTGTTGGTGTGCTGGTTAAGATTAGGGCACGGGTGAGGGTAAGGCTTCGGGTGAGGGTCAGGGTTAGGATTCGGTTTAGGGTTAGGGTTAGGGAATGGGGAGGGATTAGAGTACAGTTTAGGGTACGACAACGCTTAAGGGTTTGCGTACGTGTCAGGGCACGAATTAGTGTTGGTGTGCTGGTTAAGATAAGGGCACTAGTAAGGGTAAGGCCTCGGAAGAGGGTCACGTTAAGTGTTTGGGTTAGGGTTATGCTTAGGGAATGGGGATTGATTAGGGTACAGGTTAGGGTACAGCAATGGTTTAGGGTTAGCCAACGTAAGAGGGCATGGGTTAGTGTTGATGTACTGGTTAAAATTAGGACACCGGTGAGGGTAAAGCTTAGGGTGAGTGTCAGGGTTAGGTTTCAGGTTAGGGTTAGGGTTAGGGAATGGAGAGGGATTAGGGTACAGGTTAGGGTACAGCTGCGGTTTAGGGTTAGCGTACGTGTGAAGGCACGAGTTAGTGTTGGTTTCCTGGTTAAAATTACGGCCCGGGTGAGGGTTAGGCTTCGGGTGAGGGTCAGGGTTAGGATTCGGGTTAGGGTTACGGTTAGGGAATGGAGAGGGATTAGGGTACAGGCTAGGGTACAACAACGCTTAAGGGTTCACATAATTGTGAGGGCACGAGTTAGTGTTGGTGTACAGGTTAAGACAAGTGCACCGGTGAGGATAAGGCCTTGGAAAAGGGTCACGTTCAGGGTTTGGGTTAGGGTTAGGATTAGGGAATGGGGAGGGATTAGGGTACAGGATAGGGTACGACAACGCTTAAGTGTTCGCATAATTGTGACTGCACGAGTGAGTGTTGGTGTACTGGTTAGAACAAGGGCACCGGTGAGGGTAAGGCCTTGGAAAAGGGTCACGTTCAGTGTTTGGGTTAGGGTTAGGATTAGGGAATGGGGAGGGATTAGGGTACAGGATAGGGTACGACAACGCTTAAGCGTTCGCATAATTGTGAGGGCACGAGTTAGTGTTGGTGTACTGGTTAGAACAAGGGCACCGGTGAGGGTAAGGCCTTGGAAAAGGGTCACGTTCAGGGTTTGGGTTAGGGTTAGGGTTAGGGAATGGGGAGGGATTAGGGTACAGGATAGTGCACGACAACGCTTAAGGGTTAGCGTACGTTTGAGTGCACGAGTTAGTGTTTGTGTACTGGTTAAGATTAGGGCATGGGTTAGGGTAGGGCCTAGGAAGAGGGTCAGGTTTAGGGATGGGGTTAGGGTTAGGGTTAGGCAATGGGAGTGATTACGGAACAGGGTAGCGCACGGCCACGGTTTAGTGTTAGCCTACGTTGGAGGGCATGGGTTAGTGTTGATGGACTGTTTAAAATTAGGACACGGGTGAGGGTAAATCTTCGGGTGAGTGTCAGGGTTAGGGTTCGGGTTACTGTTAGAGTTAGGGAATGGAAAGGGTTTAGGGTACAGGTTAGGTTACAGTTGCAGTTCAGGGTTAGTGTACGTGTGAGGGCATGGTTTAGTGATGGTGTATTGGTTAAGATTAGGTCACGGGTGAGGGTAAGGCTTAGGGTGAGGCTCAGGGTTAGGATTCGTGTTAGGGTTAGGGAATGGGGAGGGATTAGGGTACAGTTTAGGGTACGACAGTGCTTAAGGGTTACCGTTCGTGTGAGGGCAAGAGTTAGTGTTAGTGTCCTGGTTAAGACTAGGTCACGGGTGAGGGTAAGGCTTCAGGTGAGGGTCAGGGTTAGGATTCGTGTTAGGGTTAGGGTTAGGGAATGGGGAGTGATTAGGGTACAGTTTAGGGTACGACAACGCTTAAGGGTTTGCGTACGTGTGAGGGCACAAATTAGTGTTGGTGTGCTGGTTAAGATTAGGGCACGGGTGAGGGTTAGGCCTCGGAAGAGGGTCACGTTAAGGATTTGGGTTAGGGTTATGGTTAGGGAATGGGGATTGATTAGGGTACAGGTTAGGGTACGGCAATGGTTTAGGGTTAGCCTACGTAAGAGGGCATGGGTTAGTGTTGATTTACTGGTTAAAATTAGGAAACGGGTGAGGATAAAGCTTAGGGTGAGTGTCAGGGTTAGGTTTCAGGTTAGGGTTAGGGTTAGGGAATGGAGAGGGATTAGGGTACAGCTGAGGGTACAGCTGCGGTTTAGGGTTAGCGTACGTGTGAGGGCACGAGTTAGTGTTGGTGACCTGGTTAAGATTAGGGCACGGGTGAGGGTTAGGCTTTGGGTGAGGGTCAGGGTTAGGATTCGGGTTAGGGTTAGGGTTAGGGAATGGAGAGGGATTAGGGTACAGGCTCGGGTATGACAACGCTTAAGGGTTCACATAATTGTGAGGGCACGAGTTAGTGTTGGTGTACAAGGTAAGGCAAGGGCACCGGTGAGGGTAAGGCCTTGGAAATGGGTCACGTTCAGGGTTTGGGATAGGTTTAGGGTTAGGGAATGGGGAGGGATTAGGGTACAGGAAAGGGTACGACAACGCTTAAGGGTTAGCGTACGTTCGAGGGCACGAGTTAGTGTTTGTGTGCTGGTTAAGATTAAGGCATGGGTTTGGGTAGGGCCTCTGAGGAGGGTCAGGTTTAGGGATGTGGTTAGGTTTAGGGTTAGGCAATGGGAGGGATTAGGGAACAGGGTAGGGCACTGCAATGCTTTAGTGTTAGCCTACGTTGGAGGGCATGGGTTAGTGTTGATGGACTGTTTAAAATTAGGACACGGGTGAGGGTAAATCTTCGGGTGAGTGTCAGGTTTAGCGTTCGGGTTAAGGTTAGGGTTAGGGAATGGAGAGGGATTAGGGTACAGGTTAGGGTACGGCTGCGGTTTAGGGTTAGCGTACGTGTGAGGGCACGGTTTAGTGATGGTGTATTGGTTAATATTAGGTCACCGGTGAGGGTAAGGCTTAGGGTGAGGATCAGGGTTAGGATTCGGGTTAAGGTGAGGGTTAGGGAATGGGGAGGGATAAGGGTACAATTTAGGGTATGACAACGCTTAAGCGTTAGCGTACGTGTGAGGGCACGAGTTAGTGTTGGTGTCCTGGTTAAGATTAGAGCAAGGGTGAGGGTAAGGCTTCAGGTGAGGGTCAGGGTTAGGATTCGGGTTAGGGTTAGGGTTAGGGAATGGTGAGGGATTAGGGTACAGTTTAGGGTACGATAACGCTTAAGTGTTTGCGTACGTGCGAGGGCATGAATTAGTGTTGGTGTGCTGGTTAAGATTAGGGCACGGGTGAGGGTAAGGCCTCGGAAGAGGGTCACGTTAAGGGTTTGGGTTAGGGTTATGGTTAGAGAATGGGGATTGATTAGGGTACAGGTTAGGGTACGACAATGGTTTAGGGTTAGCCTACGTAAGAGGGCATGTGTTAGTGTTGATGTACTGGTTAAAATTAGGACACGGGTGAGGGTAAAGCTTAGGGTGAGTGTCAGGGTTAGGTTTCAGGTTAGGGTTAGGGTTAGGGAACGGAGAGGGATTAGGGTACAGGTTAGGGTACAGCTGCGGTTTAGGGTTAGCGTACGTGTGAAGGCACAAGTTAGTGTTGGTGTCCTGGTTTAAATTAGGGCACGGGTGAGGGTAAGGCTTCGGGTGAGGGTCAGGGTTAGGATTCGGCTTAGGGTTAGGGTTAGGGAATGGAGAGGGATTAGTGTACAGGCTAGGGTACGACAACACTTAAGGGTTCACATAATTGTGATGGCACGAGTTAGTGTTGGTGTACAGATTAAGACAAGGGCACCGGTGAGGTTAAGGCCTTGGAAAAGGGTCACATTCAGGGTTTGGGTTAGGGTTAGGGTTAGGGAATGGGGAGTGATTAGGGTACAGGAAATGGTACGACAATGCCTAAGGGTTAGCGTACGTTCTAGGGCACGAGTTAGTGTTTGTGTACTGGTTAAGATTAGGGCATGGGTTAGGGTAGCGCCTCAAAAGAGGTTCAGGTTTAGGGATGTGGTTAGGGTTAGGGTTAGGCAATGGGAGGGATTAGGGAATAGGGTAGGGCACGGAAACGGTTTAGTGTTTGCCTACGTTTGAGGGCATGGGTTAGTGTTGATGGACTGTTTAAAATTAGGACACGGGTGAGGGTAAATCTTCGGGTGTGTGTCAGGGTTAGGGTTCGGGTTAAGGTTAGGGTTTGGAAATGGAGAGGGATTAGGGTACAGGTTAGGGTACGGCTGCGGTTTATGGTTAGCGTACGTGTGAGAGCATGGTTTAGTGATGGTGTATTGGTCAAGATTAGGTCACCGGTGAGGGTAAGGCTTAGGATGTGGCGCAGGGTTAGGATTCGTGTTAGGGTTAGGGTTAGGGAATGGGGAGGGATTAGGGTACAATTTAGAGTATAACAACGATTAAGGGTTAGCGTACGTGTGAGGGCACGAGATAGTGTTGGTATCCTGGTTAAGATTAGGGCACGGGTGAGGCTAATGCTTCGGGTGAGGGTCAGGGTTAGGATTCGGGTTAGGGTTATTGTTAGGGAATGGAGAGGGATTAGGGTAAAGTCTAGGGTTCGACAACGCTTAAGGGTTCCCATAATTGTTAGGGCACGTGTTAGTGTTGGTGTACTGGTTAAGACAAGGGCAACGGTGAGGGTAAGGCATCTGAAAAGGGTCACGTTCAGCCTTTGGGTTAGGGTTAGGGTTAGGGAATGGGGAGGGATTAGGGTACAGTTTAGGGAACGACAGTGCTTAAGGGTTACCGCTCGTGTGAGGGAAAGAGTTAGTGTTAGTGTCCTGGTTAAGATTAGGGCACGGGTGAGGGTAAGGCTTCACGTGAGGGTCAGGGTTAGGATTCGGTTAGGGTTAGGGTTGGGGTATGGGTAGGGATTAGTGTACAGTTTAGGGTACGACAACACTTAAAGGTTAGCGTACGTGTGATGGCACGAGTTAGTGTTGGTGTCCTGGTTAAGAGTAGGGCACGGGTGAGGGTAAGACTTCGGGTGAGGGTCAGGGTTACGATTCGGGTTAGGGTTAGGGTTAGGGAATGGAGAGGGATTAGGGTACAGGATAGGGTACGACAACGCTTAAGGGTTCGCATAATTGTGAGGGCACGAGTTAGTGTTGGTGTACTGGTTAAGACAACGGCACCGGTGAGGGTAAGGCCTCAGAAAAGGGTCACGTTCAGGGTTTGGGTTAGGGTTACTGTTAGGGAATGGGGAGGGATTAGGGTACAGGATACGGTACGACAACGCTTAAGGGTTAGCGTACGTTTGAGGGCACGAGTAAGTGTTTGTGTACTTGTTAAATTTAGGGCATGGGTTAGGGTAAGGCCTCGGAAGAGGGTCAGGTTTAGGAATGGGTTTAGGGTTAGGGTTAGGCAATGGGAGGGATTAGGGAACAGGGTAGGGCACGGCAACGGTTTAGTGTTAGCCTACGTTGGAGAGCATGGGTTAGTGTTGATGGACTGTTTAAAATTACGACACGTGTGAGGGTAAATCTTCGGGTGAGTGTCAGGGTTAGGGTTCGTTTAGGGTTAGGGTTAGGGAATGGAGAGGGATTAGGGTACAGGTTAGGGTACGGCTGCGGTTTAGGGTTAGCGTACGTGTGAGGGCATGGTTTAGTGATGGTGTATTGATTAAGATTAGGGCACGGGTGAGGGTAAGGCTTAGGGTGAGGCTCAGGGTTAGGATTCGGGTTAGGGATAGGGTTAGGGAACGGGGAGGGATTAGGGTACAATTTTGAGTATGACAACGGTTAATGGTTAGCGTACATGTGAGGGCACAAGTTAGTGTTGGTGTCCTGGTTAAGATTAGGGCACGGGTGAGGGTAAGGTTCGGGTGAGGGTCATGGTTAGGATTCGTGTTAGGGTTAGGGTTAGGCAATGGGGAGGGATTAGGGTACAGTTTAGGGCACGACAGTGCTTAAGGGTTACCGTTCGTGTGAGGGCAAGAGTTAGTGTTAGTGTCCTGGTTAAGATTAGGGCACGGGTGAGGCAAAGGCTTCAGGTGAGGGCCAGGGTTAGGATTAGGGTTGGGTTAGGGTTAGGGAATGGGGAGGGACTAGGGTACAGTTTAGGGTACGACAACGCTTAAGGGTTAGCGTACGTGTGAGGACACGAATTAGTGTTGGTGTGCTGGTTAAGATTAGGGCACGGGTGAGGGTAAGGCTTCGGGTGAGCGTCAGGGCTAGGATTCGTGTTAGGTTTAGGGTTAGGGAATGCGGAGGGATTAGGGTACAGTTTAGGGTACGACAGTGCTTAAGGGTTACCGTTCGTGTGAGGGCAAGGATTAGTGTTAGTGTCCAGGTTAAGATTAGGGCACGGGTGAGGGTAAGGCTTCAGGTGAGGGTCAGGGATAGGTTTCGGATTAGGGTTAGGGTTAGGGAATGGAGGCATTAGGGTACAGGCTAGCGTACGATAACGCTTAAGGGTTCGCATAATTGTGAGGGCACGAGTTAGTGTTGGTGTACTGGTTAAGACAACGGCACCGGTGAGGGAAAAGCCTCGGAAAAGGGTCACGTTCAGGGTTTGGGTTACGGTAAGGGTTAGGGAATGGGGAGGGATTAGGGTACAGGATAGGTTACGACAACGCTTAAGGGTTAGCGTACGTTTGAGGGCACGAGTTAGTGTTTGTGTACTGGTTAAGTTTAGGGCATGGGTTAGGGTAGGGCCTCGGAATAGTGTCAGGTTTAGGGATGGGGTAGGGCTAGGGATAGACAATGGGAGGGATTAGAGGACAGGGTAGGGCATGGCAACGGTTTAGTGTTAGCCTACGTTCGAGGGCTTGGGTTAGTGTTGATGGACTGTTTAAAATTAGGACTCGGGTGAGGGTAAATCTTCTGTTGAGTGTCAGGGTTAGGGTTTGGGTTAGGGTTAGGGTTAGGGAATGGAGAGGGATTAGGGTACAGGTTAGGGTACGGCTGCGGTTTAGGGTTAGAGTACGTGTGAGGGCACAGTTTAGTGATGGTGTATTGGTTAAGATTAGGTCACGGGTGAGGGTAAGGCTTAGGGTGAGGCTCAGGGTTAGGATTCTGCTTAGGGTTAGGGTTAGGGAATGGGGAGGGATTAGGGTACAGTTTAGGGTACGATGACGCTTAAGTGTTAGCATACGTGTGAGGTCACTAGTTACTGTTAGTGTACTGGTTACAATTAGGGCACGGGTGAGGGTAAGGCCTCGGAAGAGGGTCACGTTTAGAGTTTGGGTTAGGGTGATGGTTAGGGAATGTGGATTGATTAGAGTACAGGTTAGGGTACGGCAATGGTTTAGGGTTAGCCTACGTAAGAGGGCATGGGTTATTGTTGATGTACTCGTTAAAATTAGGACACGGGTGAGGGTAAAGTTTTGGGTGAGTGTCAGTGTTAGGTTTCAGGTTAGGGTTAGGATTAGGGAACGGAGAGGGATTAGGGTACAGGTTAGGGTACAGCTGCAGTTTAGTGTCAGCGTACGTGTGACGGCACGAGTTAGTGTTGGTGTCCTGATTAAGATTAGGGCACGGGTGAGGGTAAGGCTTCGGGTGATGGTCAGGTTTTGGATTTGGGTTAGGGTTAGGGTTAGGGAATGGAGAGGGATTAGTGTACAGGCTAGTACGACAACGCTTATAGGTTCGCATAATTGTGATGGCACGAGTTAGTGTTGGTGTACAGGTTAAGACAAGGGCACCGGTGAGGGTAAGTCCTCGGAAAAGGGTCACGTTGAGGGTTTGGATTAGGGTTAGTGTTAGGGAATGAGAGGGATTAGGGTACAGGATAGGGAACGACATTGCTTAAGGGTTAGCGTACGTTTGAGGGCACGAATTAGTGTTTGTGTACTGGTTAAGATTAGGGCCTGGTTTAGGGTAGGGCCTCGGAAGAGGGTCAGGTTTAGGGATGTGGTTAGGTTTAGGGTTAAGCAATGGGAGGGATTAGGGAACAGGGTAGGGCACGGCTATGATTTAATGTTAGCCAACGTTGGAGCGCATGAGTTAGTGTTGATGGACTGTTTAAAATTAGGACACGGGTGAGGGTAAATCTTCGGGTGAGTGTCAGGGTTAGGGTTCGGGTTAGGGTTAGTGTTAGGGAATGGAGAGGGATTAGTGTACAGGTTAATGTACGGCTGCGGTTTAGGGTTAACGTACCTGTGAGGGCACGGTTTAGTGATGGTGTATTGGTTAAGATTAGGTCACGGGTGAGGGTAAGGCTTAGGGTGAGGCTCAGGGTTAGGATACGGGTTAGGGTTAGGGTTAGGGAATGGGGAGGGATTAGGGTACAGTTTAGGGTATGACAACGCTTAAGGGTTAGCGTACGTGTGAGGGCACGAGTTAGTGTTGGTGTCCTGGGTAAGATTAGGGCACGGGTGAGGGTAAGGCTTCGGGTCAGGGTCAGGGTTAGGATTCGTGTTAGGGTTAGGGTAAGGGAATGGGGAGGGATTAGGGTACAGTTTAGAGTACGACAGTGCTTAAGGGTTACCGTTCGTGTGAGGGCAAGAGTTAGTGTTAGTGTCCTGGTTAAGACTAGGTCATGGGTGAGGGTAAGGGTTCGGGTGAGGGTCAGGGTTTGGATTCGTGCTAGGGTTAGGGTTAGGAAATGGGGAGCAATTAGGGTACAGTTTAGGGCACGAGAGTGCTTTAGGGTAACCGTTCGTGTGAGGGCAAGAGTTAGTGTTAGTGTCCTGGTTAAGATTAGGGCACGGGTGAGGGTAAGGCTTCGGGTGAGGATCAGGGTTAGGATTCGGGTTAGGGTTAGGGTTAGGGAATGGAGAGGGATTAGGGTACAGGCTAGGGTACGACAATGCTTAAGGGTTCGCATAATTGTGAGGGCACGAGTTAGTGTTGGTGTACAGGTTAAGACAAGGGCACCGGTGAGGGTAAGGCCTCGGTAAAGGGTCACATTCAGGGTTTGGGTTAGGGTTAAGGTTAGAGAATGGGGAGGGATTAGGGTACAGTTTAGGGTACGACAGAGCTTAAGGGATACCGTTCGTGTGAGGGCAAGAGTTAGTGTTAGTGTCCTGGTTAAGATTAGAGCACGGGTGAGGGTAAGGCTTCAGGTGAGGGTCAGGGTTAGGATTCAGGTTAGGGTTAGGGTTAGGGAATGGGGAGGCATTAGGGTACAGTTTAGGGTACGACAGTGCTTAAGGGTTACCGTTCGTGTGACCGAAAGCGTTAGTGTTAGTGTCCTGGTTAACACTAGGGCATGGGTGAGGGTAAGGCTTCGGGTGAGGGTCAGGGTTAGGATTCGTGTTAGGGTTAGGGCTAGGGAATGGGGAGCGATTAGGGTACAGTTTAGGGCACGACAGTATTTAAGGGTTACCGTTCGTGTGAGGGCAAGAGTTAGTGTTAGTGTCCTGGTTAAGTGTAGGGCACGGGCTAGGGTAAGGCTTCAGGTGAGGGTCAGGGTTAGGATTTGGGTTAGAGTTAGGGTTAGGGAATGGGGAGGGACTAGGGTACAGTTTAGGGTACGACAACGCTTAAGGGTTAGCGTACGTGTGAGGCCACGAATTAGTGTTGGTGTGCTGGTTAAGATTAGGGCACGGGTGAGGGTAAGGGTTCGGGTGAGTGTCAGGTTTACGATTCGGGTTAGGGTCAGGGTTAGGGAATGGCGAGGGCTTAGGGTACAGTTTAGGGTACGATGATGCTTAAGGGTTAGCATACGTGTGTGGTAACTAGTTAGTGTTAGTGTACTGGTTACGATTAGGGGACGGGTGAGGGTAAGGCCTCGGACGAAGGTCAAGTTAACGGTTTGGGTTAGGGTTATTGTTAGGGAATGGGGATTGATTAGGGTACAGGTTAGGGTACGGCAATGGTTTAGGTTTAGCCTACGTAAGAGGGCATGGGTTTGTGTTGATGTACTGGTTAAAATCAGGACACGTGTAAGGGTAAAGTTTAGGGTGAGTGTCAGGGTTAGGTTTCAGGTTAGGGTTAGGTTTAGGGAATGGAGACGGATTAGGGTACAGGTTAGGGTACAGCTGCGGTTTACGGTTAGCGTACGTGTGAGGGCACGTGTTAGTGTTGGTGTCCTGGCTAAGATTAGGGCATGGGTGAGGGTAAGGCTTCGGGTGAGGGTCAGGGTTAGGATTCGGGTTAGGGATAGGGTTAGGGAATGGGGAGGGCTTAGGGTACAGTTTAGGGTACGATGACGCTTAAGGGTTAGCGTACGTGTGAGGTCACTAGTTAGTTTTAGTGTACTGGTTACGATTAGGGCACAGGTGAGGGTAAGGCCTCGGAAGAGGGTCACGTTAAGGGTTTGGGTTAGGGTTATGGTTAGGGAATCGGCATTGATTAGAGTACAGGTTAGGGTACGGCAATGGTTTAGGGTTAGCCAACGTAAGTGGGCATGGGTTAGTGTTGATGTACTGGTTAAAATTAGGACACAGGTGAGGGTAAAGTTTAGGGTGAGTGTCAGGGTTAGGTTTCAGGTAAGGGTTAGGGTTAGGGAATGGAGTGGGATTAGGGTACAGGCTAGGGTATGACAACGCTTAAGGTTTCGCATAATTGTGATGGCACGAGTTAGTGTTGGTGTACAGGTTAAGACAAGGGCACCGGAGAGGGTAAGGCCTCGGAAAAGGGTCACGTTCAGGGTTTGGGTTAGGGTTAGGGAATGGGGAGGGATTACGGTACAGGATAGGGTATGACAATGGTTTAGGGTTAGCCTACGTAAGTGCGCATGGGTTAGTGTTGATGTACTGGTTAAAATTAGGACACGGGTGAGGGTAAAGTTTAGAGTGAGTGTCAGGGTTAGGTTTCAGGTTAGGGTTAGGGTTAGGGAATGGAGAGTGATTAGGGTATAGGCTAGGGTACGACAACGCTTAAGGGCTCGCATAATTGTGAGGGCACGAGTTAGTGTTGGTGTACAGGTTAAGACAAGGGCACCGGTGAGGGTAAGGCCTCGGAAAAGGGTCACGTTCAGGGTTTGGGTTAGGGTTAGGGTTAGGGAATGGGGAGGGATTAGGGTACAGGATAGGGTACGACAACGCTTAAGGGTTAGCGTTCGTTTGAGGGCAGGAGTTTGTGTTTGTGTACTGGTTAAGATTAGGGCATGGGTTATGGTAGGGCCTCGGAAGAGGGTCAGGTTTAGGGATGGTTTACGGTCAGGTTTAGGCAATGGGAGTGATTAGGGGACAGGGTAGGTCACGGCAACGGTTTAGTGTTAGCCTACGTTGGAGGGCATGGGTTAGTGTTGATGGACTGTTTAAAATTTGGACACGGGTGAGGGTAAATCTTCCGGTGAGTGTCCGGGTTAGGGTTAGGGAATGGGGTGGGATTAGGGTACAATTTAGGGTATGACAACGCTTAAGGGTTAGCATACGTGTGAGGGCACGATTTAGTGTTGGTATCCGGGTTAAGATTAGGGCACGGGTGAGGGTAAGGCTTCGGTTGAGGGTCAGGGTTTGGATTCATGTTAGGGTTTGCTTTAGGGACTGGGGAGGGATTAGTGTACAGTTTAGGGTACGACAGGGCTTAAGGGTTACCGTTCATGTGAGGGCAAGAGTTAGTGTTAGTGTCCTGGTTAAGATTAGGGCACGGGTGAGGGTAAGGCCTCGGAAGAGGGTCACGTTAAGGGTTTGGGTTAGGGTTATGGTTAGGGAATGGGGATTGATTATGGTACAGGTTAGGGTACGGCAATGGTTTAGGGTTAGCCTACGTGAGAGGGCATGGGTTAGTGTTGATGTACTGGTTAAAATTAGGACACGGGTGAGGGTAAAGCTTAGGGTGAGTGTCAGGGTTAGGTTTCAGGTTAGGGTTAGGGTTAAGGAATGGAGAGGGATTAGGGTACAGGTTAGGGTACAGCTGCGGTTTAGGGTTAGCGTACGTGTGAAGGCACGAGTTAGTGTTGGTTTCCTGGTTAAAATTACGGCCCGGGTGAGGGTAAGGCTTCGGGTGAGGGTCAGGGTTAGGATTCGGGTTAGGGTTACGGTTAGGGAATGGAGAGGGATTAGGGTACAGGCTAGGGTACAACAACGCTTAAGGGTTCACATAATTGTGAGGGCACGAGTTAGTGTTGGTGTACAGGTTAAGACAAGTGCACCGGTGAGGATAAGGCCTTGGAAAAGGGTCACGTTCAGGGTTTGGGTTAGGGTTAGGATTAGGGAATGGGAAGGGATTAGGGTACAGGATAGGGTACGACAACGCTTAAGGGTTAGCGTACATTCGACGGCACGAGTTAGTGCTTGTTTGCTGGTTAAGATTAGGGCAAGGCTTAGGGTAGGGCCTCGGAAGAGGGTCAGGTTTACGGATGCGGTTACGGTTAGGGTTAGGCAATGGGAGGGATTAGGGAACAGGTTAGGGCACGGCAACTGTTTAGAGTTATCGTTGGAGGGCATGGGTTAGTGTTGATGGACTGTTTAAAATGAGGACACGTGTGAGGATAAATCTTCGGGTGAGTGTCAGGGTTAGGGTTCGGGTTAAGGTTAGGGTTATGGAATGGAGAGGGATTAGGGTACAGGTTAGGGTACGGCTGCGGTTTAGGGTTAGCGTACGTGTGAGGGCACGGTTTAGTGATGGTGTATTGGTTAAGATTAGGTCACGGGTGAGGGTGAGGCTCAGGGTTATGATTCGGGTTAGGGTTTGGGTTAGGGAATGGGGAGGGATTAGGGTACAATTTAGCGTATGACAACGCTTAAGGGTTAGCGTACGCGTGAGGGCATGGGTTAGTGTTGGTGTCCTGGTTAATATTAGGGCACGGGTGGGGGTAAGGCTTCGGGTGAGGGTCAGGGTTAGGATTCGGGTTAGGGTTAGGGTTAGGGAATGGGGAGAGTTTCGGGTACAGTTTAGGGTACGACAACGCTTAAGGGTTTGCGTACGTGTGAGGGCACGAATTAGTGTTGGTGTGCTGGTTAAGATTAGGGCACTGGTGAGGGTAAAGCCTCGGAAGAGGGTCACGTTAAAGGTTTGGGTTAGGGTTATGGTTAGGGAATGGGGATTGATTAGGGTACAGGTTAGGGTATAGAAATGGTTTAGGGTTAGCCTACGTAAGAGGGCATGGGTTAGTGTTGATGTACTGGTTAAAATTAGGACACCGGTGAGGGTAAAGCTTAGGGTGAGTGTCAGGGTTAGGTTTCAGATTAGGGTTAGGGTTAGGGAATGGAGAGAGATTAGGGTACAGGTTAGGGTACAGCTGCGGTTTAGGGTTAGCGTACGTGTGAGGGCACGTGTTAGTGTTGGTGTCCTGGTTAAGATTAGGGCACGGGTGAGGGTAAAGCTTCGGGTGAGGGTCAGGTTTAGGATTCGGATTAGGGTTAGGGTTAGGGAATGGAGAGGGATTAGGGTACAGGCTAGGGTACGACAACGCTTAAGCGTTCGCATAATTGTGAGGGCACGAGTTAGTGTTGGTGTACTGGTTAGAACAAGGGCACCGGTGAGGGTAAGGCCTTGGAAAAGGGTCACGTTCAGTGTTTGGGTAAGGGTTAGGGTTAGGGAATGGGGAGGGATTAGGGTACAGGATAGTGCACGACAACGCTTAAGGGTTAGCGTACGTTTGAGGGCACGAGTTAGTGTTTGTGTACTGGTTAAGATTAGGGCATGGGTTAGGGTAGGGCCTAGGAAGAGGGTCAGGTTTAGGGATGGGGTTAGGGTTAGGGTTAGGCAATGGGAGGGATTACGGAACAGGGTAGCGCACGGCCACGGTTTAGTGTTAGCCTACGTTGGAGGGCATGGGTTAGTGTTGATGGACTGTTTAAAATTAGGACACGGGTGAGGGTAAATCTTCGGGTGAGTGTCAGGGTTAGGTTTCGGGTTACTGTTAGAGTTAGGGAATGGAAAGGGTTTAGGGTACAGGTTAGGTTACGGTTGCAGTTCAGGGTTAGTGTACGTGTGAGGGTATGGTTTAGTGATGGTGTATTGGTTAAGATTAGGTCACGGGTGAGGGTAAGGCTTAGGGTGAGGCTCAGGGTTAGAATTCGTGTTAGGGTTAGGGAATGGGGAGGGATTAGGGTACAGTTTAGGGTACGACAGTGCTTAAGGGTTACCGTTCGTGCGAGGGCAAGAGTTAGTGTTAGTGTCCTGGTTAAGACTAGGTCACGGGTGAGGGTAAGGCTTCAGGTGAGGGTCAGGTTTAGGATTCGTGTTAGGGTTAGGGTTAGGGAATGGGGAGGGATTAGGGTACAGTTTATGGTACGACAACGCTTAAGGGTTTGCGTACGTGTGAGGGCACAAATTAGTGTTGGTGTGCTGGTTAAGATTAGGGCACGGGTGAGGGTTAGGCCTCGGAAGAGGGTCACGTTAAGGATTTGGGTTAGGGTTATGGTTAGGGAATGGGGATTGATTAGGGTACAGGTTAGGGTACGGCAATGGTTTAGGGTTAGCCTACGTAAGAGGGCATGGGTTAGTGTTGATTTACTGGTTAAAATTAGGAAACGGGTGAGGATAAAGCTTAGGGTGAGTGTCAGGGTTAGGTTTCAGGTTAGGGTTAGGGTTAGGGAATGGAGAGGGATTAGGGTACAGCTGAGGGTACAGCTGCGGTTTAGGGTTAGCGTACGTGTGAGGGCACGAGTTAGTGTTGGTGACCTGGTTAAGATTAGGGCACGGGTGAGGGTTAGGCTTTGGGTGAGGCTCAGGGTTAGGATTCGGGTTAGGGTTAGTGTTAGGGAATGGAGAGGTATTAGGGTAAAGGCTAGGGTTCGACAACGCTTAAGGGTTCGCATAATTGTGAGGGCACGAGTTAGTGTTGGTGTACTGGTTAAGACAAGGGCAACGGTGAGGGTAGGCATCGAAAAGGGTCACGTTCAGCCTTTGGGTTAGGTTTAGGGTTAGGGAATGGCGAGGGATTTGGGAACAGGTTAGGGTATAGCTGCTGTTTAGGGTTAGCGTATGTGTGAGGGCACGAGTTAGTGTTGGTGTCCTGGTTAAGATTAGGGCACGGGTGAGGGTAAGGTTTCGGGTGAGGGTCAGGTTTATGATTCGGGTTAGGGTTAGGGTTACGGAATTGGGAGGGATTAGGGTACAGCTTACGGTACGATGACGCTTAAGGGTTAGCGTACGTGTGAGGTCACTACTTAGTGTACTGGTTACGATTAGGGCATGGGTGAGGGTAAGGCCTCGGACGAAGGTCACGTTAAGGGTTTGGGTTAGGGTTATGGTTAGGGAATGGGGATTGAATAGGGTAGAGGTTAGGGTACTTCCATGATTTAGGGTTAGCCTACGTAAGAGGGCATGGGTTAGTGTTGATGTACTGGTTAAAATTAGGACACGGGTGAGGGTAAATCTTTAGGTGAGTGTCAGGTTTAGGGTTCGGGTTAGGGTTAGGGTTAGGGAATGGAGAGGGATTAGGGTACAGGTTAGGGTACAGCTGCGGTTTAGGGTTAGGATACGTGTGAGGGCAGGAGTTAGTGTTGGTGTACTGGTTAAGACTAGGGCACCGGTGAGGGTAAGGCCACGGAAAAGGGTCACGTTCAGGGTTTGGTTTAGGGTTAGGGTTAGGGAATGGGGAGGGATTACGGTACAGGATAGGGTACGACAACGCTTAAGGGTTAGCGTTCGTTTGAGGGCACTAGTTAGTGTTTGTGTACTGGTTAAGATTAGGGCTTGGGTTAGGGTAGGGCCTCGGAAGAGGGTCAGGTTTAGGGATGTGGTTAAGTTTAGGGTTAGGCAATGGGAGAGATTAGGGAACAGGGTAGGACACGGCAACAATGTAGTGTTAGTCTACGTTGGAGGGCATGGGTTAGTGTTGATGGACTGTTTAAAATTAGGACACGGGTGAGGGTAAATCTTCGGGTGAGTGTCAGGGTTAGGGTTCGGGTTAGGGTTAGGGAATGGAGAGGGATTAGGGTACAGGTTAGGGTTCGGCTGCGGTTTAGGGTTAGCGTACGTGTGAGGGCACGGTTTAGTGATGGTGTATTGGTTAAGATTAGGTCACGGGTGAGGGTAAGGCTTAGGGTGAGGCTCAGGGTTCGGATTCGGGTTAGGGTTTGTGTTAGGGAATGGGGAGGGATTAGGGTACAATTTAGGTTATGACAATGCTTAAGGGTTAGCGTACGTGTGAGGGCACGAGTTAGTGTTGGTTTCCTGGTTAAGAATAGTGCACGGGTGAGGGTAAGGCTTCGGGTGAGGATCAGGGTTAGGATTCGTGTTAGGGTTAGGGTTAGGGAATGGGGAGGGATTAGGGTACAGTTTATGGTACGACAGTGCTTAAGGGTTACCGTTCGTGTGAGGGCAAGAGTTACTGTTAGTGTCCTGTTTAAGATCAGGGAACGGGTGAGTGTAAGGCTTCAGGTGAGGGCCAGGGTTAGGATTCGGGTTAGGGTTAGGGTTAGGGAATGGTGAGGGATTAGGGTAAAGTTTAGGTTACGACAACGCTTAAGGGTTAACGTTCGTGTGACGCAATGAATTAGTGTTGGTGTTCTGGTTAAGATTAGGGCACGGGTGAGGGTAAGGGTACGGGTGAGGGTCAGGTTTACGATTCGGGTTAGGGTTAGGGTTAGGGAATGGGGAGGGATTAGGGTACAGTTTAGGGTACGATGACGCTTAAGGGTTAGCATAAGTGTGAGGTCACTAGTTAGTGTTAGTGTACTTGTTGCGATTACGGCACGGGTGAGGGTAAGGCCTCGGAAGAGGGTCACGTTAAGGGTTTGGGTTAGGGTTATGTTTAGGGAATTGGGATAGATTAGGTACAGGTTAGGGTATGGCAATGGTTTAGGGTTAGCCTACGTAAGAGGGCATGGGTTAGTGTTGATGTACTGGTTAAAATTAGGACACGGGTGAGGGTAAAGTTTAGGGTGAGTGTCAGGGTTAGGTTTCAGGTTAGGGTTAGGGTTAGGGAATGGAGAGGGATTAGGGTACATGTTAGGGTACAGCTGCGGTTTAGGGTTAGCGTAAGTGTGAGGACACGAGTTAGTGTTGGTGTCCTGGTTAAGAGTAGGGCGCGGGTGAGGGTAAGACTTCGGGTGAGGGTCAGGGTTACGATTCGGGTTAGGGTTAGGGTTAGGGAATGGAGAGGGATTAGGGTACAGGATAGGGTACGACAACGCTTAAGGGTTCGCATAATTGTGAGGGCACGAGTTAGTGTTGGTGTACTGGTTAAGACAACGGCACCGGTGAGGGTAAGGCCTCGGAAAAGGGTCACGTTCAGGGTTTGGGTTAGGGTTAGTGTTAGGGAATGGGGAGGGATTAGGGTACAGGATACGGTACGACAACGCTTAAGGGTTAGCGTACGTTTGAGGGCACGAGTAAGTGTTTGTGTACTTGTTAAATTTAGGGCATGGGTTAGGGTAAGGCCTCGGAAGAGGGTCAGGTTTAGGGATGGGGTTAGGGTTAGGGTTAGGCAATGGGAGGGATTAGGGAACAGGGTAGGGCACGGCAACGGTTTAGTGTTAGCCTACGTTGGAGAGCATGGGTTAGTGTTGATGGACTGTTTAAAATTACGACACGTGTGAGGGTAAATCTTCGGGTGAGTGTCAGGGTTAGGGTTCGGTTAGGGTTAGGGTTAGGGAATGGAGAGAGATTAGGGTACAGGTTTGGGTACGGCTGCGGTTAAGGGTTAGCGTACGTGTGAGGGCATGGTTTAGTGACGGTGTATTGATTAAGATTAGGTCACGGGTGAGGGTAAGGCTTAGGGTGAGGCTCAGGGTTAGGATTCGGGTTAGGGATAGGGTTAGGGAACGGGGAGGGATTAGGGTACCATTTTGAGTATGACAACGATTAATGGTTAGCGTACATGTGAGGGCACAAGTTAGTGTTGTTGTCCTGGTTAAGATTAGGGCACGGGTGAGGGTAAGGTTCGGGTGAGGGTCATGGTTAGGATTCGTGTTAGGGTTAGGGTTAGGCAATGGGGAGGGATTAGGGTACAGTTTAGGGCACGACAGTGCTTAAGGGTTACCGTTCGTGTGAGGGCAAGAGTTAGTGTTAGTGTCCTGGTTAAGATTAGGGCACGGGTGAGGCAAAGGCTTCAGGTGAGGGTCAGGGTTAGGATTAGGGTTGGGTTAGGGTTAGGGAATGGGGAGGGACTAGGGTACAGTTTAGGGTACGACAACGCTTAAGGGTTAGCGTACGTGTGAGTCCACGAATTAGTGTTGGTGTGCTGGTTAAGATTAGGGCACGGGTGAGGGTAAGGCTTCGGGTGAGCGTCAGGGCTAGGATTCGTGTTAGGTTTAGGGTTAGGGAATGCGGAGGGATTAGGGTACAGTTTAGGGTACGACAGTGCTTAAGGGTTACCGTTCGTGTGAGGGCAAGGATTAGTGTTAGTGTCCAGGTTAAGATTAGGGCACGGGTGAGGGTAAGGCTTCAGGTGAGGGTCAGGGTTAGGTTTCGGATTAGGGTTAGGGTTAGGGAATGGAGGCATTAGGGTACAGGCTAGCGTACGATAACGCTTAAGTGTTCGCATAATTGTGAGGGCACGAGTTAGTGTTGGTGTACTGGTTAAGACAACGGCACCGGTGAGGGAAAAGCCTCGGAAAAGGGTCACGTTCAGGGTTTGGGTTACGGTTAGGGTTAGGGAATGGGGAGGGATTAGGGTACAGGATAGGTTACGACAACGCTTAAGGGTTAGCGTACGTTTGAGGGCACGAGTTAGTGTTTGTGTACTGGTTAAGTTTAGGGCATGGGTTAGGGTAGGGCCTCGGAATAGGGTCAGGTTTAGGGATGGGGTAGGGTTAGGGATAGACAATGGGAGGGATTAGAGGACAGGGTAGGGCATGGCAACGGTTTAGTGTTAGCCTACGTTCGAGGGCTTGGGTTAGTGTTAATGGACTGTTTAAAATTAGGACTCGGGTGAGGGTAAATCTTCTGGTGAGTGTCAGGGTTAGGGTTTGGGTTAGGGTTAGGGTTAGGGAATGGAGAGGGATTAGGGTACAGGTTAGGGTACGGCTGCGGTTTAGGGTTAGAGTACGTGTGAGGGCACGGTTTAGTGATGGTGTATTGGTTAAGATTAGGTCACGGGTGAGGGTAAGGCTTAGGGTGAGGCTCAGGGTTAGGATTCTGTTTAGGGTTAGGGTTAGGGAATGGGGAGGGATTAGGGTACAGTTTAGGGTACGATGACGCTTAAGTGTTAGCATACGTGTGAGGTCACTAGTTACTGTTAGTGTACTGGTTACAATTAGGGCACGGGTGAGGGTAAGGCCTCGGAAGAGGGTCACGTTTAGAGTTTGGGTTAGGGTGATGGTTAGGGAATGTCGATTGATTAGAGTACAGGTTAGGGTACGGCAATGGTTTAGGGTTAGCCTACGTAAGAGGGCATGGGTTATTGTTGATGTACTCGTTAAAATTAGGACACGGGTGAGGGTAAAGTTTTGGGTGAGTGTCAGTGTTAGGTTTCAGGTTAGGGTTAGGATTAGGGAACGGAGAGGGATTAGGGTACAGGTTAGGGTACAGCTGCAGTTTAGTGTCAGCGTACGTGTGACGGCACGAGTTAGTGTTGGTGTCCTGGTTAAGATTAGGGCACGGGTGAGGGTAAGGCTTCGGGTGATGGTCAGGTTTTGGATTTGGGTTAGGGTTAGGGTTAGGGAATGGAGAGGGATTAGTGTACAGGCTAGTACGACAACGCTTATAGGTTCGCATAATTGTGATGGCACGAGTTAGTGTTGGTGTACAGGTTAAGACAAGGGCACCGGTGAGGGTAAGTCCTCGGAAAAGGGTCACGTTGAGGGTTTGGATTAGGGTTAGTGTTAGGGAATGAGAGGGATTAGGGTACAGGATAGGGAACGACATTGCTTAAGGGTTAGCGTACGTTTGAGGGCACGAATTAGTGTTTGTGTACTGGTTAAGATTAGGGCCTGGTTTAGGGTAGGGCCTCGGAAGAGGTCAGGTTTAGGGATGTGGTTAGGTTTAGGGTTAAGCAATGGGAGGGATTAGGGAACAGGGTAGGGCACGGCTATGATTTAATGTTAGCCAACGTTGGAGCGCATGAGTTAGTGTTGATGGACTGTTTAAAATTAGGACACGGGTGAGGGTAAATCTTCGGGTGAGTGTCAGAGTTAGGGTTCGGGTTAGGGTTAGTGTTAGGGAATGGAGAGGGATTAGTGTACAGGTTAATGTACGGCTGCGGTTTAGGGTTAACGTACCTGTGAGGGCACGGTTTAGTGATGGTGTATTGGTTAAGATTAGGTCACGGGTGAGAGTAAGGCTTAGGGTGAGGCTCAGGGTTAGGATACGGGTTAGGGTTAGGATTAGGGAATGGGGAGGGATTAGGGTACAGTTTAGGGTATGACAACGCTTAAGGGTTAGCGTACGTGTGAGGGCACGAGTTAGTGTTGGTGTCCTGGTTAAGATTAGGGCACGGGTGAGGGTAAGGCTTCGGGTCAGGGTCAGGGTTAGGATTCGTGTTAGGGTTAGGGTAAGGGAATGGGGAGGGATTAGGGTACAGTTTAGGGTACGACAGTGCTTAAGGTTTACCGTTCGTGTGAGGGCAAGAGTTAGTGTTAGTGTCCTGGTTAAGACTAGGTCATGGGTGAGGGTAAGGGTTCGGGTGAGGGTCAGGGCTTGGATTCGTGCTAGGGTTAGGGTTAGGAAATGGGGAGCAATTAGGGTACAGTTTAGGGCACGAGAGTGCTTTAGGGTTACCGTTCGTGTGAGGGCAAGAGTTAGTGTTAGTGTCCTGGTTAAGATTAGGGCACGGATGAGGGTAAGGCTTCGGGTGAGGATCAGGGTTAGGATTCGGGTTAGGGTTAGGGTTAGGGAATGGAGAGGGATTAGGGTACAGGCTAGGGTACGACAACGCTTAAGGGTTCGCATAATTGTGAGGGCACGAGTTAGTGTTGGTGTACAGGTTAAGACAAGGGCACCGGTGAGGGTAAGGCCTCGGTAAAGGGTCACATTCAGGGTTTGGGTTAGGGTTAAGGTTAGAGAATGGGGAGGGATTAGGGTACAGTTTAGGGTACGACAGAGCTTAAGGGATACCGTTCGTGTGAGGGCAAGAGTTAGTGTTAGTGTCCTGGTTAAGATTAGAGCACGGGTGAGGGTAAGGCTTCAGGTGAGGGTCAGGGTTAGGATTCAGGTTAGGGTTAGGGTTAGGAAATGGGGAGGGATTAGGGTACAGTTTAGGGTACGACAGTGCTTAAGGGTTACCGTTCGTGTGACCGAAAGCGTTAGTGTTAGTGTCCTGGTTAACACTAGGGCATGGGTGAGGGTAAGGCTTCGGGTGAGGGTCAGGGTTAGGATTCGTGTTAGGGTTAGGGCTAGGGAATGGGGAGCGATTAGGGTACAGTTTAGGGCACGACAGTATTTAAGGGTTACCGTTCGTGTGAGGGCAAGTGTTAGTGTTAGTGTCCTGGTTAAGTTTAGGGCACGGGTGAGGGTAAATCTTCAGGTGAGGGTCAGGGTTAGGATTTGGGTTAGAGTTAGGGTTAGGGAATGGGGAGGGCTTAGGGTACAGTTTAGGGTACGATGATGCTTAAGGGTTAGCGTAGGTGTGTGGTAACTAGTTAGTGTTAGTGTACTGGTTACGATTAGGGGACGGGTGAGGGTAAGGCCTCGGACGAAGGTCAAGTTAACGGTTTGGGTTAGGGTTATTGTTAGGGAATGGGGATTGATTAGGGTACAGGTTAGGGTACGGCAATGGTTTAGGTTTAGCCTACGTAAGAGGGCATGGTTTTGTGTTGATGTACTGGTTAAAATCAGGACACGTGTAAGGGTAAAGTTTAGGGTGAGTGTCAGGGTTAGGTTTCAGGTTAGGGTTAGGTTTAGGGAATGGAGACGGATTAGGGTACAGGTTAGGGTACAGCTGCGGTTTACGGTTAGCGTACGTGTGAGGGCACGTGTTAGTGTTGGTGTCCTGGCTAAGATTAGGGCATGGGTGAGGGTAAGGCTTCGGGTGAGTGTCAGGGTTAGGATTCGGGTTAGGGTTAGGGTTAGGGAATGGGGAGGGCTTAGGGTACAGTTTAGGGTACGATGACGCTTAAGGGTTAGCGTACGTGTGAGGTCACTAGTTAGTTTTAGTGTACTGGTTACGATTAGGGCACAGGTGAGGGTAAGGCCTCGGAAGAGGGTCACGTTAAGGGTTTGGGTTAGGGTTATGGTTAGGGAATCGGCATTGATTAGAGTACAGGTTAGGGTACGGCAATGGTTTAGGGTTAGCCAACGTAAGTGGGCATGGGTTAGTGTTGATGTACTGGTTAAAATTAGGACACGGGTGAGGGTAAAGTTTAGGGTGAGTGTCAGGGTTGGGTTTCAGGTAAGGGTTAGGGTTAGGGAATGGAGTGGGATTAGGGTACAGGCTAGGGTACGACAACGCTTAAGGTTTTGCATAATTGTGATGGCACGAGTTAGTGTTGGTGTACAGGTTAAGACAAGGGCACCGGAGAGGGTAAGGCCTCGGAAAAGGGTCACGTTCAGGGTTTGGCTTAGGGTTAGGGTTAGGGAATGGGTAGGGATTATGGTACAGGATAGGGTATGACAATGGTTTAGGGTTAGCCTACGTAAGAGCGCATGGGTTAGTGTTGATGTACTGGTTAAAATTAGGACACGGGTGAGGGTAAAGTTTAGAGTGAGTGTCAGGGTTAGGTTTCAGGTTAGGGTTAGGGTTAGGGAATGGAGAGGGATTAGGGTACAGGTTAGGGTACGACAACGCTTAAGGGTTCGCATAATTGTTAGGGCACGAGTTAGTGTTAGTGTACAGGTTAAGACAAGGGCACCGGTGAGAGTAAGGCCTCGGAAAAGGGTCACGTTCAGGGTTTGGGTTAGGGTTAGGGTTAGGGAATGGGGAGGGATTAGGGTAGCGGATAGGGTACGACAACGCTTAAGGGTTAGCGTTCCTTTGAGGGCACTAGTTAGTGTTTGTGTACTGGTTAAGATTAGGGCATGGGTTAGGGTAGGGCCTGGGAAGAGGGTCATGTTTAGGGATGTGGTTAGGGTTAGGGTTAGGCAATTGGAGGGATTAGGGAACAGAGTAGGGCACGGCAACGCTTTAGTGTTAGCCTACGTTGGAGGGCATGGGTTAGTGTTGGTGGACTGTTTAAAATTAGGACACGGGTGAGGGTAAATCTTCGGGTGAGTGTCATGGTTAGGGTTCGGGTTAGGGTTAGGGTTAGGGAATGGAGAGGGATTAGGGTACAGGTTAGGGTACGGCTGCGGTTTAGTGTTAGCGTACGTGTGAGGGCACGGTTTAGTGATGGTGTATTGGTTAAGATTAGGTCACGGGTGAGGGTAAGGCTTAGGGTGAGGCTCAGGATTAGTATTCGGGTTAGGGTTAGGGTTAGACAATGGGGAGGGATTAGGGTACAATTTAGGGTATGACAACACTTAAGGGTTAGCGTACGTGTGAGGGCACGAGTTAGTGTTGGTGTCCTGGTTAAGATTAGGGCACGGGTGAGGGTAAGGTTTCGGGTGAGGGTCAGGGTAAAGATTCGGGTTAGGGTTAGGGTAAGGGAATGGGGAGGGACTAGGGTACAGTTTAGGTACTTCAGTGCTTAAGGGTTACCGTTCGTGTGAGGGCAAGAGTTAGTGTTAGTGTCCTGGTTAAGATTAGTGCTAAGGTGAGGGTAAGGCTTCAGTTGAGGGTCAGGGTTAGGATTCGGGTTAGGGTTAGGGTTAGGGAATGGGGAGGGATTAGGGTACAGTTTAGGGTACAACAACGCTTAAGGTTTAGCGTACGTGTGAGGGCACGAATTAGTGTTATTGTGCTGGTTAAGATTAGAGCACGGGTGAGGGTAAGGGTTCGGGTGAGGGTCAGGTTTACGATTCGGGTTAGGTGTAGGGTTAGGGAATGGAGAGGGATTAGGGTACAGTTTAGGGTACGATGAGGCTTAAGGGTTAGCGTACGTGTGAGGTCACTAGTTAGTGTTAGTGTACTGGTTACGATTAGGGCACGGGTGAGGGTAAGGCCTCGGAAGAGGGTCACGTTCAGGGTTTGGGTTAGGGTTAGGGTTAGGGAATGGGGAGCGATTACGGTACAGGATAGGGTACGACAACGCTTAAGGGTTAGCGTTCGTTTGAGGGCAGTAGTTAGTGTTTGTGTACTGGTTAAGATTAGGGCATGGGTTAGGGTAGGTCCTCGGAAGAGGGTCATGTTTAGTGGTGTGGTTAGGGTTAGGGTTAGGCAATTGGAGGGATTTGGGAACAGGGTAGGGCACGGCAACGGTTTAGTGTTAGCCTACGTTGGAGGGCATGGCTTAGTGTTGGTGAACTGTTTAAAATTAGGACACTGCTGAGGGTAAATCTTCGGGTGAGTGTCAGGGTTAGGGTTCGGGTAAGGGTTGGTGTTAGGGAATGGAGAGGGATTAGGGTACAGGTTAGGGTACGGCATTGGTTGAGGGTTAACAAACCTGTGAGGGCACGGTTTAGTGATGGTGTATTGGTTAAGATTAGGTCACGGGTGAGGGTAAGGCTTAGGGTGAGGCTCAGGGTTAGGATTCGGGTTAGGGTTAGGGTTAGGGAACGGGGAGGGATTAGGGTATAATTTAGGGTATGACAATGCTTAAGGGTTAGCGTACATGTGAGGGCACTAATTAGTGTTGGTTTCCTGCTTAAGATTAGGGCATGGGTGAGGGTAAGGCTTCGGGTGAGGGTCAGGGTTAGGATTCGTGTTATTGTAAGGGTAAGGGAATGGGGAGGGATTAGGGTACAGTTTAGGGTACGACAGTGCTTAAGGATTACCGTTCGTGTGAGGGCAAGTGTTAGTGTTAGTGTCCTGGTTAAGATTAGGGCAAAGGTGTGGGTAAGGCCTCAGGTGAGTGTCAGGGCTAGGATTCGGGTTATTGTTAGGGTTAGGGAATGGGGAGGGATTAGGGTACAGTTTAGGGTACGACAGTGCTTAAGGGTTACCGATCGTGTGAGGGCAAGAGTTAGTGTTGGTGTGCTCGTTAAGATTAGAGCACGGGTGAGGGTAAGGGTTCGGGTGAGGGTCAGGTTTACGATTCGGGTTAGGGCTAGGATTAGGGAATGGGGAGGGATTAGGGTACAGTTTAGGGTACGATGAGGCTTAAGGGTTAGCGTACGTGTGAGGTCACTAGTTAGTCTTAGTGCACTGGTTACGATTAGGGCATAGGTGAGGGTAAGGCCTTGGAAGAGGGTCATGTTAAGGGTTTGGGTTAGGGTTATGGTTAGGGAATGGGGATTGATTAGGGTACAGGTTAGGGTACGGCAATGGTTTAGGGTTAGCCTACGTAAGAGGGCATGGGTTAGTGTTGATGTACTGGTTAAAATTAGGACACGGGTGAGGGTAAAGTTTAGGGTGAGTGACAGGGTTAGGTTTCAGGTTAGGGTTAGTGTTAGGGAATGGAGAGGGATTAGGTTACCGGTTAGGGCACGGCTGCTGTTTAGGGTTAGCGTACGTGTGAGGGCACAGTTTAGTGATGGTGTATTGGTTAAGATTAGGTCACGGGTGAGGGTAAGGCTTAGGGTGAGGCTCAAGGTCAGGATTCGGGTTAGGGTTAGGGTTAGGGAATGGGGAGGGATTAGGGTACAATTTAGGGTATGACAACGCTTAAGGGTTAGCGTACGTGTGAGGGCACGTGCTAGTGTTGGTATCCTGGTTAAGATTAGGGCACGGGTGAGGGTAAGGCTTCGGGTGAGGGTCAGCGTTAGGATTCATGTTAGGGTTGGGTTTAGGGAATGGGGAGGGATTAGTGTACAGTTTAGGGTACGACAGTGCTTAAGGGTTACCGTTCGTGTGTGGGCAAGAGTTAGTGTTAGAGTCCTGGTTAAGATTAGGGCACGGGTGAGGGTAAGGCTTCAGGTGAGGGTCAGGGTTAGGATTCGCGTTAGGGTTAGGGTTAGGGAAAGGGGAGGGATTAGGGTATAGTTTAGGGTACAACAACGCTTAAGGGTTAGCGTACGTGTGAGGGCATGAATTAGTGTTGGTGTGCTGGTTAAGATTAGAGCACAGGTGAGGGTAAGGGTTCGGGTGAGGGTCAGGTTTACGATTCGGGTTAGGGTTACGGTTAGGGAATGGGGAGGGTTTAGGGTACAGTTTAGGGTATGATGAGGCTTAAGGGTTAGCGTACGTGTGAGGTCACTAGTTAGTGTTAGTGTACTGGTTACGATTAGGGCACGGGTGAGGGTAAGGCCTCGGAAGAGGGTCACGTTAAGGGTTTTGTTTAGGGTTATGGTTAGGGAATGCGGATTGATTAGGGTACAGGTTAGGGTACGGCAATGGTTTAGGGTTAGCCTACGTAAGAGGGCATGGGTTACTGTTGATGTACTGGTTAAAGTTAGGACACGGGTGAGGGTAAAGTTTAGGGTGAGTGTCAGGGTTAGGTTTCAGGTTAGGGTTAGGGTTAGGGAATGGAGAGGGATTAGGGTACAGGTTACGGTACAGCTGTGGTTTAGGGTTAGCGTGCATGTGAGGGCACGTGTTAGTGTTGGTGTCCTGGTTAAGATTAGGGCACGGGTGAGGGTAAGGCTTCGGGTGAGGGTCAGGGTTAGGATTTGGGTTAGGGTTAAGGTTAGGGAATGGAGAGGGATTAGGGTACAGGCTAGGGTATGACAACGCTTAAGGGATCGCATAATTGTGAGGGCACAAGTTAGTTTTGGTGTACTGGTTAAGACAAGGGCACTGGTGAGGGTAAGGCCACGGAAAAGGGTCACGTTAAGGGTTTGGGTTAGGGTTAGGTTTAGAGAATGGGGAGGGATTAGGGTAAAGGATAGGGTACGACAACGCTTAAGGGTTAGCGTACGTTTGAGGGCATGAGTTAGTATTTGTGTACTGGTTAAGATTAGGGCATGGGTTAGTGTAGGGCCTCGGAAGAGGGTCAGGTTTAGGGATGGGTTTAGGGTTAGGGTTAGGCAATTGGAGGGATTAGGGAACAGGGTAGGGCACGGCAACGGTTTAGTGTTAGCCTACGTTGGAGGGCATGGGTTAGTGTTGGTGGACTGTTTAAAATTAGGACACTGTTGAGGGTAAATCTTCGGGTGAGTGTCAGGGTTAGGTTTCAGGTTAGGGTTAGGGTTAGGGAATGGAGAAGGATTAGGGTACAGGTTAGGGTACGGCTGCGGTTTCGGGTTAGCATACGTGTGAGGGCACGGTTTAGTGATGGTGTATTGGTTAAGATTAGGTCACGGGTGAGGGTAAGGCTTAGGGTGATGCTCAGGGTTAGGATTCGGGTTAGGGTTAGGGTTAGGGAGTGGGGAGGGTTTAGGGTTCAATTTAGGGTATGACAACGCTTAAGTGTTAGCGTACGTGTGATGGCATGAGTTAGTGTTGGTGTTCTGCTTAAGATTAGGGCACGGGTGAGTGTAAGGCTTCGGTGAGTGTCAGGGTTAGGATTAGTGTTAGGGTTATGGTTAGGGAATGGGGAGGGATTAGGGTACAGTTTAGGGTACGACAGTGCTTAAGGGTTACCGATCGTGTGAGGGCAAGAGTTAGTGTTGGTGTGCTCGTTAAGATTAGAGCACGGGTGAGGGTAAGGGTTCGGGTGAGGGTCAGGTTTACGATTCGGGTTAGGGCTAGGGTTAGGGAATGGGGAGGGATTAGGGTACAGTTTAGGGTACGATGAGGCTTAAGGGTTAGCGTACGTGTGAGGTCACTAGTTAGTCTTATTGCACTGGTTACGATTAGGGCATAGGTGAGGGTAAGGCCTTGGAAGAGGGTTATGTTAAGGGTTTGGGTTAGGGTTATGGTTAGGGAATGGGGATTGATTAGGGTACAGGTTAGGGTACGGCAATGGTTTAGGGTTAGCCTACGTAAGAGGGCATGGGTTAGTGTTGATGTACTGGTTAAAATTAGGACACGGGTGAGGGTAAAGTTTAGGGTGAGTGTCAGGGTTAGGTTTAGGGTTAGGGTTAGTGTTAGGGAATGGAGAGGGATTAGGGTACCGGTTAGGGCACGGCTGCTGTTTAGGGTTAGCATACGTGTGAGGGCACAGTTTAGTGATGGTGTATTGGTTAAGATTAGGTCACGGGTGAGGGTAAGGCTTAGGGTGAGGCTCAGGGTTAGGATTCAGGTTAGGGTTTGGGTTAGAGAATGGGGAGGGATTAGGGTACAATTTAGGGTATGACAACGTTTAAGGGTTAGCGTACGTGTGAGGGCACAAGTTAGTGTTGGTGTCCTGGTTAAGATTAGGGCACGGGTGAGGGTAAGGCTTCGGGTGAGGGTCAGGGTTAAGATTCGGGTTAGGGTTAGGGTTAGGGAATGGGGAGGGATTAGGGTACAGTTTAGGGTACAACAACGCTTAAGGTTTAGTGTACGTGTGAGGGCACGAATTAGTGTTAGTGTGCTGGTTAAGATTAGAACACGGGTGAGGGTAAGGGTTCGGGTGAGGGTCAGGTTTACGTTTCGGGTTAGGTTTAGGGTTAGGGAATGGGGAGGGATTAGGGTACAGTTTAGGGTACGATGAGGCTTAAGGGTTAGCGTACGTGTGAGGTCACTAGTTAGTGTTAGTGTACTGGTTACGATTAGTGCATGGGTGAGGGTAAGGCCTCGGCAGAGGGTCACGTTAAGGGTTTTGGTTAGGGTTATGGTTAGGGAATGGGGATTGATTAGGCTACAGGTTAGGGTACGGCAATGGTTTAGGGTTAGTTTATGTAAGAGGGCATGGGTAAGTGTTGATGTACTGGTTAAAATTAGGACACAGGTGAGGGAAAAGTTTAGGGTGAGTGTCAGGGTTAGGTTTCAGGTTAGGGTTAGGGTTAGGGAATGGAGAGGGATTAGGGTACAGGTTAGGGTACAGCTGTGTTTTAGGGTTAGCGTACGTGTTAGGGCACGAGTTAGTTTTGGTGTCCTGGTTAAGATTAGGGCACGGGTTAGGGTAAAGCTTCGGGTGAGGGTCAGGGTTAGGATTCGGGTTAGGGTTAGGGTTAGGGAATGGAGAGGGATTAGGGTACAGGCTAGGGTACGACAACGCTTAAGGGTTCGCATAATTGTGAGGGCACGAGTTAGGGTTGGTGTACAGGTTTAGACAAGGGCACCGGTGAGAGTAAAGCCTCGGAAAAGGGTCACGTTCAGGGTTTGGGTTAGGGTTAGGGTTAGGGAATGGGGAGGGATTAGGGTACAGGATAGGGTACGACAACACTTAAGGGTTAGCATTCGTTTGAGGGCACGATTTAGTGTTTGTTTACTTGTTAAGATTAGGGCATGGGTTAGGGTAGGGCCTGGGAAGAGGGTCATGTTTAGGGAGGTGGATATGGTTAGGGTTAGGCAATTGGAGGGATTAGGGAACAGGGTAGGGCACGGCGACGGTTTAGTGTTAGCCTAGGTTGGAGGGCATGGGTTATTGTTGGTGGACTGTTTAAAATTAGGACACTGGTGAGGGTAAATCTTCGGGTGAGTGTCAAGGTTAGGGTTCGGGTTAGGGTTAGGGTTAGGGAATGGAGAGGGATTAGGGTACAGGTTAGGGTACGGCTGCGGTTTAGTGTTAGCGTACGTGTGAGGGCACGGTTTAGTGATGGTGTATTGGTTAAGATTAGGTCACGGGTGAGGGTAAGGCTTAGGGTGAGGCTCAAGGTCAGGATTCGGGTTAGGGTTAGGGTTAGGGAATGGGGAGGGATTAGGGTACAATTTAGGGTATGACAACGCTTAACGGTTAGCGTACGTGTGAGGGCAAGAGTTAGTGTTCGTGTCCTGGTTAAGTTTAGGGCACGGGTGAGGGTAAGGCTTCGGGTGAGGGTCAGGTTTAGGATTCGTGTTAGGGTTAGGGTAAGGGAATGGGGAGGGATTAGAGTACAGTTTAGGGTACGACAGTCCTTAAGGGTTACCGTTCGTGCGAGGTCACTAGTTAGTGTTAGTGTACTGGTTACGGTTAGGTCACGGGTGAGGGTAAGGCCTCGGAAGAGGGTCACGTTAAGGGTTTGGTTTAGGGTTATGGTTAGGGAATGGGGATGGATTAGGGTACAGATTAGGGTACGGCAATGGTTTAGGGTTAGCCTACATAAGAGGGCATGGGTTAGTGTTGATGTACTGGTTAAAATTAGGACACAGGTGAGGGTAAAGTTTAGGGTGAGTGTCAGGGTTAGGTTTCAGGTTAGGGTTAGGGTTAGGGAATGGAGAGGGATTAGGGTACAGTTTAGGGTACAGCTGTTGTTTAGGGTTAGCGTACGTGTGAGGGCACGTGTTAGTGTTGGTGTCCTGGTTAAGATTAGGGCACGGGTGAGGGTAAGGCTTCGGGTGAGGGTCAGTGTTAGGATTCGGGTTAAGGTTAAGGTTAGGGAATGGAGAGGGATTAGGGTACAGGCTAGGGTACGACAACGCTTAAGGGTTCGCATAATTGTGAGGGCACGAGTTAGTTTTGGTGTACAGGTTAAGACAAGGGCACCGGTGAGGGTAAGGCCACGGAAGAGGGTCACGTTCAGGGTTTGGGTTAGGGTTAGGGTTAGGGAATGGGGAGGGATTAGGGTACAGGGTAGGGTACAACACCACTTAAGGGTTAGCGTAAGTTTGACGGCACGAGTTAGTGTTTGTGTACTGGTTAAGATTAGGGCATGGGTTAGGGTAGGGCTTCGGAAAAGTGTCAGGTTTAAGGATGGGTTTAGGGTTAGTGTTAGGCAATGGGAGTGATTAGGGAACAGGGTAGGGCACGGCAACGGTTTAGTGTTAGCCTACGTTGGAGGGCATGGGTTAGTGTTGATGGACTGTTTAAAATTAGGACACGGGTGAGGGTAAATCTTCGGGTGAGTGTCAGGGTTAGGTTTCAGGTTAGGGTTAGGGTTAGGGAATGGAGAGGGATTAGGGTACACGTTAGGGTACGGCTGCGGTTTAGGGTTAGCGTACGTGTGAGGGCACTGTTTAGTGATGGTGTATTGGTTAAGATTAGGTCACGGGTGAGGGTAAGGCTTAGGGTGAGTGTCAGGGATAGGATTCGGGTTAGGGTTAGGGTTAGGGAATCGGGAGGGATTAGGGTACAATTTTGGGTATGACAACGCTTAAGGGTAAGCGTACTTGTGAGGGCACGAGTTAGTGTTGGTATCCTGGTTAAAATTAGGGCACGGTTGAGGGTAAGGCTTCGGGTGAAGGTCAGGGTTAAGATTCATGTTAGGGTTGGGTTTAGGGAATGGGGAGGGATTAGTGTACAGTTTAGGGTACGACAGTGCTTAAGGGTTACCGTTCGTGTGAGGGCAAGAGTTAGTGTTAGTGTCCTGGTTAAGATTAGGGCACGGGTGAGGGTAAGGCTTCAGGT